>JASXTE010000010.1:0-600000 GCA_030280995.1 Hemileia vastatrix | reverse complement strand
ATATTTTGCAAATAATGTCCAATCATCAAAATCTTCCAACTGCCATTGATGACTCAACTTCCAAATTCCCAATGCTGTTAAGCTTGTAACCATACTTGTTGCAAGTGCGAGAGCCAGTAATCCATCTTTAGCTGGAGAAAATCCCAACTCTGGTAAAGAAGATTGAGCAGAATGATCATCAATTTGAGAGGGGTTAACTTTGTTTGACATTACTTCCAAGCATGGAGACTGTGTAGAGACATTGCTAGTATTCAGAGCTTCAGAGACGGATGACTGGTTTGGGGATGCAGTGGAAGGAGGCGAGCTGAATTTACGGAACAGGAATCGGGTCGTGCGAGCTAAATAGTTAAATCAGGTAGTGATGAAGAGAGATTTTTATCCAGGAAATCAATGATCAGTTTTGATACTCAGGGCCGGTTGGAAAAAAAATGATGAGTTGTGGAGATTAGCTGACTGGTGATCAAAAGACTGGTACCAAGCGAAGCAAGGGTAATAAGAAGTGTTTTTTTGTGCGATGGAAGACTTTGGAATGTTTCTCTTATTCCCAAAAAATGATTTGATAGGCTTCCCTCATTGGAGTCATGATTTGAAGTCATATGAGGAAAATATTAAGGAAAGATCAAAAAATCGATTACACTTGGAGTTCGGCCTCTTTAACAAGCTTTTTGAAGTTCTTTGTCCTACAGCCTTATATCTAGCTACTTAAAACGTGAGTTAAAAAAGGAAAAAAAAAAAAATTATTAAAAAAATTAGCTTTCATACTAAGTTTATAAAATAACATAAACTTAACCTACAGCGTTATTTTTATTTGCTCTATTCCGAAGGTGACAATATTGCTGCCTTGCTACAAAATAATGTTAGCCAATACCACTTATTCAATATTGCGTGCATGTTGAATAGGTGAGAGTGATAGAAATGAATATGCATCTATCTAATTATTTCCCATCTTCTATTATCAAAGAGTACATACAAGAATCTAATGCAAAATTAACTGATGGAGTTTATTTTTATTTTTTTTTCTTTCACTTCCTTTGCTTCTTTATTTGTATAAGGGATAGTCAACTTTACCTCCTCCTAGTTCAATCTTTCACTAACAAAGTTGTTTAGATATGCTTACTCATCTATCTCAAAGATTATCCATTTCTTTTCTTTTTGTACTTCATATGGTAACCAACTTACTCAAAAAAAAAAAAAAAAAACTTATTCTGGTACTTTACCTTTCCTAAAACCACATTGACTAGTTGTAGCACTACAATAAATGTTCGTTTCGTCTTGGGGCGCATCAATGGCGCAACAATTACGCAACAGGTATGTAACAATTATTTTTGGCACTTAAAGGTCTTAGGTGGGTCTTAAGTGCAAAAAACAATGGTTTCGTAACTGTTGCACAACTGTTGCGTAATTCTTGCGCCCCATGGCGAAACAAACATGTGCTGTAGTGTAAGCTAAAGTTTACAATAACACCAAATTTTACAAGATTCTTAATGCATAAATTCAAAACCCAAGGTTTTTTTGTGCTTTCTTTTTCTTCTTTGTTTTTTTTTTTTTGTTTTTGACAAGTTTTTGCTCTCCGCACAAACTCTACAAAGATGATAATTTTTCTACTTGTCCATCAAGCATATATCCATAAATGTTGTGAAAAACTGGGTAAATTTTCTTTTTATTATTCCCTTTATTTCTTAGAATAAATCATGTTTTCAGTTGACATAATTAAAAATTTTCTTACCAATGTAAATCTTTTTCATTCACTTCCATTAAATAACTCCAAGGTATTAGCATATGTCAGACAAAACATTTTTATCTATAATAAGAAATACGAGGTATGCATACTGTATTACTAAAAACTGCTACAATTTGAATAGTACTTTAGATTTTCACACGCACTCTTTCTTTTCTCTCTTATTCTTCAATGCTTGATTAATGATAAACCATGTGCCAAGATATTTTTATGGTATTTTTAAAAAAAAAAAATGAACTGAATAAACAAGTTGCTCAGGTCAGGTCAAGAAGCCGAATTGCCATGGGAAATCTTCTCAGGAGCAATGTGCCAATTAAGTTCTTTAGCGAATTCGGGTAACCGTCTTGAGACTTCTTCGACATCTTTGTCGCCTCTCCCTGAAAATGACTAAATATCAAACACACAAAATAAGTAATTTTGAATAAAAACGAAACGGAGACGGTAGGGTCAGAAAAAACAAACAATAACAATGTCTTTTCCAGGGCCTAATTCTTTGGCAAGTTGAGAGGCTCCCCAAACAGCGTGGGCTGTTTCAAGAGCAGGAATGATGCCTTCTAGCTCCACACAATCTTTGAACCCTTTTAACGCCTCCAAATCGGTAGCTACTCGATATTCAGCTCGGCCAGAATCTTTTAAATAAGAATGCTCAGGACCAACACCGGCATAGTCCAGCCCAGCGGAAATGGAATGAGTATTCTCAACCTGGCCAGAAGAGGATTGGAGAATATACGTCATGACGCCGTGCAAGACCCCTTTTGTACCGTTGGTAAGTGTCGCTGAGTGGAGGGCACCCGTGCCACCTGCCTCAACACCAACAAGTCGAACAGATTTTTCCTCTACAAAAGGGGCAAACGCCCTATGTGATAAAACAATGAAATAGTAATCATGTTGAATATCACAAATAACGATGAATTGAAATGAAAATAGATAATATACTTTTTACTTACCCGATTGCGTTACTTCCACCACCAACACATGCAACCACAGCGTCCGGTAATTTTTTGGAATGAGAAAATAGTTGATCCTTGATTTCTTTGCCAATGACACTCTGAAAATCCTTGACAATGGTAGGAAAAGGATGAGGCCCAATAGCAGAGCCTACTAAATAGTGAGTGACAGAAAGATTGGTGGCCCAATCTCTCATAGCTTCATCTACAAAAATAACAAATGATACCCAGATTTTAATTATCAGAAAAAAAAAATTGTCTACACTGGCGATGGCTCAACTGATAGCGTCTTTCAAAGTGCGAGAGCCGCTTGCAACGCAAACAACTTTTGCGCCCAACATTCTCATTCTAAAAACATTAAGAGCTTGACGACGAGCATCTTCTTCTCCCATATAAACTACGCATTCCATACCAAATTTAGCGCAGACAGTAGCAGTGGCCACACCATGCTGGCCCGCGCCTGTTTCAGCAATGATACGAGATTTACCCAATCGTTTTGCAAGAAGAATTTGACCCAAAGCATTATTGATTTTATGGCTTCCTGTGTGGTTTAGATCTTCACGTTTGAGCCATATGTTTGCACCACCCCAAGCCTGGGTCAGACGGGTGGCATGATAAAGTTGAGAGGGGCGATTCATGTATCCATAATAGCTTTTAAACTCATCCAAAAACACAGGATCATGCATGGCATTATAATGCGCAGCCTCGAGTTCGACGAGACATTGCCAAATAATTTCAGGGACATACTGGCCACCAAAGGAACCAAATCTTCCAGTAGAAATTTTGGATAAAGATGATGATGAAGTTTGGGAGGGCATTGTTTCATTTAAAGAATCAAGTTTGGGAAGATCTGATAGAGGTGATGTTCTTGGTTTATTGTTAGAGGTAAGAGTTTTACAAAATTGGATGAGTTGATCGAATTTTGGGGCGTCATTGAAAAATTCGCTTAATTTAGATCCTACAACAACCCCTTCAGCCAAAGAAGCCACATGATCGAAATGAGAAGGTGTTGATATGCCAAAGCCCACAGCCAGATGAGGAGACTTGGATCCCGAGGATTTGATTTTCTGAAGCAAATTGGGCAGATATTCTTCAAGCAAGGCAGAAGCTCCAGTTACACCCATTTTTGAAACAACATAGACGAAGGAATCTGCAATTGATTTGATGAATTCGATACGATGGTCAGGAGTTGAGGGAGCAATGAGTGGAATGTAGCTCATCCTGTTAAGAGTATGGAAAAAAGAAAAAAAGAAAGAAAGAAACCATGAGAGATGGGATGAAGAAAGAGATCAAAAAGGCAAAAAAAAAAAAAAGTAGATTAACTGATGATCGGTGCAATATTGGCGAAATGTTGTAGCTTCTTCAGGAGGAAGATCGACGATGATGAAGCCATTAGCGCGTGCCTTCTTGGCATCGACCACAGCTTGAGCTTCTCCATGAGCCAGGAAAGGATTGTAGTAGCCTAAGCACCGACAAGAAAAAAAGGATGAGTATTCATGAAGAAGGATGATTTGAAGATAGAAGAAGAGCAGGAACCGAAAGACAAAAAGAGAAAAAGACCATACCCATTAAGACCACGGGGACAGAAAGTCCGCGCTGGCGAGCAAGAGAAAGAAGATTGAGGGTATCTTTGTAAGACACGTTGTGCTTGAGGGCGACCTAAAGAAAGAAAGGTCAAAAGGGATCCACAAAGTTCAGGAAACCTAGATGATCATTACATTATTAGCCGATTGAATCGCAGGTCCGTCAGCCAACGGATCAGTGAACGGGATTCCGAGTTCGATGATGTGCGAGCCGGCAGCTTGGAGGGCAAGAAGGATAGGGACAGTGAGATCCGGATGCGGGAAACCTTGCCGCCCATCACATTTAATATACAGCAGCACGATCCCATCGATGGTTTTCCGCGGCCCATTCAGCACATTTCACGTTCCAACGCAAATAGCAGCATCATTCGAAAGCAGTGGTCAACAAGGGAGAGAGCCGTGTTGAGTGAGTCATGGAGAATAAAAAATATATATAAATATATAAAAAGGGAAAACAAAACACATTTCATCAATTCAAGTGATCCCAATACACAAAAAAGTCTGTGTCTCGAAATTAGGGTTCCAACCTGCAGTAACAAAAGAGATAAATACTGGAATGTTAAGTTGGGAGTTGGTGGCAAAGACACGTTTAATATCAGCCGACATGATATGCAAATAGTTGGTTTATAAATATGATTGGATGGTCGAATTGATTTCTTTTTATCTTCAACTTTAAAATAAATAAATTCCGAACATCCAATGGTAAAGGGGAAGGTCGGTCAAAATAATTAAATATAAAATGGCAAAAGTTACTCGTCCAAATCAACAACGATCGTCACTTGGACAGAAGCAATGGATGCATATCCGCAACACTAAGCCACAAAAATAAAAAATAAAAAAAATAAAAAAAGCCTTTTTGCATATCTTTCCTGCACAACTTTCTTCAACTTTCTTGTCATCCCCGTCCGTCAACTTGTTGTGACTTTTCCCGTTGCCAGTTTCCACCACACAGCCCACGATGTTCCCCAATCATGTTTCAATAATATTCTGATGCTTCAAATAAGTTGTTATCCTTTCTGCGTACCGATATTTTATCAAAGCGACCAAGTTCAATCCTGTGTAACGACGAAAAAAAATTAAAAAAAAGATGCTTTATTGTTGAGGATAAAGCCCAAGTCGTT
Source organism: Hemileia vastatrix (assembly GCA_030280995.1). Taxonomy (NCBI): domain Eukaryota; kingdom Fungi; phylum Basidiomycota; class Pucciniomycetes; order Pucciniales; family Zaghouaniaceae; genus Hemileia; species Hemileia vastatrix. Next base: position 594,611 of record JASXTE010000010.1, on the reverse strand, counting down.
ATGTACTTTAAAAAAACGGAACGGGATATCCATTAAAGAAACTCGGAGTTGAAGAATTTTAAAAGGATTTCACCCGAACATGACTGGAGAAACAATAATTGTGTGAGGAGCTATGTGGAGACTAATTTTAGGAAAGCACTGAGCATTGTTTTTATATAATTGATCATTACATCTCAGATATTTGAAATAATACAGCAATCCAGAAGAAGCTTTGTGGTTTGTTCCTTTCCCATTCCCTGCCAAGAACAAGAGTTGGTGTCGCGTATGAAGGGGGATGAGAGACAATAGAACCACAATCACCAGAAAAAAAACATGGGCACTGTGGCATTACACATCTGGGTAGGCCAATTAGGTGGAAATTTGATTTAATATTGGTTGAAAGGAAATTATGGTGTTACCGGGGGGTTAATTCAGTCATTATGGATATTTTTGGATTGATTTGTGGCATTTTGGAATGGTTATATGATGGTATTTTTATTGTGATTTGATGGTTTTATAGATTTGGTAATGGTTTCACTGGATTTTGGGGAGGATTCTCCAACTTTGAGTATTTTCTGGGGCTCTTTTAAGTTTACTTTTGAAGATTAGTAGCAATTTTCTGGATTATAAGGCTGGATATTTGGAATTTTGGAAGGTGATTATTATCATTGGATAGCCCAGATTTTTCTCTCTCTTTTATGTCTTGATGGTTTTTTATCATATTTTACTGTTTTCTTAGTGTTTTACTTGATTTAGTGACTTATAGTATTATTGGTGGATATGGTGTGCTGATGGAATGGCCACTGAGCTCCAGAGCTCTGGTGCACTCTGGTTTGCTCCAGTGATTTTCTGGTGCAAAAGTGAAGTGTACTGGAAAAATTCTGTCATGGTGGCCAAGTTTGGTCATGGTGGCAAAATTATCTCACTGTGGCAAATTTAGCTCACTCTGGCAAAAAGAGCTCATTGTGGCAAAATTTGCTCACAATGGGAAAGTCTGGTCACTGGGTTAAAGTTTGGTCACTGTGCCAAAGTTTGGTGACTGTGGAAAAATTTGGCTATTGTGACAAAATTTGGTTAGAATTTATTATGCTTATTAGATCAATAGTTTATTGTAGATCCTATGCATGTAGGGTGTTGTTGGAAAGGTCTGGAGTAGGAGAATCAGATAGGAAGGAAGGGAATCTTAGTCTTCTACATGTTTTTGTCTTTTTAGTTTCAATAATAAGGGTCTTTTTGATAATTAACAATATTTTAACATATAACAACAATTATAATAAAAAATATCAACCTATTGGGTACCATTAGATAGCTCTCAACCAGGGTGACTCAAATTTATTTCTTTTCTTATAAAATTCATAAAATAAAAATATAATAAAGTACACTCTTTAATTTTGGTGGAAAACTGGATAAACCTGGGGCAGTCCTTTAATAAGGCACCTTTGAACAGGTCATTCCAAGGGTAGTTTCTGGAGTAATTTACTGTACTTTTCCGTCTCTGGGGCAAGTGTTGCAGCTTGTTCTAAGTATTTGCTGTAACTGGTATCAGTGTAATCTGGCACTAGGTATTTTGTTGGCTGGTGTAACCATTGGTTGCACTTAGATTTGTCTTCATTATAGGTTTCCAATGCGTTTAAAGTCTAACTCTCAGAATTTACTCTCTCATCCAACTCTTCAAGCAGATCTTCAAGCTTAGTTAATTGAATCTTACGTTTACTTAGATTGACAGGGTTTTCTCAGGATTATCCAACTCCTTCAGATTCTGCTTACAGCAAGGCAACTGTAAGAGTCTTTCTACATTTTTGGTGCCCAACATTGGGTTTCAAATTCTCTAGCTTCTGAAGAAACTTACTTGTCAGACTTCTGGATTTCGGTTTTCTGGTTGTTGGGGTTTGATTGGTTGGTGTTTTGGTGATTCTGGTAACAGGCTGAACCTGTACAGGATCTGTTGTTGTGGTCTAGGTATAGGGCTGAACCCTTGCTAGATCTGTTGGTTTTTCTGTGGTTGTAGGGATCTAGGTAAAGGGCTGAACCCTTGCTAGATCTGTTGTTTTGTTTGTTGGTATATCCTAGCAAAGGGCTGAACCCTTGTAGGATATTGTTGGTTGTCTTGTAAAGGGCTGAACCCTTTCAGATTTTTATTGGTTTCTGGTGCTATTTTGGATGTATTCTGGTATTGGATCTGGTTTTTTGGCTGCTGGTGTACCTGTCAGGGCATCAATAAGGATTGTATCTTGGGATGGGCCCAAGTTTTCTGCAGATGATTTAGAGGGATTTTTACATAGGTATGAAACTGCAGCTGGGATTGGTGGTTCTTTACCTTTGGATATGGTGAAGCAGATTAGGTTCTTTATTGTGGATAGAGAGGTGAAAAAGGATGTTATTGCTATGGATGGTTATAAAGATCAAGATTGGAGAAAGCTGAAGATGGAAATGGAAAAAAGGTGGCCAAAGGTTTATTCATTAGAGGATCTGAAGGATATAGCTTGGAAATGGGAATCTAAAGGTGGTGTCAACTCTCTGGATCAGTATCATCAGTTTATGGTTGAATTCCAGGTGGTTTTGGATTATTTGTTGGAGTATGAAATTTTATATGAAGATAATGAATCAAAGTATGTTTTTTGGGATGCTATGGGGGAAAAGGTTAAGAAAGATGCTTTGATGGCGCTTTTTAATGCTAATTTGATGAAGAATCTACCAAATAGAGAAACTAGGATTCCTGGTATAGATGTGCTAAAGAAGTCTATTTTGGAACATCTGGATACTAATAATTCTGTTGATTTGGACTCTGGAGAAGATGCTTTGGTGAATTAAGAGGTAGAAGAGTTAGCTTGTGTAGAGATTTTGGACTCAGATATACCTTAAGATTTTGGCCATCCTGAGGATATTATTTTTGATAACAATTCTGTTGGGAAAGAAGAGATTTCTGAAGATAAAGATATTTATGACACTAATGTAGAATTTTCGGATTTCAGAAAAGATTTTGTGCTGGATGATTTGGAGTTGGATTTAGAGGATTACTTGCCTCAGTTTTTGTATTCAGCAGCAGAGACTGTCTGAAATGAAGATGTGAATATGGATTATGGATTAGGTATATGTATGGAGGATATGGTTCAATCTCAAGATTAGATTTTAAAGGTGGATGTTGTTGTTCCTGCACTAATGGAGGGTGCAGAGGTGTTGATTAATGGGGTGAATAATTTGGATTCACCTAAATTTTGGAAAAAAGTGTGTGTTTCTTTTTGTACTTTGGTAGGATGAATTCTGGTGATTTGTTTTTGTGGTTATTGGAATAGTTGGAAATGCCCTTGGGGCAAATTTTTGGGTTATTACCAGGGGATATCAGGAATATGAATTCTCCGAAATAAGGATAAACTACCTAAAACTGTCTGAAAAATTTTTATTGTCTCTTCTATGTTCTATTTTGGATTCTCCTTTCCTTCTATGTTTTTCTTATTTCCATCTTCCTCCTGCAAGAGGATATACTGCATTTCAAAAAGTCAACATCATGAGAAAAAAAATTCTCAGAATAATAAAATAAAAAATCAAGAACAAAAATTGTATAAATATTTTCTTTTTGAACTTCAGAAAGAGACACAACTGCACCATCAAAATTGCATTCAACTAAAAATCACTGGATAATTAAAAAATCAAGAAAAAAATATTTTTAAAGATTATTAACACTCTCTTATTTTTACTCCTCTAGAAAGAGAGGTTAAACAGAAAAAAATTAATGAAAATTTTTGGGATGACCCTTATGAAGATGAAAACTACCTCCCCCATGAGGTTAAACTGGCTGGTTCTATTTTTGTTGAATTTGATGATGTCAATGATCTAGATGATCATGAGGTTTTTGTAGATAAAGATGATGTAGTTGTTTGGGATCAAAGGATTAGAGAACAGGTTTCTGGTGGTTCATATGTTTTGGAAGAGCTGGATGGTGTTGTCTTGAAGAAGAGGTTAGCTGCTGATTAAGTGAAGAAGTTTTACCCTAGGGGCACAAAGAGTGCTGAAGTTTGATTCCAAAATGAGGATAAACTACCTACAATTGTTTTAAAGGTGACTCCAAAATGAGGATAAATTACCTATGATTGCTTTAAATGTGTCTCCAAAATGAGGATAAACTACCTACAATTGTTTTAAATGTGACTCCAAAATGAGGATAAACTACCTACAATCGTTTTAAATGTGACTCCAAAATGAGGATAAACTACAACATCAATCTTTTAGGAAATCTCACATTCTTTCAAGAAATCAATCATTACTTCAATTTTAAAATTTTATTTTGGGGTGAAAATATGAGGTGGAAACAAATTTTGTTAGGAGTGTTCACAGGGGAAACTTCTAGATTTAATATTGGCAAGTTTGGGGGTAATTGATGAGTTGGCAGCTCTATTCATAATTACCCCACAATGTTTTTTTCCAACCCTTCTCTGTTTCTAGTTTAATCCTGGCTTTGTTTTTGTTATATAGTTAGTCCTCTATGACTATAAATTGGAACCTTACACCAACACAGAACAATTTTTTGGAAGTCTGGATTCAAGAGTTTTGTTTTGTTTCATTTTATTTGTTTTTCTGTTTTGTTGTTGTTTTTTTCTTTATTTTATTTTTAATTTTTTTTAAGAAAAAAAAGTTGTTATATTGGGAAGGATGATCACTGGTGGTCTCCAATTATTTTTACAAATTCAAGGGAGCCCACCCAGTGATCATTAGTTTGTTTTCTTGATTTTCATTAAATTATCATTTTTCAAATTTTCAAATTTTCAAAAATAATTTGTTTTAAAATTTTTTTATTTATGTTATATTTTTAATTTTTCTTTCTTGTGTATCCACAAACAAGGTGCACTTGCATGTGGGTATGGTGTCAGGAGTTTGGCTCATCCAAATGGCTGGGGGACATCTTTTAGTTTTTTTATTTTTTTTATAATATTAGTCCATCAAGACTTAAAACTAAAAATTCTTTTCAAGATTATTTATGATTGGTCCTAAAATTCAAGAGCACGGAAAACTGAAGATGTCAATAAAACTAGGAATTATAATGGTCAAGATTTGAGGAGGATTTCTTTCCTCCAATGTGGCAGATTTTTTGAAGAAGGAGTGGATTTATAGGTATGGGTTGATGAAGTTGGTGACTGTTGATGGTGGGCCAGAGTTTGGTGCCAAATTTAAAGAAGCTGTGGCTAGTGTTGGTTCTAGGGTTAGAGTGGCTACACTGTATTATCCTGAAGCTGAAGGCATGGTTGAAATAGGCCATCAAGTTATCAAGAATGCTTTGGTGAAGATGTGTGGAGATAGTGCCAAAAAGTGGAGGCATTATTTACCCTTGGTTTTATTTGCGGATAGGGTCACTGTGAAGAGGACAACTGGCTATTCTCCTTATGAGTTAATGCTTGGTCAGAAAGCCGTTCTACCAGTGGACTTGGAAGCTGTCTCTTATCTTGGAATTGATTGGGATGACGTGCACTCAACAGAAGATTTTCTCTGTTCCAGAATGCAACAGTTGGAATGTAAAGAGGAATGTCAAGAGAAGGCATACTCTAGAATGATGAAGATTAGGAATCAATCAGTCAGATACTGGGACAAGCAGTTGGCTCATAGACTCAGGAATCCCTTGAAACCTGGTTTTTTGGTTTTGGTGTATAATAGAAGTTTGGAGAGTCAGTGGGGGAAAATGTTTGCTGACAGATGGAATGGACCTTACAGAGTCAGATCTCAGGCGTATGGAGGTTCTTATGTTTTGGAAGAGTTGGATGGTGCAGTCTTGAAAAAGAGGGTGGCTGCAGACCAAGTGAAGAGGTTTTATTCCAGAGGCACTAGGCATGAAGAAGATTGAGTCTGCAATGAGGATAAACTATGGAACGTTCTTTTTTGTTTTGGAATTCTGTGGTGTTTCAGAGCAACTTTTGTGTTGGAAACTTTTGTTAGAAGGTACCCATGAGTGGGGCTTCTAGATTTGATCTTGGCAAGTGTAGGGGTGACTGATGGGCTGGCTGATCTATCAACAGTTACCCCATATTGTCTGTTTCCAACCCTTTTTCTTAATTTGGTTGAACCCTAGTATTGGTTTCTTTTCACAGGTTTTGGTCCTCTATGACTTTAAACTGGAAATTCCTTGGGTTTTCAAGTGCCGGACTTTTCACTCTTATTGGTTTTGGTTTTTTGTGTTGGATGTCGTGTTTTTGTTAGAAGGTACCCAGGGGGGGCTTCTAGATTTTATTTTGGCAAGTGTGGGGGTAACTGATGAGCTGGCTGCTCTGTAGAACAGTTACCCCAGAATGTCTGTCTCAAGTCTTTTGTTTTTCCTAGTTGAATTCTAGTTCTTTTGTTTATTATTCAGGTTTCAAGTCCGCTATGACTTTAAACTGGTTTGGGACTGGCTTCTTTATCTTTGGTTCTTTCAGATTGGTGGTGGATAACTGGTGGTCTCCCATCATTTTTACTTATTGGAGGGAGCCCACCCAGTGATCATTTCTATGGACCGGACTTTCCCTTATTGGACCATTTATGGAGCTGGACTTTCTTTGATTTTTCAGTTATGTTTTTGCTAGATAGCAGTTTTAGATTATTTTCTTTTTTCTCTTTTTTTCTTTTAATTTTTTATAGGGGTTGTTTAAAATTATAAAATCAAAAATATAGGGTGTTACCACATCAGGGTCACCTGGATGTGGGCAAGCATTGGTGGTGAAAGGCTCATCAATTGGCCGGGAAATGCTATTTTATTTTTATTTATTATTTATTTCATGTGTTTCTGTGTTTCATTATTTTCATTATCTTCTGAATCTCTAAATTTTTTGAATTTTGTTTTCTGTTAACCATTTAAAAGAATTAATTGTGTATCCACATCAAGGTGCACTTGGATGTGGGTAAGGTATCAAGGGATCAGCTCATCAATTGGCTGGGGGATACCATTTGTATTATTTTTTTTATATTATATTTTATATCATTTATTTTATTTCATTTTATTTATAAATTTTTAATTTTAATATATTAGTATCTCACTCATAATAAAAAAAAAAAAAATTCTGAAATTATTTTTATTAATTGTTTTATATTATTATTATGTTTCTAATCTTTTTGCAGGAGCTCATTGTCTGGATGATGAAGCTTCTGGAGGCTGGTCCTGATTGTGATGATGTTTTTGTTTTTTGTTGGGATTGTGGGAAGCACTGTGTTCTTTGAAGTGCATCCTGCTGGAGAGATTATAGGGATTGTAATGGTCAGGGATTGGATTAGAGGGAAGTTCAGAGTAGGAAGAAGAAGAGGCAGGAATGGAGTGCTGGAGGGTGTGTTTAATGATCCTAGACATTTTCCAGTGGTTGTTCAGTAGGCGCTTTCTCAGGGATTTTTTAAAGTCATTCAAGGGTCTATGGAGGGCAAAGGCTTTTAGCATGTTGGAACACATGGTGCTTAGGTTTTTCTTCATGTCTCCATAATCCAGGGTCAAAGAAGTTTCAAGAGGTTGGCCAACTCCAATAATAGATTCAGGAGGAGGGGTTCCAACTAGACAAGAAGAATCGGATCAGTAATTATTTTTGTTGAAGAAATGGAATAATTAATTTGGTACTTACAGATTGGAAGCTCATCAAATCTGTAAGCAGCTGGGATTTGGATCTCTGACGATTTTGTAATGGTCATAGTGGGTGGATCAACTAGGGAAAGATATGGATTCTCATGGTCTTCCTCTGAAGGATCCTGAGAAGGTGAACTGGGATGCTGATGTTCCTGGGGCCTAGTTGGAGCAGTGAGATTGTTGTTGTTGTTGTGGTTTTTATTTCTGTTGGATTCAGCTGGAGGAGGTGCTGGTGATGGAGTACCAGGGTTGTTAAAGGATGGAGCAGGAGAGGGGGATTTGGAAGCAGACTGCTCTTTTCTGGATGGAGAATTTGAAGAGATGCAATTGTCAGAAGAGTAGTTGGCTGACAGAGGAGAGGTGTAGTTTCTTTGTCTTAGTTGGGGACAAAGTTGTTGTTGTGGAGCAGTGTGTGGTGTTCTGGTTTCTTCATGGGGTTCTCTGGCAGCTCTCTTAGAAATCTGGTAAATTTTGATGCTTTTGGACTTTGGAAGGGTGGATTGCATTGCTCTGAGAGCAGTAGGAGGTAGTTGGGTTGAGTTGTTGTTGTTGTCTGGATGAATTTGGCTATTTTCTGGCTGTTTTTGGAGGTTTTGGCCCTGATTTTCACTGTTTTGTGAGGCAGGTGGGCCGCCCTACGTTGGCCAGGCCGCCTGGGAGTTGATTTTGAAGCTTTTGGAGCTGATTTGGCGGATATAAAAGCAGTTTCTTGTGAGGCTAAGGCTGGTTATTTGGGAAGAGTGCGGGAAGCTGAGCTTCTGGATCTTCTGGAAGGAGCAGAAGATAGAGAGGAAGAGGAAGGACCAAGCTCTGGGGATCTGGTAGGGGATCTGGAGATGTATTTGTGAGAAGGAGAAGGCGGAGGAATAGGGTAGTTGGCGTCTCTGTCACATCTTTTCTTTTTGGAATAACAAGAGTCACAAGCCCTGTTGTTGAATTTGGATTCAGGATTTGGAAGAGTGAATGTGCAAGGTCTTCACATGTGGATGCACTGTTTGCAGGCATAGTCCATGGGAGCAGTGAAGCAAGGGAGAGTAGAAGGGTTAACATCAGGAGATCCAGCCATGATCTTTGGTGAGAAAAGATGATGAAAAGGGATAGGAGGAGATTTTTGCCAGTGATGGGTAGATGATGAAGTGAAGGTGGAAGTTCAGCAGGTTGGCTGTAGAGGTGTGCGGCATGAAATTGGATGCATCCATTTTATGCAAAATTCAGTCAGTCCATCAAGACTCTAAACTGAAAAAGCTATATTATCAAGGCAGTCCATCAAGACTTTAAACTGAAATCTGGTTTCTGTTAGTCCTCCAAGACTTTAATCTGGATGGTTCAAGATTTTATCAAGATTAGTCCGTCAAGACTTTAAACTGAACACTGTGTTAGTCCCCCAAGACTTTAAACTGAGGGTTGTAAGTCCCCCAAGACTATAAACTGAGGAAAAAGGAGTTTTTTGTTGTTGGAGTTGGTTTTGAAGGATTGGTGGAGGGTATCCACAGGGGGAGCCTCCAAATTTAGCAAAGGCAAGTTTGGGGGTAATTGATGGGCTGGCTGCTATATTTACAATTACCCCAGAATGTTAGTTTTTTCTCTGTGTCTTAATGTGGTTGATCTCTGGTTCTGGGTTTATGATTTAGGTTTTTGAGTCCCCCAAGACTTTAAACTGAGGGTTTTTGAGTCCCCCAAGACTATAAAATGAGGATGGTTCCCCAAGACTTAAAACTGAGGGTTGTTTGTAGTTACATCCTATAGAGGGTGTGGTCAATTTTTCTTTTCTGAATCAAACTCAAGTACTAGTGGAATTACAGAGGGAATCAAGAGATTAAATGAAGTGTTCAGAATTAGCCTTGAACTGGTGAATGAGGTGTCTTCTGTTCTCAATGTCCTGAGGATCTCTAGCAGGAGTGGATTGGAAGTAGTGAAGCAGAAGTTGTTTCTGTTGAGATGTGTGTTGTTGGAACTTGGCCTTGATAGTGGGCAAGTGCATTGGTGTTGGTGGTGCAATGGATCCTACATTGTTATCATCACTATCAGAAGAGGAAGGAACTGAGAAGTTATCAGTTTTAAAGTTGAAGGAAGTAATGAATGTTCTTTACCATCAGATGGACCAGGGATGGGGGAACTAGTTGTTTTATGGGTTGTGGCACTCTTCTGGGAAGGTTGGAGCTTTTTGATTAATCTGGGTATCAGGATGGATGGCCTAGATCTTTTGGTGCTGGCAGAAGAAGGACCAGGTTGAGGTGGAGGTGAATCTGTTGTGGAAGAAAGTGGACCAGGTCTGTGGCAGGTCTTCTTTCTGGATTGGCAGACATCACAGGACGTTCTGTATGGATGGACAGGTGGTGTCATGGTGCAGATTAAATTATTGTCAATGCAGTATTGGCAAGGACCCATTTCAGAGGCAGATTTGGGAAGAAGGTTAAAAATGGTGGTTGGATGAAGAAAGAATGCGGACATTCTCAATTGGAGGGAGGATGTGGTCTTCCAACATTGGCAGGGGCCTTTGTTGTGTGATTTGGCGCTGTTTGTGCATGTCTTAATTAACATCTGTTAAGGAATTTGGTATTTTTCTGGTTTTATTCCGTGGATATTGAGTCTGCAGGTATGTGGGTACTATCAATGGATAGCCCTGGTTTTTTTCTATATTTTATGTCTTGAAGACATTTTTCATATTCTGAGTTTTAAGGGGTCATTTCCTCATTTTTCATTTATAAAAGATTGTTGTTTAATTTTGTTTTTCGTGTTTTACGGGCTAACCTTAAGTCTTAGGGTTAAGTGCTTAGTACCATTGGATAGAGCTAATTTTTCTCTATATTTCATGTCTCAACGTTGTTATAGTGAAATTCCGTGTTTTAAAGGTTTTAGTAGTTGTAGCTAATTTTTCCAAGTAGATTAGTGGTTTTTATTGGTTTTCTAGCTTCAGGGAGGCCAGGCCGCTTCAGGCGGCATCTCCGACTTCGGGCGGCCCGCCCGCCTCTGTTTTAGGAGGTTGGGGAGCGCTCCAGGAGGGTTTTTTATGCAATTTGGCGGTTACAGGCGCCAGATTGGTGGGTGCGCATGGGCTCTTAGTTAGTGGTGTGTGTGTACATAATGAATAAGACAGTTTGGGGCAACCATAATCATCATACAACCATCCGGAGGTGATATCATTGTTCCTCACTCAGTTTTCACTGTTTTCTGGCCACAATTGGCTGTGTTTGTTGCAAGTGAGTTCTTCATTTAACTTAACTTTGGCAACTGTTTTCTCTGTTATAGTCTTGCAAGCTATAGCAAGTATTATTGCTGTCTCTGGTGTGGATTTGCAGCCTACATCAAGTATCTTTGCTGTCTCTGGTGTGGACTTTGTTCTACATTTCAGTTCTTTGGTCTGGTAGTCTATCTGGGGACTACTTTCTTGGCTCATCACGAAGTCAAGTGTGTTTAAAAGGGGCTTTAGCAAAACAGGAACCAACTTACTTTAGCAAGTAAATCTCACTCTATTTTTCTAAAGGGACAGGGGATTTTCTCTCTGGTTTTTCTCCAACTCCCTTGGTCAAGGCCTATAGCTAGCACTATAGGATTGTCTACAATGTCAGAAATTTTATTAAAATTTTTTCTTTGTTGGCTTCACCCTTGAGAAGGTTGACCAAGAAATATGGGGAGTGGGAATGGACTGAAGAGTGTGAAGATACTTTTCAGAAATTGAAGAAGGTGGTAGGTGAAGATATTATTCTTCACAAGTTGGATTATGGAAGGGAAGCTGGAAAAATTTATCTGGCAGTGGACTCAAGTTATATTGTTGCTGGTGCTTTTTTTTCTCAGGTATGTTAGTAGTTTAAAATAAATAAAAATAAAAAAATAAAATAAAATAAAATAAAATAAAATATAAAGAAATAAAGAATAAATAGATAAAATAAAATAAATAAATAGATAAAATAAAAATATAAATAAAACAAATTTATATATAAATATTTCTGTTAATTATTATTGTTCTCTCTATTTAGTGACTTATTAATTTCTTTCTTGTTTATTATTATGGTGGCATTTTTGCTTTTTGTTAGGATTGGAAGAAGAATTGTGTTCTTTGTGGTGTAGGTGGCTGGAAAGTGTATATGAGTTGTAATGGTCAGGGACTGGAGTGGAATGTAATTTTAGGGAAGAAGTGGAAGAAGTGGGGATAGAGTGTTGGAAGGTGTGCTTAATTATTCTAGAAATCTTCCAGTGGTCATCAAGGAGCTGTTTTCTCAGATACTTTTCAAAGTAATTCAACGGACCATGGATGGCAAAGGCCTTAAGCATGTTTGAACACATCATGCTTAGGTGTTGTTTCATGTTGGCCTAATCCAGAGTTAAGGTAGTTTCTAGAGGTTGGCCAATTTAAATTGTAGTTTCAGGAGGTGGGGTTCCAACTACAAAGAATAATTAGATAAGTAATTTCTCTCTGTTAAAGAAATTGGATTTATTAATTTGGTACTTACAGATTGGGAGCTCATAAAATTTGTAAGCGTCCAGGATTTGAGCTGTTGAAGAAAGCTGAATGGATGTTGAAGGAGTATCAACCAGATAGAGGTATGTATTCTCATGATAATTCTACAAATGGTGTTGAGAAGATGACAGAGAAGAAGGGTGTTCCTGTGGCCTGCTTGGAGAAGCAGGGCTGCTGTTGTTGTTGTGGATATTATTATTGATTGGCCCAGTTGAGTTGGACACTGGTGGTGGAGAACCAGGGTTGTTGAAGGAAGGATAAGGAGAAGGTGACCTGGAAGCTGATTGTGATTTGATAGATGAAGATCTAGAAGAAATGGAAGAATCAGAAGAATAATTGGCAGCCAGAGGAGAGGTGTAGTTAGTTCTTCTTGAAGTAAACGTAGATTTTTGTTTGGAAGCAGTGTTGTGTGCTCTGGTGTTTTCAGAATGTCCTCTGGCAGGTTTTCTAGAGATGTTGGAATTTTTGGGGTTGTCTGGGGAAGAAATTTTGTGTGTGGGCATTGCTCTGGGAGCACTAGGAGGTGGTTGCGTAGAGTTGTTGGTGTTTAAAGGTTTATTTTGGCTGTTATCTGGCTGAACATGGGAGTTTTGAGCCTGATTTTTTCTTTCTGGAAAGGCAGACAGGCTGCCTTGGAGCTGATTTTGAAGCTTATTTGGCCAAATTTGCTGAGATAAAAGCAGATTCTTGAGAAGATAAACCAGGTCTTTTAGGGAGTGTTTTGGGAATAGAACGGCATGATCTTCTGGAAGGAGCAGAAGATAAAGAAGAAAAAGCAGGTCCAAGTTCTGGTGACCTGGTAGGAGATCTGGAAATATATTTGTGCAAAGGTGAAGGCTGAGGTATTGGATAGTTGGGGTCTCTGTCACATCTTTTCTTTTTAGAGTTGCAAGAATCACAGGTTCTGTTATAGAATTTGGCTTGAGGAGTAGGAACAGTGAATGTAAAAGGCCTGCACATGTGGATGCATTGTTTACAAGCAAAGTCCTTTGGAGCAGTTAAAAAGAGAAGGTCCGATGGGTCAAAGTATGGGGATTCAGCCATGATCGGTGAAAGAAAAAAAATGAAGAGAAAAGAGATGAATGAAAATTTTGTCAGTGATGTGTAGATAATGAAGAAAGAGTGGAAGTTCAGCAGGTTGGCTGTGGAGCACTGTGCAAGGAGGTGTCTCCGCCATTATATGCAAAATGTGTTATTACGTCAAGACTTTAAACTGATCACTGGAAGTCCTCCAAGACTTAAAACTGGCTGGTTATTTAATGATTGTTTCAAGATTTTAATTTTTTATTACTAATGTGGATCCTTAGTCTCTAAAGACTTTAAACTAAACACTGTGGATATTCCCCCATGACTATAAACTGAGAATGGTTGTTGGTTGAGTCCTTCAGGACTATAAACTGATAATGTGGAGTTGGTGTGATTCTGGAAGAGGACATCTAAGGGTGAGTCTCTGAAATTTGTTAAGTCAAGTGTGGGGGTAACTGATGAACTGGCTGCTTTGTAGAACAGTTACCCCAGAATGTTAGTTTTTTCATTGGTATTTAATGTTATGATCTCTGGTTCTGTATTTTGATTTAGGTTTTGAGTCCCCCAAGACTATAAGCTGAGGGTTTTTGAGTCCCCCAAGACAATAAAATGAGGGCTGTTAGTCCCCCAAGACTTAAAACTGAGGATTAGTCCCTCAAGACTTTAAAATGAGGAGTTTTTTATTTAATTTTATTTCTAAATCAAGATTTTTGCGCAAGAAGCAATTACAGAAAATAATCAAGAGATGTAACAAAATGTTCAGCATTGGCTTTGAACTGGTGGATGAGGTTTTTCCTTTTCTCAAGGTCCTGTGGGTTCCTGGCAGGAGTGGATTGGAAGTAATCTAGGATGAGATGCTTCTGTTGGGAAGAATGTTGTTTGAAGTTGTCATTGATGGTTGGCAATGGATTAGGTGGGGGTTCTTCAATGGTTCCAACTTTGTCATCATCACTGTCTGGATGGAAATGAACTGGAAATTTTTCAGATTGAATTTCAGTATGAAGAAATATTGAGCTTACCATCAGAAGGACCAGGGATGGAAGAGCTAGTGTTTGTAGCAGGGTTGGCACTATTTTTTGAAGAGTGTAATTTGTTGACCAGCCTGGGGATCAGGATGGATGGTCTGGATCTATTGGTGCTGGTGGAAGGCAGATCAGGCTGTGGAGGAGGAGAAGATGTTGAGGAGGACAATGGACCAGGTCTGAAACAAGTCTTCTTCCTAGAGTGACAGGCATCACAGGAGGTTCTATAGGGATGAGCTGGTGGTGTGATGGTACAGATGAGATTGTTGTCAATGCAGTATTGGCAAGGACCCATGTCAGTAGCAGATTTGGAAAGAAAGCTGAACATGGTGTTTGTGATGAAGGAGAATGTGGACATTCTCCATTGGAGGGAGGATGTGGTCTTCAAACTTTGGTGGAGCCCTTTGTTGGTCTATTTGGTGTTGTTTTGATATGTCTTAAATGGTATTGTTTAATAATTGGGTGTTTCTCTAGAATTATTTGGCGAATATTGGGACTGCGGGGATGTAGGTATTACCATTGGATAGCCCCAGTTTTTCTCTATATTTTATGTCTTGTTGACATTTTTCATATTTTAAGTATTTAAGGGATTATTTCGCATTTTTCATTTTAAAAGATAGCTGTTTAATTTTGTTTTTCACATTTTACAGGCTAATCTTAAGTCCTAGAGTTAAGTGCTAAGAATTTTTAGAATTGGCTAGTTTTTCTCTATGTTTCATGTCACAATGTTTTTGTAGCTTAATTATGTGTTTTAAATGTTTTAGTAGTTGTAGTTTATTTTTCCAAGTATTTTGGGTGGTTTTGGGTATTTTTGGAGGTTTTCTAGCTTCAGGGTGGTCCGGCCGCCTCAGGAAGGCCTCCTGACGTTGGGTGGACCGCCCATCTTGGTGCTGGAAGGCTGGGAAGCATTTCTAGAGGGGATTTATGCAATTTGGCGCTCAGAAACGCCAAATTCGTTGGTGTGCATGGGCTCTAAGATAGTGGTCTGTGTGTATAAAGTGAATAAGACAGTTTGGGGCAACATTAATCATCATACAACCATCCGGAGGTGATATCCTTGTTCCTCACTCAGTTTTCACTGTTTTCTGGCCACAATTGGCTGTTTTTGTTGCAAGGTTAGTTCTTCATTTAACTCAACTTTGGTAACTGTTTTCTCTGGTGTAGGCTTTCAAGTTGTATCAAGTATTATTGCTGTCTCTGGTGTGGATTTGCAACCTACATCAAGTATCATTTCTTTCTCTGGTGTGGACATTGGTCTACATTTCAGTTCTTTGGTTTGGTAGTCTGTCTGGAGACTACTTTCTTGGCTGATCAGGCAGTCAAGTGTATTGGAAAAGGGGCTTTAAACAACAGGAACCAATTTACTGTAGCAGGTAAATCTCACTTATATTTTTCTAAAGGGACAGGGGATATTCTCTCTGGGTTTTCTTCAACTCCCTTGGTCAAGGCCTATAGCTAGTACTATAGGATTGTCTACACCGACAATAATGAAGCACCTCTCTACTAGGAAGCAACCTCACACAGCTATGAATGCTATCACTTTAGTTTTAGCCGCTGACTCTGACTATGACTCTGGGTTGGAAGACACTTTAGCTTATATGTCTTTTCAATGATCTTTATGAAGAAGAGGATCCCAGACCTGCACCAGCTCTCCCCTCCCTTAAATAACCAAACATTCTTTCCATTAGCATATGCTCTGCCATTATGTCAACCACCCTGCAACAGTTTGAGACATAAACCTTATAATTTTTTTCATACTCTCCAAATGTTCAACTTCTGTGCTTTATTCATTTGGTTTGGTGTTTTTGTTTTTTGAATATTCATTTTTATTTTGGATTTATGTTGAATGTCTTATTTTTGGATTTCTCATTTGTTTTCATTCACCAGCTCAACATGAAATCACATATTTTCTGCAATTGCATAATTTTTCCCTGTTTCTTTTTTTCATTCATCTCTCATATCCTTTTCCTCTTCTCCTCCAACATCCCTCAAACAATTTGTTTTCATTTATTTTCCCAAGTCATCTTATTCTTTTTTTTGATTTTTTTATTTCTAATTATAAATTTTTTTGTTTTTTTCTGGTTTTTTTTAATTTTTGTATTTAAATTTTTTTGTAAGTGTTTTTTTGATTTCAATGGTAAAATTAACCTCTTTTTCTCTACCTCTTTACTTTCTTTTTTAGCTCCATCACCCTACTCTCCATCCCGCCTTGGCATGGTCATTATCCCCCTTCCCCTATTTCACTTTTTTTTGGCTCCATGTCATTAAAACACATACATTGCACATTCTTTATGCATTTCACTTACTCACACCACACAATATGGGGGGCAGACTTGCTAGCAAGTCCGCAACCTTGGACCCAAACTCACCATAGATTGAACACACATTGAGCTATTGATAAAGGAGCCATACAATCAGGAATGAACACCACTCAGAAGAACAGTTTTAGGTGGGTGTTCAAGTAGAGTTCAGTATGGGTTCAGTATGAGTTCAGTCTGAGTTCCATCTGAGTTCCATCTGAGTTCAGGTTGAGGACTTGCTAGCAAGTCCACCCCCTATATTGCGTAGTGTCAATATTCAATTTCTCCCAAACTCTAACATCAATCTTTCTCACTCTTTTTTTCCTGCTTTTCAATCAAGGTAAGTTTCATCTCCTTTTTTTCATGCCTACACAGGGTGAAAAATAATACAACTTATAGGCAAGTCAATTTTTAGTGATCTCATAGTAACCCATGATGTAATCCTTGAGGAACCTTTTGAGGGGTATATGAGTAGAAATCCATCAAGTAAAGATATTTTGGAAACACTTGTAGATTTCTTTCTTACCACACCCTGCCAAAAGCATGATTCAAGGAAATATGACATATACATTATTTAATTTTCAATATGCATGCAAAATGCATATTTAATAATCATTTATATTGCATATTAAATAAAGATGCTGAATGCATATTCAATATGAACAATATATGTAAAAAATTTGAAAAAAATATGCATATGCAAAATGCAAAAATGTGCATATGCAAAATGCAAAAAATATGTATATTCAATATGCAAAAAATATGCACATGCATATGTAAAATGAAAAATATGCATATGTAATATTTAAAAATATGCATATGCATATGCAATATGCAAAAAATATTTTATGCAATATGATTAAAATATGCATATGAAATATGCATAATATAAATGTATTCAATATGAAGTCTTATTTGGTCATGAATATGACTGATAAACCAAAATCACAGTTGCCCTCATGAATTTTTACACTTGACTAGTAGTATGGGGAATAAAAGATAAGGTCAAGCAGTAAAAAAATACTTTGTGCATTCATTTTTGGGCAGTGGAAATCAGAAGTGCAGAATTTTGGTTGGTGCCCATAATTTAATATGATTCTTTAATATTGAAGAAGTATTTTTAATATTGAAAATGACTTTTGGTTAGTTGGTATTTGATCTAGCTGTGCCATGGTCTTTTCTCAGTATTGTCATTACTCCTTAATATTATTGAATGATTTTCAATATTGACATTTCATTTAGGTTGCATTTGAAGTTGGCTCTATTTTAAAACTGTCAAGATAATTTTATACTTGACTTGCATTAATGCTAGTCAAGTATAAATTAAGTAATTGAAATCTTAAACTTGTATTATGAGTACATGTTGGGTGCAGTTATATCAAGATCATCATCACTCAAATAAAAAACTTGATTATATATCATGATGGCTGAGTTATTGAATAATTTTCAATGTTGATAAAGGCTTTAGGTCATTTTTTCAAGGGCTTGTTGGCTGGTTGGGTTCTGTCTCCATTTTAAAAACATCATATATTTGATAATAATGAGATGATTATATATACAGTGCTCTGAAAACTGTGTCTAAAGTATATGGTGTATTTCATGTAATAAATTTTTGTCCTCCATCTTACTCACAAAAATCTTGAAATGTTGTGTTCTAATGCCTTGGTTAACTCTGCAGATAGGCCAATCTTTGTTTCCTCTATAGCACTTGATAATCCAAAGTGCCACACCCTCATTAATGATGATATTCCTTTTGAAGGACACAGAACTTTTGACACTATGCAGAAGCCAGAGTTAAAAAACAGTGACATGATTTTGTAATTGATTTGATTTACATGATTAATGATTAAATATTCTAAAACCTGACATATGCTACCAAATTACAAGTGAATTCAGTAAAATAAAGTGTGTGGGTTGAATTATTTTTAAATAATTCCAACATGTAATGTAGCCTTTCAAAAATTAAAAAGGAAATTATATGGGCATACCTGTTAAAAGTCTTTCTGTTTCCCCTCTGTAGCCCTTTTTTGGCCCCCAGGGGTGCCCCACTCAACCCCACCTGGTTACTCAGAAGGGCCTATAAAGTTAACTTCATGTAAGTCTTTTGTGTTCCCATTTTACCCAAATAGCTCCTTGTGGGTTTACTCAGCCATTTTCCTCACCCTATATATCCTGAGCTCTATTGCACTCTCATGACTCCAGCCCAATACCCCATGCTTCTTTAGGCTACTCCCAATATTACTCATTTTCCATAATCACCTCCTCTTGCACCCTTTTTCTTTCAGGTTTTGTGCCAGAAAAGATGCTGTGTCTTTTCAGCATGTAACTTGAGAGTGAGGCTGTAAGGAATTAGGTCAAGTAGATCACAAGTGAAGCAACCTGTGATTCATGTCACACAAGGTTGCATGTGAGCAAGTACAAGGTCATGTGCTGAAAAGACACAGTGTCTTTTTAGCACATGAACTGGTACTGGCTCTCATTACATCTTGTTGTTTTTTTATTTCTTATATACACACACATATATATATCCTAACCTCCCTCTCCTCTTAGTTTCCCCTCCTCTTGCTTCCCTTGTCTTACTTCATGCACATCAGTTTTTCATTCTCTTTTTCTTCCCATATTTTAAATCATCACCTAATAAAAAAGGAAGTAAATGTAAAAGATGGTTTGAGGTTTATATCAATTATCTTAAAACTAAACTAATAAGAAAAGGCAAAAAATGACAAAAAATCTTAAAAATTTTATACTTGCAATTGATTATGTTGATAAAACTGATCAAAATTGATTAAAGGAAAAAAAGATAAAGAAGAAAAATAAAGAAGAAAAAGAAGAAAAAATATAGAGAATTTTAAACAGCAAGTTAATGACTCTGTAACATTTATAAAACAAAATTATAATAAAAGTATCTACAGCAGTTAAAACTGCCATTTTAGAAAAAAGAATTAAAGAATCAAAAAATTAAAAATATCTAAGTTAGACTAAATTTCCAATTAATTGCTTTGAAATTCAAGAAATTAAAAAATTTAAAAAATGAAAATATCTTGATAAGCTATAAATGGGTATTTCTCTTTGGAGCTTGAATTTGAAAAGGGGAGTCACAGTGAATGAGTGCAGAGCTAAATATAAGAGCATATTTAGATTAATAGGAGAGAGTCTCAGCTCAAGATCATGGGAGTAAAGAGTTGGAAGATGGATGAAGCGGGAAAACATGAGTGATCAGTTAGGGTGGCAGATGTGATTGGATTCAAGAAAATTGTCCTACCCTTGTCTGGAACACCAAAATAAGGTCAAATACTGGTAAGGTCCTTTTTACTTTGTGTCAAAATAAATTTTGAAAATGTTTTTAGTAATTTTCACATTCCTTGTGGGACTACTGGAGTTACTACTGTAGTTACTAAGGGGGTAGTCTGAGGGAAAAAAACAACTTTCCTACAAGTCATATTATTTTTCACCCTGTCACCACGCAATATTTGGGGGGGACTTGCTAGCAAGTCCTCAACTTGAATTCAGATGGAATTCAGACTGAACTCAGACTGAACTCAGACTGAACTTTACTTTGAACTCATCTTGGGCTCTTAACCAAACATGGATGAGTCTGTGCTTGAGTAATAGTGAAAGTTTAATAAATAATTTATAGAAATAATAACAAGGGAAGATTAATAATCTGATCCATTCACAGAATTTTTTTCACAAAACTCATTTTCATTTTCATTTTGAATTTCACCTGATCACTTAAAAGACTGAAAATTATACTATTTATTTCAAAAACATCACTTTTAACCTCTCTAATTATTTTATTCTATTTTTTTTTGAAAAAATATAAAATAATATCAGTGGTTCTCTTTAATGATAACTCCTTTTAACCAAGAATTTGAAGCTTTTATTTTTTAATTTAAACCATATTACCTGATATTTTTTTTTTGTATTTTTATTATTTCTTATTATGCAATATAATTATTTTAAACTCAATGGAATTATTTAATAAAAATATTGAACCATAAAAATTCTCAAGTTTCTATTCTAGAATAATGTGAAAAGACTCATAATTAAGAAAAATAAAAGATAGAAATATGTTTTCATAATTTCTGTTCCAATGAAGTTCTCTAATATCTTCTTTACACTTAGCACTAATAATTGATAAATTGTTTAATTATATGTCTAGAAAGAAGTATAATTCTTATACAAGTGAATTTTAATCCAGTTTTTTCCATTTTTGTATGCAAGAAGATGATTAAAATTAAAAGGAAATATCTTTTTGCTCTTTTTTTTTCTATCGAATATTCAACTACTAAGAATTTTCACAATATTAATTTATTCAATGTAATACACATATGATTTTCTGGAACTCTTCATGATGTATTTCATCAAAATTCAATGTAAATATGGTTATTTGGTAGAGTAATCTCATGAGTTGAAATAATTAATCACTACTTAGTGAATTTTTCATATGAAAGACTGAAATTCAAGCTAGATGTAAAAATTTAAAGATAATTAAAACAAAGTAGTATAAATTTATTTAAACTTTAATTTTAGTACTTGATTTTGCTTCAATGCTGTATTGTGGGATAATTTCAGTGTCAACCTGGGAATAAGCACCATATAATTTGAAAAGTGATCTCATGTTAAAAAATGTGCTTCAGGTAGATATTTTGATTGTATTATTGTTCAAGAACTGAATTAAATAGGTAAAAGTGGTAATTTTTCATAATTCTATCAGTTTCAAATTAAAAAACTATTATATGATATTCATTTTGTAAAAAAGACACAATAGGTAATTTAGATTATACCCATGTAGAAAAGCAGCTGTAAAGGCAATCATCTTTTTATTAAAAATAATATTATTCCATGTTTTAAATGAAAAGAAAAAATATTTCAATTCTATGGTTTTGAAAAATAAATTAAATGAAACATTTCAGGTACACTTTTTTAGTCATTAGAATCAAAGTTTTGATAGGAGTAATTCACAACTGAACACTTACACGCAATTGTAAAATTATATATATGGGTTCAAGATTTATCAATGATTTATTGGAATTATGATATTTATGCTGATTGGTAGATCTTATATGATGTTTCTATTCAGTTTCTAAGTGTATGAAAAACAATCCCTTTGATATTTTATTTAAACAGAAGAATTTAAAAATTTTCTTGAAATTGGCCTTATCACAAAGCAATACTGGAATGGTTATATTGTTATAAAAATTAATTTAAATAGCAATATTTCAAATCTTCATAACAGATTTTAAACTAAACATAAATATTAAAATTTTACTTTTTATAAAAATATATATTGATTTAAAAGATATTTACTTATTTTTTTTTTTACAAAATGACCAATTTTATCCTGTGAGGCTTCCATTCAACTTAAATGTGTAAGTCTAAAAAATTAATATGATGCTCTGAATACTCTATATAATGTGTACCTAAGGCAAAAATAATGTTTTTTTGAAGTACTTTAAATCTAAGCAGAAGATCTGATATCTTTTTTATGTAATATAGTTGTATAAAATTGATTTTTAGGTAGTTTCGTAATACGTAATATGGAAAGAAATCATATCATAATAATATATAATCAACTTAAAACTTTTTTTAATATAATATTATCTAAAAATAATTCTTAATATGTACTTATTTTTAGAACTTCAAAGTGTTTAATAAAAATATTTTGATATAAAAATATAATTATTTTTATATTTAAAAGTAATTAATAAAACTTCTAAAAAAGTATAAATTTTTTCATGGCTTAAATTATTATGAACCACACTTGGAAACAAGATTGCATTGAGAGTTCAATCTAAGTTCCACCAAAAACATGATAAATAATTTTTTTGAAAATGTATATAGTCATTGAAATGAAAAAAAATTAGTAAAAGAAAGGACTCAGATATTTTATTCTGTTACTGAATAGATTATCATAAATATATTGAGGTAGATAACTTATTGAAGTTTTTTAAATTTGCAGTTATTACAGTCAATTATCCAGTTATATATAGCAATCACAAAACAAGAAATAAGCCTAAATGGTTATATATGTGGATAAATCTTTTCCTCAACCTTTACCCTAATTATTTAATTTAATTCAAAGCTATTTTTAATCTAACCAACATATTTTACTATTACATTTAAAAATAAATACAATAAACTCAAAAAATACATAAGTTCAATAGTTTAAAATTTCTTTAAATGTTTTATTCTAGTTTTTAACTTTTTGCTAAAATTTTCCTATTATATTATTTATTTATATCATGTATAGTTATCAAAAGAATTCTGTGAATTATTGTGTAAAAAAGCAAAATAGTATTTCATTATCAATTATTTTACTATATTACTTTCTTAGTCTTAAAGTGCATTGTAAATCAAAAATATAAAATAAAGACGTATAAACTATAGGTTTAAGTTAAAAAATATCAATAAAAAATAATTATCAATCATTTTCCATATCGGCAGAATAGAGCTGTAGATTGAGGGGGTGGACTCTGATGTTCGCCCAAAGAACAAAGTTCACACTCCATTTTTCACTACCTCAATGGACAACCTCTCAATCTCTCCACACAAATTTTTCTGCTTTTTCATTTCTGTTAATTCTATTACCACTCACCACCCTTTTATTGCCCTCCTGATACATTTGCTACACCCTTTAAGCTTCAAAATCTATGTTTAAGCCCTCCTCACTACTCCCCTCCACTCTATTTTCACTTTTAACACAACTACACCCCTTTTGCAACCTCTCGCTCACCTCCCATTCCCCTCACTCACCCCACTCACCTCCATTAGCCCTCACCAGCCTTTCTCTCACATTCTAAAACTATTACTCACCTCCCCAGTTTATTGTCCACATCCCCCAGCTCTCGCTTACCTCCCCTAGCCCTTTCTCACCTTCCCAATCTTTCCAGCCCTTCACTCACCTCTTCCAGCCTCCCCCAGTCCCTTACTTTGGCTGGAGATGTGAGCGAGGTGCTGTAAAGACTAAGGAAGGCTGGGAGAAGTGAGTGAGAGGCTTTTATTACCTCCCACAGACTTTCAAAGCCCCTCGCTCACCTCCCCCAGCTTCCCAAGTCCCTTAATTTGGCTGGAGATGTGAACGAGGTGCTGTAAAGACTAAGTAGGGCTGTGAGTAGTAGGTGAGAGGCTTTTATCAACTCTCCTAGCCTTTTAAGGACCCTTTCTCACCTTTTCCAGCCTTCCCGAAGTGGGTTAGGGGATTTTATAACCTCTCCCAGCCCTGTAAAGCCCCTCTCTCACCTTCCCCAGCCTTCCCCAGTTCCTTTATTTTTCTGGGGGAGGTGAGCGATGAGATTGAAGAGGTGAAAAAAGTGTTGGGGAGGCATGCAAGGGCTTGGGAAGTAGCCAACTTTTTATAAACTTGAGAATAATTAATATGTATAAATTAGAAATAACAAGGAATAAAATTTTGAGGAATTATAACCCATTCCAAGTGGTAAATAATGTAACTAAATACATATTTCAGAATTTGAGTTGCTTGTGTTTACTAAAAAAATGTGGCCAATCGTTGAAAAAGGAAGATTTTTGTAGGGAAGAAACATGAAAAATGAAAAAAATACAAAGTAAAATAAAACTAAATAATGACAGTGGGCTGGGAAAGGTGAGTGAGGGTCTGGGGGAGGTGTGAGAAATGAAGAGAAGAGAAGGGAGAGGGGGGGAAGGAGAGGAGAGTTGTTTTCTCACTGTGAAGGAAAGGAATAGGGAAAATGGGTAAGTAGATGGCAAGTTTAGAAATGAGATAAGGGGGTAGGATAGGAAGTCAGATTGAAGATAAGGGAGAATTAGGGGAGGGAGGCATCAGATGGAAGTCCCACTTGTAATTCTACCAGGAATCAATTCAGGAAGCAAAAAAAAGCACTAGACATCTAGTGCACACTTTTTTCCTGCTGTGAATATTTTTTGAACTATTAATCAACTGTGGTTCAATGAAGGTTCAAATCAGTTTCAAGGTGTTTTCAAAGTAAATTCAATATTTCTTCATGATTGTTTCATCACCACCTCAATGTGTGCTGAAAAAGATATGAATTAGGGTTCAAGGTTGCGGACTTGCTAGCAAGTCCGCCCCCCATATTGCGTGGTGTGTGTTATATGATATCTCATTCCTTCTATGAAAATTTATTACTTAAATATATGCATAACTCTTATCTGGATAACAGTGAACTTATTTAACTTGTCAGCCTAGTTATCCCCAGGACTGAGTAAGTCTTATGTTTAAAATAAGATAACCTTAATTACATTAAGTTTACAATACTTACATATATGGTTATAATTCATATATATATAATTATCACACTATTATATGACTTATAGTAGTTTAAAGAGCTTATCTATAGCCTAATAGTACTTATTAAAGTGTTAATGGAGTCATAATATATTTATCTTGAGTGATATTAAGTAATTATAGACATACATAAGCTTATATGTATACATAAACCTCATATTCAGTGAAATATGCAGTTATATTATGTATATTTAGGTCTATAAGTGGGTTTTAACCTCTTAATAGCCTATAAACTTTATTTTTTTGCTTATTTTAGGTCATATGGACATATCCAGTGGACTCACAATGCCTACACAAGCATATTCACCTATTTCAGGTGCATGTATCCAGTTTGGACAACTTAATATGATTCCTTTGATGGATTTTCACAGATTTATGGGTTTGGATATGATTACTGGGTTAATATGGATGCTTGTAGATGTCATTGGGGGCTTGGAAAGTTAATTTGGTTCCTTTTTATGTTTTGAGGTTCATTATATACTTTTTGAAAGAGTTATTTTACCTGTTTCTTTATGGTATCTGCATATATCTGTTTATTCTATTTATGGTATGGGTCTGTGGTATCATTAATTATGATGGAGGGTCCTTACTGAAGGTCTGGGTGTTGAAACTGCTTGAAGTGGATGCCATGGAAAGGTTATGGGCCCTCACAGTGCTGCAATTTTGGGGGATAGCAGTGACATCATCTGGATTGAAGGTCTGTGCACTCCAGTGGATTTTGTTATATGTAAGGGAGGATTTAACAGGTTATTATACATCACTTACTTACTAAACATAAAATAAACACAATTAAACAATTATTATTATATAAAAATATATTATAAAGAATTTATAAATTGATATTATCTTTATATAAGCTATAACTATATTTTATTTATCTATTTTCTACCACTAGCATGCATAAAAATCCAAATATTGTGAGTTTATATTGAGAATAGATATTTTATTAGTCTTCCCCTGAGATTTATTCACTAAATAATTTATGAATAAGTAGTAGGACCATTAATATTTACTATTGAATCATACTTGGATACCAGCATACACTGACAATTGGGGGTCTTTCCTTAATTATTACTTATTATTTAGTATAAGCCTTAGAACATGATTTTTACTCTAATATATCTCATAAAAACCAAATAATTGGATCTGTAGCACATTAGTGGGTCATTATAACTCAGTGATTGCAGAAAAGAACACTTATAATAATTTTACTAATTTTTTATAATAAAAATTAGGTGTTTACAGTAGTAACTGTACCCCATATAATCCCAAATTCACTTGGCATTTTGACACCAATATAACACCCAATTAGTTTGGTATTTGGTTAAAACTTGGTAAGCTAACTATTAACCCTTATAAAGGTCTAGCTAAACTTATTATTCAATTTTTAACGGATTATTTTGAATTTTTCTTATATTTTATTTAAATAAATAAAGATATAAATTCAGGGTAAGCTCCAGTGCTTTTATTAGTAATTATATTGCTAATAATTTTTGTCTACTACTTAAATTACAGAGTTTCTCTTTTTTAGAAATTGTTTACAATCCTATAGTACTAGCTATAGGCCTTGACCAAGGGAGTTGGGGTAAAACTGGAGAGAAAAACCCCTGTACCTTTGAGAAATACCAGGTGAGATTTATTTGCTACAGAAAATTAGAGACCGTTACAATACCCCTTCCAACAAACTTCTTGACTGCCTAACAAGTCAAGAAAGTAGCCTAGATTGACCACAGACAAAAGAGAACCTGAAATGTAGAAAAATCCACACCAGTAACCCAAAACACTGTGCACTTGTTGCACAGAAAACAGCTATTATACTTTATGGGTTGCAAAGCTACACCAGAGCAATCAGTTGCCAAAGTTGAGTTAAATGAAGAAATAAACTTGCAACAGACAAAACCAATTGTGGCCAAAAAACAGTGAAAACCGAGTGAGAAACAATGATATAACTACCAGATGGTTGTATGATAATTAAAGTTGCCCCAAACTGTCTTGTTCAGTATGTACACACAGACCACCATCTAAAAAATCCATGCACAGCAACTGATTTGGTGCTTTTGGAAGCCAAATTGAATAAAAACTCTCTAGAAGCACTCTCCAGCCTTTCAACAGAGGTGGGCAGGCCGCCCGCCTAGAAGCAGATAGACCTCCCTGAAGCCAGAAAACCACCAAAAACCTCCAATAAAGCCCAAAATACTTAGAAAAATCCACCAAAACTAATAAAACCCTTAAAACACAAAATTAAGCTATGAAAACATTGGGACATAAAATATAGAGCCAAATTAGCTCTACTTAATGGTTCTAAGCACTTAACCCTAAGACTTAAAATTATCCCATAAAACACAAAAAACAAAATTAAACAGCAATCTTTTAGAAATGAAAAATGAGAAAATGACTCCTTAAAAATTAGAATGTGAAAAATGTCAACAAGACATAAGAAATAGAGAAAAAACGGGGCTACCAAAAAGTAGTACCCACATACCCATAGTCCCAATATTCACTGAATAAAACCAGAAAGACACCCAATTATTCAACAAAAGTCAATTAAGACATACCAAAACAGCGCCAAACAGACCAACAAAGGCCTCTTCCAATTCTGGAAGACCACATCTTCCCTCCAATTGAGAATGTCCGCATTCTCCTTCACCAAAACCACAATTTTCACACACTTTTCAAAATTTATCTCAGAAATGGGTCCCTTTCAATACTGTATTGACCATAACCTCATCTGCACCATATCACCACCAATCCATCCATACAGAACTGCTTGTGATGCCTTCTATTTCAGAAAGAAATATTTCTCCAGACCTGGTCCATTATAATCTGCAACAGGTTCACCTCCCCTTCAACCTGGTCCATTTTTCAGAAAAACCAAAAGATCTAGTCCTTCCATCTTGATACCCAGATTAATCAACAAGTTACACCCTTCCAAAAAGAGTGCCAGCACCACTACAACCACTAGCTCTACCATACATGGTTCTTCTGATGGTAAAACCAATACTTCTCCATACTGAAATTTAAACTGATGAATTTCCAGTTCATTCCCTTCCAGACAGTGATGATGACGATGTGGGAACCATTGAAACACCACCACCCAATCAATTTCCCACCATTAAGTAAAAATTCCAACAAAACTCTTCTCAACAAAAAAATCTCATTCTAAACTACTTCCAATCCAATCCTGCACATGATCCACAGGAAATTGAGAAAAGAAGACACCTTATCCACCAGTTCAAGACTAATGCTGAAAACTTTGTTTCATCTCTTGATTCTCTTTTGTAATTGATTCTTACCTGAAATTCTTGACTTAGAAATAAAAAAAATTGACCACTTTTCAGACTTTCTGAATGCAACTAACCACAAAATAATTTCCTCTTTTTAAAGTCTTGGGGGACTAACAGCCCTCATTTTATAGTCTTGGGGGACTCAAAAGCCTCAGTTTATAGTCTTGGGGGACTCAAAATCTAAATCATAAAGACAGAACCAGAGTTCAAAACATCAAAGACTAAAGAAATAAACTAAAATTCTGGGGTAACTGTTCTGCAGAGCAGCCAGCTCATAAGTTACCCCTACACTTTACTTAACTAAATTCAGAGACTCCCCCTTAGGATACCCTCTGTCAGAATTACACCAACATCACATTATCAGTTGATAGTCCTGAAGGACTCACCCATCAAACCATCCTCAGTTTATAGTGTTGGGGGACTATACCATTCACCACAGAAAATTTGAGGGGGAATTGCTAGAAATACCTCTTGTTTAAACTCCGTTGAGCTATAAGTCTGTGCCTGAATTATGCACACATTATCACCATAGAGGAAATTGTTTGGCCTTACATTTAGTCAGAGATTTGTCACAAATTTAGCCCAACATTAACCTACATTGATCACCATTTGATCTTGCATAATCCTAATTTGATCATGAGTTGAGCTCCCTTTGAGCTCACTTTCATCTAACATAAGCTTTTTCATATCCAATATGTCAACTATTTACTTTCAAAATGATTTGTAAGAAATTTCACATGGAATATCAAAACCAAAACCATTAATTTTGAGTAAATGGCTCCTCAACATGATTAATCTACAATAAAATACCGTCAAAATTCAATCTGATTACTAAAAACTTTTGGTAAAATGACTAATGGATAATTAAATTGGAAAAAAAATATTCCATTTCTCAAACTCAAATCAAAATATAAAGCCTTGTTTCAAATGTGGATTTTGTAGATTTCTTATCTTTCTGTATTATGAGTAATATTTGAGGTATTGTACACCTTTGTAAATATAATGTTGGGCTGCTAGAAATTATCTCTGTTTGAAGTCAACTTTGTTGAAGCTTGACTCCAGAATGATACATATTTTATAACAATTTTGAGAAAAAAGTCACTAGTAAAGAAGTTAGCCTTTTATCTGTCCTTTATTAAACCTCACTTAATCATACTTAAATCCAAATTGACCCAAAAAACCTTATTCAAGATCTTTTTGAGCCCAGGTTGATACAAGATTGGAACAAAATATTATTTTACATATCCAATATGCCTATTGATTAAATTTCTTCAAGCTTACTAAAAATTCCCATTAACATTAACTTTCACTGGAAATATTAAACACAAATCTTGAAAATATAGTATGTAAAATCAAAATAAATCTAATATAATATGCTTACAACAGAATTTTTTTGGGATTTATTGAAACGAAAAATTGTTAATTTGTGAAAATAGAAAAAATACTATCCATCCTGAATTTAGAATTTATTTTTAAAAATTTAATGCCCCCTCACTTTCAAGTTAATCATGTATTTCAAAAATGATATTTTTAATAATTTTGTGAATTGTACACCTGAAATATAAACCTTGGGGATATCAAAAACTAAAACATCAGCAAATTAAAATATTTTTTATTGATATGAATAGAAATAATGATTGAAAAACACCATTAGTGGAATTTTGATTTTGAATAATAGGCATACTTTCTCATTTAAATTTCAATAAAAATAATTATTATTCTTACATAGGTTTCAGTAGATACATCTGAGCTCAAAAAGAAATAAAATTGACCAAATTAGAATTCTATAATTCATATTCAAAAATGAAATCACACTTCATTATCTACCTGTAAACAATTTTAAATTAAATAATTTCAAGGTCAGTATATACTGATGTTATTTTTTTTTCTAAAAGAATTTATTATTTAGATTAATAGTCATAAACAGCTGACATAGATGTTAATTCTATATAAGCAAACTTTAATTCATAAAATGATAAAACTATCTTTTATGTAAAAAGTAATTTAAGAAAAAAATATTATTATATTTTTGATGCATTATCAATAAAAATGAAGATAGAGCATATCAAAAGTTTAAATTTAATTTCACTTTTGATATCATCATTTTATATTATTTTTTACTTGAGCTGAAAACAGATTTTAAATCTCAATATAATTTTAAATCCCATTAATTTGTAGATTTCAACATTTGAAACTATGAAATAAATATTTATGAAACAGTTTTACAATACTTGCCCTTCTAAAAACTCATAAATCCTAATTCAAATATTTTAACTTTCACAAGGAACCACAATTCATTCTGAAAATACTCTATATTTAAATAATTAAAGGTAAAAAAAAATTATGTTCTTATTTTTTATTTCAATTTTTGATAAAATATATATATATACACCACAGGAAATCTAGGGGTGAATTGCTAGCAATCCCCTCTCTTTAAGTTTAAAGTGTCCCTTAATTATGCCAGGTTTATGAATACTTTATAAACATAAGTAAACTAGAGTTAGATTTACATTTATTCTCAGATTGATTATAGACAGAATATCAACTGATTCCAAATTATGCACAAGTTGATCCTACAGAACTTGATTTTGGTCCTTTGTTGAGCACAAATTGAGCACAAATTGATCTAACCTAAGCTTATGCATATATAATAATTCAGGATACTTGCTCTATTAAATTTGATAATAAAATAAAATATTAATGAATTTATATATAAAAAAATTATTATGTAAGATATTAAACTATAAATTTAGGCATCATATGAGGGCACTTAATAGAACTTAATTATACTATGTGACACCTTAATACTGCATCACGCAGTTTGAAACATTTAAAACAAAATGTGTCATGATGGGCAATGAAATTGCTTGGAAAGACACTTTCAAAATTAATACTGAGCATAATACACAAGTATGAAACCTTGGCATCTATCCAGTAAAAGATTTTACTTCAAATAAATGGATTTTTCTCAGTTACTCCCTGCTAAAAAGTGTCCTTGTGAGGTTTGTCTGACCTTCAGGGGGGTAATTTGGCCACATCAAACTACTTCTATTTCCATAATTGACCAAAACATCATCCTCATTTCCATCTAAAGAGTTGATCTCATCTGACTGTGGCTGATCAAAGGGGTCCACCACAAGTTTAGCCAAAATTTTGGTGAAAACTTTTTTGATGGATAGTGAACAAATGTTGCTTTCCGAAATTGTCCACGTGAAGTTAGGCTAAACTTCAGGAGGATAAATTTATTATGGATACCAAATTAACTGAAGAATACTTTTGCCCTAGCTACTCTGCATCATAAAAGTGTCCAACTGAGGTTTAGCCATAATTCAGGCAGACACTTTTGAAAAGGCACAGTCTGATGGGATTAATATCTATATATGGCAATAAGTATCAGTTTTTTATCAACATGGAACATGAATTAATTTAATATGGCCAAAGTGTCCACCTGAAGTTTGGCCAAAATACAGGTAGAAATTTTTATGAGTATTACTTGATGAAATGAAGAAGTCTTGCAATTAATTTCCATCATAAAATTTTCAAACTTAAGTTTATCAAAAATTGTGGTGACACTTTTGCCAGATCCAGTCATATGGGATCAACTCTCTATATGGCAATGAGAATCAATTTTTAGTCAATCATGGCATTAGAAGTAATTTGATATGGACAAACTTTCCACCTGATTTTTGGCCAAAAATAAGTTGGAAATGTTTATGAAGAATACTAGATTAACTAAAGAAGACTTTCACCCTACTACTCTCCATCATAAAAGTTTCCACCAGAGGAATTCTCAAACTTGTGGTTGACACCTTTGGCCTGGTCCAGCCATATGGGATCAATTCTGCATATGGAAATGAGGATTTAATTTGGTCAATCATGGTACTAGAAGTAATTTGATATAGACAAAGTGTCCAACTAAATATTTGAAAAAAATCAGTTAAAAACTTCATTTAGTTTTTAAAAAATCAAATTAAGTACAATTTTATTCCTGATGATGCCCATTTTAACCAACACCTCTTCTGAGCCTTGAAAGTAGGCATTTAGCTTGAATTTTTAATTTCATATAAAATCCCTTTTCTTCAACCTATTTCTTTTTATCCCTTTTTTTCTTTTAGATATCAATCAATTTTATGTAAAACAAATCATTTTCATAATTTTTTACCTGTATTTAATAAAATTATTAATGGTTTAACATCACCCTGTAAGCATTTGGCACATGTTTTTTTGCTATACTAATAAAAAAAATAATATACTGGTGACAAAAAATTGATCAAATGATAAAATATTAATAAAACAGAAAGTTCAAATACCAGTGGATATGTTTTAAAAAAATACCAGTTTAACTGAAAAAGAGCTGCACCCTAGATACTCACCATCAAAAAAGTGTCCAGCACAAGTTCGGCCAAACTTGTGCTGGACACTTTTGGTCAGGTGCAGTCATATGAGATCGATTCTCACCATGGCAATGAAAAAAATTTTTTGATAAAAAACTTCACTAAAAGTAGTTTTACATAGCCAAATTTTCTACCTAGAGTTCATCCAAACCACAGGTGCACAATTTTTTATCTTTAAAAAAAAGTCAATTTAGTAAAATTTATCCCTGATGGCTCTGATTTGCTTCAACACCTCTACTGGCCTTTGATAGTAGGAATATTACTTGGATTTCTTTTTTCATATTTGATCCCTTTAACTTAATTTTTTATTCTGAATATTACTTTTGGATATCAATTAATAATTTTTAAAATAAACTATTTTCATATTTTTATACATTTATTTAAAAATATTATAAATGGCATAACATCACCTGGTATGCATTTGGCACATGAGTTTTTTCTATACTTATAAAATTAATAATATAATGGCAACCAAAAATTAATCAAATGATATTTATGAGTGAGGAAAAAAGATAAAATACCAGTAGACATGTTTTTAAGAAATACTAGATGAACTGAAGAAAAATTCTACCCTAGCTACTCTCCATCATAAAAGTGTCCAGCACAAGTTTGGCCAAACTTGTGCTGGACACTTATGGTCAGGTGCAGTCAGATGGGAGCAATTCTCTCTATGGAAATAAAGATAAATTTTTGATAAAAAATTACGCTAGAAGTAGTTTGATATGGCAAAATTTTCATGCTGAAGTTTTGGTAAAGCTCAAGTGGATTTTTTTTTATTTTTACAAAAAAGAAAATTTAGTGCAAGTTTAGCCCTGATTGTGCTAATTTGATTCAACATCTCTTTTTTCTGTTTATGGCAGGAATTTAACTTGGATTTTAATTTTCATCTTTGATTTCTTTTATTTTACTTTATTCCTCTCATATTGCTTTTGGATAGAAATTTATTTTTTGTAAAATAAATCATTTTAATATTTTTTTACCTTTATTCAATAATATTATAAAAGGTGTAACATCACCCAGTATTCATTTGGCACACAAGTTTTTGCTATACTGATAATATTAATAATATAATGGTGACAAAAAATTAATCGATTGATAAATATGATTGAGGCACAAAGATTTAATAACAGTGGACATGTTTATAAGAAATTCCAGATGATTTAAAATGACTTGCACCCTTGCTACTCTCCATGATAAAAGTGTCCAGCACAAGTTTGGCCAAACTTGTGCTGGACACTTTTGGTTGCATGCTGTCAGATGCAATCAATTCTTTTTATGGAAATGAGACTGAATGATCACTCCATCATTGCACTGAAAGTAGTTTTATATGGACAAATTGTCCCCCGGAAGTTTGTCCAAACATAAGGTAGATAATTTTTTACTTTGGTAAAAAGTAAATTTGATCCATGTTAATCTATGATGGTGCCCATTTTTTCTGAAGCCTCTACTGGCTCATGATAGCAGAAATTATACTTAATATCTTTATTTCATGTTTGATCTCTTTAATTTTAATTTTACCCTTTTATTTATCCTTTAGCTTTTAAATATCAATTTTATTTTGATAAAATGATAACTTTCACATTTTTTTACATTTATTATATAATATTATTAAAGTTGTAAAATAACACAGTGTACATTCAGTACACATGTTTTTTCTATACTAAAAACATTAATAATATAGTGGTGACTAAACAATAATAAAATAATAAATATGGATGAAACAGAAAGATCAAATACCCATACATATTTTAAAAATGAATATAAGATTAACTGAAGAAAACTTGCACCCTAGCTACTCTCCATCATAAAAGTGTCCAGCACAAGTTCAGCTAAGCTAGTGCTGGACACTTTTGGTTGCATGCAGTCAGATGGGATAAATTTACTCAATGGAAGTTAAAATGAATTTTTGCTCAATCATTGCACAAGAAGTAGTTTTATACTGCTATACAATCCTCCTAATTTTTTTGAATAACTCAGGTGGACACTTTTATTAATTTAAAAAAAATGAAAATATATTCCAAATCTAGAACTGGTGGTGCAATTTTGGTCTGAAAACTCAAATTTTCTTTGATGGCAGAAATTTTATTTGAATTTTTAATTTCATATTTAATCACTTTTATTTTACTTTTTTATTCCTCTTTTTGCTTTCAAATATCAATTTATTTATTGTAAAAATAATACTTTTCATAATTTTTTTAATTTTATTTAATAAGATTATTAAAGATGTAGCATCTCCCAGTATGCATTTGGCTTATAATTTTTTTCAATACTAATAAAATTAATAGTATAATGGTGAAATATAATGAATCAAATGATAAATATGAATGACACAGAAAGATCATATACAAGTGGATTTTTTATAAGGAATACCAGATGAAATGAAGAAGACCTGAACCCTAGATACTCACCATCATAAAAGTGTCCAGCATAAGTTTGGCCGAACTTGTGCTGGACACTTTTGGTTGCATGCAGTCAGATGGGATAAATTTACTCTATGGAAATGAAAATGACATTTTGCTCAATCATTGCACAATAAGTAGTTTGATATTTCCAAAATGTCCTCCTGATGATTTTTCAAAACTCATCAGGACACTTTCTTTGGTTTAACAAAAAAGAAAATATAGTCCAAGTTTACCCCTGGTGGTGCACATTTGATCTAACACCTCTACTTGTAATTGATAGTGGGAATTTTCCTTAGATTTTTTTTCTTATTTAATCCCTTTTATTTTACTTTTTTATTGCTCATATTGCTTTGGATATCAATTTTTAATTTTTAAAATAAATAATTTTCATACTATTATACCTTTATTTAATAATATATGATTAAAGGTGGAACACCACCTGGTATGCATTTTTCCCACAAGTTATTACTATAGTAATAACGTTAATAATATAATGATGACAAAAAATTAATCAAATGGTAAATTTAAATGACACAGAAAGATCAAATACCAGTGTATATGTTTATATGAAATCCCTTTTTTAGTTTAGGAAGATTTGCTGTATGCCTACTCTCAATTATAAAAGTGTCCAGCACAAGTTTGGCCGAACTTGTGCTGGACACTTTTGGTTGCATGAAGTAATATGAGATAAATTCTCTCTATGGCAATGAAAATGATATTTCACTCAATTATTGAAGTAAAGAATGTTTAATATTGTAAAATTGTTCCCTGGAAGTCTGTCAAAACCTCAGCTCAAAATTTGTTAGCTATACATAAAAGTAAGTTTAGACCAAGTCTTGACCTAGGGGTCCCCAACTGTCCCAACACCACTTCTGGCTCTTGATAGTAAAATTAAACTTGTATTTTATATTTCGTATTTGATCCCATTTATTTTCATTTTACTTTTCTATTACTCTTTTTAATTTTAAATATCAATTTATTTTTTTAAAAACTAAACATTTCATATTTTTTTAACTTTATATAATAATATTATTAAAGGTGTAACCTCACCAATTTCGCATTTGGCATGCAGGTTTTTGCTATACTAGAAACATTAATAATATATATGGTGACCAAAAATTAATTATAAGATAAATATGAATGATAAAAAAAAGTTAAGAAACCAATAGAAATGTGAAAAACAAAAAACTGATGTACTGAGAAACACTTCCACCCTAGCTACTCTCCATCATAAAAGTGTCCAGCACAAGTTCGCCGAACTTGTGCTGGACACTTTTGTTCAGGTGCAGTCAGATGGGATCAATTCTCTCTGTGGAAATTAAATTAAAAAAATGCTAAATAAATACATTAGAAGTAGTTTGGTATGGCTGAATTATCCACCTTGAGTTTTCCCAAACCTCAGGTGAAAAATTTTTTATTGTTAAAAAAAATTAAATTTTATCAAATTTAGCCTAGATGGCACCCATTTGTTTCAACACCTCTACTGGCTCTTGAAGGCAGGAATTTTCCTTGAATTTTTCTTTTTCATATTTGATCTCATTTAATTTACTTTTTTATCACTCATGTTAGATTTGGATATTAATTTATAACTTTGGAAAAAAAATCATTTTCATATTTTTTTAACATTTTTTAATAATATTATAAAAGGTGTAATATAACATGGCATGCATTTTGCGCACAAGTTTTTTCTATACTAATAAAAGTAATAATATTCTAATGACAAAAATTTAATCAGACAATAAAATATGAATAACACAGAAAGATCAAATACCAGTTGACATTTTTTAAAAAAAAACAGTTGCACTGAAGAAGGCCTGCACCCTAGCTACTCTCCATCATAAACGTGTCAAGCTCAAGTTCGGCCGAACTTGTGCTGGACATCTTTGGTCAGGTGCAGTCAGATGGGATCAATTCTCTCTATGGCAATGAAAAAAAATTATTTGATAAGAAAATTCACTAGATGTAGTTTGATATAGCTGAATTATCCACCTAGAGTTCATCCAAACTACAGGTACACAATTTTTTATCTTTAAAAAACAGTCAATTTAGTACAATTTATCCCTGATGGCTCACATTTGCTTCAACATCTCTACTGGCCTTTGATATTAGGAATAATACTTGGATTTCTTTTTTCATATTTGATCCCTTTAACTTTATTTTTTATTCCTTATATTGCTTTTCAATATCAATTAATAATTTTGAAAATAAATTATTTTAATATTTTTATACATTTATTTAATAATATTATAAAAGGTGTAACATCACTCAGTATGCATTTGGCACACATTTTTTTGCTATACTTATATAATTAATAATATAATTAAGACAAAAAATTAATCAAACAATATGTATGAGTAAGGCACAAAGATAAAATACCAGTAGACATGTTTGTAAGAAATACCAGATGAACGGAAGAAAAATTCTATTCCAACCACTCTCCATCATGGAAGTGTCCAGCACAAGTTCAGCCAAACTTGTGCTGGACACTTTTGGTCATGTGCAGTCAGATGGTATCAATTCTCTGTATGGCAACAAAAAAATTTTTTTATCAAATTTCACTAGAAGTAGTTTGGTTTAGCTGAATCATCCACCTGCTGTTCTGCCCAATATCAGTTGTATAAGTTTCTATCTTTAAAGTAAAGGTCACTTATTACAATTAAGCCGTGATGGCTCCCATTTGCTTTAACACCTCTACTGGCTCTTGATAGCCGGAATTTTACTAGTATTTTTTTCATATTTGAACTCTTTGACTTTTATTTTACTCTTATATTCTTCTTTTTACTTTTATATTTCTATTTAATTTTTGTAAAACTAATCCTTTCCATATTTATTTACGTCTATATTAAAAAATTATTGAAGGTATAACTTCACATGGTATGCATTTGGCACACAAGTTTTTGCTATACTAAAAACATTAATAATATAATGGTGATAAAATATTAATCGGATGATAAATATGAAAGATACAGACTGATCAAATACCAGTAGACTTGTTTATGAGAAATACAAGATGAAGGAACTGAAGAAAATTTCCACCCAAGCTACTCTCCATCATAAAAGTGTCCAGCACAAGTTCAGCCAAACTTGTGCTGGACACTTTTGGTCATGTGCAGTCAGATGGGATCAATTCTCTCTATGATAACAAAAAACATTTTTTTATCAAACTTCACTACAAGTAGTTTTGATTAGCTGAATCATCCACCTGTCATTCTTCCCAACCTCAGGTGTATAATTTTTTATCTTTATAAAAAAAGGTCACTTATTAAAATTTAGCCCTGATGGCTCCCATTGTTTCAACAATTCTACTGGCTCTTGAGAGCGAGAATTTTACTAGTATTTTGTTTTTCATAATTGATCTCTTTGAGATTAATTTTACTTTTTTATTTCTCTTTTTTTTAATAACTATTTAAATTATTGTAAAGTTAATCATTTTCATATTTTTTTACTTTTATTTCATAATATTAAAAAAGGTGCAACATCACCTGGTATGCATTTGGCACATGAGTTTTTTCTATACTTATAATATTAATAATATAATGGTTACAATAAATTAATCAAATGATTTATATGAGTGAGGCACAAAGATCAAGTACCAATGGACATGTTTATAAGAAATACCAGATTTACTGAAGAAAAATTCTTCCCTAGCTACTCTCCGTCATAAATTTGTCCAGCACAAGTTTGGCCGAACTTGTGCTGGACACTTTTGGTCACATGCAGTCTGGTGTGATTGATTCTCTCTCAATCATTGCACTAGAAGTTGTTTGATATGGCTAAATGGTTCTGCTGAAGTTTTGTTAAACCTCAGATTGTCACTTTTTTGTTTTTCAAAAAAGCAATTATAGTCCAAGTTTAGTGCCACTGGTGAGCTTTCACCCCAACATGTCTACTTGCTCTTTATGGCAGTAATTTCATTTTAATTTTTTATTTCATATTTGCTTCCTTTAATTTTACCTTTTTATCCCTCATATTGCTTGTGTATATCAATTTATTTTTCGTAAAACAAATCATTTTCATATTTTTTTACCTTTATTTAATAATATTTTAAAAGGTGTAACATCACCCGGTATGCGTTGGGCACACGAGTTTTTGTTAAACTTATATTATTAATAACATAATGGTGACAAAAAATCAATCAAATGATAAATATGAGTGAGGCACAAAGGTCAAATACCAATTAATCAATAGTTCTTTTTAATATTATAAATTTTTTGATTAAATAAAATGGTAATAATGAATTATATTTTTCATCCACAATTCCACTCTAATGATTCCCACTGCACAAAAAGGGTTCACTCAGTCCTTTCTTTACTGCTTGTGCATATATTTTATTGCCCACAGTACTACAATTTTTTGCAGTGATTATCCCACATCTGATTCAGGAATATTTTTGAACAAGATAAGTTTATTTTACAAATGATCTTATCATATCCAATATCCCACAAAAAATACAACCTGTTTTTGTATTAAAACCCATTAATTATTAAGAAATTGTTAAAATAATTAGATTAGACCCTGGCACAGCTAGATCCATACCAACCAACCTAAAATCTTTTCAATATTGAAAACAATTAAATAAAATTATGATATCATACTAAATTATGGGCACCAACCATAATTCAGCACTTCTCATTTGCCCTGCTACAAAATGAGTGCATGTAGCATTTTTCTAATGTTGGACTGTTTTTCTTCCTTCCCTCACACCTTTAGTCCAGAATGAAAATTTATTATGAGTTTTGGTCAAGTTGGTTTGCCAGTGTTATCTGTATGCAATATGAATTCATATTGCATATTTCTATTTATGCATAAAATATACTTGTTAAGCATCATTTTTTTGCATTTTTCAATCATTATGCATATTTATGGATATGCATATGCATATACATTACACAGATATATATGCATATTAATATATTTTATTCATATACATATATGCACCTTTTTTTGCATATTCAATATGCATACTTTTAATGCATATTTGATATGCATATTTTATGCATATTCAATATGCATATTTTTATGCATATTCAATATGTGTATTTTTTATGCATATTTATTCTTCATAGTCATTATGCATACACTTTAGATAGGCATTTCACATCAATTTTAACATGCAATAAGTATCCACCATGCAAATTCAAATGCATATGCATCTATATCATTGTCAGCCTAGATATCCCTAGGACTGAGTATTTCTTATGCTTAAAATAAGATAACCTTAAGTAAATTAAGCTTATAGCTTAAAAATAAGGTTAAAATAATAATATATATTATTATATTATATATATATATATTTATTATTCTATTATATAACTTATAGTAGTTTAAATAGCTTATCAATAGCCTAATAATACTTGTTAAGGTGTTTATGGAGTCATAATATACTTATCTTAAGTGATATGACGTAATTATTGACA
Source organism: Hemileia vastatrix (assembly GCA_030280995.1). Lineage (NCBI taxonomy): Eukaryota > Fungi > Basidiomycota > Pucciniomycetes > Pucciniales > Zaghouaniaceae > Hemileia > Hemileia vastatrix. The sequence goes on along the minus strand of JASXTE010000010.1, from coordinate 554,477 downwards.
TACATAAGCTTATATGTATACATAAATCTCATATTCAGTGAAATATGCAGTATATTATGTATATTTAGGTATATAAGTGGGTTTTAGCCCCTTAATAGCCTATAACCTTTGTTTTTCTGCTTATTTTAGGTCATATGGACGAAATCAGTGGACTCACAACACCTACAGAAGCATAGACATCTATATCAGGCACATACACTCAGTTTGGACAACTTAATTTACCTCCTTGAATGGTTATTCACGGATTTATGGGTTGGAAGTACATTTCTGGGTTAATGTCGATGCTTAGGGATGTTATTGGGGGCTTGCACATTTTATTTGTTTTGTTTATATGCTTTTGGTTTCATTAAGTCTCTTTTTTATTGTTTATTTTACCTGTTTCTTTACGGTATCCGCTTTTATCCGGATTTTCTATTTGTGGTATAGATCTGTGTTATCATTAATTGTGATGGAGGGTCCTTACTGGAGGTCTGGGTGTTGAATCTGCTTGAAGTGGACCCCATGGGGAGGTGATGGGCCCTCACAGTGCTGTAATTGCCGGGAATAGCAGTGACATCATCTGGATTGAAGGTCTGTGCACTCCAGTGGATTTGGGTATAAGTAAGGAGGGATTTTGACAGTTATTTATCATCATTCAATTACTACAATTCAAAAAAACACTACAATACAATTATTAGCATTCAGAAATATATTATAAAGCCATTATAAATTGATATTATCTTTATATAGGCTATAACTATATTTTATTCACCTATTTTCCACCACTAGCACACATTTAAATCCAAGTATTGTGAGTTTTATTTGAGTATAACTATTTTATTAGTCTTCCCCTGAGGTTTAATCACTAAATCATTTATTAATAAGTAGTAGGACCATAAATAAACACTATTATATCATACTTGTATACTAGACTATACTGACAATTGGGGGTCTTTCCTTATATTTTACTTATTATTTAGTATAAGCCTTGGGACGCGATTTTTACTTTAGTACAGCTCAAAATAACTAAATATTTGGGTCTGCTGCATATTAGTGGGTCATCATAACTCAGTGATTGTGGAAAAGAACCCTTTTAATAATTTTACTAATTTTTTATCATAAAAATTAGGTATTTACAGTATTAACTGTACCCAATTTAAACCCAATTTCACTTGGTATTTGGACACCAATATAACACCCAATTAAATTGGTATTTGGTTAAAGCTTGGTAAGCTACTTATTCACCCTTATAAAGGTCTAGTTGAACTTAATATTATATTTTTAACAGATTTTTTCGATTTTTTCTTATATTTTATTTAAATAAATAAAGATATAAATTCAGGGTAAGCTCCAGTGCTTTTTTATTAGTAATAACATTGCTAATATCTTTTGTCTACTAATTCCATAGAGTTTTTCCTTTCTGTAGATGTGAAATATTGTCATTCTTAACAATATGAGTGCTTCTCAGGACAGTGTAAGTGAAAAGCCTGCTTATAATACCAGGTCTAAAGCTAACAAAAACTTTCCAGGATATAACCATGGAGGGTCAACAATACCCCCAAGCAGAAAACATGAGTATAGAGGAAAAGGAAGCCCTCTTAAAAAAGATAAATATAAAAAAGACGTCTCCTCCTCTTCAGGATCAACTGTCTCACTTGGTGAAACAGGTTCTGAAGTTGGAAGAAGCCAAATCACTCATGTTCAAAGAGGTAGAGCAATTACAGAACAATTGCAAGGTAGGGTTTCAGCAGATGAATCAGGCACTGGAAGAGCTAAAGGTAGGCCAGAAAAGTCAGCCAAGTCAGCAACCCCCTATCCCAGGCGGTTCAACTCACTCCCAGGAGAAAATCCTGGTAGACAAATGGAAATGGGACTGGTTCCATCAACAATGGACCAGCCACAGCTGCAACAGGGATCCACCACCTCATCTGACTTCCTCATTTCACCCTTACAAAGGAAAAAAGCGCCAAAAATCAGGACTGGCATCTATCCCATGGTAAGTAGATTACCCTCTCAGATTGAACACAATACTGATGATTACAACATAGGTAATCCTATTGATGTTAAATCTGTGCAGAAAATAGAGGAGGATTTAAGAAATTTAGGTTTTAGAATAGATACACCTGACTTGTCTTTTGTCCACAATAGCAGTACTATTTATAATGATAATACAGTTAACCCTCAGTTGTAACCACCTACTAGTGAGATGAGAATCTCACAGGAGAGTGAGAGAATTGAAATGGAAGACATGGAATATTTTAACAATAATCCAACTGTCCATAGAATTGTTTCAGCATTGTGGAATAGAATGACTGATTGTGAGGAACAGACAGTTAAGCTCACTAGTGATACAATTTCATCCTTGACATTAAACATTTCTCAATTAGCAACACGTAACAAAGAATTAGAGAAAGAACATTTGTCTCTAACTCTTAAATATGATTCATTGAGTAATAAATATAATTATCTTTCAAACAAATTCTGTGAGCTAGAAAAATTATATGAAACACATTTATTAAAGACTGAATCAAGAACAAAGTTATCTTTTGCCCAGACAAATCAAAGTGTCTCTGAGTTGCTACAAAGATTAACTAAAGTTGAGATTTAAACTTCCAATCTACTAATGAACCAGGATAATCATAAGTATAATCAATATAATAATAATCCTTTCATTGGCAAAAGTGAATCTCATTCCTTCCCTATACCACCACAATTAAAACCATCTGGTGGTAGTGTCAAATCTGAAAATTTAAGTCACAAATCCGTGCAGGAGGAAATACAAGACCATTTATCAAAAGTAAATGAGTTGTTGAATTTACCTAAGATTAGTGAGATAAAATCCAATCAGAAAAACTGGCCTAAGATAGATCAGTATCCAACTTATGATGGGGAAGCCAGCTCTGATTGGCAACATTTTATTCAAAGAATTGACAACTTGAAATTCTCATATAAGTTACCAGATGAAGAAATAACATCAAAATTAATTTCTTTGTTTAAGGATGTTGCTTTATTATGGTTTGAAGCTGTATTGAGTGAGGGTAAAGATTACTCTTGGGCTAAATGGAAACAACTTATTGAAAAACAATTTGGAGGTTCTAAATTCAGGCTTACTCAACAAAGACTTTATGAGAAGACTAGGTATAATCCGTTGAATGGTAACAAACCTATGGTATTTTTAATGAATTTAAACAAAATATTAAAAGCCATTGAGCCTCATATGGATTTTAACTTATGGAAAGATAAGATAATATATAAATTACCTATATCTGTAAGAGACATTGTTGTAGCTAGAACATTAAATTTTATTGAATATTCTGACTTTATTAATATTTGCAATGAAATATTATTAAACCATAAGTATGAGTCAAGGTATTCCACTTATAAACAAAATGTTTAACCTTCAAAAATTCAGAATTCAAAAATACTTCAGGAGAAGCAGAAAAAATCTACTGCACCTGTAGTACCTAAAAAGAATGAAACAAATACTTGTTATAAGTGTAACAAAACTTGGGTAAAAGGTCACAAATGTGAGAAAAATATAAATATTGTTGAAAATCAACGTGAATCTGAAACTGAAACTGAAAAAAGTAAAGAATCAAGTGATTATGACAGCAATATCTCATATAGTGATGAAAATGAAGTCTGTATGTTGGAAGATGATTTGTCCATCTTTGAAAATCCAATATTAAATATGGACTCAAATGAATCTTTAATGATATTTGAGGATGCTGAAATCATTAAGGATATACAAGCTGATAACTTTAGAATGACACCTATCACGGTTCCAGCTATCCTTTCTGCTGAAAATGTTAATATAGTACTGGATACAGGAGCTGCTGGTTCTGTTGTTTCCACTAATACATTACAGAAAATTGATAGTGAATATAAGTCTAAGCTTGAACCACTTCAAAGTAAAAATTGGAGAGGTTTTGGATCAGTGCTACACCCCATTGGTAGATACAAAGCTGCTGTTTTCTTTAAACATCAACATGGTTATGTAAGAGTAACTTGTGACTTTGTAGTAATGGATAATACTAACTGTAGTAACTGTTTTATCATTGGAAATGATATTCTGACTAAATTTGGTGTGAAATTAGACCCTGCTAATAACAATTTTACAATTGGCATGAATGGTAAAAGGAAATTTAAAATAAATTTTTTTAACACAGTCTTAAAAATTGAGTCAGTAACAAATTCCTGTGTAAAGGAAGAGAATCCAATGAGATGGAACTTCTGGAAACTGAAATTTCAAAAGCATCATTTGGCACTCAGATAAGTAAAACTGAGAAAATTAATATTTTGGAATTAATTAAAGCATTCCCAATGGCTTTTGCACATGGTACAAATGAACTTGGCCTTGTAAAAGATCATGAAATGAAGATTAGTTTAACCTGTGATATGGATAATATTCCTACTAGTCTTAAAAAGAAACCATACCCTGCTTCACCAATGAAGAGGAAAGACATAGAGGATAATATTAGGATGTTATCAAATATGAAAATTCTTGAGAAGGTTGAAACTACACCAAAATATTGTGTAATATCGCCAGTGCTAATTTCTTATGAACAAGATAAAGCAAGACTGTGAGGTGATTATAGAGCATTAAATACATTTACAGTAGATGATAATTATCCCTTGCCAAGGATTGCCTCCATACATGCTACCCTTAAAGGTGCTAAATATATAAGTTGCCTAGATGGAAATAAAGGGTACCATAAAATTCCTGTTGAAAAGAATTCACAGAACTTTTTGTTGATAACAACACACGTGGGAATTTATAAAAATGTCAGAATTCCATTTGGACCAAAAAATTCTCCATCAGTATTTCAGAAGTTAATGGATATAAAATTCCATAATGAAATGATTGAAGTATGGTTAATGGTATACATTGATGACATCATAGTGTTCTCTAAAACTTATGATGAACACTTAATCCATTTAAAGAAGGTATTTCAGAAAATGGATGAAATAAAAATGACCCTTGCATTGAAAAAATGTAAATTTGGGTTTGAATCTTTAAAAGTGCTTGTTCATATTGTATCTGGCTTACAAATATGTGTAGACCAAAATAAAGTGGCTGCACTAAAGAATATTGGCATTCCTCAAAATGAAAAGGATGTACAATCTTTTCTTGGAATGTGTGGTTATTATAGACAATATATAAAGAACTACCAATCAATTTCTGCACCATTGACAACACTGATAAGAAATCTGAAGCTTTCATTTGGAATAATGAAAGACAACAGGCTTTTGATAAGTTGAAAGAATGTTTAATGACAGCTCCTATATTGGGATTACCAGAGCTCCAATTACCTTTTGTATTATATACAGATGCAAGTTTTATTGGTCTGGGTGCTGCTTTGCATCAAAAACAACTTATTGAAGGAAAAATGTCAGAAGTAGTAATCTGCTATATTTCACGTACTCTGAGAAGTAGTGAATTGAAATATGGTGCTAAACAACTTGAATGTTTGAAAGTAGTATGGGCTCTTGAGAAGCTACATTATTACCTTGAAGACCAAAAATTTGAGTTAATAACTGACTGTAGTGCAGTTAAGTCACTCTTAAACATGAAAACTCTTAATAGACACATGTTTAGATGGCAATTAGCTGTACAAGAATACAGAGGACGGATAACTATTACACATAGAGCAGAAACCTTGCACTCTAATGTAGATCTGTTATCTAGAGTACCTCTGCCTAATAATGATGATAATCCTGCTTATGTTCCTGAGTCAGAGATTATTAACATTTATGGCATTTATATTGTAGATATTGAGGATGGATTTATGCAATCAATTCTTGATTATTATGCTTCAGATCCTTACTTAAGTAAACTCACTACAATATTAAATGGTCCATCTAATGCTTCAATGAATGTTTTAATAAAAACATTACCAAATAAGTATAAAGAGGCATTAAAAAAGGAAAATTTTCTATTAAGGATGGTTTTATATATTACAGGAAAAATTAAGTAATGTAATTGTGATTCCCCCCTCAATGAAGGAGTTAATGTTAAGTATATGTCATGATGATATATTGGCAGGTCATTTTGACTACCATAAAACATTAACCAGAGTAAAAAACACATCTTGGTGGATTAACAAGTCTGAGGATGTTCAGAAATATGTTGAAACATGTGATTCTTGTCAAAAATCTAAAAGATTAGCAGGCAAAAGAGCTGGTTTATTACAACAAATTGAGCAACCAAAAGCTCGATGGGAAATCATTACTATGGACTTTGTAACAGGTTTGCCGATAGCAGGGCATAAGAGTTATAACTCCTGCTGGGTAATTGTAGATAGATTTACAAAGATGTGTAAATTTATTCCTACCCATAAAGAGGTTTCTGCAAAGGACTTAGCTTTTTTATGGTGGACACAAATGTTAAATATAGCAGGTTTCCCCAAAGCAATAGTTTCTGACAGAGATCCTAAATTTACTTCTGAGTTCTGGACATCACTTATGGATGTTTCAGGGTGTCAATTTAAACTTTCTACAGCACACCATCCACAAACTGATGGGCTAGCAGAAAGAATGATACAAACTTTAGAAAATATGATAAGAAGATATTTTGCTTTTGGTCTTAATTTTAAAGACAATGACAAATTCACGCATGATTGGTAACCCTTATCCCAGGTTTAGAATTTGCATACAATAGTACAGTACACTCTGTCACTGGTAAAAAGCCATTTGAGTTATGGTTGGGTTATGTACCTAATACCCCTTCTAAAACTCTTAATAAGTTACCTAGATTGGATATCCATCCAGGTACTAAATCTTTTCTTCAGATGCAAGAATTATGCAGAAAACATGCTCAAGAATGTATAAATAAGGCATTTGAGTATGAAAAGAAAAGATTGGATAAAGCCCATAAAGAACAAATGTTCAAAGAGGGTGATGAAGTCCTTATTTCAACACTACATTTCAATTTAAATGAAAATGTTAAATTGAAGGATCCATTTATTGGACCATTTGTAGTTAAAAAGATGGTTGGCAATAATGCTGTTGAGGTTATTCTATATGCACCATATGATAGAAAACATCCAGTATTTCCTATTTCTCTTATAAAACCATACCATTCTAATGATACTGCTCTATCTCCAAGAAGATCAGGAAGGCATAAACAGCAACCTGAAGAAATAGTTAAAAAGGCGGAAATTGAAAAGATACTTAAAAAGAGACACCTTACAAAAGAAAAGGGAGTTGAGTATCTATTAAGATTTATAAATAAATCAAGTGAATATGACCAGTGGATTCCAGAAAATGAAATCTCTGATCTTAAAAACACTTGAAAAAATTTAAATCAAAATAATACTGTTTAATCAGTATATGTATTATAAAAAATATTTTTTATTTTTCTATTTCACTCCTTACTTTTAATTAAAATGTCTTAACATTTTTTTTTATTGTTTTTTTTGGGGTGAGGGAGTTTCAGCCTAGATATCCCTAGGACTGAGTATTTCTTATGCTTAAAATAAGATAACCTTAAGTAAATTAAGCTTTTATCTTAAAAATAAGGTTAAAATAATAATATATATTATTATATTATATATATATATAATTATTATTCTATTATATAAATTATAGTAGTTTAAATAGCTTATCCATAGCCTAGTAATACTTATTAAGGTGTTAATGGAGTCATAATATACTTATCTTAAGTGATATGACATAATTATTGACATACATAAGCTTATATGTATACATAAATATCATATTCAGTGAAATATGCAGTATATTATGTATATTTAGGTATATAAGTGGGTTTTAGCCCCTTAATAGCCTATAACCTTTGTTTTTCTGCTTATTTTAGGCCATATGGACGAAATCAGTGGACTCACAATGCCTAGAGAAGCATAGACATCTATATCAGGCGCATACACTTAGTTTGGACCACTTAATTTACTTCCTTGGATGGTTATTCATGGATTTATGGGTTGGAAGGTCATTTCTGGTTTAATGTGGATGCTTGGGGATGTTATTGGGGGCTTGGAAATTTTATTTGTTTCCTTTATATGCTTTGGGTTTCATTAAGTCTCTTTTTTATTGTTTATTTTACCTGTTTCTTTATGGTATCTGCTTTTATCTGGATTTTCTATTTGTGGTATAGATCTGTGTTATCATTAATTGTGATGGAGGGTCTTTACTGGAGGTCTGGGTTTTGAATCTGCTTGAAGTGGATGCCATGGAAAGGTGATGGGCCCTCACAGTGCTATAATTGCTGGGGATAGCAGTGACATCATCTGGATTGATGGTCTGTGCACTCCAGTGGATTTGGGTATAAGTAAGGAGGGATTTTGAAAGTTATTTATCATCATTCAATTACTAAAATTCAAACAACCACTACAATAAAATTATTAGCATTCAGAAATATATTATAAAAGCCATTATAAATTGATATTATCTTTATATAAGCTATAAATATATTTTATTCAACTATTTTCCACCAGTAACACACATTTAAATCCAAGTATTGTGAGTTTTAATTGAGTATAACTATTTTATTAGTCTTCCCCTGAGGTTTAATCACTAAATCATTTATCAATAAGTAGTAGGACCATAAATAAACACTATTATATCATACTTATATACTAGAATATACTGACACTATCTGTCACAACTGTGTCAAAGCCTCCCGTGAGTCCTCTTAGAAAAACAAAACTTAACATAACTTGTTAGTTTAACCACTTCCCGGAGGTAAAATAATAAACATTAAAAATCATTGATAGTTTAACCTCTTCCTGGAGGTATTATTCTGGTAGTTTTTCCTCATTCCGGAGGTTATCTTGTATCACTGGAACACCCCTTGGGTAGAATCGTTTGATCTGATCTGCAGCCACACATTGTTTCCACTCAGTACCATCCAATTCCTCCAGTAAATAAGACCCTCCAGTTATCTGCTTTCTTATCCTATATGGACCATTCCATCTGTCAGAAAACATCTTTCCCCATTGGCTTTCTAAACTTCTATTATAAACCAAAACCAAATATCCTGGGTTCAATGGCTTTCTTAACCTATGCGCTAAGCGCTCATCCCAATATTAAACTGACTTGTCCCAGATCTGCATCATTCTTTCATACACCTTTTCCACAAACTCGTCTTTCCTTTCAAGCTGTGCTACCCTCGCTAGAATTAAATCTTCAGTTGAGCGCACTTGATCCCAGTCACATCCTAGAAAAGATCCAGCCTCCAGATAAATAGGTAATACCACCCTTTGACCAAACATGAGTTCATACAGTGAAAACCCTGTTGTTCTTTTAACTGAAATCCTGTCCGCAAAAAATACTAATGGAAAGTAGTTCTTCCACTTCGCCCCATTATTTCCACATAATTTAACTAGCGCATCCTTTATAACTTGATGCCCTTTTTCTACCATTCCCTCTGCTTCAGGATAATATGGTGTTGCAATTTGTAACTTTGCGCCAATACCTTTTACTACCTCTTGGAATTCTCCAGAAAATTCAGCGCCACCATCTATGGTTACCATCTTCATTACCCCACACCTGTAAATCCATTCTTTCTTCAAAAATTCAGCTACATTACTTGCCTTGAGATTTACTAATGGCGCTGCTTCAACCCATCCTGATAGGTCATCCCTGGCTACTACCAAGTATTTAAAGTGTCTTATTTTATATGAACTGCATCTAAACTGACCCTACCAAAAACAGTATCTTCACCTGTTGCTCTACCTTTCTCTTTTGGCTTTCTGTATCTCCTGCGCTGACATTCAGGACAAAAGTTAACCCAATCTCTTACTTCATTTTTCATTTTGGGCCACCAGAATCTTTCCCTAACTTTGCGATATGTCTCATCTTGACCTCTATGTCCTAAATTCTCATGTAAATCCCTGAGTATCTTCTCCTTCCCTTCCCTAGTTTGAACAACTAACTGAGGAGACAAAGTTCTATTCTTCCATAACTTCCCATTTTTAATAAAACAACCTTTAGCGCACTTCTCAAGATTGCACCAAAACTTTTTATCACAATAATTTGGTTGACTATTACCTTCCAAATATAACCTTAACAACTCTACTCCCTCATTAATAGATGTGTCGTCTTCAGAATACTCCCCTTCTTCGAGATGAGTACTACTGTCTTGACTTCCCCTTGAATTATCTTCATCATCTGACTCTTCCACCACCTCGCCTTGCGCACTCCTTTTATCTACATTAGCTTCAGTGTCCCCTTAATCCAGTTGCAGACTACCCTTGCTACAAACATCCTTTGCATCATCAATATCTAGTTTTATGTCTTTATGGACATTCCACGTTGCTAGTTTATTGTCATGATAGACAATACTGCCTGCTAGTTTATTTTCATTGCAGATGTTAATATCTGCTAGTTTATTGTCATTCCGGACAATACTGTTAGATCTTTCATAACAATAATCTATCCCATTTACCCATTTCTTATCTTCTTTAAATTCTTTTGCTTCAGAGTCTTCTTCACACAACGGCCTTCTTGACAATGAATCCGGCATAGTGAACAATTTTTCTGGTTTATAGACTAAATCAAAAGAAAACAAATTAATCTGCGCTACCCACCTTGTCATGGGCGCATCTGGTAAACTCGGGCTACTAATCATTGGAACCAAGGATAGCGCATCAACCTGCAGCTCAAAATGCTACCCCCAAAGCATCCATTGTAGCTTCTTAAGAATTTTTGCTACTCCACATAACTCCAGCTTGGACTGAGAGTACCTGGACTCCACTTTGGTAAAAGTCTTAGAATCATAAAGGACAGGTCTATCATTACCTTCCTCATCCTCCTGCATCAAAACTGCGCCCACCGGGGACACACTTGAATCCACCGCTAGAGTAATTTTCCCAGTGCCTGGTCCATACTCCAATTTCTTCAAAAGAATATCTTTCCCTACAATCCTTTTTAATAACTCAAATGAAACCTCACATTCCTCCGTCCATTCCCATACAACATTTTTTCTTGTTAAGCGCCAAAAAGGTGAAGACAAAAAAGCAAAATCTCGAATAAACATTCTTACATATGTACAGATGCCTAAAAACTCTCTAAATTCCTTAGTATTTCTTGGTCTTGGCCACGCAAGCACCTTATTCCTCTGTTTTTCTGCAATGATTCTCCGTTCCTTGCATACCACATGTCCCACTATATCTAGCGCTGGAGCACAACAAGAAAATTTGGACCCAGAAATTGTTAATCCCATTTCCTCTATCCTAAATAGCACTCTTTTCAAAGTAATTGCATATTCCCAAAAAAAACTTCTAATATACGGATTCTCTTCTAACACTTCCCCATCATGATCACTGGCTGGTCCTTTTATACCACCATCATCAATGAAAGTTTCCACATGTTCTGTAATTTCATCCTGCAATATCCACATCATCTGTGCTTTATATACAGCCACAGAATCTGTTGCGCCTTGCGGTAACCTTGTCAACCTAAAGCGCCCCAGTGGTGTTTCAAACGTCGTCATGGGTCTGGATGATTTTTCCAATTTGCGCTCATTGTATCCTCCCATAATATCACCTAATCCATAACATGCACATCCCGCAAAATAATCCACAAACTCCTCTGGAGTTGGTGGCATCCCTGCGTCCTTCACTGTAACCTTGTTCATCTCCCTAAGATCATGAACAACCCTTAATTTACCATTATGTTTAACAACGCAAAACACTGGACTTCTTGAATAACTAGACATATACTTTTCATACAAGCCAGACTTTAACCTTCCCCTAATTAATTCCATATACTCTTCTCTTATAGCTGCTGGTATTGGAAAAGCCTTCTTTTGCCACGGCGCATGAGGTATAACTGGAACAATATAAGGTTTACCATAAGATTGTTTCAACAAACCTCTTTCCTCTTCTGAAAACACAATAGTATTTTCCCTAACAACCATAAAATGTAACAACAACTTCTTTTTGTCCTGCGATAACCAATCCTCTGGTACAAAATTAACCATCTGAAGCCTTTCCATTGTAATCTTACTAGTAGGTGCAAAATCAGGCGGAAACTTTGTTAAAGGGTTTTCATATGGATTCCTAGACAGCGCACGCCTCTGCAAAGGAGGATTCAAATCTGGCGTCGCTACATTCACTGGTTTATAATTTGATGCAAAACAGCTCTTACTGCTTCCTTCATTAATTAAAATAAAACCCTTTCTAATATAACTATGGGCTGCACCTAAAACCTGTTTTTGTCTTTTATTTTTAATATAGGTATAACAATATCCATTATCAAAGGAATTAAAAAGCTTAGGTATAATACATTCTACAGTAGTATTCCCAAGACACTTATAAAGTACCGCTTTACGTATCCCTTCTTGTTGGACTGACTGGTTACTATCCAGGTTCCTCTCATCCTGGGAGATAGTAACACCTAAAATGCCAGTCCCTAATGAAAATTTTGGCACCTTCCTGGCGGTCGCCCTATCTTGTCATCTGAGACTTCCTCATAAAATTCTCTTTCCTTCTCTAACCGCGCAGCCCCAGAGTACTTAGTTTCCCAGCCACCATCCTTGGGCGCTACTAAGACTACTGTTACTGGAACACCATCATCACCCATAATCTTTATTCCAATAGTCTTATTCAAAAAATAATCTATAGTTTCAGAATAATCCATTAAACATGATGTGCCTAAAACTGGTTTAACTACACCCATTGGAACATAAAAATGTATATCCCTCGTTGCTCCTGCAACTCTAGTGCATACATATTCTGCTACACCTATAACAGGTAACCTACCTCCATCAATTACTGCAACAGTGCCTTCACCGTCTTTAACAGGAAGACCTAACTCCACTGCATCATCCACTGAAACAACATTGATTTGTGAACCTCTATCCCCTAACACTTTAATTTGTTTAACATTTACAGCAATTGTTAAATACTCTAAGGGTCCTGCATAATGTGACGCCCTAGGTATTCTAATGACCGGCTGAAATGAATGCTGTTCAACATCAAACTCAGCGCAATTAGCAATCCTTTTTTTCCTACACTTATCCACAATTCCATTCGCTACATCCGGCCCTACTACTGTCAGTATCCCCAATGGAACAGAAACTGTAGTTTTCAAACATTGCGAAACTAAATCCTCAGCCGCTTTAGGAAAATCAGAGTGAACCTGGCTCTGCATTCTCCATTTAGGTTGAGTTGCCTTTGCACCAGCTTTCGCTCATCCAGGTAGGTTCTTTGGAGTATTGTGCCTTGCTCCTGGCATTCCTTCAGCAGGTACCGCTCTTTGCTGTACTACCTCTGACTCCTCCAACATTGCCGTTTGATCTTTTACCTGGTGATCCACACTATAACCTCCTGGTTCCATACAATCCATTTCAACATCCTCAATAGGCGCAGGTGTATTTTCTCTAGTAGTATACCCTACTTCCTCCATATCCTCTGGATTCACATACCTAGTGCCAGTCTTTCTTGGCCTAGTAACTGTAGGTGGGGCCATTTTCTTGTGCTTTTCTGCAAACATCTCCAAACGCGCTGCGGTGAGTGGCGCTGCAACTGCTCCCTCTTTTACTTTAAAATCCGGCACTGCCCAAGTAACTGCAAAATTGACTGACTTTTCATCCTTGCCTTTCTCTTTAATTTCAGGCTCTTTGCCCTTGTTTGACCTGCCTTCCATAGACTTTCTATTAATATGATCGATGACCATGGCTCGCATCCCTCAATCCTTGTCTTTAACAAGCTTAGTGCCATTGAAGAAAATCCTATAGTACTAGCTATAGGCCTTGACCAAGAGAGTTGGAGAAAAACCAGAGAGAAAATCCCCTGTCTCTTTAGAAAAATAGAGTGAGATTTACTTGCTTAAGTAAGTTGGTTCCTTTTTTGCTAAAACCCCTTTTTCAACACACTTGACTGCTTGATGAGCCAAAAAAGTAGTCACCAGACAGACTACCAGACCAAAGAACTGAAATTAAGACCAATGTCCACACCAGAGACAGCAAAGATACTTGATGTAGGCTGCAAATCCACACCAGAGACAGCAATAATACTTGCTATAGCTTGCAAGACTATAAAAGAGAAAACAGTTGCCAAAGTTAAGTTAAATGAAGAACTCACTTGCAACAAACACAGCCAAATTGTGGCCAGAAAACAGTGAAAACTGAGTGAGGAACAATAATATCACCTCCGGAAGGTTGTATGATAATTAAGGTTGCCCCAAACTGTCTTATTCACTATGTACACACAGACAACTATCTAAGAACCCATGCACAACCACCAATCTGGCGCCTGTACCTGCCAAATTGAATAAAAAACCCTCCTGAAGCGCTCCCCAACCATCTAAAACAGAGGTGGGCGGGCCGCCCGACGTTGGAGGTACCGCATGAAGTGGCCCAGCCTCCCTGAAGCCAGAAAACCAATAAAAACAACTACTAAAATCTTTAAAACACAAAATTAAGCTATGACAACATTGAGACATAAAACGTAGAGCCAAATTAGCCCTATCTAATGGTACTAAGCACTTAACCCTAAGACTTAAGGTTAGCCCGTAAAATTCAAAAAACAAAATTTAACAGCTATCTTTTATAATGAAAAATGAGGAAATGACCCATTTAAACATAGAATATGAAAAATGTCCTAAATACATGAGATATAGAGAAAAACAGGGGCTATCCAATAATGGTACCCACATACCCGCAGTCTAAATATTCACAGAATAAATCCAGAAAAACACCAAATTCTTCAACCAATGTCAATTAAGACATGCACAAACAGCACCAAACAGTACAACAAAGGCCCCTTCCAATGTTGGAAGACCACATTCTCCCTCCAATTAAGAATGTCCAAATTCTTTCTTCCCCAATCAACCATGATCAACCCTCTTCCCAAATCTGCCTCTGAAATGGGTCCTTGCCAACACTGCATTGACAATAATATAATCTGCACCATCACACCTCCAGCCTATCCATACAGAACGTCCTGTGATGTCTGCCACTCCAGAAAGAAGACCTGCTACAGACCTGGTCCATTATCCTCTGCAACAGCTTCGCCTCCACCTCAACCTGGTCCATCTTCTACCAGCACCAAAAGATCTAGGCCATCCATCCTGATACCCAGATTAATCAAAAAGCCACACCCTTTCCAGAAGAGTGCCACAATTCTTAAAAAAAACAAGTTCCACCATCCCTGGTTCATCTGATGGTAAAGAACTTTCATTTCAACCTTCAACTTCAAAACTGATGACTTCTCAGTTCCTCAATCTTCTGATATTGATGATGACAATGTAGGATCCTCTGCACCACCAACACCAAACCACTTTCCCACAATAAAGGCCGAGTCCCAACAACACACATCTCAACAGAAAAAACTTCTGCTTCACTACTTCCAATCCACTCCTGCTAGAGATCCACAGGACATTGATAAAAGAAGGCACCTCATCCAACAATTCAAGGCTAATTCTGAACACTTCATTTCATCTCTTTATTCCCTCTGTAATTCTACTAGTACTTGAGCTTGATTCAGAAATAAAATATTTACCACACCCTCTATAGGATGTAACAACAAAAAACCCTCAGTTTTTAGTCTTGGGGGACCATCCACATTTTATAGTCTTGGGGGACTCAAAAGCCCTCAGTTTATAGTCTTTGGGGACTCAAAAACCTAAATCATAAACCCAGAACCAGAGATAAACCACATTAAGACACAGAGAAAAAACTAACATTCTGGGGTAATTGTGAATAGAGCTGTCAGCCCATCAATTACTTACAAATTTCCTTTGCTAAATTCAGAGGCTCCCCCTGCAGATACCCTCTGCCAATCTTTCAAACCAACTCCAACAACAAAACTCATTCCTCAGTTTATAGTCTTGGGGGACTACACCATCAAAAATCCTCAGTTTAAAGTCTTGGGGGACTAAAACAATGTTCAGTTTAAAGTCTTGATGGACTACTTCTTGACAAAATCTTGAAACCAGCCAGTTTAAAGTCTTTGAGGACTACCAGAAAACAGATTTCAGTTTAAAGTCTTGATGGACTGACAGAATTTTGCATAAAATAGACGCAGCCAATTTTATGCAGAACACCTCTACAGCCAACCTGCTGAACTTCCACCTTCACTTCATCATCTACCCATCACTAAAAAAAAATCTCCTTCCTATCTCTTTCCATCATCTTTTCTCACCACAGATCATGGCTGGATCTCCTGATGTTAACCCTTCTACTCTTCCTTGCTTCACTGCTCACAAGGACTATGCCTGCAAACAGTGCATGAACATGTGCAGGCCTTGCACATTCACTCTTCCAACTTCTGAAGCCAAATTCTACAACAGGGCTTGTGATTCTTCCTACTCCAAAAAGAAAAAATGTGACAGAGATTCCTACTACCCTATTCCTCCTCCTTCAACTTCTCATAAATACATCTCCAGATCCCCTACCAGATCCCCAGAGCTTGGTCGTTTCTCTTCCTCTTTATCTTCAGCACCTTCCAGAAGATCCAGAAGTTCAGCTTCCAGAACTCTTACCAAAAGACCAGCATGAGCTTCCCAAGAAACTGCTTTTATCAGAGATAAATTAGCTCCAAAAGCTTCAAAATCAGCTCCTAGGCTTCTAGACCACGTCCAGGCAGCCGGCCCACCTCACTAGACAGTGAAACTCAGGCTCAAAACCTTAAAAAACAACCAGAAAACAGAAAAATTCAATCAATCAACGAAAACAACTCTACAAAATCACCTCCCACTTCTCCCAGAGCAATGCAGACAACCCTTCCAAGGTCCAAAAACTCCAAATTTTTCCAAACTTCTAGTAGACCTGCCAGAGGACCCCAGGAAGAAACCAGAGCACCCAACACTGCACCAAGGCAACAAATTTGTCCTCAGTTAAGACAAAGAAACTACGCCTCTCCTCTGACAGTTCCATCCCTTCAAAAGCTCCATCCAGAAGAGATCAATCCGCTTCTAAATCACCCTCTCCTGATCCATCTGTTAAAAACCCTGGTACTTCATCACCAGCCACTCCTCCAGCTAAATCCAACAGAAATATAAACCACAACAACAACAACAATCCTGCTTCTCCAACTAGGCCCCAGGAACATCCGCCTCCTACTTCACCTTCTCAAAATCTTTCAGAGGAAGGCCAAGAGAGTCCATATCTTTCCCTGATTGATCCACCCATTATGACCATTCCAAAATCTTCAGAGATCAAAATTCCGGCTGCTTACAAATTCGATGAGCTTCCAATCTGTAAGTACCAAATTAATTCATCCCATTTCTTCAAAAAAATAATTACTGATCCAATTCTTCTTGTCTAGTTGGCACCCCTACTCCTGAATCTACTATTGGAGTTGGCCAACCTCTAGAAACTTCGTTGACCCTGGATTATGGAGACATGAAAAAACACCTAAGCACCATGTGTTCCAACATGCTAAAAGCCTTTTCACTCCATGGACCTTTGAATGACTATGAAAAATCCCTGAGAAAGTGCCTGTTGGATGACCACTGGAAGATGTCTAGGATCATTAAGCACACCTTCCAGCACTCCATTCCTGCCTCTTCTTCTTCCTCCTCTGAACTTCCCTCTAATCCAATTCCTGCCCATTACAATCCATAAAATCTCTCCAGCAGGATGCACCTCAAAGAACACAGTGCTTCCCACAACCCCAACAAATAACAAAAATGACATCATAATCTGGACCAGCCTCCAGAAGCTTCATCATCCAGACAATGAGCTCCTGCAAAAAGATTGAAAAAAAAACATAATAATAAATAAATAATAAAAAACAATTAACAACTATAAATTCACAATTTTTTTTTTAAAATCTACTAATATACTAAAATTAAAAATTGATAAAAAAAATAAAAATAAATGAAATAAAATAAAATATAAAAAAAGTACAAATGGTATCCCCCAGCCAATTGATGAGCTGATCCCCTGATACCTTGCCCACATCCAAGTGCACCTTGATGTGGATACACCTTAAAACATTTAAAAAATTTGAAATAAGAAACATAAATTAAGGGTAATAACGAGAATAAATAGAAAAAAATAAAAAATAATAATAATAATAAAATGTAATTAAAGAAATTAAAATAAAATAAACTAAAATGATAAAATAGCATTGCCTGGCCAATTGATGAGCCTTTCCCCACCAATGCTTTCCCACATCCAGGTGACCCTGATGTGGTAACACCCTATATTTTTGATTTTATAATTTTAACTATCCCCATAAAAAATGAAAAGAAAAAAGAGAAAAAAGAAAATAATCTTAAACTACTATCTAGCGAAAACATAACTACAAAATCAAAGACATTCCAGCTCCATAGATGTTCCAATAATAGAAAGTCCGGTCCATAGAAATGATCACTGGGTGGGCTCCATCCAATATGTAAAAATGATGGGAGACCACCAGTGATACACTACCAACCCAAAAAAACCAAAGATAAAGAAGCCAGTCCCAAATTAGTTTAAAGTCATAGTGGACTTGAAACCTGAATAATAAACAACAGAGCTAGAATTCAACTTGGAAAAACAAAAGACTTGAGACAGAAATTCTGGGGTAACTGTTCTACAGAGCAGCCAGCTCATCATTTACCCCCACACTTGCCAAAATATAATCTAGAAGCCCCCCCCAGGTACCTCTAAAAACACAATCCAACACAATAAACTAAAACCAATAAGAGTGAAGAGTCCAGCACATAAAAACCAAAGGTAATTCAAGTTTAAAGTCATAGAGGACTAAAACCTGTGAAAAAAACCAATACTAGGGTTCAACCCAATTAAGAGAAAGAGTTGGAAACAGACGATCTGGGGTAACTGTTCTACAGAGCAGCCAGCCCATCAAATACCCCTACACTTGCCAAGATCAAATCTAGAAGCCCCACCCATGGGTACCTTCTAAAAAAACGTTTCCAACACAAAAGTTAAACTGCAACACCAAAAAAAAAAATCCAAAACATAAAGAATGTTCCATAGTTTATCCTCATTGCAGAGTCAATATTCTACATTCCTAGTGCCTCTGGGATAGAACCTCTTCACCTGGTCTGAAGCCACTCTTGTTTTCAAGACTGCACCATCCAACTCTTCCAAAACAAAAAAACCTCCAGACGCCTGAGATCTGACTCTGTAAGGTCCATTCCATCTCTCAGCAAACATTTTTCCTCACTGAATCTCCAAACTTCTATTATACACCAAAACCAAACAACCATGTTTCAAGGGATTCCTGAGTCTATGAGCCAACTTCTTGTCCCAGTACCTGACTGATTGATTCCTAATCTTCATCATTCTATAATATGCCTTCTCATGACATTCCTCTCTACATTCCAACTGTTGTATCCTGGCATAGAGAAATTCATCTGTTGAGTGCACCTCATCCCAATCAATTCCAAGATAAGAGACAGCGTCTAAGTCCACTGGTAGAACCGCTTTTTGGCCAAACATTAATTCATAAGGAGAATAGCAATTTTCCTCTTCATAGTGACCCTATCAGCAAATAACACCAAGGGTAAATAATGCCCCCACTTTTCAGCACTATCTCGGCACATCTTCACCAAAGCATTCTTGATAACTTGATGGCCTCTTTCAACCATGCCTTCAGTTTCAGGATAATAAGGTGTAGCCACTCTAACTTTAAAGCCAACACTAGCCACAGCTTCTTTAAATTCGGCACCAAACTCTGGCCTGCCATCAACAGTCACCAACTTCATCAACCCATACCTATAAATCCACTCCTTCAAAAACTCTGCCACATTCTTAGCAGTCAAATTAACCAGAGGCACTGCCTCAAGCCAACCATACAAATCATCCCTAGCAACAATCAAGTATTTATACCTGCCCTCTTTAATATGGGAAGCATCCAGACTGACACCCCCAAAAACAGTTGATTTACCAGTAGCACGGCCCACCTCTTTAGGTTTCAAGTGACTTCTTCTTTGACATTCTTCACAAGATTGAACCCAACCCTGCACAGCCAACTTCATAACTGGCCACCGAAATCTGTCTGCTACTCTTCTATAAGTCTCCCCAAAGACTCTATGACCAAGGTCTTCATGCAAAGACTTCAACACAAGTTCTTGACCCTTCTTGTGAGTCACCACCACATGAGAATTAGGATGCCTTCTCCTCATCAAACTTCTCCCTTACACATAAAATTCAGGACTCTTCTTCTTGATTGCCAACCAAGTATCATCATCACAACTATCTGGCCTCTCCAAGGTCAACAGATATTCCACCAAAATAAAATAAAACCCAGACTGACCCCAGGTCTCATCTTCAAAATACAACAAAACAACATCCAAGGGTACAATTCTGTCATCAAAATCACCAGTGTGAACATGAGCCAATGGAGCAGCCCAACCAGGACACCAATCTTTAAACTTTGGCACGTCCTTCTCTTTCTACTGAACCTTGTGAGAATCCAGTTCACTAACAAATACACCCTTTTCCAAATTTGAGCTGTCCCAAACAAAAACTCCATCTTCATCTACAAAAACATCCTGATCACCAGAATCAAGATCAGATCCAGCCAGTTTAGCCTCTTGGGGGAGGTCCAAAAAATCTTCAGCACCCTTAGTGCTGGCTCTAACTACTGGAACATCTTCATCAAACTCTTCAGCCTCAGAATCTTCATCTGTAGGTAGCCTTCTTGATAATCCATCAGGCATAGTAAAAGTTTTTCCTGGTTTGTGTACCAGGTCCAAATAAAAATGTTGAATAAATGCCACCCACCTAGTCATTGGAGCATTTGGAAGACTATGTGTATTGATCATCTGAACCAAAGATTTTGCATCCACCTGCAGATCAAAATGCTGCCCCCACAAAACCGTCTGTAGCTTCTTTAAAATTTTTGCTACACCACACAATTCCAACTTAGGTTGAGAATACCTAGATTCCACCTCATTAAACACCACAGACTCATATCTTACTGGAATGACCCTCCCAGTCTAATCCTCCTGAGACAAAACAGCACCAGCAGCAATATAACTTGAGTCCACTGCCAGATAAATTTTTCCAGCACCAACACCATAATCCAACTTGTGAAGAACAATATCTTCCCCAAAAACCTTTTTCAACTTCTGAAAAGCCTCTTTACACTCTTCATTACATTCCCAATCTGCATCTTTCCTGGTCAACCTCCTTAAAGGTGAAGCCAACAAAGAAAAATCTTTAATAAAAATCCTGAAATATACACACAAACCCAAAAATCCCCTGACTTCAGTAGTATTTTTAGGCCTTGGCCATGACTGATATTTATTAATCTTCTTCTTTGCCATAATCCTTCCCTCTTTACATACCACATGACCTAGAATTTCCAAAGCAGGAACACAACAACAGAATTTTGACCCTGAAATGGTCAAACCAGTCTCTTCAATCCTAAACAACACACTCTCTAGAGTAATGCATATTCCCACACAAACCACCTTATGCCAGGGTTCTCCTCTAACACCTCATTACTATAATCAGTGGATGGTTCTTTAATTCCACCATCATCAATAAAAATACCAGCATGAGTAGTAACCTCATCCTAAAAAATCCAAGCCATCTGTGCTTGATATACCGCCACTGAATTAGTTGCTCCCAGAGGCAAGCTAGTGAGCTGAAATCTTCCCAAAGGAGTCTCAAAAGTTGTGAGAGGCCTTAAATACGTATGGAGTTCCCTATCATCATAACCACCCATAATATCACCCAAACCATAACACACCCTTCCAGAAAAAGCTTCAACAAAATCCTCTGCACTTGATGGCATACCAGCGTCCTTGATAGTGACTATATTCAAGGCTCTAAGATCATGAACCACCCTCAACTTTCCATTCTGCTTGTTTACACTGAAAACAGGACTTGAGTAGCTGGATGTTGATTGTTCATATAACCCAGTCCTGACTCTTTCCCTAACAATCTCCACAAAATCCTCTCTGATAGTGGCTGGAATCAAAATAGGTTTGATTTGCAAAGGTTCTTGACAAACCACAAGAATCAAGTAAGGTTCCCCATAATAGTGCTTCAATAAACCCCTTTCCTCCTCAACAAATGCCACCGCCTTTTCCCTTAGCACAATAACGTGCAACAACAACTTCTTTTCTTCCTCAGACAACCACCTATCAGGACCAAAATTAACAACCTTCAACCTTTCCGCGGTCACCCTAGCCGTCTCTACAAATTCTGGAGGATTCTTCACCAAAGGTGTACAGTATGGATCTCTTGACAAAGGAGGTCTCTTCAAGGGCAGATTCAAGCCCACCGGCATAGGCTCATTAACAGGCCTAATCTTCTGCGCTACCTTATTATAATTTGCCGCTCCACCTTCATCTTGAGGGATCTTCAGGAAATCTTCACCACCAGACCTGGAACAAAAACCAAGGGTTCCCCCATTTCTCACATGTGTGGCCAAGTTAATGTTTTTGAAAGGTTTAGAAGAAACCCTAGTGGTGCACAATTTGGAGGACTTACATTTAGACCCCAATCTCACTACTCCAAAACATTTCCGCCATTCCAAATCTTCATCTTCACTTCTGTCTTCCAAATCTTCAAATCTTGATTCATCTTCAGAATCAACTCTTCTAAAATTGTGCAGTTTGTCCTCATGCTGGAGGCCCAAAGATTGATCTTGATGATCTTCTTTCTTAATAATTTTCTGCATTTTAACCTCATGCTGGAGGCCCATAACTTGATCTTGACAACCTTCACAAAAATATTTTGAATCTTCTTTCCTCATTATCTTCAGATTTTTTTTCTTCATTTTCTTAAATTATCTTGAAATTTTTATATTCTTTTCATGAGTTTCCTTCTGACCTACAAAAATAACCAGGGGTTTCCCCAATGCTCACAGGTGTGGCCCAGGTAATGTTTTTGAAAGGTGTAGAAGACACCCTAGCAGTGCACAATTGGGAGGACTTACTTTTAGACCCCAATATCACCGCTCCAAAACTATTCCACATATATTTCAATAAAGATATATAACCAATCTTCTTCCTTGAACTTGAATTAAAAATAGTTAAGAATCTTGAGAGAGAACAGAGACTTGATAAAAAACTTGATGAATACTTGCAGAGAAGAGAAACATTAAAAAGAGAAAGTTGAAAAACCCACTTGGTATATCTCTAAGAGAACTGACCTACTACAATCTGGGATTTCTTCATCTTGGGGAGAGGTTGTAGCAGTAGGGTGATCAGCCCTTATTACTCTAAAAAATACAGACTCTCAATAAAGCCTGAGCCACAATCCAAAAAACCGGAGGCAGCACCCCTTTCCTTCCTTTTCCTGCAGCAATCTATGCACTGGCACATTGAAGATAAATCAGGCCTGGTCTCCCAACGATCCTCTCCAAGGGATAATAACCTCATTTGAAGCCTCCTTTTGTCTTCACCAGTAAACTCAAAACTGATTCCCAAATCAAATTGATAACCAATTCTTGCCTGAAAATACATCATGAATAGCCCGCCTAACACTGCTTTTACGTTACCTTTAGCAATGTAAAAATGAACCTTACATGAGGCTCCACCAACATCTAACTTCACAAACTCAGAAGTTCCAACCAATTTAGTGACATGACCACCGATCCCTCTCAAATTCCCACCAATACCAGTTTTGATGGGGAGGCCCATATGAGTTGCATCAAAACAAAGAAATCAGGCTTATCTGAGAACCTGAATCCACCAATTCCCTTGCCTCCCTGCCATTCAGAGTGACATTAACATATCCCAGAGGAGCAGAAAAATGAGTTTCCAATCCCTCACCAAACTTTTCAGAAGAATCACAAATGTATTCTACCTCCCCAGAAGAAACTCTTCTCCTGGTCAACAACTTTTTCTGTCTATCAGCCAACCCTGGACTGATAGCATACAATTCCCCATAAGATAGGGAAACCTGACCCTGATTCATCCTCTCTAGGACAGAGTCAATAACATTATCTTGACCAGAAACTACTGGCCTCTCAAAGTGAGCTTTTGGCTTCACCACCTTGGTCCTAGAAGATTCTTGAGGACCAGCACCACCAACAGATTTACCATCAACAGGAACCAAACCAGATCCCTCACCTGAACTTGTAACTCCTACAGGATTTGGCAATGAAGCCAAAGGGACATCCTCCTCAGAGTCAGAATCAACCTCCATTGTCATTGGCTCACCTTTCATGTCCAATGCGCCAAAACTAGGGGGGGCCATGTCAGCCATACCCTTCTACATCTTGTACAGCTCCTCTTTGCTGTACTTTTTCCTAGCTGCACTCAGCTTAGGATCCACCTTTGAAGCCTTAGGTTTTGGTTGGGCCTGAGAACTGCTCTTAGGCCTTCCCACCTTTCCTGCTTCCACATCATAAACACCAGCCAAGCATTCACCACTTGACTGTCCACCACAAGAATACAACACTAAACCACCAAAGCAAGTAGAAAAAGAGACCTTATTTACCTCCTTCCCCCTTCCTGCCATCCTTATCCTCCTTACCAGAAGACTTCCCTTGATCAGGAATCTCCTCAAACCTTGGCCTCCTTTAATTGAGACCACCCCTTCTCCTGACCAAATCAACAGTAGCCTGCCCCTCACTGGGCTTCACAAAAGAACCATCAGGGAACTTGAAAACCCTACCATCAAGCTACACTTTTCCTTCAGACACATCCCTGTTCAATGCCCAACAATCATTGGACCTGTTACCCCTTCTGATGTGATAAGAGCAGACCCAAGGATCACTCCTACCAGCCCTCCTATCAGGTGCACTCAATCAAAGGAGGCCAAGGTTTGAGGAGATTCCTGATCAGGGGAAGTGTTCAGGTAAGGAGGATGATGATGTCAAGTGAAAGGGGAAGGAGATCAATAAGGTCTCTTTTTCTACTTCCTTTGGTGGTTTGGAGTTGTATTCCTGTGGTGGAAAGTTAAGTGGAGAATTCTTGGCTGGTGTTTATGATGTGGAAGCAGGGAAGGTGGTAACGACTAAGAGCAGTTCTCAGGCCCAACCACAGCCAAATGCTTCAAAGGTGGATCCTAAGCTGAGTGTAGCTAGGAAGAGGTACAACAAAGAGTAGCTGTACAAGATGCAAAAGGGTATGGCTGACATGGGCCCCCCTTGTTTTGGTGCGTTGGACATGAAGGGTGAGCCAATTCCAATGGAGGTTGATTCTTACTCTGAGGAGGATGTCCTTTTGGCTTCATTACCAAAGCCTGCTGGAGTTAGAGGTTTTGGGGAGGGATCTGGTTTATTCCCTGTTAATGGTAAATCTGTTGGTGGTGCTGGTCCTTAAGAAGCTTCTAGGACCAAGGTAGTGAAGCAAAGAGCTCATTTTGAGAGGCCAGTAGTTTCTGGTCAAGTTAATGTCATGGAATCTGTCCTGGAAAGGATGAATCAGGGTCAGGTTTCCCTGTATTATGGGGAATTGTATGCTATCAGTCCATGGTTGGCTGATAGACAGAAAAAGTTGTTGACCAGGAGATGGGGAGGTGGAATACATCTGTGATTCTGCGGAAAAGTTTGGTGAGGGGTTAAAAACTCATTTTTCTGCTCCTCTGGGATATTTAAATGTCACTCTGAATGGCAGGAAGGCAAGGGGATTGGTGGATTCAGGCTCTCAGATGAACCTGATTTCTTTGTTTGAGGCAACTTATTTGGGCCTCCCCATCAAAACTGGTATTGGTGGAAATTGAGAGGGATCAGTGGCCATGTCACTGAATTTATTAGAACTTCTGATTTTTTGAAGTTAGATGTTGGTGGAGCCTCAGGGAAGGTTCATTTTTATATTGCTAATGGAACAGTTAAAGCTGTTTTAGGTGGGCCATTCTTGATGGATTTTCAGGCAAGAACTGGTTATCAATTTGATTTGGGAATCAGCTTGGAGTTGACTGTTGAAGACAAAAGGAGGCTTCACATGAGGTTATCATCCCCTGGAGAGGATGGTTGGGAGACCAGGCCTGGTTTATCTTCAATGTGACAGTGCATGGATTGTTGCAGGAGAAGGAAAGAATTTGTTGTCGCCTCCGGTTTTTTGGATTGTGGCTCAGGCTTTATTGAGAGTCTTTCTTTTTTAGAGTAATGAGGGCTGATCACCCTAGTGCTACAACCTCTCCCCAAGATGAGGAAATCCCAAGTTGTAGTAGGTCAGCTCCCTTGGAGATATACCAAGTGGATTTTCATATTTCTCTTTTTAATGTTTCTCTCTCTGAAATATTCATCAAGTTTTTTATCTAGTCTCTGTTCTTGCTCAAGATTCTCAATTATTTTTAATTCAAGCTCAAGGAAGAATATTAGTTATATAACTTTATTGAAGGATATGCGGAAAAGTTTAGGAGTGGTGAGATTGGGGTCTAAAAGTAAGTGCTCCCAATTGTGCACCACTAGGGTTTCTTCTAAACCTTTCAAAAACATTACCCAGGCCACACCTGTAAGCATTAGGGAAACCCCTGGTTATTTTTGTAGGTCAGAAGGAAACTCAATAAAAGAAGATAAAAATTTGAAGTTAATTCAAGAAAATCAAAAAAAAATCTGAAGATAATGAAGAAAGAAGATTAAAAATACTTTTGTGAAGATCATCAAGATCATATTTTGGGCCTTCAGCATGAGGATGAACTGCAAAATTTTAAAAGAGTTTATTCTGAAGATGAATCAAGATTTGAAGATTCGGAAGACGGAAGTGAAGATGAAGACTTGGAATTTCGGAAAAGTTTTGGAGTAGTGAGATTGGGAAGTCCTCCCAATTGTGCACCACTAGGGTTTCTTCTACACCTTTCAAAAACATTACCTTGGCCACACATTTGAGCAATGGAGAAACCCTTGGTTTTTTTTCCAGGTCTGGTGGTAAAGAATTCCAGTAGACCCCTAAAGTTGAAGGTGGAGAGGCAAAGTATAAGAAGGTAGCACAGAAGATTAGGCCTGTCAATGAGCCTATGCCTGTGGGTTTGAATCTGCCCTTTAAGAGACCTCCTTTGTCAAGAGATCCGTACTGTACACCTTTGGTGAAGAATACTCCAGAATTTATAGAGACGGCTAGGGTGACCACGGAAAGTTTGAAGGTTGTTAATATGGTCCTGATGGGTGGTGGTCTAAAGAAGAAAAGAAGTTGTTGTTGCACGTTATTTTGCTAAGGGAAAAAGCTGTGGCTTTTGTTTAGGAGGAAAGGGGTGTGTTGAAGCAATCTTACAGAGACCTTACTTGATTCCTGTGGTTTGTCATGAACCTTGTTAAATCAAACATATTCTGATTCCAGCTGTTATCAGAGAGGATTTTGTGGAGATTGTTAGGGAAAGAGTCACGAATGGGTTATACAAACAATCAACATCCAGTAACTCAAGTCCAGTTTTCTATGTAAAGAAGCAGAATGGGAAGTTGAGGGTGGTTCATGATCTTAGAGCCTTGAATAGAGTCACTATCAAGGATGCTGGTATGCCACCAAGTGCAAAGGATTTTGTTGAAGCTTTTGCTGGAAGGGTGTGTTATGGTTTTGATGATATTATGGGTGGTTATGATGAGAGGAAACAGCATATGGATCCAAGGCCTCTCAGAACTTTTGAGACTCCCTTGGGAAGATTTCAGCTCACTAGGTTGCCTCAAGGAGCAACTAATTCAGTGGCGGTATATCAAGCACAGATGGCTTTGATTTTTCAGGATGAGGCTCCTACTCATGCTGGTATTATTATTGATGATGGTGGAATTAAAGGACCATCCACTGATTATGGTGATGAGGTGTTAGCGGAGAACCCTGAAATAAGGAGGTTTGTTTGGGAATATGAAATAACTCTAGAGAGAGTGTTGTTTAGGATTGAAGAGGCTGGTTTGACCATTTCAGTGTCAAAATTCTGTTGTTGTGTTCCTGCTTTGGAAATTCTGGGTCATGTGGTATGTAAAGAGGGAAGGATTATGGCAAAGAAGAAGATTAATAAAATTCAGTCATGGCCTAGGCCTAAAAATACTACTGAAGTCAGGGGATTTTTGGGTGTGTGTGTATATTTCAGGATTTTTATTAAAGATTTTCCTTTGTTGGCTTCACCTTTAAGGAGGTTGACCAGAAAAGATGCAGATTGGGAATGGACTGAAGAGTGTGAAGAGGCTTTTCAGAAGTTGAAAAAGGCTGTTAGGGAAGATATTGTTCTTCACAAGTTGGATTATGGTGTTTATGCTGGAAAAATTTATCTGGCAGTGGACTCAAGCTATATTGCTGCTGGTGCTGTTTTGTCTCAGGAAGATAAAACTGTGAGGGTCAGGCCAGTAAGATATGAGTCTGTGGTGTTTAATGAGGTGGAATCTAGGTATTCTAAACCTAAGTTGGAATTGTGTGGTGTAGCAAAAATTTTAAAGAAGCTACAGATGGTTTTGCGGGGGCAGCATTTTGAGCTGCAGGTGGATGCAAAAGCTTTGGTTCAGATGATCAATACACCCAGTCTTCCAAATTCTCCAATGACTAGGTGGGTGGCATTTATTCAACATTTCCCTTTTGACCTGGTACACAAACCAGGAAAAACTTTTACAATGCCTGATGGATTATCAAGGAGGCCACCTACAGATGAAGATTCTGAGGCTGAAGAGTTTGATGAAGATGTTCCAGTGGCTAGGGCCAGCACTAAGGGTGCTGATAATTTTTCTGACCTCCCCCAAGAGGCTAAACTGGCTGTATCTAATCTTGATTCTGGTTATCAGGATGTTCTTGTTGATGAAGATGGAGTTTTTGTTTGGGACAGCTCAAATTAGAAAAAAGGTGTTTTTGTTAGTGAACTGGATTCTCACAAGGTTCAGTGAAAAGAGAAGGACGTGCCGAATTTTAAGGATTGGTGTCCTGGTTGGGCTGGTCAATTGGCTTATGTTCACACTGGTGATTTTGATTACAGACTTGTACCCTTGGATGTTGTTTTGTTGTTTTTTGAAGATGAGACTTGGAGTCAGTCTGGGTTTTGTTTTATTTTGGTGGAATATCTGTTGACCTTGGAGAGACCAGATAGTTGTGATGATGATACTTGGTTGGCAATTAAGAAGAAGAGTCCTGGATTTTATGTGTAAGGGAGAAGTTTGATGAGGAGGAGACATCCTAATCCTCAAGTTGTGGTGACTCAGAAGAAGGGTCAAGAAGTTGTGTTGAAGTCTTTGCATGAAGACCTTGGTCATAGAGTCTTTGGGGAGACTTATAGAAGAGTAGCAGACGGATTTCGGTGGCCAGGTATGAATTTGGCTGTTCAGGGTTGGGTTCAATCTTGTGAAGAATTTCAAAGAAGAAGTCACTTGAACCCTAAAGAGGTGGGCCGTGCTACTGGTGAAACCACTGTCTTTGGAAGAGTCAGTCTGGATGCTGTCCATATTAAAGAGGGCAGGTATAAATACTTGATTGTTTCCAGGGATGATTTGTCTGGTTGGGTTGAGGCAGTGCCACTGGTTAATTTGACTGCCAAGAATGTGGCAGAGTTTTTGAAGAAGCAGTGGATTTATAGGTATGGGTTGATTAAGTTGGTGACTGTTGATGGCGGGCCAGAGTTTGGTGCCAAATTTAAAGAAGCTGTGGCTTGTGTTGGTTCTAAAGTTAAAGTAGCTACAACTTATTATCCTGAAGCTGAAGTCATGGTTGAAAAAGACCATCAAGTTATCAAGAATGCTTTAAAAAAGATGTGTGGGGATAGTGCTGAAAAGTGGAGGCATTATTTACGCTTGGTGTTATTTGCTGATAGGGCCACTGTGAAGAGGACAACTGGTTATTCTCCTTATGAGTTAATTTTTGGTCAGAAAGCTGTTCTACCAGTGGACTTGAAAGCTGTCTCTTATGTTGGAATTGATTGGGATGAGGTGCACTTAACAGAAGAATTGCTCTGTGCCAGGATGCAACAGTTGGGATGTAGAGAGGAATGTCAGGAGAATGCATACTCTAGAATGATGAAGATTAGGAATAAATCAGTCAGATACTGGGAAAAGAAGTTGGCTCATAGACTCAGGAATCCCTTGAAATCTGGCTGTTTGGTTTTGGTTTATAATAGTAGTCTGGAAATTCAGTGGGAAAAAATGTTTGTTGACAGATGGAACGGACCTTACAGAGTCAGATCTCAGGCATCTGGAGGTTCTTATGTTTTGGAAGAGTTGGATGGTGCAGTATTAAAGAAGAGAGTGGCTGCAGACCAGGTGAAGAGGTTCTATCCCAGAGGCACTAGGCATGAAGACAATTGACTTCGCAATAAGGATAAACTATGGAACATTCTTTAAATTTTAGAATTTTTGGTGTTGCAGAGCAACTTTTGTGTTGGAAACTTTTTATTATAAGGTACCCATGGGTGGAGCTTCTAGATTTGATCATGGCAAGTGTGGGGGTAACTTCTGATATGGCTGCTCTGTAGAACAGTTACCCCAGATTGTCTGTTTCCAACCCTTTCTTTTAATTTGTTTGAACCCTAGCATTGGTTTCGTTTTACAATTTTTAGTGCTCTATTACTTTAAACTGGAATTTCCTTTGGTTTTCATGTGCTGGACTCTTCACTCTTATTGTTTTTGGTTTATTGTGTTGGATGTTGTGTTTTTGTTAGAAGGTACCTAGGGGGGGTCTTCTAGATTTTATTTTGGCAAGTGTGGGGGTAACTGATGAGCTGGCTGCTCTGTAGAAAAGTTACCCCAGAATGTCTGTCTCAAGTCTTTTGTTTTTCCTAGTTGAATTATAGTTCTGTTGTTATTATTCAGGTTTCAAGTCCACTATGACTTTAAACTGGTTTGGGACTGGCTTCTTTATTTTTGGGTTTTTTTTTTGGGTTGGTGGTGGATCAGTGGTGCTCTCCCATCATTTTTACATATTGGAGGGAGCCCACCCAGTGATCATTTCTATGGACTGGAATTTCTCTTACTGGACCATCCATGGAGCGGGACTTTCTTTGATTTTTTTAGTTATGATTTTGCTAGATAGTAGTTTCAGATTGTTTTCTTTTTTCTCTCTTTTTCTTTTAATCTTTTTATGGGGGTTGTTAAAATTATAAAATTAAAAATATAGGGAGTTACCACATCAGGGCCACCTGGATGTGGGCAAGTATTGGTGGGGAAAGGCTCATCAATTGGCTAGGCAATGCTATTTTATAATTTTAGTTTATTTTATTTTTATTTTCATTAATTTCATTTTTATTTTTTATTCTCATTATTACCATTAATTTATGTTTCTTATTTCAAATTATTTAAATTATTGAAGGTGTATCCACATCAAGGTGCACTTGGATGTGGGCAAGGTATCAGGGGATCAGCTCATCAATTGGCTGGGGGATACCATTTGTGTTATTTTTTTATCTTTTATTTTATTTCATTTATTTATTTTTATTTTATTTATCAATTTTTAATTATAGTATATTAGTAGATTAAAAATAAATAAAAAATTTAGAATTTATAGCTATTAATTTTTTATTATTATTTATTTATTATTATGTTTCTAATCTTTTTGCAGGAGCTCATTGTCTGGATTATGAAGTTTCTGGAGGCTAGTCTGGATTATGATGAAGTTTTTATTTTTTGTTGGGGTGGTGGGAAGCACTGTGTTCTTTGAAGTGCATCCTTCTGGAGAGATTATATGGATTATAATGGGCAGGAATGGGTTTGGATGAAAGTTCAGAAGAGGAAGAAGAAGAGGCAGGAATGGATTGTTGGAAGGTGTGCTTAATGATCCTAGACATCTTCCAGTGGTTGTCCAATAGTTTTTTCTTCAAGGTTTTCTCAAATTCATTTAACGCTCCATGGAGAGCAAAGGCTTTCAGCATGTTTGAACACATGGTGCTGAGGTGTTGTTTCATGTCTCCATAATCCAGGGTCAAAGAAGTTTCTAGAGATTGGCCAACTCCAATAGGAGATTCAGGAGAAGGGGTTCCAACTAGATAAAAAGAATTGAATTAGTAATTACTTTTGTTGAAGAAATTGGATGAATTAATGTGGTACTTACAGATTGGAAGCTCATGAACTTTGTAAGCAGCCGTAATTTGGACTTCTGAAGATTTTAGAATGGTGATAGTAGGTGTATCAATCATTGAAAGATATTGATTCTCTTGGGCTTCCTCTGAAAGGTTTTGAGATGGTGAACTAGGAGGCTGATGTTCCTGGGGCCTAGTTGGAGCAGCAGGTCTCCTGTTGCTGTTGTTAATATTTCTGCTTTATTCAGTTGGATGAGGTGCTGTTGATGGAGTACCAGGGTTGTTATAAGATGAAGCTGAAGAGGGTGATTTGGAAGCGGATTGATCTCTTCTGGATGGAGCTTTTGAAGGAATGGAACTGTCAGAAGAGTAGTTGGCTGACAGAGGAGAGGTTTAGTTTTGTTTCCTTAACTGGGTGTGAAGTTGTTGCCTTGGTGCAGTGTTGTGTGCTCCGGTGTCTTCCTGGAGTCCTCTGGAAGGTCTCCTAAAATTTTGGGAAATTTTGGAGTTTTTGGACCTTGGAAGGGTTGGCTGCATTGCTCTGGGAGCAGTGGGAGGTAATTGCGTGGAGTTGTTTTTGTTGATTTGAGGAATTTGGCTGTTTTCTGGATGTTTTTGGAGATTTTGAGCCTGATTTTCACTGTCTAGTGAAGCAGGTGGGCCACCCAACATTGGCCGGGCCGCCTGGACGCAGTCTAGAAGCCTAGGAGCTGATTTGGAAGCTTTTGGTGCTAATTTAGCAGAGATAAAAGCTGTTTCTTGGGAAGTTAACGCAGGCCTTTTTGGCAGAGTTCTGGGATCGTCTGGAAGGTGCTGAGGATAAAGATGAAGAGGCTGGACCAAGCTCTGCGGATCTGGTAGGGGATCTGGAGAGGTATTTATGAGAATGTGAAGGAGGAGGAATAGGGTAGTTGGCATCTCTGTCACATTTCTTCTTTTTGGAGTAGCAAGAATCACAAGCCCTGTTGTAGAATTTGGCTTCAGGAGTTCGAAGAATGAATGTGCAAGGCCTGCACATGTTGGTGCACTGTTTGCAGGCATAGTCCTTGGGAGCAGTGAAGCAAGGAAGAGTAGAGGGGTCAACATCAGGGGATCCAGCCATGATATGTGGTGAGAAAAGATGATGGAAAGAGATAAGAAGGAGATTTTTGTCGGTGATGGGTAGATGATGAAGTGAAGGTGGATGTTCAGCAGTTTGGCTGTAGGTGTGTTCTGTATGAAATTGGCTGCGTTTATTTTATGCAAAACTCTGGCAGTCCTCC
Source organism: Hemileia vastatrix (assembly GCA_030280995.1). Classification (NCBI taxonomy): domain Eukaryota; kingdom Fungi; phylum Basidiomycota; class Pucciniomycetes; order Pucciniales; family Zaghouaniaceae; genus Hemileia; species Hemileia vastatrix. The sequence goes on along the minus strand of JASXTE010000010.1, from coordinate 521,495 downwards.
AAGACATTAAACTGGATGGTTTCAAGAATAGTCCATCAAGACTCTAAACTGAAAAATTTATGGTTTCAAGATTATTCCCCCAAGACTTTAAACTGAGGGCTGTTAGTCCCCCAAGACTTTAAGCTGAGGATTGTTTGATGGTGTAGTCTCTTAAGACTATAAACTAAGGAATGGGTTTGAAAGATTGGCGGAGGGTATCCACAGGGGGAGCCTCTCAATTTAGCAAAGACAAGTTTGGGGGTAATTGATTGGCTGGAAGCTCTATTCACAATTACCCCAGAATGTTAGTTTTTTCTCTGTGTCTTAATGTGGTTGATCTCTGTTTCTGGGTTTATGATTTAGGTTTTTGAGTCCCCCAAGACTTTAAACTGAGGGTTTTGAGTTCCCCAAGACTATAAAATGAGGATGGTCCCCCAAGACTTAAAACTGAGGGTTGTCTGTGGTTACATCCTATAGAGGGTGTGGTCAATTTTTCTTTTCTGAATCAAACTCAAGTACTAGTGGAATTACAGAGTGAATCAAGAGATGAAATGAAGTGTTCAGAATTAGCCTTGAACTGGTGAATGAGGTGTCTTCTGTTCTAAATGTCCTGTGGATCTCTATCAGGAGTGGATTGGAAGTAGTGAAGCAGAAGTTGTTTCTGTTGAGATGTGTGTTGTTGGAACTTGGCCTTGATAGTGGGCAAGTGCATTGGTGTTGGTGGTGCAATGGATCCTACATTGTTATCATCACTATCAGAAGAGGAAGGAACTGAGAAGTTATCAGTTTTAAAGTTGAAGGAAGTAATGGAAGTTTTTATAATCAGATTGACCAGGGATGGTGTAACTTGTGGTTTTAGTGGTTTTGGCACTCTTCTGGGAAGGGTGTAGTTTTTTGATTAATCTGGGAATTAAGATAGATGGCCCAGATCTTTTGGTGCTGCTAGAAGATGAACCAGGTTGAGGTGGAGGTGAAGCTGTTGAAGAAGATTATGGAACAGGTCTGTAGCAGGTCTTCTTTCTGGATTTGCAGACATTTCAGGACATTCTGTATGGATGGACAGGAGGTGTGATGGTGCAGATTAGATTATTGTCAATGCAGTATTGGCAAGGACCCATTTCAGAGGTAGATTTGGGAAGAAGGTTGAACATGGTGGTTTGATGAAGAAAGAATGTGGACATTCTGAATTGGAGGGATGATGAGGTCTTCCAACATTGGCAGGGGCCTTTGTTGTGTGTTTTGGTTCTGTTTGTGCATGTCTTAATTGACATCTGTTGAAGAAATGGGTTTTTTTCTGGTTTTACTCCTTGGATATTGGGTCTTCAGGTATGTGGGTACTATCATTGGATATCCCCGGGTTTTCTATATATTTCATGTCTTGATAATATTTTTCATATTCTAAGTTTTAAGGAGTCATTTCCTCATTCTTCAGTTACAAAAGATAGCTGTTTAGTTTTGTTTTTTGTGTTTTACGGGCTAACCTTACGTTTTAGGGTTAAGTACTTAGTACCATTGAATAGGCATAATTTAGCTCTATATTTCATGTCCCAATGTTGTTATTGTGAAATTGCGTGTTTTAAAGGTTTTAGTAGTTGTAGCTAATTTTTCTAAGTAGATTAGGTGTTTTTATTGGTTTTCTGGCTTCAGGGAGGCGGGGCCACTTCAGGCGGCCTACCCACCTCTGTTTTAGAAGGTTGGGGAGCACTTCTGGAGGGTTTTTATTCAATTTGGCTGGTACAGGCGCCAAATTTGTTGGTGTGCATGGGCTCTTAGATAGAGGTCTGTGTTTACATGTTTAGGGCAACTTTAATTATCATACAACCATCCAGAGGTGATATCCTTGTTCCTCACTCAGTTTTCACTGTTTTTGGCCACAATTGGCTGTGTTTTTTGCAAGGTTAGTTCTTCATTTAACTCAACTTTGGCAACTGCTTTCTCTGGTGTAGTCTTTCAAGCTATATCAAGTATTATTGCTGTCTCTGGTGTGGATTTGAAACCTACATCAAGTATCTTTGCTTTCTCTGGTGTGGACATTGGTCTACATTTCAGTTCTTTGGTCTGGTAGTCTGTCTGGTGACTACTTTCTTGGCTCATCAAGCAGTCAAGTGTGTTAAAAAGGGGGCTTTAGCAAACAGGAACCAAATTACTTTAGCAAGTAAATCTCACTGTATTTTTCTAAAGGGACAGGGGATTTTCTCTCTGGTTTTTCTCTAACTCCCTTGGTCAAGGCCTATAGCTAGTTCTATAGGATTGTCTACAACGTTTCTGCTGCAAGAAGTGTGTGTTGCACACTCGCTTCCATATTTCATGCAGCTGAGTTGAAATCAGCTGCATGAGATATGCGCAGCACATGCAGCGCGCATTGCTGCTGCATGAAACAGGCATTGCTTGCAGAAGCAACGTGCATTGATTGCAGCAGCGATGCCCGTTGCATGTGCTGCATGCAGTGCATTGCACAGCCAGTTTTTTTCTGGCTGTGAAATGCACACAGAGAAATCAAAGTCCCTGCAAGTAACTTTGGTTTCTAAAATGAAAGCAATTTTCCCCACCAGATGCAATCTGGTGGGGAAGTGAGAGACAAGTTAGACCAAATTTGTTTGAAAGCAACTTAGGTCTTAAAAACATTAAAAATCATAAAAAAAAATGAGAAAGGTAGAAAGCGAAACAAAAAAAAATTAAAACATGAGTATAAGAAAAAAAATAAGTGCTAGTGATACCAAAAACCTAAGCCAATTTCACTTGGCTTATTTATTTAATAATAATTTTTTAATACATTAAATTTAAAATTCATACACCATAAAATATAAGAAATTTTTTTATATGAATATTTTAAATTTTATCTACCCCTTTCTCATAATTATATTTATAATTTTGTTTTTAAAATTTTGACTTTTAAGTTAATTTTTTGGAAATCCAAAATTAAATTTTCAACTAAATTTTTTAGTAAGGTAAAATAAATTATAAATTTGACATTTTGTAATTAAATAATGAAAAAAATTTTAAATTTGTTTAAAAAATATTTTTGTTAGAGGAATATCAATATTTTAAGGCTAGAAATACTGTGCAAATGTTAAGTAAAAAAAATTTTTTTTATGAGGGGTTATTACTATATTTGTAAATATTTTTCAAAAACATTCATTAAATACTGAATCAAATTACTTTGTAACTCAAATTTTTTGTAAAATAATTAAAATTGAAATAATAATATTGTTATATTTGATATAAAATTTGAATTGGTAATATTAATGTCTCTTTCAGTAAATTTGAAAATTATAAAAAAAGACCATGTTGATAAGTACTTCATTTTTGATATTCAATGGTTATATGTATATCTGATTTATAATTCTTGAGTGTTATTTTTATATACACTTAATAAAATTTGTAATATACAATGCCATTTAATCATTAATTATTGGTCAAGTTAGTTATAAAAACTTCATATTTAATACCAGCCACTAGTGTTTAGTTTTTAATTTAAAACTCCAATATAATATGAGAGTATCCTTATTTTGGCTGGATGTAATTAACAACAATAAAATACCATAAATGAGTGGGTAATTATTTACAATAAATAGTTGAAAAATAACCTATAAGAAATGATAAGTTTATCAAAAAGAGTACATTAAAAAAATATACTTTTAAATTTTTTTTTGATGTAATTTGGGCATTTAAATGAAAATTTAGATTATCAGACTTCAAAATGGATAAAATCTAAAAGTGGTGTTTATATAAAAAGACTCATATAAAAAAAGGATAAAAAATCTACTATGTAACCAAATTATTAAATATTAAGGTATTATTAAAATTATTAAAAAACTTATTTTACAATTATAATGAAATCAAAATGTGAAATTAATAGTGGGATAATACACCACGGGAAATCTAGGGGTGAATTGCTAGCAATCCCCTCTCTTGAAATTTAGAGTGTCCCTTAATTATGCCAGGTTTATGAATACTTTATAAACATAAGTAAATAAGAGTTAGATTTACATTTATTCTCAGATTGATTATAGACAGAATATCAACTGATTTAAAATTATGCACAAGTTGATCCTCCAGAACTTGATTTTGGTCCTCTATTGAGCACAAATTGAGCACAAATTGATCTAACCTAAGCTTATGCATATATAATAATTCAGGATACTTGCTCTACTAAATTTTATAATAAAATAAAATATTGATGAATTTATATAAAAATAATTATTATGTAAGATATTAAATTATAAATTTAGGCATCATAGAAGGGCACTTAATAGAACTTAATTATACTATGTGACACCTTAATACTGCATCATGCAGTTTGAAACATTTAAACAAAATTTGTCATGATGGGCAATGAAATTGCTTGGACAGACACTTTCAGAATTAATACTGACCATAACACACAAGTATGAAACCTTGGCATCTATCCAATAAAAGATTTTCCTTCTGATAAATGGATTTTTCTCAGTTACTCCCTGCTAAAAAGTGTCCTTGTGAGGTTTGTCTGACCTTCAGGGGGGTAATTTGGCCACATCAAACTACTTCTATTTCCATGATTGACCAAAACATCATCCTCATTTACATCTAACGAGTTGATCTCATCTGACTGTGGCTGATCAAAGGGGTCCACCACAAGTTTAGCCAAAATTTTGGTGAAAACTTTTTTGATGGATAGTGACTAACTGGTGCTTTCCAAAATTGTCCACCTGAAGTTAGGCTAAACTTCAGGAGGATAAATTTATTATGAATACCAAATTAACTGAAGAATACTTTTGCCCTAGCTACTCTGCATCATAAAAGTTTCCAACTGAGGTTTAGCCATAATTCAGGTAGACACTTTTGGAAAGGCACAGTCTGATGGGTTTAATATCTATATATGGCAATAAGTATCAGTTTTTTATCAACATGGAACTTGAATTAATTTAATATGGCAAAAGTGTCCACCTGAAGTTTGGCCAAAATACAGGTGGAAATTTTTATGAGTATTACTTAATGAAATGAAGAAGACTTGCAATTACTTTCCATCATAAAATTTTCAAACTTAAGTTTATCAAAAATTGGGGTGACACTTTTTCCAGATTCAGTCATATGGGATCAACTCTCTATATTGCAATGAGAATCAATTTTTAGTCAATCATTGCATTAGAAGTAATTTGATATGGACAAACTTTCCACCTGATTTTTGGCCAAAAATAAGTTGGAAATGTTTATGAGGAATAATAGATTAACTAAAGAAGACTTGCAACCTACTACTGTCCATCATAAAAGTGTCCACCAGAAGAATTCTCAAACTTGTGGTTGAAACCTTTGGCCTGGTCCAGCCATATGGGATCAATTATGCATATGGAAATGAGGATTTAATTGGGTCAATCATGGTACTAGAAGTAATTAGATATAGACAAAGTGTCCAACTAAATATTGGAAAAAAATCAAATTAAGTACAATTTTATTCCTGATGATTCCCATTTTATCCAACACCTCTTCTGAGCCTTGAAAGTAGCCATTTAGCTCAAATTTTAAATTTCATATAAAATCCCTTTTCTTCAACCTATTTCTTTTTATTCCTTTTTTTTCTTTTAGATATCAATTAATTTTATGTAAAACAAATCATTTTCATGATTTTTTACCTGTATTTAATAAAATTATTAAAGGTTTAACATCACATTGTAAGACTTTGGCACATTTTTTTTGCTATACTAATAAAAATAATAATATACTGGTGACAAAAAATTGATCAAATGATAAAATATTAATAAAACAGAATGATCAAATACCAGTGGATATGTTTTAAAAAATACCAGTTTCACTGAAGAAGAGCTGCACCCTAGATACTCACCATCAAAAAAGTGTCCAGCACAAGTTTGGCCGAACTTGTTCTGGACACTTTTGGTCAGGTGCAGTCATATGAGATCAATTCTTGCCATGGAAATGAAAAAAATTATTTGATAAAAAACTTCACTAGAAGTAGTTTTACATAGCCAAATTTTCTACCTAGAGTTCATCCAAACGACAGGTGCACAATTTTTTATCTTTAAAAAAAAGTCAATTTAGTACAATTTATCCCTGATGGCTCTCATTTTCTTCAACACCTTTACTGGCCTTTGATAGTAGGAATATTACTTGGATTTCTTTTTTCATATTTAGTCCCTTTAACTTAATTTTTTATTCCTAATATTACTTTTGGATATCAATTAATAATTTTTAAAATAAACTATTTCATATTTTTATACATTTATTTAATAATATTATAAATGGTATAACATCACCTGGTATGCATTTGGCGCATGTGTTTTTTCTATACTTATAAAATTAATAATATAATGGCAACCAAAAATTAATCAAATGATATTTATGAGTGAGGAACAAAGATGAAATACCAGTAGACATGTTTCTAAGAAAGACTAGATGAACTGAAGAATAATTCTACCATAGCTACTCTCCATCATAAAAGTGTCCAGCACAAGTTTGGACAAACTTGTGCTGGACACTTATGGTCAGGTGCAGTCAGATGGGAGCAATTCTCTCTATGGAAATAAATATAAATTTTTGATAAAAAATTACACTAGAAGTAGTTTGATATGGCAAAATTTTCATGCTGAAGTTTTGGTAAAGCTCAAGTGGATTTTTTTTATCTTTTTACAAAAAAGAAAATTAAATGCAAGTATAGCCCTGATTGTGCTAATTTGATTCAACATCTCTTTTTTCTGTTTATGGCAGGAATTTAACTTGTATTTTAATTTTCATCTTTGATTCCTTTTATTTTACTTTATTCCTCTCATATTACTTTTGGATAGAAGTTTATTTTTGTAAAATAAATCATTTTCATATTTTTTTACCTTTATTTAATAATATTATAAAATGTGTAACATCACCCAATATTAATTTGGCACACAAGTTTTTGCTAAACTTATAATATTAATAATATAATGGTGACAAAAAATTAATCAATTGATAAATATGAGTGGGGTACAAAGATTTAATAACAGTTGACATGTTTATAAGAAATTCCAGATGATTTAAAATGACTTGCGCCCTGGCTATTCTCCATGATAAAAGTGTCCAGCACAAGTTTGGCCAAACTTGTGCTGGACACTTTTGGTTGCATGCTGTCAGATGCATTCAATTCTTTTTATGGATATTAAACTGAATGATCACTCCATCATTGCACTGAAATTAGTTTTATATGGACAAATTGTCCCCAGAAGTTTGTCCAAACCTAAGGTAGACAATTTTTTACTTTGGTAAAAAGTAAATTTGATCCATGTTAATCTATGATGGTGCCCATTTTTTCTGAAGCCTCTACTGGCTCATGATATCAGAAATTTTACTTAATATCTTTATTTCATGTTTGTTCTCTTTAATTTTAATTTTACCCTTTTATTTATCCTTTAGCTTTTAAATATCAATTTTATTTTGGTAAAACTGATAACTTTCACATTTTTTTACATTTATTATATAATATTATTAAAGTTGTAAAATCACACAGTGTACATTCATTACACATGTTTTTTCTATACTAAAAACATTAATAATATAATGGTGACTAAAAAATAATCAAATAATAAATATGGATGACACAGAAAGATCAAATACTCATAGACATGTTTAAAATGAATATAAGATTAACTGAAGAAGACTTGAACCCTAGCTACTCTCCATCATAAAAGTGTCCAGCACAAGTTCAGCTGAGCTTGTGCTGGACACTTTTGGTTGCATGCAGTCAGATGGGATAAATTTACCCAATGGAAGTTAAAATGATTTTTTTCTCAATCATTTCACAAGAAGTACTTTTATACTGCTATACTATCCTCCTGATTTTTTTGAAAACCTCAGGTGGACACTTTTATTAATTTAAAAAAAATGGAAATATATTCCAAATCTAGAACTGGTGGTGCAATTTTGGTCTGAAAACTCAAATTTTCTTTGATGGCAGAAATTTTATTTGAATGTTTAATTTCATATTTTATCACTTTTATTTTTCTTTTTTATTCCTCTTTTTGCTTTCAAATATCAATTTATCTATTGTAAAACTAATACTTTTCTTAATTTTTTTACTTTTCTTTAATAAGATTATTAAAGATGTAGCATCTCCCAGTATGCATTTGGCTTATAATTTTTTTCAATACTAATAACATTAATAGTATAATGGTGAAAAACAATGAATCAAATGATAAATATGAATGACACAGAAAGATCATATACAAGTGGATTTTTTTATAAGGAATACCAGATGAACTGAAGAAGACCTGCACCCTAGATACTCACCATCATAAAAGTGTCCAGCATAAGTTCGGCCGAACTTGTGCTGGACACTTTTGGTTGCATTCAGTCAGAGGGGATAAATTTACTCTATGGAAATGAAAATGACATTTTGCTCAATCATTTCACAATAAGTAGTTTGATATTGACAAAATGTCCTCCTGATAATTTTTCAAAACTCATCAGGACACTTTCTTTGGTTTAAAAAAAATATAGTCCAGGTTTAGCCCTGGTGGTGAACATTTGATCTAACACCTCTACTTGTTATTGATAGTGGGAATTTTCCTTAGATTTTTTTTTTATTTTATCCCTTTTATTTTACTTTTTTATTGCTCATATTGCTTTAGATATCAATTTTTAATTTTTAAAATAAATAATTTTCATACTCTTATACCTTTATTTAATAATATATGATTAAAGGTGGAACACCACCTGGTGTGCATTTTTCACACAAGTTATTACTATAGTAATAACGTTAATAATATAATGATGACAAAAAATTAATAAAATGGTAAATTTAAATGACACAGAAAGATCAAATACCAGTGTAAATGTTTATAAGAACTCCCTTTTGAGTTTAAGAAGATTTGCTGTATGACTACTCTCAATTATAAAAGTGTCCAGCACAAGTTCGGCCAATCTTGTGCTGGAAACTTTTGGTTGCATGAAGTCATATGAGATAAATTCTCTCTATGGCAATTAAAATGATATTTCACTCAATTATTGAAGTAAAGAATGTTTAATATTGTAAAATTGTCCCCTGGAAGTCTGTCCAAACCTCAGCTCAAAATTTGTTAGCTATACATGAAAGTAAGTTTAGACCAAGTCTTGACCTAGGGGACCCCAACTGTCCCAACACCACTTCTGGCTCTTGATAGTAAAATTTTACTTGTATTTTTTATTTTGTATTTGATCCCATTTATTTTCATTTTACTTTTCTATTACTCTTTTTAATTTTAAATATCAATTTATTTTTTTAAAAACTAAACATTTCATATTTTTTTAACTTTATATAATAATATTATTAAAGGTGTAACATCACCAATTTTGCATTTGGCATGCAGGTTTTTGCTATACTAGAAACATTAATAATATATATGGTGACAAAAAATTAATTATATGATAAATATGAATGATAAACAAAAGTTAAAAAACCAATAGAAATGTGAAAAACAAAAAACTGATGTACTGAGAAACACTTCCACCCTAGCTACTCTCCATCATAAAAGTGTCCAGCACAAGTTCGGCCAAACTTGTGCTGGACACTTTTGTTCTGGTGCAGTTAGATGGGATCAATTCTCTCTGTGGAAATTAAATAAAAAAATACTAAATAATTACATTAGAAGTAGTTTGGTATGTCTGAATTATCCACCTTGAGTTTTTCCAAACCTCAGGTGAAAAATTTTTTATCTTTAAAAAAAATTAAATTTTTTCAAATTTAGCCCTTATGGCACCCATTTGTTTCAACACCTCTACTGGCTCTTGAAGGCAGGAATTTTCGTTGAATTTTTCTTTTTTATATTCAATCTCTTTTACTTTACTTTTTTATCACTCATGTTACATTTGGATATTAATTTATAATTTTGGAAAAAAAATCATTTTCATATTTTTTTAACATTTTTTAATAATATTATAAAAGGTGTAATATAACATGGCATGCATTTGGCGCACAAGCTTTTTCTATACAAACAAAATTAATCATATTCTAATGACAAAAAATTAATTAGATAATAAAATATGAATAACACAGAAAGATCAAATAACAGTTGACTTGTTTTAAAAAAAAACAGTTGCACTGAAGAAGAACTGCACCCTAGCTACTGTCAATTATAAAAGTGTCCAGTACAAGTTGGGCTGAACATGTGCTGGACACTTTTAGTCAGGTGCAGTCAGATGGGATCAATTCTCTCTATGGCAATGAAAAATAATTATTTGATAAGAAAATTCACTAGATGTAGTTTGATATAGCTGAATTATCCACCTAGAGTTCATCCAAACCACAGGTACACAATTTTTTATCTTTAAAAAACAGTCAATTTAGTACAAGTTATCCCTGATGGCTCTCATTTGCTTCAAAATCTCTACTTGACTTTGATATTAGGAATAATACTTGGATTTCTTTTTTCATATTTGATCCCTTTAACTTAATTTTTATTCCTCATATTGCTATTGGATATCAATTAATAATTTTGAAAATAAATTATTTTAATATTTTTATACATTTATTTAATAATATTATAAAAGGTGTAACATCACTCAGTATGCATTTGGCACACGATTTTTTGCTATACTTATATAATTAATAATATAATTAAGACAAAAAATTAATCAAACAATATGTATGAGTGAGGCACAAAGATAAAATACCAGTGGACATGTTTGTAAGAAATACTAGATGAACTGGAGAAAAATTCTAACCCAGCCACTCTCCATCATAGAAGTGTCCAGCACAAGTTCGGCCAAACTTGTGCTGGACACTTTTGGTCATGTGCAATCAGATGGGATCAATTCTCTGTATGGCAACAAAAATTTTTTTTATCAAATTTCACTAGAAGTAGTTTGGTTTAGCTGAATCATCCACCTGCTGTTCTTCTCAATATCAGGTTTATAATTTTTTATCCTTAAAGAAAAGATCACTTATTACAATTAAGCCCTTATGGCTCCCATTTGCTTTAACACCTCTACTGGCTCTTGATAGCAGGAATTTTACTAATATTTTTATCATATTCGAACTCTTTGACTTTTATTTTACTCTTTTATTCCTCTTTTTACTTTTAAATTTCTATTTAATTTTTGTAAAACTAATCCTTTCCATATTTATTTACGTCTATTTTAAAGAATTATTGAAGGTATAACTTCACTTGGTATGCATTTGGCACACAAGTTTTTGCTATACTAATAACATTAATAATATAATGGTGATAAAATATTAATCAGATGATAAATATGAAAGATACAGACTGATCAAATACCAGTAGACATGTTTATGAGAAATATAAGATGAAGGAACTGAAGAAAATTTCCACCCAAGCTACTCTCCATCATAAAAGTGTCCAGCACAAGTTCAGCCAAACTTGTGCTGGACACTTTTGGTCACGTGCAGTCAGATGGGATCAATTCTCTCTATGGCAACAAAAAAACATTTTTTTTATTAAACTTCACTACAAGTAGTTTTGTTTAGCTGAATAATCCACCTGTTGTTCTTCCCAACCTCAGGTGTATAATTTTTTATCTTTATCTAAAAAGGTCACTTATTAAAATTTAGCCCTGATGGCTCCCATTTGTTTCAAACTTGTACTGGCTCTTGAGAGCAAGAATTTTACTAGTATTTTGTTTTTCATAATTGATCTCTTTGAGATTAATTTTACTTTTTTATTTCTCTTTTTTTTAATATCTATTTAAATTATTGTAAAGCTAATCATTTTCATATTTTTTTACTTTTATTTCATAATATTATAAAAGGTGTAACATCACCTGGTATGCATTTGGCACATGAGTTTTTTCTATACTTATAATATTAATAATATAATGGTCACAATAAATTAATCAAATGATATATATGAGTGAGGCACAAAGATCAAGTACCAATTGACATGTTTATAAGAAATACCAGATTAACTGAAGAAAAATTCTACCCTAGCTACTCTCCGTCATAAATGTGTCCAGCACAAATTCTGCCAAACTTGTGCTGGTCACCTTTGGTCACATGCAGTCTGGTGTGATTGATTCTCTCTCAATCATTGCACTAGAAGTTGTTTGATATGGCTAAATGGTTCTGCTGAAGTTTTGTTAAACCTCAGATTGGCACTTCTTTGTTTTTCAAAAAAGCAATTATAGTCCAAGTTTAGTGCCACTGGTGAGCGTTCACCCCAACATGTCTACTTGCTCTTGATGGCAGTAATTTTATTTTAATTTTTTATTTCATATTTGCTTCCTTTAATTTTACCTTCTTATCCCTCATATTGCTTGTTTATATCAATTTATTTTTCGTAAAACAAATCATTTTCATATTTTTTTACTTTTATTTCATAATATTATAAAAGGTGTAATATCACCCAGTATGCGTTGGGCACACAAGTTTTTGCTATACTTATAATATTAATAACATAATGGTAACAAAAAATCAATCAAATGATAAATATGAGTGAGGCACAAAGGTCAAATACCAATTAATCAATAGTTCTTTTTAATATTATAAATTTTTTGATTAAATAAAATGGTAATAATGAATTATATTTTTCATCCACAATTCTACTCTAATGATTCCCACTGCACAAAAAGGGTTCACTCAGCCTTTCTTTACTGCTTGTGCATATATTTTATTTCCCACAGTACTACAATTTTTTGTAGCGATTATCCCACATCTGATTCAGGAATATTTTTGAACAATATAAGTTTTTTTACAAAAGACCTTTTCATATCAAATATCCCACGAAAAATACAACCTGTTTTTGAATTAAAACCCATTAATTATTAAGAAATTGTTAAAATAATTCGATTAGACTCTGGCACAGCTAGATCCATACCAACTGACCTAAAGTCTTTTCAATATTGAAAACAATTAAATAAAATTATGATATCATACTAAATTATGGGCACCAACCATAATTCAGCACTTCTCATTTGCTCTGCTACAAAATGAGTGCATGTAGCATTTTTCTAACGTTGGACTGTTTTTCTTCCTTCCCTCACACCTTTAGTCCAGAATGAAAATTTAGTATGAGTTTTGGTCAAGTTGGTTTGCCAGTGTTATCTGTATGCAATATGAATTCATATTGCATATTTCCATTTATGCATAAAATATACTTGTTAAGCATCATTTTTTTTGCATTTTTCAAAAATTATGCATATTTATGGATATGCATATGCATATTCATTATACAGATTTATATGCATATTAATATATTTTATTCATATACATATATGCACCTTTTTTTGCATATTCAATATGCATATTTTTAATGCATATTCAATATGCATATTTTTATGCATATTCAATATGCATATTTTTATGCATATTCGATATGCATATTTTTTATGCAGAATCACTATGCATATTATTTATGTATATTTTTATGCATATTTTTTATGCATATTTATTCTTTATAGTCATTATGCAAACACTTTAGATAGGCATTTCACATCAATTTTTAACATGCAATAAGTATCCACCATGCAAATTCTAATGCATATGCATCTATATCATACACACAACATATATTCAAGTTTAATATCTGAATATTAAGGTATGCTAAGTGATGTTGTTCAACCTTTTGCTAAATCTGAGATTAACTGATGTTCAATGTGGTTCCTAAGCTCTGCTCAAGGAGGGATTGTTCTGGATTCAATCTGTGACAGTTTATTTTTTCAATGTTTTTTCATCAGATTTAAAAACATCTTTCTGACAGTTTCAGGATGGTTTCCCAACTGTTTCCTGACAAATTCCTGATAGTTTCAAATAGAGGGAACTGCTAGCAGTTCACCCCCATATTTCCCGTGGTGATAGTAAGACTATGTGGAAACACTTTAATTTATACATACTTTCAACAATGTTCAGATAAAAAAATTGGTAAAATTTTATAATAACATCTAGTTAATAGTGATGCAATTTTATTTTGATCAAGAATTAATTTTTCTGAAGAAAAACTATTTAAATTAACATATGGCCATCTCCTTTCAAGAGATAGAATAATAATAAAAATATAAAAAATTATAATAAGTATTCTTAATCACCATTTTTGAAAAGTCTCTAGAAAAAATCATTATAATATATCATTCATTTATTACATCAGATGGAGCATCAACTTGAAGTAGTGATGGGCAGCTTTGAAATATGTTCTGAAAAACAAAAAAGTTATGAAATATATAGTTATTGTCAGCCTGTATATCCCCACAACTGAGTAAAAACTACTTATAAGTTATGTTAAACACATGAACTATACATGGGAATAATAATTAAGAGTACACACACAGTATATATAAGTAAAATTATGATAATATACAAAATATGCCATTACAACACCTTATATACACACATATATCCACCTTTTATAAGTCTTATGTACCTAATATTAATTTGGAATATGTTAGGTTAATCTTAAGAACCCTAAGTATAAGGCTACATAATTTTTAAGTACACTTAAAGCTGTTATTTTCACTGATTTATGCAAAAAACAAGAAATGCACTTTATTTCACTTAAAAGTTGACTATATGCGCTATAAATTTGAGAATATCAAAAATGCGCTTTGACAGATCAATTTGTCTCATTTAGGAATATTGATTTGGCTATTTAAATGTATGAAAAACACTTTTCAAATTTGGTGTTTTTTATGCCAGAAATGGCTTCTGTGTACTGGCCACATACTGCCTGCCTTTTTCCCATGTGAATAGCTTAATTTTTAGCAAAGTTAGCTTTTTTACACTATAATTACCCCACATTCTACACCCACTGTGGGGAAACACACTAAAATAGGTGACAGGCGCTTATTTAGTGTCCTAGCTTAATTAATAATGCATTGACCCTGTTTATATGCACTAATTTCATTAATAACCTCACTATTGGCGTCTTATTTCTTCACCACGCTTAACTTCGCCTTATTTTAGTCAAGGATTTACCTGTGAAAGCGCCTGCCAAGGACTGCATGTAGTTACCCCACATCTCATGCTCTTTTTTGAGTTTTTGGGTGGTTTCTCAGTCAATATTGGGTATTTTTGAATGGGAATTTCACGTAGTATAATTTCAGGATTAGCCCCATTGTTTTTACAGTGAATCTCCATTATTATTAAGCTATAATTAACCTTAAAAAGTCTCCTTTAGTCTTTTATATTATTGTTTTATATGCATATACTCTCTTTTTATCTTTTTCTTTAATTTTGATGGATTTCCCTTATTATTACAGGATTTTTGATGGTTGTTAGTTGTCTAATTATGTCATAGGGTACTAGGGATGTTGATAAGCAGGTCTATTAGTTTTTTTGAGGAGTCATTAACTGTGTATTGTATGGTACATCAAGGGAATCATTGTGGAATTCAGTGTGTATAAAAGGAGGAGGTTTTTGGGTCTTGTTTCTTCAATATTGATCATTTACAATTTACCAATATAACCAGATAAATTACAATACATATCAATTAGTACTTTATATAAGACTTTTGAATAGTATCTGAATTATTAAATCTATTTTTCTACCAACTAAAAAGATTGTAAGCCATATATAAAATTAGTGAGAATTATATTACTGAGACCTTTAATTTTGGTTATATTTTACTACTTATTGGATTAGTACTACAGTATTCATACAGGACCATTGAAATCTTCTAGACAACTGACCATTCAAGCTAGTTCAAGTCTTTGTACTTGAACTCAGCCTGACAATTGGGGAACTTTCCTCAAGAATGCTGTTATAATCCAGTAAGTAAAAATATTTCAAAGAAGGTACACGTAAATAAAATCCCTATAGAAATATTTGGATAATTACAACAGGTTGGGGTCACTCATATAGTGATTTCAGAAAAAGAAGCCCTGTTATATAATAAAATTGCGATATTGAATCAACAATTTTACCACTAATTTAACATATAATTGTTATTAGTGGGTCTGGCAATAGACCAAATAAATTTGAGATCTTTGCAGATAAAATCTTTACCACTAATTTAACATATAATTGTTCTTAGTGGGAGTCTGTCAATAGACCAATTAAATTTGTGAACTTTGCAGATGATAACCAATTAAACTGATTAATTTTTTTCTTTTCACAGGAGTCTTAATCTCTTTTCTATTGGTTTGTAAAATTCATTTATATTAGAAAAAGAATCTTACTGACAGTTGTTTTTCTTTTTTAATATAAAATCATGGCTACATATTGTAGACCATATAAATCAAGTGACCACATAAAAGCATATTTGACTTTTGGCACTTAGAAATTCACTTCATACCTATAATTAAGAAATAAAATTGTCTTCAGTGGTATTAATAAATACTGATAAAACTCCTTTTTGAAGTTTTTATATCTAAACTTTCAATTCTTTAAATTCCACGTAAACATGTGGGACAAAAATGACATTGTAAGTAATAAGGCAAAACCTTATAACTTAAGAACTAGAGCTGAAAAACCTGTTACAGGACATTAAAATGGAGGGTCAAGAATCACCAATAATAAACAACACCCCACCAATGTCCCTTGAGGAAAGGGAAAAACTCTTAAAAAAGTGTCAATAAAGAAGTCCAAAAACACGTTGCAAGAGAAAATTCATTCCCTCTCAACCCTACTGAATACCCTAACAATAAGAGTAAAAAATATGGTAGGCCAGATCAACAATCTGGAGAAAAGGGCCGCACAGGGCTTTATAGAAGTCAACCAGGCTCTAGTGGATATAAGGTCTCATCCACAAACAGTGGCATCAAATACCACAGCAACACCTCCAGCCCCAGAAGAGGACCAAAAAATAATAGCCAGCAAATGGTAGTGGGATTGGTATGCCCAAAACTACAACAACCCTCCTCAACAGGGATCCAGCAGTCACCCTTACAGGGGAAAGGCAAGGAGAGGCAGGGGAAGTGAGATAAGACCTTGGTAAGTCATCCAACTTCTTATGATCAATTGTATCAACCTAATAATGGATTACTTATAGTTAATGAGATTGATAAGGAAATACTGGATATGATTGATAATGATTTAAAAGATTATTCATTTGAAAAAAATATGTTAAACTTGTCTTTGCATGAGGACAATGTAAATAGTTTTATTGATCACCAGGATAATGCTATTAATATAAAATTGGAATCAAATGATGAGTCTTCTGAGTTGGACACAGAAAAAATAAAATATTTTTTAAAAGAAAATCCAATGGAATCAAAGATAATAAGTAGAAAAAAGGAAGAGTTCTCAAAAGAGTCAAACAATAATACAGAAAAGGTATTATTACAGCTAACAAAATCATTGAGTGCAACAGCCAATAGATTAAAAATTATTGAAAATTCAAATAATGAATTAATCAATAAGAATAAAGGCTTTAAATCTGAGATTAGAAATTTGTAAAATTATGATAATATACAAAATATGCCATTATAACACCTTATATACACGCATATATCCACATTTTATAAGTCTTATGTACCTAATATTAATATTTAATATGTTAGGGTAATCTTAAGAACCTTAAGTATAAGGCTACATAATTTTTAAGTACACTTAAAGCTGTTATTTTCACTGTTTTATGCAAAAAACAAGAAATGCGCTTAAATTCACTTAAAAGTTGACTATATGCGCTATAAATTTGAGAATATCAAAAATGCGCTTTGACAGATCAATTTTCCTCATTTAGGACTATTGACTTGGATATTTAAATGTATAAAAATAACACTTTTAAAATTTGGTGTTTTTTATGCCAGAAATGGCTTCTGTGTACTGGCCACATACTGCCTGCTTTTTTCCCGTTGTGGTCTTCCAACATTGGCAGGGGCCTTTGTTGTGTGATTTGGCACTGTTTGTGCATGTCTTAATTGAAATCTGTTAAGGAATTGAGTATTTTTCTGGTTTTATTCCGTGGATATTGGGTCTGCGGGTATGTGGGTACAATCATTGGATAGCCCAGGTTTTTCTCTATATTTTATGTCTTGAAGAAATTTTTCATATTCTGAGTTTTAAGGGATCATTTCCTCATTTTTCATTTATAAAAGATTGCTGTTTAATTTTTTTTTGTGTTTTACAGGCTAACCTTAAGTCTTAGGGTTAAGTGCTTAGTACCATTGGATAGAGCTAATTTTTCTATATATTTCATGTCAAAATGTTGTTATAGTGAAATTCTGTGTTTTAAAGGCTTTAGTAGTTGTAGCTAATTTTTCTAAGTAGATTAGTGGTTTTTGTTGGTTTTCTGGCTTCAGGGAGGCAGGGCCGCTTCAGGCGGCATCTCCTACATCGGGCGTCCCGTCCGCCTCTGTTTTAGGAGGTTTGGGAGCGCTCCAGGAGGGTTTTTTATGCAATTTGGCGGGTACAGGTGCCAGATTGGTGGGTGTGCATGGGCTCTTAGTTAGTGGTCTGTGTGTAAATAGTGAATAAGACAGTTTCGGGAAACCTTAATCATCATACAACCATCCGGAGGTGATCTCATTGTTCCTCACTCAGTTTTCACTGTTATCTGGCCACAATTGGCTGTGTTTGTTGCAAGTAAGTTCTTCATTTAACTTAACTTTGCAACTGTTTTCTCTGTTATAGTCTTGCAAGCTATAGCAAGTATTATTGCTGTCTCTGGTGTGGATTTGCAGCCTACATAAAGTATCTTTGCTGTCTCTGGTGTGGACTTTGTTCTACATTTCAGTTCTTTGGTCTGGTAGTCTATCTGGGGACTACTTTCTTGTCTCATTAAGCAGTCAAGTGTGTTAAACAGGAGCTTTAGCAAAACAGGAACCAACTTACTTTAGCAAGTAAATCTCACTCTATTTTTCTAAAGGGACAGGGGATTTTCTCTCTGGTTTTTCTCCAACTCCCTTGGTCAAGGCCTATAGCTAGTACTATAGGATTGTCTACACCGTGTGAATAGCTTCATTTTTAGCAAATTTAGCTTTTTTTATACTATAATTACCCCACATTCTACACCCACTGTGGGGAAACACACTAAAATAGGTGACAGGCGCTTATTTAGTGTCCTAGCTTAATTAATAATGCATTGACCCTGTTTATATGCACTAATTTCATTAACAACCTCACTCTTGGTGTCTTATTTCATCACCACACTTAAATTCTCCAAATTTTTGTCAAGGATTTACTTGTGCAAGCGCCTTCCAAGGACTGCATGTAGTTACCCCACATCTCACGCTCTTTTTTGAGTTTTTGGGTGGTTTCTCAGTCAATATTGGGTATTTTTGAATGGGAACTTCACATAGTATAATGTCAGTATTAGCCCCATTGTTTTTATGGTGAATCTCCCTTATTATTAAGCTATAATTAACCTTAAAAAGAACATCTTTAGACTTTTATATTATTTTTTCATATGCATATACTCTCTTTTTATCTTATTCTTTAATTTTGATGGATTTTCCTTATTAATACAGGATTTTGACGGTTTTTACTCTTCTAATCATGACATGGGTTACTGGGGATGTTGATGGGCATGTCTATTAGTTGTTTGGAGGCGTCATGAACTGTGTATTGTGTGGTACATCAAGGGAATCATTGGGGAACTCAGTGTGTATAAAAGGAAAAGGTTTTTGAGTCTTGTTTCTTCATTCTTGATCATTTACAATTTGCCAATATAATTAAATAAATTACAATACATATCAATTAGTACTTTTTATAAGACTTTTGAATAGTATCTGAATTATAAAATCTATTTTTCTACCAACTACAAAGATTGTAAGCCATATATAAAATTAGTGAGAATTATATTACTGAGACCTTTAATTTTGGTTATATTTTACTACTTATTGGATTAGTACTACAGTATTCATACAGGACTATTAAAATCTTCTAGACAACTGACCATTCAAGCTAGTTCACGTCTTTGTACTTGACCTCAGCCTGAAAGTTATACTAATGAAAAAGCCATAAATAAAAATACTATTATAAATTAATAAAATAAAACTACATAAATTTTATTTTGTTATCATGATTCAAGGATACTATGTATTAATTTCCACAGGTTAAATCTAAACCTGATTTAAGGCTAGTTTACAGGAAGAGCTATAAAGTTTCCTTAAATTCGAAAAATAACTTAAGCATTTTACTTCTAATTTTTTTCTTGTTTTCTTTCCAAAGCTGTTAGAGTTGCTTAATTAATACTGCTATCTTTATTGTAAGATGTATAAATTTTTTTGAATACATGATTTATTGTTTTAAAAATCATATTATAAAGTTAAATAATTTATTTCATTTTTTAAAGCATCATTTTCAAAGACACTACTCCATTTTCTATTACTTAACAAATATATAAATTGTGATAGCAAAATTTTTAGATTTTTCTTTTTGAGAGGGTCAAACTATATTGTGATGATTTTCATCTAGAAATTCTTGTACTCTAAAACCAAATAATTTTCTCCCTTAAGCCTTTTCAAAAATATGAAAATATAAACAAGAATATTAACGTATCTTATTTTTATTTTCTTTACTAAAATTTTTAGTTCAATCCCTTTTTTTATATGACATTATTTTAAAACCATGGTTAAATGCTACTATATAATTAGTTTTAATTATATATATATATATATATATATATATATATATGAAATATTTAGAAGGTCATCCTTTTTTATTTACTTGAATAAATGGCTCAATTATAATTCCCTACACTTATTAAAGTTTCCCAAACTCAATAACAAATTTCTCATATGAAATATTAGCTTTTAATATAAGCAGTTTATCTATAGCTGATATTCAACATGAGATTTTCCTTTTTAGATTCAGCTAAAATTAAACAAAAGGAGCAATCGTGCATATGTGTATAAATGGTAACCATATGTTACTTAGAGGATTGTGAAATTCACTTATCAGAATGGTTTAAGTATTAAAATAAATTTAGGTCATTGTTTTCTTGCATTTGAAACTAATTAGGAAATTATTCTAAAAATATATTTTAATGTGTATCATGTTTAAAAAGTTGGAAATATGAACTTTGAAAATTTTGAGGTTCTTTTATGAGATAACAAGCTTTAGTTTACATTGTTTCAAGTAGAATAGAATTTTAGTATTATAAATTGGAAGCAATGTACCATTATCTGATTTTAATTGTGTTCTACTTATAGAATGATTACATAACATTAAAAATTATTTAAATCAAAAAGGTTTAAAAAATATTTAGAATTTTACAAAACTTCAACATTTATTAATCTTTGATTTGAAAGCCAACTATGATGTACACTCACTAGAAATAAGCAATCCCAATTTTAACATAATTTATCAATCCAAAAATAACAAGTCAAATAACATAAAAACATATATATTTTCCAAACCAAATCTTTAGATTCAAAATATAATTTTTTAATGAAAAATTGATACAAAACTTTAATGAAATGAACTCTCTTAAAAAATTCAAAAATCAAATATCAAAACAAGTGATTTCTGCTAAAAAAAACTACTAACTATTGCAGATAAAGCATAACAAAAAGTCATATTTTTAAAAAAAAAGATCATTCAATATTTATTTTTTTTTAAAAAATCAAAAACATTGTTAATCTTGTTTGTTATAATAATTTTAAAATCCACTTAACATTATCTAAAGGTGGAATAATATGTCAAAAATATGTTGAATTTTGTGAGCCAAAAATCAACAATTTTGTATCATTTCCTGTTGTGCTATGACTTTATTCCACTCTTTTTATCTTATTGTTCCAGTATTACTTTGCTATGATCACTAGTTTGAAGTTAAAATTTACAAATGTTCATTATATTTGATAAATGAAAAATAACTCAAACTTTTATAACTACAAAATAAGATTTTGAAACGATTGAAAAAATTTTCAGTTTATTTGAGTAATGATTTTAAGAATAAAAAAAATTTAAAATTCACAAGGACTTATTTCCAGGGACTATAATTGTCAAGGGTCACTTTTGGTCTAGAAGCTTTGGTACGGTCTTATATGAAGATTTTAAGGTATTATTTGACTCTCAATAATTAGGTACGTATTTCTTAATCAATTATGATTTCTTTTCTCAAAGTAAGAGGTAGATTTAAATATTTTATATAAGTTATAAAATAGAATTACGTTTTGTTGTAAGTACTAAAGATATAAGTTATAATAAATAAGTTTTAGTGTTATTGTTATTGTAATAAAATGAGTTGGTAAAATAGAATGATTAAAAGACAACAAAAAGAGAGGCCTTTTATAGGCAAAGGAGAGACAAAGCACGGAAATAAAATTCTAAAAACAGTAGGAAGAGAGAGAGAAAAAGAACATTCCAGAAAGAGTATTTCAAATAATAATGTTATTCCAAAAAGAAGGTGTCAAAAAGATGTATTTACAGAGTATGTCAGAAATACATCAATATTTTTAATATTTACTGTAAATGTTAATCCCAAATAAGAAATTTGATTTTTTTGTATATCTTTAATATTATTTGAATATTTAAATCTTATTTTATCTTTGTATTTTATTTTTTAAATATAAAGTTTTATTTTTCCCAACCTGTCAATTGAGCACGGTGTTAGAGAAAAATATAAGGGACAAAATTATAATTATAATTTTACTTATTTATTTAATTAATTAATTTAATTTTAACATTCTGTAACTAGTTAATTTATAACTAATTTTAATGTAACTAAATGATAATTAAATAATAATTAAAGATGATAAGGTGCGGCTTCATCCAGTAAATAATTTATTATTTCACTGGGTAAGTCTAGTAGCCTGGCTGACACTCCCTCACTCTAAAAAAAATAATAATAATAAAAATGTTATGATTTTTTCTTCTTATACTTTTTTAGTAGAGTAGGAAGATTAGGTATCTCCTTCCCAGGTATCCAAGAATCATATTCAGATGATTTATTCTTGAATCTCAATAAGTATTCTGTACCTTTCTAAGCAGTGACTATTCTGTCATTTAAAAATTTTTCAATTTCTGCTGTCTCAGTGATTTCATTTGGGGTTTTCTTTGGTCTACCCCTCCTTTTTGGAAATAAATCACTATTGGATGTGTAAGGTTTCAAAAGAGATATTGGAAAAACAGGATGTTTTCTGTCATATGGGGAATACAGAATAACTTCAACTGCATTATCTCCAATCATTCTTCTGACAACAAAAGGACCAACAGATGGATCTTTTAATTTGTTATTACCTTGTAAGTTGAAGTGGACTGTAGAAATCAACACTTCATCACCCTTTTTAAAAGTGTATTCTTTATGGGATTTGTCCCATCTTTTCTTCTCATATTCAAATGATTTTTCAATACATTTTTGAGCATGATTTCTACATAGTTGTTGCATTTGAAGAAAAGATTTACACCAGGATGTATATCCAATTTAGGTATTTTGTTATTGAGAATTTGGGCAGGAGTATTAGGAACATATCCAAGCCAGAGCTCAAAAGGCTTTCTTTGAGTAACAGAATGAACAGTGCTATTATAAGCAAATTCTAACCCAGGAAGTAAGGTAACCCAATCATGAGTGAATCTGTCATTATCTTTATACTCAAGGCCAAAGGCACAATATCTTCTTATCATGTCCTCTAAAGTCTGAATCATTCTTTCAGCTAAACCATCAGTCTGAGGGTGATGGGCAGTAGAAAGTTTCAGATCACAACCACAAACATCCATCAGAGACATCCAAAATTCAGAAGTAAATTTAGGGTCTCTGTCAGAGATTATGGCTTTAGAAAAACCAGCAGTATTAAACATATGAGACCACCATAAGAAAGCTAATTCTTTAGTGGAAACATCCTTGTGGGTAGGGATAAATTTACACATTTTTGTGAATCTGTCCACAATAACCCAACAAGAGTTATAACTGTCTTTACCAGCAATAGGTAATCCTGTTACAAAATCCATGTTTATTATTTGCCATGGAGCATCAGGAGGTTCAATATGTTGCATTAATCCTGCTCTTTTACCAGTTAATCTTTTTGATTTTTGGCATGAATCACAGGATTCAACATATAATTTTGTGTCCTCAGACATATTAGCCCACCAAGCAGTGTTCTTAATTCTGATCATTGTCTTGTCAAGATCAAAATTTCCAGCTAATATGTCATCATGACAAATTTTCAAGATGATTTCTTTCATAGAAGGAGGAATAACAATAACATTACTCAACTTTCTTCTATAATATAGTTATCCTTCATCAATTGAAAATTTTCCTTTTTCCAAACTTTTTTGGTACTTTGGTGGAAGGGTTTTAATTAATGCTTGTATTGAAGCATTCTTTGGATCATTTAATATGGTGCATAACTTTTTCAAGTCAGTGTCCTTATCATATGATTCCAGAATAAGCTGTAATAGCTCTTCCTCCATATCAACCACATATATCCCATGGATATGGATAATTTCATCCTCAGGATCATATGCAGGATTTGAGTCATCATTTGGTAAGGGTAACCTTGATAACATATCCACATTTGAGTGACCAATACCAGCTCTGTGAATAATTGTCATTCTCCCTCTGTATTCTTGAACAGCCAGCTGCCATCTAAACATATGTCTATTAGGTGTTTTCAAGTTTAAAAGGGATTTAACTGCACTGCAGTCAGTGACAAGTTCAAATTTCTGGTCATCTAGGTAATAATGAAGCTTTTCTAGAGTCCATACTACAGCTAAACACTCTAATTGAGTAGCATCATATTTCAATTCACTATTTCTCAAGGTTCTTGAAATATAACAAATTACTACTTCTGAAACTTTATCATTTATCACTTGTTTTTGATGGAGGGCAGCACCAAGACCAATGAAACTGGCATCAGTGTACAAAACAAATGGTTGATCAAAGTCAGGTAAAGCAAGAATTGGTGCTGACATCAAACAGTGTTTCATAGTGTCAAAGGCTCTTTGTCTTTCACTATTCCAGACAAAATCAACATCCTTTCTATTTAATTGGGTAAGGGGTAAAGCTATGACTTGGTAATTTTTAATATACTGTCTATAGTATCCACACATTCCCAAAAAACTTTGGAGCTCTCTTACTGTTGTAGGAGCTTTGACCTGTTGTATGGCTGCCACTTTGTTCTGGTCAACACATATCTGTAAGCCTGAAACAACATGACCAAGAACTTTTAAAGAATGGAAACCAAATTTACATTTCTTCAAAGCAAGTGTCATATTTATTTCATCCATTTTCTGGAATACTTTACACAGGTGTTTAAGATGGTCCTCAAATGTTTTTGAGAATATAATGATATCATCAATGTAAACCATCAGCCAACCTTCAATTATCTCTTGATGGAATGTGTTATCCATTACTTTTTGGAAAACAGAAGGGGCATTTTTAGGGCCAAATGGCATCCTAATATACTTATAAATACCCATATGAGTGGCAATCATCAGAAACTTCTGAGAATTTTTCTCAACAGGTACCTGGTGATATCCCTTATTACCATCCAAACAGCTGATATATTTAGCACCCTGTAAAGTAGCATGTATAGAGCTGATTCTAGGTAAAGGATAGATATCATCAACAGTATAAGTATATAGTGCTCTATAATCACCACATAACCTGGCTTTATCTTTTTCATAAGAAATTAGGACAAGTGAGATAACACAATATTTAGGTGTTTCAACTACCTTTTCAATAATATTCATTTTTAAAAGGGTAGAGATATTATCTTCAATATCTTTTCTCTTTGTGGGAGAAGCAGGATAAGGCTTCTTCTTTAAACTAGGTGGTATATCAGTTAATGGGCAAGACAATGAAAGTTTCATTTCCTCTTTAACTAATCCCAGTTCATGTGACCCATGAGCAAAGGCCATAGGAAAAGATTTTATCAAGTTAATGATGGAATCTTTATCCTCACCAGAAAGTTGTTCTCCAAAAGAGGCATTGTCAATTTCAGACATAAGGGCATGCATTTCCTTTGTAGATCTTCCTCTATATTGAACCACAGAATTACATGTGTTCAATTCTGGTTTTAATAACTTTTTAGGGGAGGAAATTTTAAATTTTCTCTTCCCATTCATCCCCATTGTGAAACATTGGTTTGAAGGATCCAATTTTATGCCATATTTGGTTAACATATCATTCCCCACAATAAACCAATTGCTCAAGTTATCATTTTTCATGACAACAAAATCACAAATAGCTCTTACAAAACCATGGTTATATTTAAAAAACACTGTGGCTTTGTATTTACCAATGGGGGACAAAACAGAACCATAACCTCTCCAATTTTCAGAAATGATAGGCAACAGTTTAGATTTATAGTCTTGATCTACTGATGCAAGTGCTCTTTCAGATACTACACTTCCTCCAGCTCCAGAATCCAGAACAACTTCAATTCTGGTTCCATTGATCAAGACTGGTGCCTTAAGAGGGGCAATAACAATTGAGTTATCCTCAATGTTCTTTATGATCTCAGCATCCTCAACTGTAGATAAATCATTATTATCAATGTCAATAGTATTTAAATAATGAATATCTTCTTCCAGCATCAAGATTTCTTGTTGAGATTCATATGAAATATTGCTGGCACAATCACTTGATGTATCATCCAGTGCCACTGTGTCATCAGCATGCTCCTCTGTTTGTTCTACAAGATTTATCTTCCTGTCACAAACATGGCCTTTATTCCAAGGCTTGTTGCACTTGAAGCAAGTGTTTGTTGCATACTTCTTTGGTGCAACAGGGGCAGAAGGTTTACCAACCTTTTCCAGAGGTTTTTGTTGGTAAGTAGAGGGTTTCTCCAAAGGGGTCCTAGGAATGAATCTTCTTGCATCATACTTATTGTTTAGAAGTATCTCATTGCAAGTATTAATGAAAGAAGAGGGTTCTTTGGAGAACTCAGTCCTAGCCACAATCAAGTCTCTCAGAGACATTGGTAATTTATAGAGGATCCTGTCCTTCCATAAATCAAACTCCATATTTGGGTCCATTGCCCTTAAGATTTTTACAAGTTTCATTAAAAACTCAATAGGTTTATCAGTAGAAGAGCTATATCTAGTTTCCTCATACTGCCTTTGTTGAGCCATTCTGAACTTGGAGCCACCAAATTGTGCTTTAATTAATTTCTTACAATCCTCCAATGAGTAGTCATTCCCATCCAGGAGAACAGATTCATACCACATCAGGGCAACATTAGTGAACAAAGAAATTAATTTGGACACAATTTCCTCATCTGGGAGTTTGTAAGAATTTTTTAAATTATCAATTCTGCAAATAAATTGTTGCCAATCAGAGGAAGAATCACCATCAAATGTTGGGTACTGGTCAAGTTTTGGCCAATTCTTTTGATTTGAAGGAGTCTCCTTAGTACTAGCTTGTTTCTGAGTAAGAAGCAGCTGTAATTTCTCTAATTGTGCTGAAATCTCATTGTTTAATCCTTTTGTTGCAGATCCTGGTGCATCATCAGTTTTTGATGGAAACTCAGTGTCATCAACAGGTATTTCTGGATCAATTTTTATTTTAGATGAACTAGCCACAGGTACTGGTTGAGCATCCTGCACTATATGTTCCTTCACAGAATTGTCAGAATATTTTTGGTAATTTAACAATGAGTTCAATGTTTCTTCAATGGTTGTTAGTCTTGTTTTCATTCTTGGAAGACTAGATAAACTTTCATTGATAGTTGCAAAAGATAATTGATTTTTATGTTGAAAAAATGACAAATGGTCACTCAATCTTTTCAGATTTATCTTATCTATTTCTACCTCCTGGCAACAGGCAGATACAGTATCTTTTAGTTTAGACAAATCATTTTTTATATTTTGCCATAAAGCAATTTTCTTTTCATGGGTTGCTTTGTAATGAGACAATTCATCAGAGACTCTCTGTGCTTCACTTTTTAATGCTTGATAACCCTGATCAGTTAACAAACTATTATATCTCTGAGTCAATTGCATATTTTTCATTATATGATTTTGCTTGGCAATAATATCTCTCAAGTGCTCATCATTAATTCTTGCTACATCTGGAGTGTTTCTCAATAAGGAAACTGAGTAACTTTCCAGACTCTCATAGAACTCAGGGTCAAGAGTTTCATCAATCACAGCCATATCAGGATTTATCATTGAGGTAGCAATTAAAAGTAATGGATTAGATACATGAGATAACTGTCTACTATTCCCAGCTTCTATAGGTCTCAAGGTTTCATCCTGCCTTCCAGATTTACCTGAAGGAACAGAGTCAGCCACAAGAAAAGGCACTTGAGAATCAATAGAGGGACGTAAAAGGGTTTACTGGGTATCACCATATTGGGCTTCCTTCTTCTTTTTCCTCCTTGATAAGGATGGGGAGGAGTGGGGTTTGCCTGGGTGGGCCTTGATGGACCTACCTGAGGTAATTGATGCTGATTTTGAGCTAAGTAGTCCCACTGTGTGTTGAGCCAGTCCCACTGCCACTTGGACACTTCCACCATCTCTTGGGATTGGGGAGCCAATTGTTGTTGATCCCTGGGAGGAAGAGGTTTCCTTTTCTCTTGGAGAGAAGTATTTATTCTTTTCTCCCTTTCTTCCAAGGCATCTACCCTTACCTTTAGTTTTAAGCTGTCTGTCTTTAACTCCTTTATGTGGGTTGACAGATTCTTTATCTGCTGGGACAACGGCATCTTTTTTATCTTGAAGCCTCTTGGAAGCTCTTCTGGTGGGTTTGTCCTGGGTTTCTGATCCTGAGTATTGTCCACTAGGATTTCTACTTCTTCCATTTCCACATCCTGTTTGGGGCAAGGATTTATTAGTTTGAGAAATTCTTCTTGTTAAAGGAGAACTTACAGAAGTAGGCTCATCATAATCAATTAAGTCTAGCTCTTCTTCACGTGCAGCAAAACCACTTTGATCAGTCATTTTAAGATTCTACTGAAATGAAGGAAAAGAGACAAAAAATTAATTAGTCTTTATTTTTAATTTTTATTTAACAGAAAAAATAAAATAAAAATAATAAAAAATTTTTTTTTTTTTTGGATAAAAATCAACTTAAATAAAATTAATAAAAAAAATTTAAAACCAGGATAATGCAATCAACTTTAGAAATAAATTAGAATTTCTATTAATTTTTATTTTCAGGATTTAAATCAACTAATTTATTACCAGGATTTATTGTCAACTGAAATAATCAAAATATGAATCTTTATTAATAAAATTATTTTAACTGATTACTTAACTACCAGGACTTAAGGTCAACTGAAGTAATTTAAATATGAATTTTATTACTTAAAAAGATTTATTGGATTACCAGGACTCAAAGTCAACTGAAGTAATGAAATGTTAATTATTTATTTAAAAAAAATATAATTGTCAGGACAATTTGTCAACTGGAACAATTAATTGATTTGGACAAATGTCAACTGAAAAATTATAATAATTATTTTATTACCTCTGGGACTAAGAACAGTTATTGCTCTATTATGGTCAACCAGGAAAAATAAAAAATAAAACTATAATAATAATAAAAATAAATTTCAATTACCAGACACCTCCCCCTGCAAAATGAGCAAATTAATGCCACTTACAGAGTGCTGAGTAAAAGGAAATACGTAGAAAGTGAAGAGTGAAGAGTAACCCACAAATAGTAATCACAATAATTACCACGATATATACGATCTTTAGTCAGTATATGAACTTAAGTTTTGGAGCGCGGTTCGATTCCCGTTCGCAGCAAAAACTTTCATCACGTGACGTATGACGTTTGTCGTTTTCTCGCCTCCACTCGTCCTTTACAGGTGCTTGTACGCCGATGGTCCCCTCGATTACGCCTCAAGTAATGTTGCGCCGTCGATATTTCGGAAAGGATCCCAATTTTCAAGGGTCGCTTTTGGTCTAGAAGCTTTGGTACGGTCTTATATGAAGATTTTAAGGTATTATTTGACTCTCAATAATTAGGTACGTATTTCTTAATCAATTATGATTTCTTTTCTCAAAGTAAGAGGTAGATTTAAATATTTTATATAAGTTATAAAATAGAATTACGTTTTGTTGTAAGTACTAAAGATATAAGTTATAATAAATAAGTTTTAGTGTTATTGTTATTGTAATAAAATGAGTTGGTAAAATAGAATGATTAAAAGACAACAAAAAGAGAGGCCTTTTATAGGCAAAGGAGAGACAAAGCACGGAAATAAAATTCTAAAAACAGTAGGAAGAGAGAGAGAAAAAGAACATTCCAGAAAGAGTATTTCAAATAATAAAGTTATTCCAAAAAGAAGGCGTCAAAAAGATGTATTTACAGAGTATGTCAGAAATACATCAATATTTTTAATATTTACTGTAAATGTCAATCCCAGATAAGAAATTTGATTTTTTTTGTATATATTTAATATTATTTGAATATATAAATCTTATTTTATCTTTGTATTTTATTTTTTAAATATAAAGTTTTATTTTTCCCAACCTGTCAATTGAGCACGGTGTTAGAGAAAAATATAAGGGACAAAATTATAGTTTTAATTTTACTTATTTATTTAATTAATTAATTTAATTTTAACATTCTGTAACTAGTTAATTTATAACTAATTTTAATGTAACTAAATGATAATTAAATAATAATTAAAGATGATAAGGTGCGGCTTCATCCAGTAAATAATTTATTATTTCACTGGGTAAGTCTAGTAGCCTGGCTGACAATAATTATTTTCTTGTGTAATTTATTAGCTACTTATCAATGATGTAAAACATCAGAAAAGTAAGTTATAGTTATAAATCTACAAATTATACTGTGTCTGGTATATATATCTTCAATATATCTTTTAAACTTATCTTAATCTACATACCACACAATATAAAATCATTATATTAAAAAAGGAAAAAATTCTGTGATAATATAATAAAGAATAATAACCATTGATTGATATTCCATAAAAGTGGTTAATAAAATTTTAAGAGAACCTTAATCAGTATTCTTTCATCAATATATATCCTTTTTGTCTTTGTAACTTATTCCAAACCAATTTTTTGAAAGTTGAATCTATATATCTAATTCCAAAACCACTATTAAGTCCCCTCTTAGACTTTTTAAGCAGTTTTATATATATATATATATATACATATATTATTTATCAAAAATTGAAATAAAAAACAAAAACATAATTTTATTTACCTTTAATTATTTAAATATAGAGTATTTTCAGAATGCATTGTGGTTACTTGTGAAGGTTAGAAGATTTGAAGTTGGATTTATGAGTTTTTAGAAGGGAAAATATTGTAAAATTATTTCATAAATATTTATTTCATATTTTAAAATGTTGAAATCTACAAACTAATGGGATTTAAAATTATATTGAGATTTAAAATCTGTTTTCTTCTCAAGTAAAATTAAATAAAAAGATGATATCAAAATTGAAATTAAGTTTAAACTTTTGATATGCTCTATCTTCAATTTTATTGATAGTGCCTCAAAAATATAATAATATTTTTTTCCTACATCACTTTTTACATAAAAGATAGTTTTATTATTTTATGCATTAAAGATTGCTTATATAAAATTAACATCTATGTCAACTGTTTATGACTGTTAATCTATATAATAAATTTTTTTAGAAGAAAAACTAACATCAGTATATACTGACTTTGAAATTATTTAATTTAAACTAGTTTACAGGTAGAAAATGAAGGGTGTTTTCATTTTTGAATATGAATTATAGAAGTCTTACTTTGTTAATTTTAATTCTTTTTGAGCTCAAATGTATCCACTGCAACTTATGTAAGAATAATAATTATTTTTATTGAAATTTACATGAGAAAGTATGCCTATTATTCAAAATCATACTTTCTCTAATGGTGTTTTTCAATAATTGTTTCCATTCATATCAATAAAAAATATTTCAATTTGCTGATGTTTTAGTTTTTGATATCCCCAAGGCTTGTATCTCAGGTGTACTATTCACAAAATTATTAAAAATATAATTTTTGAAATACATGATAAACTTGAAAGTGAGGGGGAATTAAATTTTTAAAAATGATTTCTAAATTCAGGATGGATATTATTTTTTCTATTTTAACAAATGAAAAATTTTTTGTTTCAATAAATCCAGAAAAAAAATTTTGTTGTAAGCATATTATATTAGATTGATTTTGATTTTACATACAATATTTTCAAGATTTGTGTTTAATATTTGCAGTGAAAGTTAATGTTAATGTGAATTTTAAGTAAGCCTGAAGAAATTTAATCAATAGGCATATTCAATATGTAAAATAATATTTTACTCCAATCTTGAATCATCCTGGGCTAAAAAATATCTTGAATAAGGTTTTTGTGGGTCAATTTGGATTTAAGTAGGATTAAGTGAGGTTTAATAAAGGACAGATAAAAGGCTAAATTCATTACTAGTGACTTTTTTCTCAAAATATTTATAAAATATGTATCATTCTGGAATCAAGCTTAAATAAATTAGACTTCAAACAGAGATAATTTCTAGCATCACAACACCATATTTACAAAGGTGTACAATACCTCAAATATTACTCATAATATAGCAAGGCAAGGAATCTAAAAAATTCAAATTTGAAACAAGGATTTATATTTTGAATTTGAAGTTGAGAAATTGAATGTTATTTTCCAATTTAAATATCTATTATTCATTTTACCAAAAGTTTTCAGTAATCAGATTGAATTTTGATGGTATTTTACTGTAGATTAATCATTTTGAGGAGCCATTTACTCAAAATTACTGGTTTCGGTTCTGATATTCCATGTGAAATCCAATACAAATCTTTTTGAAAGTGAATAGTTGACATATTGGATATGCAAAAGCTTATGTTAGATCAAAGTGAGCTCAAAGGGAGTTCAACTCATGATCAAATTAGGATTTTTCAAGATCAAATGGTAATTAATGTAGGTTCATCTTGAGCTCAATTTTTGACAAATCTCTGACTAAATGTAAGGTCAAACAATTTCCTCTATGGTGATGATGTGTGCACAATTCAGGCATAGATTTGTGGCTCAACGGAGTTCAAGCAAGGGGTATCGCTAGCAATACCCCCCAATTTTTCTGTGGTGCTTCTTTCTAGAACAATCTTATTATTTTAAAATATTTATCTGGAATATTCTTTTTATTCTTTCATACTCCTGTATATAATATTTTTAACTCTGTGCTTTGTCTCTCTTTCGTCTATATAAGGCCTCCCTTTTCTTGTTGTTTTGCACATTCATAACTTACTTACTATTTTATTACACCATTAATTTAATCAATTAATTATTTTATTTATTGTCTTTAGTATCTACTCTAACGTATCTCTTAATTAAAAATTATAATAATAATTAAAAACATTTTACCTTATTAAATTAAGTAATAAAAATAAAAAGATAAATTCATACATACTTTTCACTTTGAACCCCCAAAATTCCACCTATCACTGCCATTGGACTCCGTTGAAATCTTCTAGACATCAGGACCCTTTGAGAAGCACCTTCTAAGTATCATATTCTTTTTTTTAGATTTTCCTTTCTAAGTTTATACAAAGCCTCAAATGCCTAATTTGGATAATTTAAAAATATAAAAAAAATCATTGATTCAAATTTTAATAGAATTCAAACTTACAAACTTAATATTTCTTTTTAATATTTTCTGGAAATTTAAAATGTAGTCTTTTGGATTGAAATGTCAAGAGAATAAATTCATTAAAGCATAGATTTTTTTATAAGGGAACCAGATAGATCTACTTGACCTTTTTTTTCACAAAATAAAAAATTATTTTTCTGTTTTAGGTTTAATAATTAAAATGACACATTATATATATACATATATTTACATTTGACATGAGAATTATAATGATAATATTGAATTGATAAATCATTAATATGTGTTTTTTACTTAAAATTAATGTGTGCATTTTGCGTTACCAATCAAATTGGTCAACACACTTGTTCTGGAAAAACAGATTCTGCACCTTCACTATTTTATTTAATTTACTACTCAAGACTAAGAAATTGAAATAATTTTTCTTTCTACTTATAATATTTTTGTAATTTCAGATTAATTAAAAATCAATGATTAAAATATCAACTTTTTGAATGAATATAATTATATATCCATTGTATCTTACTTCACAATAAAATTTATCACATAATAGCCCCTATGAACATAATAATAGGATGATAGAGAAAATTTCACTTTAATCTATCATTAAAGTCCCTCAAAAATAACAAAAATTTAACTTTAAAAGATAAAAATAGTAATAAGAATTTGTATAATCTGTTGGGTACCCTCAGGTAAACAATTTTGTTATCCTTAATGATTTAATCCATGCAAAATAAAGCATTCAGTTTAAATTTTTAAAGGATATTTTGTCATTTATATTATTTTTACCTTTAAAATTTAAGATTTTCTTCAATAATTTTTCTTTCAAAACAGAAATTCACTGAGTATAATTGATTTTTTATGACTCTTTTGATTCCCTGAAGCAAATTAAAATAGGCTTACTGAATACTGACTGATTGAATGAATAGTGCTTCAGAATTTCAAGTAAGTATTTTACTTCTAAAATATATCTAATACAATGATTATCTATTTAAGTAATTATTTTAATCTTAAAAATATAGATATTAATTTTGTCACTGATTTTATCCTTTTTATGCATTTATAAAATATATAATAAAGATAGGACCCTGATACTTGAAGAATTAACCTTTATTTAAGATACATAATCATATTCTGTTAATTTTTAATTATTTTAGAAAAGGAGAAATGAAAGTGCCTCATTGAGTGAACTTTTCTATAAAAAAAACTTTGCTATGTTTTATTTTTATGATTTATTGTATTTAAAACAATATTCTAAATTATAATATCTGAGAGGAAATAATTCTATTTTTTTAGAAATACAATTCATTTAAATAGAAAATAAATTATTGCACCGGCTAAAAATTCCTGTAATACATCTAAGAAAACTACATTTTGTATGGTATCATCAATAAGATTGAAGATTTGGATTCTGAAAAAATGGATTATTAATCAAGAATTCACTGGTTTTTTTAAAGTTCCCAGTAATATTTACTAAATTAATTACAAATTTTAAAAGTAATTCTCATGAAAGATATAAAGTAATTTTATGTCTTCTTATTCTTCAACTTCAATTCAAAAAGGTGATATCAATACATTTCATCAAAAAGGTATTGTTGATTGAGAATAATGTTAGTATTTCCATATTCTGATTATAATGGGCTTTTAATACACTTTCATAATGCTTTCAATAAAGACTCATCCATCCTTGGTCAATATTTCAAGATGAGTTAAAAGTAAAGCTCAGTCTGATTTCAGCCTGAGTTCAGTCTGAGTTCCATCTGACTTCAAGTTGAGGACTTGCTAGCAGTTCCCTCCCAAATATTGCGTGGTGTTACTAGGTGAAACCTTTATTACTTCTACATCCTTTAAAGAAACAATAGCTGCTAAGAACTCTACCCAATTCAGCTTCATTTCTGCTTCCATGATCATTTCCACTTACTCCTACCCTGGATACTTATAGTCCCCATCCCTCTTTCTGAGCAGTTCTCTTTTGTTATCAAGTTGTCTTTTCACTCAATCTGCAACCTCAGGTGATAGCTCCTTGCAAAACCAAAGTTGTCAGGCTGAGGTCAAGTACAAAGACGTGATCTAGCTTGAATTGTCAGTTTTCTAGAAGATTTTAATGGTCCTATATGAATACTGTAGTATAAATCTAACAAATAGTAAGATATGATCAAAAATAACGGTCTCAGTAATAAATCTCTCACTATCTTTAAATGTGGCTTACAATCATTGTAGTTGGTATAAAAATAGATTTTAATAATTCAGATACTATTCAAAAGTCTTATAAAAGTACTAATTGATATTTATTGTAATTTATTTTGTTATATTGGTTGAATTGTAATGATATAGAATGTAGAAACAAGACCCAAAAACCTCCTCCTTTTATACACACTGAGTTCCCCAATGATTCCCTTGATGTACCACCCAATACACAGTTAATGACGCCTCCAAACAACTAATAGACATGCCCATCAACATCCCCAGTAACCCATGTCATGATTAGAAGAGTAACAACCGTTAAAATCCTGTATTAATAAGGAAAATCCATCAAAATTAAAGAATAAGATAAAAAGAGAGTATATGCATATGAAAAAAATTATATAAAAGACTAAAGAAGAAATTTTTAAGGTTAATTATAGCTTAATAATAAGAGAGATTCACTGTTAAAACAATGGGGCTAATCCTGATATTAAACTACATGAAATTCCCATTCAAAAAAAACCCAATATTGACTGAGAAACCACCCAAAAACTCAAAAAAGAGCATGAGATGTGGGGTAACTACATGCAGTCCTTGGCAGGCGCTTGCACAGGTAAATCCTTGACTAAAATTAGGGGAATTTAAGCGTGGTGATGAAATAAGACGCCAAGAGTGAGGTTATTAATGAAATTAGTGCATATAAAGAGGGTAAATGCATTATTAATTAAACTAGGACACTAAATAAGTGCCTGTCGCCTATTTTAGTGTGTTTCCCCACAGTGGGCATAGAATGTGGGGTAATTATAGTGTGAAAAAGCTAACTTTGCTAAAAATGAAGCTATTCACACGGGAAAAAAGCAGGTAGTATGTGGCCAGTACACAGAAGCCATTTCTGGCATAAAAAACGTCCTAAATGAGAAAAATTGATCTGTCAAAGCGCATTTTCGATATTCTCAAATTTATAGCGCATATAGTCAACAATTAAGTGAAATAAAGCGCTGTAGACAATCCTATAGTACTAGCTATAGGCCTTGACCAAGGGAGTTGGAGAAAAACCAGAGAGAAAATCCCCTGTCCCTTTAGAAAAATAGAGTGAGATTTACTTGCTAAAGTAAGTTGGTTCCTGTTTTGCTAAAGCTCCTGTTTAACACACTTGACTGCTTAATGAGCCAAGAAAGTAGTCCCCAGATAGACTACCAGACCAAA
Source organism: Hemileia vastatrix (assembly GCA_030280995.1). Taxonomy (NCBI): domain Eukaryota; kingdom Fungi; phylum Basidiomycota; class Pucciniomycetes; order Pucciniales; family Zaghouaniaceae; genus Hemileia; species Hemileia vastatrix. Next base: position 484,811 of record JASXTE010000010.1, on the reverse strand, counting down.
GAACTGAAATGTAGAACAAAGTCCACACCAGAGACAGCAAAGATACTTTATGTAGGCTGCAAAGTCACACCAGAGACAGAAATAATACTTGCTATAGCTTGCAAGACTATAACAGAGAAAACAGTTGCAAAGTTAAGTTAAATGAAGAACTTACTTGCAACAAACACAGCCAATTGTGGCCAGATAACAGTGAAAACTGAGTGAGGAACAATGAGATCACCTCCGGATGGTTGTATGGTGATTAAGGTTGCCCCAAACTGTCTTATTCACTATGTACACACAGACCACTAACTAAGAGCCCATGCACACCCACCAATCTGGCGCCTGTACCTGCCAAATTGCATAAAAACCCTCCTGGAGCACTCCCCAACCTCCTAAAACAGAGGCAGGCTGGCCGCCCAACGTCAGAGATGCCGCCTGAAGCGGCCCGCCCTCCCCATAGCCAGAAAACCAATAAAAACCACTAATCTACTTAGAAAAATTAGCTACAACTTTTAAAACCTTTTAAACATGGAATTTCACTATAACAACATTGGGACATGAAATATAGAGAAAAATTAGCTCTATCAAATGGTACTAAGCACTTAACCCTAAGACTTAAGGTTAGTCCGTAAAACACAAAAAACAAAATTAAACAGCAATCTTTTATAAACGAAAAATAAGGAAATGACCCCTTAAAACTCAGAATATGAAAAATGTCTTAAAGACATAAAATATAGAGAAAACCCAGGGCTATCCAATGATAGTACCCACATACCCGCAGACCCAATATCCACGCAATAAAACCAGAAAAAAACCCAATTCTTTAACAAATGTCAATTAAGACATGCACAAACAGCGCCAAATCACACAACAAAGGCCCCTGCCAATGTTGGAAGACCACATCTTCCTTCCAATTGAGAATTTCCGCATTCTTTCTTCATCCAACCACCATGTTTAACCTTCTTCCCAAATCTGCTGCTGAAATGGGCCCCTGCCAATACTGCATCAACAATAATTTAATCTGGCCATGAAACCACCTGTCCATCCATACAGAACGTCCTGCGATGTCTGCCAATCCAGAAGGAAGACCTGCCACAGACCTGGTCCACTTTCTTCCACAACAGATTCACCTCCACCTCAACCTGGTCCTTCTTCTGCCAGCACCAAATGATCTAGGCCATCCATCCTGATACCCAGATTAATCAAAAAGCTCCACCCTTCCCAGAAGAGTGCCACAACCCATAAAATAACTAGTTCCCCCATCTCTGGTCCATCTAATGGTAAAGAAAATTCATTCCTTCCTTCAACTTTAAAACTGATAACTTCTCAGTTCCTCCATCTTCTGATAGTGATGATAACAATGTAGGATCCATTGCACCACCAACACCAAACCACTTGCCCACTATCAAGGCCAAGTTCCAACAACACACATCTCAACAGAAACAACTTCAGCTTCACTACTTCCAATCCACTCCTGCTAGAGATCCACAGGACATTGAGAACAGAAGACACCTCATTCACCAGTTCAAGGCTAATTCTAAACACTTCATTTCATCTCATGATTCCCTCTGTAATTTCACTAGTACTTGAGTTTGATTCAGAAAAGAAAAATTGACCACACCCTCTATAGGATGTAACCACAAACAACCCTCAGTTTTAAGTCTTGGGGGACCATCCTCATTTTATAGTCTTGGGGGACTCAAAAACCCTCAGTTTAAAGTCTTGGGGGACTCAAAAACCTAAATCATAAACCCAGAACCAGAGATCAACCACATTAAGACACAGAGAAAAAAACTAACATTCTGGGGTAATTGTGAATAGAGAAGCCAGCCCATCAATTACCCCCAAACTTGCCTTTGCTAAATTCAGGGGCTCCCCCTGTGGATACCCTCCACCAATATTTCAAAACCAACTCCACAACAAAAACTTTTTCCTCAGTTTATAGTTTTGGGGGACTTACAATTCTCAGTTTTAAGTCTTGGGGGACTAACACAGTGTTCAGTTTAAAGTCTTGACGGACTATTCTTGATAAAATCTTGAAACCAGCCAGTTTAAGTCTTGGAGGACTAACAGAAACCATATTTCAGTTTAAATTCTTGATGGACTGATCTTGATACCATAGAATTTTGAGTTTAGAGTCTTGATGGACTGACTTGATAATATAACTTTTTCAGTTTAGAGTCTTGATGGACTGACAGAATTTTACATAAAATAGACGCAGCCAATTTCATGCAGCACACCTCTACAGCCAACCTGCTGAACTTCCAACTTCACTTCATCATCTACCCATCACTGACAAAAATCTCCTCCTATCCCTTTTCATCATCTTTTCTCACCACAGATCATGGCTGGATCTCCTGATGTTAACCCTTCTACTCTCCCTTGCTTCACTGCTCCCAAGGACTAAGCCTGCAAACAGTGAATCCACATGTGCAGACCTTGCGCATTCACTCTTCCAAATCCTGAATCCAAATTCTACAACAGGGCTTGTGACTCTTGCTATTCCAAAAAGAAAAGATGTGACAGAGACACCAACTACCCTATTCCTCCTCCTTCTCCTTCTTAAAAATACATCTCCAGATTCCCTACCAGATCCCCAGAGCTTGGTCCTTCCTCTTCCTCTCTATCTTCTGCTCCTTCCAGAAGATCCAGAAGCTCAGCTTCCCACACTCTTCCCAAAAGACCAGCCTTAGCCTCACAAGAAACTGCTTTTATCTCCGCCAAATTAGCTCCAAAAGCTTCAAAATCAACTCCCAGGCTTCTAGACCGCGTCCAGGCGGCCCGCCCGCCTAACCAAACAGTGAAAATCAGGGCCAAAACCTCCAAAAACTGCCAGAAAACAGCTAAATTCATCCAGACAACAACAACAACTCAACCCAACTACCTCCTACTGCTCCCAGAGCAATGCAATCCACCCTTCCAAAGTCCAAAAGCACCAAAATTTACCAGATTTGTAAGAGAACTGCCAGAGAACCCCAAGAAGAAACCAGAACACCTCACACTGCTCCACAACAACAACTTCGTCCCCAACTAAGACAAAGAAACTACACCTCTCCTCTGTCAGCCAACTAATCTTCTGACAGTTCCATCTCTTCAAATTCTCCATCCAGAAGAGAGCAGTCTGCTTCCAAATCCCCCTCTCCTGCTCCATCCTTTAACAACCCCGGTACTCCATCACCAGCACCTCCTCCAGCTGAATCCAATAGAAATAACAACCACAACAACAACAACAATATCACTGCTCCAACTAGGCCCTAGGAACATCAGCATCCCAGTTCACCTTTTCAGGATCCTTCAGAGGAAGACCATGAGAATCCATATCTTTCCCTAGTTGATCCACCCACTATGACCATTACAAAATTGTCAGAGATCCAAATCCCAGCTGCTTACAGATTTGATGAGCTTCCAATCTGTAAGTACCAAATTAATTATTCCATTTCTTCAACAAAAATAATTACTGATCCAATTCTTCTTTTCTAGTTGGCACCCCTCCTCCTGAATCTATTATTGGAGTTGGCCAACCTCTTGAAACTTCTTTGACCCTGGATTATGGAGACATGAAGAAACACCTAAGCACCATGTGTTCCAACATGCTAAAGCCTTTGCCCTCCATGGACCTTTGAATGACTTTGAAAAATCCCTGAGAAAGCGCCTACTGGACAACCACTGGAAAATTTCTAGGATCATTAAACACACCCTCCAGCACTCCATTCCTGCCTCTTCTTCTTCCTCCTCTGAACTTCCCTCTAATCCAATTACTGACCATTACAATCCCTATAATCTCTCCAGGAGGATGCACTTCAAAGAACACAGTGCTTCCCACAATCCCAACAAAAAACAAAAACATCATCACAATCAAGACCAGCCTCCAGAAGCTTCATCATCCAGACAATGAGCTCCTGCAAAAGATTAGAAACATAAAAATAATATAAAACAAATAATAAAAAATAATTTCAGAATTTTTTTTTTTTTTTTATGAGTCTACTGATATAATAAAATAAAAAATTAATAATTAAAATGAAATTAAATAACATAAATGAAATAAAATAAAATATAAAAAATAATACAAATGGTATCCGCCAGCCAATTGATGAGCTGATCCGCTGATACCTTACCCACATCCAAGTGCACCTTGATGTGGATACACAATTAATTCTTTTAAATGGTTAACAGAAAAAAAAATTCAAAAAATTTTAAAAATTCAGAAAATAATAAAAATAATGAAACACAGAAACACATGAAAAAAATAATAAATAAAAATAAGAAAATAGAATTGCCCGGCCAATTGATGAGCCTTTCTCCACCAATGCTTGCCCACATCCAGGTGACCCTGATGTGGTAACACCCTATATTTTTGATTTTATAATTTTAAACAACCCCCTTAAAAAAATTAAAAGAAAAAAAGATAAAAAAGAAAATAATCTAAAAATGCTATCTAGCAAAAACATAACTGCAAAAACAAAGAAATTCCAGCTCCATAGACAGTCCAATAAGAGAAATTCCGGTCCATAGAAATGATCACTGGGTGGGCTCCCTCCAATAAGTAAAAAAGATGGGAGACTACCAGTGATCCACCACCAATCTGAAAGAACCAAAGATAAAGAAGCCAGTCCCAAACCAGTTTAAAGTCATAGCGGACTTGAAACCTGAATAATAAACAACAGAACTAGAATTCAACTAGGAAAAACAAAAGACTTGAGACAGACATTCTGTGGTAACTGTTCTACAGAGCAGACAGCTCATCAGTTACCCCCACACTAGCCAAAATAAAATCTAGAAGCCCTCCCCTGAGTACCTTCTAACAAAAACACAACATCCAACACAAAAAAAACCAAAACCAATAAACAGTGAAGAGTCCAGCACATGAAAACCAGAGGAAATTCCAGTTTTAAGTCATAGAGGACTAAAAACTGTGAAAAGAAACCAATACTAGGGTTCAACCAAATTAAGAAAAAGGGTTGGAAACAGACAATCTGGGGTAACTGTTGAAAGAGCAGCCAGCCCATCAGTCACCCCTACACTTGCCAAGATCAAATCTAGAATCCCCACCCATGGTTACCCTCTAACAAAAGTTTCCAACAAACAGATGCATAGCATCACCACAAAAAAAACCAAAATTAAAGAATGGTCCGTAGTTTATCCTCATTGAGGAGCCAATCTTCTTCATGCCTAGTGCCTCTGGGATAAAACCTCTTCACTTGGTTTTCAGCCACCCTCTTTTTCAAGACTGCACCATACAACTCTTCCAAAACATAAGAACCTCCAGATGCCTGAGATCTGACTCTTTAAGTTCCATTCCATCTGTCAGAAAACATTTTCCCCCACTGACTCTCCAAACTTCTATTGTACACCAAAACCAAACAACCAGGTTTCAAGGGACTCCTAAGTCTATGAGCCAACTTCTTGTCCCAGTACCTGACTGATTGATTCCTAATCTTCATCATTCTAGAGTATGCCTTCTCTTGACATTCCTCTCTACATTCCAACTGTTGCATCCTGGCACAGAGAAAATCTTCTGTTGAGTGCACTTTGTCCCAATCAATATCAAGATAAGAGACAGCTTCCAAGTCCACTGGTAGAACAGCTTTCTGACCAAACATTAACTCATAAGGAGAATAGCCAGTTGTCCTCTTCACAGTGACCCTATCAGCAAATAACACCAAGGGTAAATAATGCCCCCACTTTTCAGCACTATCTCGGCACATCTTCACCAAAGCATTCTTGATAACTTGATGGCCTCTTTCAACCATGCCTTCAGCTTCAGGATAATACGGTGTAGCCACTCTAACTTTAGAACCAACACTAGCCACAGCTTCTTTAAATTTGGCACCAAACTCTGGCCTGCCATCAACAGTCACTAACTTCATTAACCCATACCTATAAATCCACTCCTTCTTCAAAAACTCTGCCACAATCTTGGCAGTCAAATTAACCAGAGGCACTGCCTCAACCCAACCAGACAAATCATCCCTAGCAACAATCAAGTATTTATACCTACCCTCTTTAATATGGACAGCATCCAGACTGACTCTTCCAAAGACAGTTAATTCACCAGTAGCACGGCCCACCTCTTTAGGTTTCAAGTGACTTCTTCTTTGACATTCTTCACAAGATTGAACCCAACCCTGCACAGCCAACTTCCTACCCGGCCACCAAAATCTGTCTGCTACTCTTCTATAAGTCTCCCCAAAGCCTCTATGACCAAGGTCTTCATGCAAAGACTTCAAAACCAATTCTTGACCCTTCTTCTGAGTCACCACCACTTGAGGATTAGGATGTCTCCTTCTCATCAACCGCCTTCCTGACACATAAAATCCAGGACTCTTATTCTTGATTGCCAACCAAGTATCATCATCACAACTATCTGGCCTCTCCAAGGTCAACAGATATTCCACCAAAATAAAATAAAACCCAGACTGACCCCAGGTCTCATCTTTAAAATCCAACAAAACAACATCCAAGGGTTCAATTCTGTCACCAAAATCACCAGTATGAACATGAGCTAATTGAGCAGCCCAACCAGGACACCAATCCTTAAATTTTGGCACGTTTTTCTCTTTCCACTGAACCTTGTGAGAATCCAGTTCACTAACAAAAACACCCTTTTCCAATTTTTAGCTGTCCCAAACAACAACTCCATCTTCATCAACAAAAACATCCTGATCACCAGAATCAAGATCAGATCCAGCCAGTTTAGCCTGTTGGGGGAGGTCAGAACAATCATCCAGTTTAGCCTCATGGGGGAGGAGAGAAAAATCCTCAGCACCCTTTGTTCTGGCCCTAATCACTGGAACATCTTCGTCAAACTCTTCAGAATTTGAATCCTCATCTGTAGGTGGCCTCCTTGATAATCCATCAGGCATAGTAAAAGTTTTACCTGGTTTGTGTAACAGGACAAAAGAAAAATGTTGAATAAATCCCACCCACCTAGTCATTGGAGTATTTGGAAGACTAGGTGTATTGATCATCTGAACCAAAGATTTTTCATCCACCTGCAGCTCAAAATGCTGCCCCCTCAAAACCATCTGTAGCTTCTTTAAAATTTTAGCTACGCCACACAATTCCAGATTAGGTTGAGAACACCTAGATTCCACCTCATTAAACACCACAGACTCATAACTTACTGGCCTGACCCTCCCAGTCTTATTCTCCTGAGACAAAACAGCACCAGCATCAATATAACTTGAGTCCACTTCCAGATAAATTTTTCCAGCACCAGCCCCATAATCCAACTTGTGAAGAACAATATCTTAACCAACAACCTTTTTCAACTTCTGAAAAGCCTCTTCACACTCTTCAGTCCATTCCCAATCTGCATCTTTTCTGGTCAACCTCCTTAAAGGTGAAGCCAACAAAGGAAAATCTTTAATAAAAATCCTGAAATATACACACACACCCAAAAATCCCCTGACTTCAGTAGTATTTTTAGGCCTAGGCCATGACTGAATTTTATTAATCTTCTTCTTTGCCATAATCCTTCCCTCTTTACATACCACATGACCCAGAATTTTTAAAGCAGGAACACAACAACAGAATTTTGACCCTGAAATGGTCAAACCAGCCTCTTCAATCCTGAACAACACTCTCTCTAGAGTTATTGAATATTCCCACACAAACCTCCTTATGCCAGGGTTCTCCGCTAACACCTCATTACCATAATCAGTGGATGGTCCTTTAATTCCACCATCATCAATAAAAATACCAGCATGAGTAGGAACCTCCTCCTGCAAAATCCAAGCCATCTGTGCTTGATAAACTGCCACTGAATTAGTTGCTTCTTGAGGCAACCTAGTGAGCTGAAATCTTCCCAAAGGAGTCTCAAAAGTTGTGAGAGGCCTTGAATCCATATGTAGTTCCCTCTCATCATAACCACCCATAATATCACCCAAACCATAACACACCCTTCCAGCAAAAGCTTCAACAAAATCCTCTCCACTTGGCGGCATACCAGAATCCTTGTAGTGACTCTATTCAAGGCTCTAAGATCATGAACCACCCGCATCTTTCCTTCCTGCTTCTTTACACAGAACACCGGACTTGAGTAACTGGATGTCTATTGTTCATATAACCCAGTCCTGACTCTTTCCCTAACAATCTCTACAAAATCCTCTCAAATAGCGGCTGGAATAAGAATAGGTTTGATTTGCCAAGGTTCATGACAAACAACAGGAATCAAGTAAGGTTCCCCATAAGAGTGCTTCAATACACCCCTTTCCTCCTCAACAAATGCCACCTCTTTTTCCCTTAGTAAAATAACGTGCAACAACAACTTCTTTTCTTCCTCAGACAACCACCCATCAGGACCAAAATTAACAGCTTTCAATCTTTCCACAGTCACCCTAGCCGTCTCTACAAATTCTGGAGGATTCTTCACCAAAGGAGTACAGTACGGATCTCTTGACAAAGGAGGTCTCTTCAAAGGCGGATTCAAATCCACAGGCATAGGCTCATTGACAGGCCTAATCTTCTGCGCTACCTTCTTATACTTTGCCGCTCCACCTTCAACTTGAGGGATCTTCAGGAATTCTTCACCACCAGACCTGGAACAAAAACCAAGGGTTTCCCCATTGCTCACATGTGTGGCCAAGATAATGTTTTTGAAAGGTGTAGAAGAAACCCTAGCGGTGCACAATTTAGAGGACTTACTTTTACACCCCAATCTCACCACTCCAAAACTTTTCCGCAATTCCACATCTTCATCCTCACTTCCAACTTCCAAATCTTCAAATCTTGATTCATCTTCTGAATCACATCTTCTAAAATTGTGCAGTTTATCCTCATGCTGAGGGTCCAAAAATTGATCCTGATGATATTCTCTCTTTAAAATTTTGTGCAGTTTAACCTCATGCTGGAGGCCCAAAAATAGATCTTGACGATCTTCACAAAAATATTTTGTGTCTTCTTTATTCATTAGCTGTATATTTTTTTCTTGATTTTCATGAATTATCTTGAAATTTTTATCTTCTTTTCTTGAGTTTTCTTCTGACCTACAAAAATAACCAGGGGTTTCCCCAATGCTCACAGGTGTGGCCCAGGTAATGTTTTTGAAAGGTGTAGAAGAAACCCTAGCGGTGCACAATTGGGAGGACTTACTTTTAGACCCCAATCTCACTGCCCCAAAACTTTTCAGAATATCTTTCAATAAAGATATATAACCAATCTTCTTCCTTGAACTTGAATTAAAAATAATAAAAATCTTGAGAGAGAACAGAGACTTGATAAAAAACTTGATGAATACTTGCAGAGAAGAGAAACATTAAAAAGAGAAAGTTGAAAATCCACTTGGTATATCTCCAAGGGAGCTGACCTACTACAACCTGGGATTTCCTCATCTCGGGGAGAGGTTGTAGCACTAGGGTGATCAGCCCTCTTTACTCTAAAAAAGACAGACTCTCAATAGAGCCTGAGCTGCACTCCAAAAAAACAAAGGCAGCACCCACTTCCTTCCTTCTCCTGCAGCAGTCCATGCACTGGCACATTGAAGATAAACCAGGCCTAGTCTCCCAACCATCCTCTACAGGGGATTACAACCTCATGTGAAGCCTCCTTTTGTCTTTACCAGTCAACTCCAAACAGATTCCCAAATCAAATTAATAACCAATTCTTGCCTGAAAATCCATCAAGAATGGCCCACCCAAAACTGCTTTTACATTACCTTTAGCAATGTAAAAATGAACCTTTCCTGAGGCTCCTCCAACATCTAACTTTAGAAACTCTGAAGTTCCAACAAATTCAGTGACATGTCCACCAATCCGCCTCAAATTACCACCAATACCTGTTTTGATTGGGAGGCCCATATGAGTTGCCTCAAACAAAGAAATCAGGTTTATCTGAGAACCTGAATCCACCAATGCCCTTGCCTCCCTGCCATTCAGAGTGACATTGACATATCCCAGAGGAGCAAAAAAATGAGTTTCCAACCCCTCACCAAAACTTTCAGCAGAATCACAGATGTATTCCACCTCCCCAGAAGACACCCTTCTTCTGGTCAATAACTTTCTCTGCCTATCAGCCAACCCTGGACTGATAGCATACAATTCCCCATAAGATAGGGAAACCTGACCCTTATTCATCCTTTCCAGGACAGAGTCCATAACATTAACTTGACCAGACACCACTTGCCACTCAAAGTGAGCTCTTTGCTTCACCACCTTGGTCTTAGAAGCTTCTTGAGGACCAGCACCGCCAACAGATTTAGCATTAACAGGAACCAACCCAAATCCCTCACCAGAACCTCTGACTTCAACAGGCTTTGGCAATGAAGCCAAAGGGACATCCTCCTCAGAGTCAGAATCCACCTCCATTGGCATTGGCTCACCATTCAGGTCCAATGCGCCAAAACTAGGGGGGCCCATATCAGCCATACCCTTCTACATCTTGTACAGCTCCTCTTTGCTGTACCTCTTCCTAGCTGCACTCAGCTTAGGATCACCCTTTGAAGCATTTGGCTTTGGTTGGGCCTGAGAACTGCTCTTAGGCCTACCCACCTTTCCTGCTTCCACATCATAAACACCAGCCAAGCATTCACCACTTGACTGTCCACCAAAAGAATACAACTCCAAACCACCAAAGGAAGTAGAAAAAGAGACCTTATTGACCTCCTTCCCCTTTCCCTTGAAGTCCTCATCTACCTTAACACAAGACTTCCCCTGATCAGGAATCTCCTCAAACCTTGGCCTCCTTTGATTGATACCACCTCTTCTCCTGACAAAATCCACAGGAGCCTGCCCCTCACTGGGCCACACAAAAGAACCGTCAGGGAACTTAAAAACCCTGCCATCAAACTCCACTTTTCCTTCAGACACATCTCTGTTCAGTGCCCAACAATCATTTGACCTGTGGCCCCTCCTACTGCAATAAGAGCAAACCCAAGGATCACTCCTACCAGCCCTCCTTTCAAAATCTCTTGGCTGAGAAGGTGCCTTATTAACCTTCTTGGCCTCCTGGACAAAAATGTGCAGCTGTTTTGTCAGATCAGCCAACTACTCCACCATTGGGTCCCTCTCCTGCTTGGGAACCTGCATTAAATTTTTCTCCTCCTTCTTCTCCCTGACTTCATCTTCAGCCAAAGCCTCACTGACTTTGCTGACATATTTGGCACACCCCTCCTGATAGGTTTCCACAGCCAATAACTTTAAATAGGCCTCAACAGCCTCTTTAACCTTATCCAAGGCAGCCAACTTCTGATCCCCATTAGAAAGAGTCTTCATCAATTCCTTTCTTGACAACTCCTTCAACACATCCATCCTGACATCTCTAGCCAGGGCAGACCAAAAAATATCCTTGGCAGCATTTTCATGTGCCAGCTCCTTCACTTCCACCAAATATTCCACCACAGGATGAAACTGTAGCAGAAACTTCCTGTAACTATGTAAGTTACCAATACCACCATAAGATTGCCATTCACTGACAACCTTTTTCAGATCCACCATAGTGAACCTGACACCCCATCTATCCACAATCTCCCTACACAGCAATTTCCAATCCCTCTTCTTGTAGCCAGACATGGCCACAATCTCCTTCTCCACTGACCTATCACCAATGAAGAAGATAATCTGCTTCACCATGTCCAGGTAGGAAGCACCATCCACTCCAGCAGCAGTTTCATACTTCTCTAGAAACCACTTGACATCCTCCCCATTAAACTTGGTACCTTCCCAAGTTTTAATCCTCACACACCAACTAACCATCACAGAAGGAGGACCATCCCCCCCACTGAGTTTCACCACAGGAATAGCTGAACCAGAAGCCATTCTTCCAGTCCAAAACACCAAAAAGAGCGAACCAAAGAAAACAGAGATTACAAAGAACTAGCAAGTTCTACCCCACATTGGGTGCCAGAAATGTAGACAATCCTATAGTACTAGCTATAGGCCTTGACCAAGGGAGTTAGAGAAAAACCAGAGAGAACATCCCCTGTCCCTTTAGAAAAATAGAGTGAGATTTACTTGCTAAAGTAAGTTGGTTCCTGTTTTGCTAAAGCTCCTTTTCAACACACTTGACTGCTTGATGAGCCAAGAAAGTAGTCCCCAGATAGACTACCAGACCAAAGAACTGAAATGTTGAACAAAGTCCACACCAGAGACATCAAAGATACTTGATGTAGGCTGCAAATCTAAACCAGAGACAGCAATAATACTTGCTATAGCTTGCAAGACTATAACAGAGAAAACAGTTGCCCAAGTTAAGTTGAATGAAGAACTTACTTGCAAGAAACACAGCCAATTGTGGCCAGAAAACAGTGAAAACTGAGTGAGGAACAATAAGATCACCTCCGGAAGGTTGTATGATGATTAAGGTTGCCCCAAACTGTCTTATTCACTATGTACACACAGACCACTAACTAAGAGCCCATGCACACCCACCAATCTGGCGCCTGTACCCACCAAATTGCATAAAACCCTCCTGGAGCGCTCCCCAACCTCCTAAAACAGAGGCAGGCGGGCCGCCGTACGTCAGATATGCCGCCTGAAGCGGCCCGCCCTCCCCATAGCCAGAAAACCAAAAAAAACCACTAATCTACTTAAAAAAATTAGCTACAACTACTAAAACCTTTAAAACACGGAATTTCACTATAACAACATTGTCACATGAAATATAGAGAAAAATTAGCAATATCGAATGGTACTAAGCACTTAACCCTAAGACTTAAGGTTAGCCCGTAAAACATGAAAAACAAAATTAAACACCAATCTTTTATAAACAAAAAATGAGGAAATGACCCCTTAAAACTCAGAATATGAAAAATGTCTCCAAGACATAAAATATAGAGAAAAACCAGGGCTATCGAATAATAGCACCCACATACCTGCAGACCCAATATCCACGGAATAAAACCAGAAAATACCCAATTCTTTAACAAATGTCAATTAAGACATGCATAAACTGCGCCAAATCACACAACAAAGGCCCCTGCCAATGTTGGAAGACCACAGCACATTTCTTGTTTTTTGCATAAAACAGTGAAAATATCAGCTTTAAGTGTACTTCAAAATTATGTAGGCTTATAATTAAGGTTCTTAAAATTACCCTTGTCAGCCAGGCTCTTCCAGGAGTCCAGTAAATTATATGTTAGCTTATAGGACCTGAAAGAGGGCGTAAGAATTGTATTAGATGTATATAAATTAATATTTTATTGCATAATAAAATTATATAAGTATCTTATTACATATAAGTGTTATATTAATTTTATTGTTTATATATATTTTTTATAAATTTAAATTAAACATAATATATTTTATATTCTACAAATAATGGCGCATTTTTATGTATTTAATAATTATAAATTTATATATAATTAATTAAAAACATATATTAAAATTATAAGTGTAAAATTGACTTATAATATAATTAAGTTAATTATTTAAATTTAAATATTAAATAACACCTTTCATATAATATTAAACAATAATTAATGACGCTTCTTTTGACCCTTAATTGTGTCAGGAAAAAAACAATTAATTAATTTATACTAAACTGAGATTAATTACATATTTTGTTGCTTCAAAATATTTTTTTTTTCACTTAAAAATCCTTAAATAAGACTGTACCATCTGTTTTGAATTATTTTTCTCATAGATCCCATGTTCCAGGCTTGTTTAGTTATTCAATATTTTTACTTACTGATTTGGGAATTAATTGTGGGAAATTTGGATTCTTAATTGGGGTTTTTAATTATTTGTTTCATATTTTTCTCTACATTGTTATGTTTCACTTATTCTTTTAGATTCTTGTTTTATTCTATTATGTTTCTTGTATTTACAAATATAGTAGCGCTTCAGAGGGCCCTTTGCCTATAAAAAGGCCTTGGTTAATCCCCTGTAGCCCCATCACTTACTATATACTCAACAATTTAACATATTTTATTATAACCGTTTGATTATTATTTTTATTAGTATTACAAATCTAATTTAAATTTTATATAACAAATTAAAGGTTGCAATAAGTCTGATAGTAATTACAGTGCTTGCCGCACAGAACCCTTACTTGAAATAATAATATTATTAATCAAACCTCATCTTTTGTCACCTCTCAAGATACTTGTCATTGGTTTCCTTTTAAATAAATTAAATAATATTTTACATATTGTTTTATTTTTATTTTCTCCTTGTCCTCCTCCTTTTCTCCCTTTTTCTTCTACCCTCTTCTAGACAACTGACCGACAACTGGGGACCTTTCCTAAACGACAACGACGATTGAGCCTGGCAACAAACAACAAACGCACGGACCACCTAGCAAAAAAGAAACTTTTTCCGCAACCGGTTTCGAACTTGGGTTCAATATATTAGGTTTATATTATATTAATTCATATATTATTTTGAAGTTATTTTTCGATCACTATAGTAAGTTCACCTTTGCACCTCTCACTCATATTACTATATTTTTACTGCAATAACAGTGATTGTGGCTTAATTGCTGATTCACTGAGTGTAAGTGTTCAATTATTAATTTTTTTTTCCTAGTTGACCATTATAGAGTGTTAAATCCTCTTAGTCCTAGAAGAATTAACATTATTATTAATACAAATAGAATTATTAAATTAATTTTTTTTATTATTAATTATTGTTAATTTTGGTTGACTTAAAAGTACTTTGTGCTTAGTCCCATATATATTGCCATATTTAATATTGGTAATTTAATTAATTGGTTGAATTAACTTGTTTGTTTATTCCCAATTTAACTCTGCAATCCATTTTATTAATTAATATTACTTTATATTAAAAATTTTTTTTATATAATTTAATTAATTAAAAAAAAATTTTTATTTGTAGCAATTATTAACTAACTTTTATTAATTTTTTTTTACAAGTTAATTAATCTTCCCACTATTATGTCCAACAATTTGGCTGAAAAAATGGATAACATGCAAGTGGATGAAATTGAAATTGATTATGATGCTGATACTGTGAGTTTTTCTAAAGTTGAACATAACAAATCTTATGCTAACTAGAAAAATCTACATAATTCAGGATGTGGAAATGACAGGAGAGGTAAACAAATCAAACCCCCTTCCCCCAGCACAACAGAAGGAAGTATAGCCTCTAGTACCTCAAGAAGGTCTTCCAAAAGGATTCAAAATAAAAAAGCTTCCTCTACCACAACAAATCAGCAACCTTTCCAGTCATATAAAAGAGCTGAAGGCAGAAAACATGAGATACAAAGCAAAAGTAGACACCTTGTGGGATCAGGTTCAAGAACTCAGGAACCTAAATCAGGCCCAGGCCCCTCCTCAGTTGCCTCCCAATCAGCCTCAGTTTCAGGCTCAACCTTCACAGCCACCCAGCTCAACCATCCAAAATCCAAATACTATGGAAGTAGAGCAATGTAAATGGGATTATCTAATGAGTCACTACCAACAGAATGTACAACCCACTCCTCATCATCAGCCTGGCCCATCCAAAACACCCAATTTCTATCCACCTCCTCATCCCTACCAACAAAGCAGGAGAAAGAAGGCCCAAGCACAACCCCAAACTCAGTCTCAGGGGAAGTTTCCTCCTCTGCCATGGTAAGTAATTTGGTTGATAATCACTTGGGTATGTTTTCTAATAAAACTTCTTCTGCAGGTAATATTATTGAACATGGTGAAAGAACAGTTAAAACTGTTAAAAGACAGCTTCCTGTAACTAGTAGCCCTGTTGATGTAATTAGCAAATTGTCATTTGATGAACCTTTACATTTAACTTCTACTTCTTTAATTAATCCTTCTCTTGCAATTAAAAATGATTCTGTTTCCCCTGAAATCTATACCTTAATTGAAAAAACTTCTGAGGAAATATTGAAAGATACCCTTGATTTTAATGTTGTGAAAGACAAACATTTGAGAGATGTGTTAATCCATGAAAATGATAGATTAAATAATTTACACTTGCAATGTAAAGTGAGTTCTTCTGTACAAGATACAGCTTATTTAAAAATCAAAGAAACCTTGAATATTGCTCTTAGTCAACAAAAACAAATAAGGAGTGACCATAGAGCTATCTCAGATAGAAATATCAATCTACATAAGAACTTCAGTGAATTGAAACCCCTTATTGAAGAAAATTATTCATTAAAAAATGAAATAAAATATCTACAAAATGAGTTTAAAAAGCTAAAAAATGATTTCCATGCACTAAGTGCCAAACACACAGTTTCTGAGGACAGAGTTGTTCTATCTCTTGTAAAAAAAAATGACCAGATGTCTGAAATTCTAAGAATAAGAAACTATGTGTCTGACCTGCAGGAAAAATTCTCAACCTTAACCATCAATAATGAATTGAATGAGAATTTTGACATAAGCTGCATAAAAATAAAGGAAAAAAACCTGAGCAAAGTTCATCCTTTCTTCCTCATATTTCAACCATTAAACAAACTGACAATGAGTCTGTAAAATCTTTTGCTACTAGCAAAAAATCTTGTGATGGTCATGCACCAGCTGTTTCTGTAAATAATGAAATTTCTGAACACCTGGCTGAACTTCAGGAATTATTAATAATGAATAATTCAAACCAAAAAGTGGACCATCCTAGTAGTCAGTAAAATTGGCCTATGTTAGACAAATATCCTACCTTTGATGGTGATTCTTCCTCTGATTGGCAACACTTTATCCAAAGAATTGATAATTTATAGAGATCTTATAAACTACCTGATGAGGAAATTGTTTCTAAGCTAATTTCTTTATTTTCCAATGTAGCCTTGATGTGTTATGAATCTGTTCTTCTAGATAACAATCATTATACATGGAATGATTGGAAATCCTTGATTGAGAATCAGTTTGGTGGTTCAGAATTCAGGTTAGCTCAGCAAAGACTGTATGAGAATACTAGATATGTATCCTCCTCTGTTGAAAAGCCCATTGTTTTTCTTATGAAAGTGACAAAAATCCTAAGAGCAATTGATCCAAAGTTGGATTATGATATTTGGAGAGATAAAATCTTGTATAAATTACCAAATTCTCTTAGAGATTTGATTATGGCTAGAACTGAGCATGTAAAGGAAAATTCTTCTTTCATAAATATCTGTAATGAGGTACTACTCAACCATAGATATGAACCAAAGAATTACCTTGTTAAATCTTATAATGATCAGAATAAACCTTCTACAAAGCTCCCAGAAAAACCTGGTAAACCCTCTGCCCCAGTTGCACCTAAAAAATATGCAAAAAATACTTGTTATAAATGTAACAAACCGTGGCAGAAGGGTCATGTTTGTGACAAGAAATTTCATCTTGTTGAACAAAATGAAGACACTGATGATGTTGAACTTGATGTCAATAATTCTTCTAGTGACTGTGAAAGTAATATCTCCTATGACAATGAATCTGTTAAAGATGTTTTAATGTTGGAACAGGATGTCCATTATTTAAATAATATATCTGAAGAATGTGTATTGGATTTATCTTCAGTAGAAAATGCTGAAATAATTAAAGATATTACTAACAATTCTATACCTATATCCCCTTTGAAGGCACCTGTTATCATTAATGGTAAAAATTTTGATTTAGTTCTTGATTCTGGTGCTGGAGGAAGTGTATTGTCTGAAAAAGCTTTAGCTTCAGTGGATAAGGAATATTTGAGTAAATTATTACCTATAACTTCTGAAAAATGGAGAGGGTATGGTTCTACCTTAATTCCTATTGGCAAATACAAAACCTCTGTATTCTTCAAATATAATGGTGGCTTTGTCAGAGCTATTTGTGAATTTTTTGTCATGAAAAATGATAATTTAAACAATTGGTTTATTATGGGAACTGATATTTTAACCATGTTTGGTGTGAAACTGGACCCAGAAAATAATTGCTTTACCTTAGGAATGAATGGCAAAAGGAAATTCAAAATTTCCTCTTCTAGAAAACTTTCTGGGCATCTGTTGAAGTCTTGTAATTCACTAATCCATTATAAAGGCAGAACAACAACTGAAATGGATGATTTATTAAATGAAATAAATACTGCTTCTTTTGGTGATCAGTTAACTAGTGAAATAAAGGATTCTATTATTGCCTCTATTACCTCTTTCCCTATGGCTTTTGCTCATGGTTCTCATGTCTTGGGAATTGTTCAGGAAGAAATGAAAATTACCTTATCCTGTAATTTGTGTGATATTCCTCCTACTCTTAAGAAAAAACCATATCCTGCTTCTCCATCAAAAAGAAAAGATATTGAAGATAATATTGCAACATTATTAAAAATGAATATCATTGAGAAAGAAGATGTCACCCCCAAATATTGTGTCATCTCCCCAGTCTTGATTTCATATGAAAAAGATAAGGCTAGAATATGTGGAGATTACAGAGCTTTGAACATTTATACTGTTGATGATATCTATTCTTTACCCAGAATTAATTCAATACATGCTACCTTGCAAGGTGCAAAATTTATTAGTTGTCTGGATGGTAATAAAGGTTATCATCAAGTTCCAGTTGAGAAAAATTCTCAAAATTTTTTGCTTATTGCTACTCATATGGAAATATATAAGTATATTAGGATGCCATTTGGCCCTAAAAATGCTCCTTCAGTTTTCCAGAAAGTCATGGATAACACTTTACATCAAGAAATTATTGAAGGATGGCTCATGGTTTATATTGATGACATTATTGTTTTTTCTAAAACTTTTGATGAACATATGATTCACTTGAATAGAGTTTTTCAAAAAATGGATGAGATCAATATGACCTTATCCTTAAAAAAGTGTAAATTTGGTTTTCAATCTTTGAAGGTCCTTGGCCATGTTGTGTCAGGCTTACAAATTTGTGTAGACCAAAATAAAGTTGCTGCCATCCAAAATGTGAAAGCACCAACTTCTGTAAGAGAAATCCAAATTTTTTTGGGGATGTGTGGCTATTATAGACAATATATTAAAAATTATCAGGTCATAGCCTTGCCTCTTACAAGACTGACCAGAAAAGATGTTGCCTTTCTCTGGAATAATGACTGTCAAAAAGCTTTTAATACATTAAAAAGTTGCTTAATGACAGCCCCTATATTGGCTATTCCAGATTTCAACAAGCTATTTGTCCTGTATACAGGAGCTAGCTTTATTGGTCTGGGTGCTGCCCTTCACCAGAAACAAATTATTAATAATAAATCCTCAGAGGTTGTAATTTGTTATATTTCAAGAACCTTAAGAAGTAGTGAATTGAAATATGGTGCCACTCAATTGGAGTACTTAGCAGTTGTTTGGTCTCTTGAGAAGCTTCATTACTATCTAGATGACCAAAAATTTGAATTGGTAACTGACTGTAGTGCTGTGAAGTCCCCCTTAAACCTGAAGACACCTAACAGACATATGTTCAGGTGGCAACTTGCTGTTCAAGAATACAGAGGACGGATGACAATTATCCATAGGGCTGGAAATGTTTACTCCAATGTTGATATGCTCTCCAGATTGCCTCTGCCAAATAATGACTCAAATCCTGCTTATGTACCTGAAGATGATACTGCTCATATCCATGGTATATTTGTAGTAGATATGGAAGAAGAGTTATTGCAATTCATACTGGATTCATATGAGAAGGATTCTAATTTAAATAAATTGGTTACTATCTTAAATGATCCTAAGAATGCTTCAATTCAAGCATTAATAAAAACTCTTCCTGCAAAGTATCAAAATGCTTTGAGTAAAGGAAAGTTTTCTATTGAAGATGGTTATATATATTATAGAAGAAAGCTTACTAATGTAATTTTAATTCCTCCTTCTATGAAAGAAACTATCCTCAAACTTTGTCAAGATGAAATATTAGCTAGTCATTTTGATCTTGAAAAAACATTAATTAGAATCAAAAACACTGCATGGTGGGCTAATATGTCTGAAGACACAAAATTATATGTTGAATATTGTGATTCCTGCCAAAAATCTAAAAGTTTGACAGGTAAGAGAGCAGGGTTATTACAAATATTGAAGCACCTAATGCTCCCTGGAAAATCATTAATATGGATTTTGTCACTGGTCTTCCTGTTGCAGGTAAAGACAGCTTTCACTCTTGTTGGGTAATAGTAGATAGATTCACAAAAATGTGCAAATTTATTCCAACCCACAAAGATGTATCCACCAAAGAATTAGCTTTCTTATGGTGTTCTTACATGTTTAATATTATTGGTTTTCCAAAATCCATTATCTTTGATAGGGATCCTAAATTTACTTCTGAGTTTTGGACCTCTTTGATGGATATTTGTGGCTGTGAGTTAAAATTGTCTACAGCTCACCATCCTCAGACTGATGGTCTAGCTGAGAGAATGATTCAAACTCTGGAAGATATGATTAGAAGGTATTGTGTCTTTGGTTTAGAATATAAAGACAATAACATATTCACTCATGATTTGGTCACTCTATTGCCTGTTCTTGAATTTGCATATAATAGCACTGTTCATTCTGTCACTGAGAAAAAGCCTTTTGGGCTTTGGTTAGGTTATGTCCCACATACTCCTTCTCAGATTCTCAATAGTAAATTACCTAAGTTGGAACTACACCCTGGTGTAAAATATTTCATGCAAATGCAACAGCTATGCAGAAAACATGCTCAGAGCTGTATTTATAAAGCATTTGAATATGAAAAGAAAAGATGGGATAAATCCCATAAAGAATACACATTTAACAAGGGTGATGAAGTGTTGATCTCTACTGTCCATTTCAATTTTCAAGGTAACCACAAATTAAAAGATCCTTTTGTAGGCCCATTTGTTGTTAAAAGAATGGTTGGTGATAATGCAGTGGAAGTTGTATTGTATTCTCCATATGATAGGAAACATCCTGTTGTTCCCATTTCTTTGCTTAAACCTTATACTTCCAACAGTGACTTATTTCCCAGAAGAAGGGGAAGACCTAAGAAAAACCCTCAGGAAGTCACAGAAACAGCAGAAATTGATAAAATTCTCAATGATAGAATTATCACTTCTGTAAGAGGTATTGAATATTTATTGAGATATAAGAACAAATCATCTGAACATGATGCACGGATACCTGGCAAGGAGATTTCAAATCTGCCTACTCTGTTGAAAAAATACAAAAAGAAAAAATCTTAGCATTTTTTTTATTATTTTTTAGAGTGAGGGAGTGTCAGCCAGGCTATTCCAGGAGTCCAGTAAATGATATGTTAACTTATAAGACCTGAAAGAGGGTGTAAGAATTGTATTTGATGTATATAAATTAATATTTTATTGCATAATAAAATTATATAAGTATCTTATTACATATAAGTGTTATATTAATTTTATTGTTTATATAAATTTTTTATACATTTAAATTAAACATATAATATTTTATATTCTACAAATAATGGCACATTTTTATGTAATTAATAATTATAAATTTATATTTAATTAATTAAAAACATATATTATAATTATAAGTGTAATATTGACATATAATATAATTAAATTAATTATTTAAATTTAAATATTAAATAACACCTTTCATATAATATTAAACAATAATTAATGACGCTTCTTTTGACCCTTAATTGTGTCAGGAAAAAAACAATTAATTAATTTATGCTAAATTGAGATTAATTACATATTTTGTTGCATCAAAATATTTTTGTTTCACTTAAAAATCCTTAAATAAGACTGTACCATCTGTTTTGAATTATTTTTCTCATAGTTCCTATGTTCCAGGCTTGTTTAGTTATTCAATATTTTTACTTACTGATTTGGGAATTAATTGTGGGAAATTTGGACTCTTAATTGGGGTTTTTAATTATTTGTTTCATATTTTTCTCTACATTGTTATGTTTCACTTATTCTTTTAGATTCTTGTTTTATTCTATTATGTTTCTTGTATTTACAAATATAGTAGCGCTTCAGAGGGCCCTTTGCCTATAAAAAGGCCTTGGTTAATCCCCTGTAGCCCCATCACTTACTATATACTCAACAATTTAACATATTTTATTATAACCGTTTGATTATTATTTTTATTAGTATTACAAATCTAATTTAAATTTTATATAACAAATTAAAGGTTGCAATAAGTCTGATAGTAATTACAGTGCTTGCTGCACAGAACCCTTACTTGAAATAATAATATTATTAATCAAACCTCATCTTTTGTCACCTCTCAAGATACTTGTCATTGGTTTCCTTTTAATTAAATTAAATAATATTTTACATCTTGTTTTCTTTTTATTTTCTCCTTGTCCTCCTCCTTTTCTCCCTTTTTCTTCTTCCCTCTTCTAGACAACTGACCGACAACCCTAACATATTACAACTTAATATTAAGTACATAAGACTTATAAAAGGTGGATTTATGCGTGTATATAAGGTGTTATAATGGCATATTTTGTATATTATCATAATTTTACTTATGTATACGGTTTGTGTACTCTTAATTATTATTCCCATGTATAGTTCATGTGTTTAACATAACTTATAAGTACTTTTTACTCAGTCCTGGGGATATACAGGCTGACACTTGCCCACCCAAAAAAAACAATAAAAAATATGATAAGTTATACATTTTTTTTATTTATTTGTTTAATTTTCAGGTATTCAGATTTATTCTGTAGCATCAAAAATTATACTTTAAAGAAATAAAACATAATAAAATATTATGAGTACTGGTATTTTTACCCCTCAGCTGGTTGAACAGAAATTTATTTCTGTTTAAATTTTTTAAGAAGGTTGGATAAATTAGAAATTTCTTTTTCAGGTATCCATTTATCAAATTCATTTGATTTCCCTTTAAATCTTAATAAATACTCAGTTCCTTTTTCTTTAGTAAGGATTCTTTTCTTGAGTATTTTTTCAATCTCTGATTTTTCCACAATTTCTTCAGGTTGCTTTTTAGGCCTTCCTCTTTTTTTTGGAAATAAGTCAGGATCATTTGCATGGTAAGGTTTCAATAATGAGATAGGGAAAACTGGATGTTTCCTATCATATGGAGCATATAATATGACTTCCACTGCATTATTACCAACAATTTTTCTTACTAGAAAAGGTCCTACAAAGGGATCCTTTAATTTAACATTACCTTGTAAGTTAAAATGTAGTGTTGATATGAGGACTTCATCTCCTTTTTTGAATTCAAATTCTTTTTGAGATTTATCCCACCTTTTTTTTTCATATTCAAATTCTTTTTGTAGGCATTCTTCTGCATGCTTTCTACACTTTTGTTGCATATGAATAAAGGATTCAGTACCAGGGTGTATATCTAACCTTGGTAATTTATTTAAATGATTTACTGGGGTATTTGGTATGTATCCCAGCCAGGGTTCAAATGGTTTCTTCTCTGTTACAGAATGAGTTGTGCTGTTATAAGCAAATTCAAGTCCAGGAATTAATGTTACCCAGTCATGTGTAAATTTCTCATTGTCTTTGTATTCCAATCCAAAGGCACAATATCTTCTGATCATGTCTTCTAGAGTTTGTATCATTCTCTCAGCCAGCCCATCAGTTTGTGGATGGTGTGCTATAGACAACTTCAATTGACAACCTAATACTTCCATCAAAGATGTCCAGAACTCTGAAGTTAATTTAGGGTCTTACAGGGGGGAAAAAATGAAGACTTGTAGGCAAGTTGTTTTTTTGTATTTCTGACTAACCTTGCTGTAACCTGGTTAGAACTTCAAGTGATCCATATTCAAAACTGCCTCTCATGAATCAGGGAGTAAAATTTGGAGTCCATACTTTTTACCTTTATTAGTTAGCTCAATCACTGGCAGTAAATATTTTTATATATATTTATTATTCACAAAAAATATAAAATTCTAAAACCACATTAAAAATCAGAATAGCTGCTGGCTATATTTTTTAATGATATCATACAACAAGTATTTGAGAAAACATTTGCAAAACCACTAGGATGTGTAGTTTTGGAAACATGACCAATAATTTCCTTACTATTCATAACTACTTTTTTTGACCATTTATCATAACACCAAAAAACATTAAGCTTAGCTTTTAAATAAGGATTTTCAATTTTATGATCCACAATGTCATATAAGCGAACTAAAATAAAATTTTGACCTGAAAATGTTGTTGACTGCCACATTTTCAATATAACCCCAACAACATTTCCTTTTGATGAATTTACCTCAACATTGCAATTTCCTTGATTTGTTGAATATAATGAGTAGTTTATTCCATCCAGTAACAAGTTATCTACTTCAATAATTTGAGGTGATATAATTCGAGATGAGACAGATGGTTGATTTTTCGTAAAAATACTGGAAAATATTTTTTACCATCAATCATGTTGAGATACTCTATCCACAATTCATAGTCTTCACACAAAAGTTGAGATGATTTTGAGGGAATTTTTCTTTTCTCTGAACTGAAGAAATTTTTCATTTCATTCTCAAATCGATCATTAGTTCTGTCCATTAATGATTGAAGCTGACTGGTCAAAATAAACCTTTTCATAATGGTCTTGTCAATTTTATCTTTAAAAAAATGAAATTAATAAAGTTAAGTAGCTTTAATTAAGGAAAACATACATTTTTTCTAATTGTTTGGAATGGAGCTTAACATTCCATTTATACGCTTGTGGGCCCATGCTGCAGTTGATGGTGCTGGCCCAAATCTTATCAGAACTTCAGGAAAATGTTGTGCTAAGTGGATGTTTGGCTTTATATTGATATCTGACTAAAATTCCTTAAGACACTTCATATAGTCTTTTAACTGACCTTGAAGAGATGAAATTTGAGCTTCACATATCTCCAAGGAAGTCAGAATATTGATTATTGAAACCAGCAGTAAGAGACATTTAATCAACTTCTTCTCTCTTGTGTCAGAATTTTCAATAGCCCAAACTGGTATCAAAGCTGCCACATAGTAAATTTTACATAGTACAAACCATTCAGCAGCTTTATGACTTGTACCAGCCTCTCCTAGAATACTAGGAACACAGGTTAGCCATGAAGGGGTCTTAGTATTGCGGATACAGGTTTGAAAAATTAACAATTCACTTGATCGTAGACACAAATTATCTGTTTATGCATTGAAGGCTAGATGTGTTCAGTGTATAGAATAATATCACAATATATTTTAGTAAATTTGATTAAATTTTACCTTATGAAATAGCTTATTAAAATTCAAAAACAGCTTTTAATTTCCCAATGAAATTTTAAGGAGTTTATATGTACCTTGATATTGGGAATCTTGAAAATTTCTATCTTCAACACCAAAAAATTATACAAAAAATTTGAAATAAAAAATTTAATTTTATAAAAACCAAAAAAAAAAATTAATATTTTATATTTTAAGAACAGTATATTATTAATTTTACCTTCATTACCTCTGACTTACCCCTTTGAATCACTTATTTTAAACCTTTGAAGCCCCCCTTTAGCCCCTCTGTCACCCCCAATGTGGCCCCCCTGGGGCCAACTGGGGGTGGAAAAGGGGCTTAAAAAGTGCCAGGAAAGGCTGCGCAAAGGTGTTTCATTCTAGTAAAATTCTGTTAAACCCCTCATAAAACCTTTCTCAATTCCATAAACTTAAAATCCATAACCTTATATATATATTATGTTTAATCTCTGATTACTTTTTTTCTCTCTCCATGTTTCCAGTCACAAATTTATATATATGTTATTTCCCATCAAATATGTAGTAAAATGTAGTTGAAAAAAATAAATTTTTTCTTGATTTAGTCCTATGAAACTCCCCAATTACTCACTTTTCACATTGAAAAAAGAATTACCTATATACTTATTCCAAAGTCATCACCTGTCCCAGTTCCCTTATTCATGGTTTGATGGGCCATAATGTTTAAATTATGGTGCATTGAACCTTTTTTTAAACTCACATTCTCTGATCCCATGAAAAAAAATCCCACAATTATTTTTATTTTCATGGGACCACAGTATTTTAACTCATGTATTTTTGCTATATTAATCAAACATTAAATTTCTTATGGCTCATTTTTGAGCCAGGATTGGTGCCTGCTACTTAGTCACGTGCAGCAAAGTATTGCTGCGACACTTTGCTACATGTGACCACCAGCTAGCCACCAAAGGCTGGGTCAAATGAACCATATCTGTTTTATAATATGGTCTATTTGACCTGGCCACCTAAACCATTACTTGTCACGTGCAGCAAAGTATCGCAGCAATACTTTGCTGTACGTGACCTTTTTTTTTTCCTCCCCTTGGCTTGGTCAGATAGACAATAACATAATTTAATGTTATTGTCTATCTGACCATAGCCAGGGAGAAGGCGCTGTCACGTGCAGCAAACTGTCGCTGCAACTCTTTGCTGCACGTGACCAGCCTTCTCCGGCCACACCCTGTGTCAGATAGACCATAGTATCAAAGTACTATGGTCTATCTGACCCAGGGTGTGGCCGGAGAGGGCTTGTCACGTGCAGCGAAGAGTCGCAGCGACTGTTTGCTGCATGTGATAGCGCTGTAGACAATCCTATAGTACTAGCTATAGGCCTTGAACAAGGGAGTTGGAGAAAAACCAGAGAGAAAATCCCCTGTCCCTTTAGAAAAATAGAGTGAGATTTACTTGCTAAAGTAAGTTGGTTCCTGTTTTGCTAAAGACCCCTTTTAAACACACTTGACTGCTTGATGAGCCAAGAAAGTAGTCCCCAGATAGACTACCAGACCAAAGAACTGAAATGTAGAACAAAGTCCACACCAGAGACAGCAAAGATACTTGATGTAGGCTGCAAATCCACACCAGAGACAGCAATAATACTTGCTATAGCTTGCAAGACTATAACAGAGAAAACAGTTGCCAAAGTTAAGTTAAATGAAGAACTTACTTGCAACAAACACAGCCAATTGTGGCCAGAAAACAGTGAAAACTGAGTGAGGAACAATGAGATCACCTCCGGATGGTTGTATGATGATTAAGGTTTCCCCAAACTGTCTCCTTCACTATATACACACAGACCACTAACTAAGAGCCCATGCGCACCCACCAATCTGGCGCCTGTACCTGCTAAATTGCATAAAAAACCCTCCTGGAGCGCTCCCCAACCTCCTAAAACAGAGGCGGGCGGGCCGCCCAACGTCAGAGATGCCGCCTGAAGCGGCCCGGCCTCCCAGAAGCCAGAAAACCAATAAAAACCACTAATCTACTTAGAAAAATTAGCTACAACTACTAAAACCTTTAAAACATGGAATTTCACTATAACAACATTGAGACATGAAATATAGAGAAAAATTAGCTCTATCCAATGGTACTAAGCACTTAACCCTAAGACTTAAGGTTAGCCCGTAAAACACGAAAAACAAAATTAAACAGCAATCTTTTATAAATGAAAAATGAGGAAATGACCCCTTAAAACTCAGAATATGAAAAATGTCTACAAGACATAAAATATAGAGAAAAACCAGGGCTATCCAATGATAGTACCCACATACCGGCAGAGCCAATATCCACGGAATAAAACCAGAAAAATACCAAATTCCTTAACAGATGTCAATTAAGACATGCACAAACAGCGCCAAATCACACAACAAAGGCCCCTTCCAATGTTGGAAGACCACAGCGCCTAATCTATATCTATATTAAAAGTGCAAACACTTTTCAGTTTTATTATTAATCTTACAAAACAAAACAAAAAAAAACTTCTGAAGTAGGAGAAATAATGATATCAAAAAATTGATACTATCATTTGACTGAGGAAACATAAAAAATTTCTAACCTTTTGACATTAGCTGAAGGCAAATTGTCTTGATTAGAATAAGAAAATTAATCTTGATCAAAATTATAAAATAGCTCTTGGATTATGCTTGCTAGTTTGCAATTTGAAAACACTTCAAATATTACTTAACACCAAATTAACTTTAGAAAAGATGTGGACATGGTCATTTTTATGGCTCAGATATAGTAAATTCAGTGCGCAAGAATCTCTACCTTATTATATGTAATCCATTTGTTTAATGAAAAAATAATAATACTGCAAAATACATTATGACAGGTTATAATATTTGACTTTTTTTTCTAATAAATCATAGCATGGCACTTTTTCCTGTTATTGGTCTTTTGATAGAAATAATTTGTGTTTTTCATGAAAAAAGTGCAGAATATTATTTGAACTTGTCTGAAATTTGATGATATCTGTTTTTTAGAGTTTCAAAGATTTTTCCATTCCAAAATCTGCATCCAAGAAAAAAAGTTTGGTTGTAGAGATTTCCCATAAATTATCAGATATTGATAAAAAATTATACACCTATATCTAGACATCAAATTTAGCATCAAGAGATTACTCCACAGATTACTCCAGGAAAACTGAAAAACAACTCGCCTTCAAGTCCTCATTTTTTCCCCCTGTGTCTCTGTCAGAGATTATGGCTTTAGGGAACCCAGCAGTATTCATAATCTGAGTCCACCATAGTAATGCCAAGTCTTTTTCAGATACCTCTTTATGGGTAGGTATAAATTTACACATTTTTATTAATCTATCTGCTATTACCCAGAAAGAATTTAAACTTTCTATTCCTGCTAATGGCAAGCCAGTTACAAAATCCATGTTTATTATTTCCCATGGAGCTTTTGGCTGCTTTATTTGTTGTAACAACCCAGCTCTCTTCCCAGTTAATCTTTTAGATTTCTGAAAAGAGTCACATGTTTCAATGTATTTTTGTACATACTCTTTCATGTTTATCCACCAGGCTGTGTTTTTAACTCTAGTTAATGTTTTGTTAAAGTCAAAATGACCAGCTAAGATGTCATCATGAAAAGTACTTAATATTAACTTTTTCATAGTAGGTGGTATCACTATTACATTACTTAGCTTTTTCCTGTAATATATGTATCCATCTTCAATTGACAGTTTAACTTTTTCCAACACATTTCTGTACTTTGGAGGCAAGGTTTTTATCAATGCACTCATGGAGGCATTAGTTGGATCATTTTGAATGGTAGATTGTTTAGTCAAATCTTTATCAGATGAATAATTTTCCAATATAGTTTGCATAAATTCTTCCTCTAAGTCCACTATATAAATCCCAAATATATGTATAACCTCATTTTCAGGTACATAAGCTGGGTTGTCAGCATCATTTGGCAAACAACTTCTGGATAATAAATCCACATTAGAATGCAATGTTCCTGCTCTGTGAGTAATTTTCATCATTCCTCTGTACTCCTGTACAGCTAGTTGCCATCTAAACATGTGCCTATTAGTGGTTTTTATGTTTAGTAATGATTTTACTGCACTGCAATCTGTTATAAGTTCAAACTTCTGGTCTTCCAGATAGTAATGAAGTTTCTCCAAAGCCCACACCACGGCCAAATATTCTAGCTATGTGGCACCATACCTTAATTCAGTTTTTCTTAAGGTTCTGGATATATAACAAATGACTACTTCAGATAATTTCCCATTTATTATCTGTTTCTGCTGTAAAGCAGCACCTAACCCTATGAAGCTTGCATCAGTGTACAAGATAAAAGGTAGGGTGAAATCTGGAAGTCCCAATATTGGAGCTGACATTAAACATTCCTTTAATTTATTAAAGGCGTGTTGTCTTTCACTATTCCAATTGAAAGCTTCATTTTTCCAGATTAATGTTGTTAAAGGAGCTGCAATGGATTGGTAATTTTTAATTTACTGTCTGTAATATCCACACATACCCAAAAAACTTTGAACCTCTTTTACATTTTTAGGTATACCAATGTTTTTTATTGCTTCCACCTTATTCTGGTCAACACAAATTTGAAATCAAGATACAAAATGTCCAAGTACTTTCAAGGATTGAAATCCAAACTTACATTTCTTTAATGCAAATTTCTTATTAATTTCATCCATTTTTTGAAAGACTCTTTCCAGGTGATTTAAATGTTCATCATATGTTTTTGAAAACACTATGATGTCATCAATATAGACCAAAAGCCATCCTTCAACCATTTCCTGATGGAAAATACTATCCATTAATTTTTGGAAGACTGAAGGCGCATTTTTTGGGCCAAATGGCATTCTCACATACTTAAATATACCCAAATGTGTGGTTATTAATAAGTAATTTTGAGAATTATTTTCCACAGGAATCTGGTGGTAACCCTTGTTTCCATCCAGACAGGAAATATATTTTGCTCCTTGTAAGGTAGCATGGATAGAAGCTATCCTTGGTAGAGGGTAAATATCATCTATAGTGTATGTATTCAGAGCTCTATAATCACCACATAATATTGCCTTATCTTTTTCATAAGAGATTAATACTGGTGAAATAACACAATACTTAGGTGTTGTGTGTACTTTTTCAACAATACCCATTTCTAACAACATTTTTATGCTATCTTCAATATCTTTCCTTTTTGTAGGAGAAGCTGGGTAAGGTTTCTTTTTCAAGCTGCCAGGAGTATTATCCAAAACACAACTTAAAGAGATTTTCATTTCATGGTTTTTGACCAATCCTAGTTTATTTGAACCATGAGCAAATGCCATAGGATATGATTTAATCAATCTCAAAATATTTTCTTCTTCAATTTTTGAGAGTTGAGGACTGAAAGAGGCCTTTTGGATTTCATTATCCAATTCAACCATTTCAGTGGTGGTTCTTCCACCTTGCAGTTGCTCTTCTCTAGGAGAAATGGCATATACTGAGTTTTCAGAACATATTTTAAATTTTCTCTTACCATTCACACCTATAGTGAAGCAACTGTTTGCAGGATCTAGTTTAATGCCAAATTTTTTCAATAAATCATTTCCAATAATAAACCAATCACTACAAATTTTATTATCCATTACTACAAATTCACATACTTCTCTAACATATCGATTAATATATTTAAAGAATACAGCAGTTTTGTATTTGCCAATTGGATTTAATACTGAACTAAAAACTCTCCAGTTATTTGTCTGTACAGGCTCTAGTTTTTCCTTAAACTTACTGTCAAGTTTCATTAATTTATTAATAGAAGCTACACTACCTGCAGCCCCATATTCAAGAATGGCATTCATTTCTCTTCCACATATATTAAAAGGTTCTCTGATAGGTGTTATTTTGTAAGTATCATGAGATACATCTTTAATTATTTCAGCTTCCTCAATGGAAGTTAAATAAGTTTCTGTATGAGGTATAGCATCATTAAGGAACATAATATCCTGTTATAATACCAATATCTCATGTTCATCATCACTGTAAGATATGTTACTTTTGCAATCCTCACTGGATTCCACATTCTAATCTTCACGATTACTTGGTTCAGAATTCTGTGAGGTTTCAATAAAATTTATTCTTTTCTTACACGTGTGACCCTTTACCCAAGGTTCATTAAATTTGTAACAAGTGTTATTCTCCTGTCTCTTATCGACAAGGGGAGCTGAAGGTTTTTTCTTCTCCACTGGCAATTTACTTGTAGTAAGTTTTACCATGTCAACAATTTGTTTGTAATTGTTATACTTGGTTTCATACTTGTGGTTTAATAATATCTCATTGCATATATTAATGAACCCAGATGTATCTCTGATGGTTTTAGTTCTAGCTACAATAATGTCTCTTACTGTTATAGGCAACTTGTATATTATCTTTTCTCTCCACTCTTCATAATCCATTTTTGGATCCATGGCTTTCATGATTTTTATTAAATTCATTAAAAATAACATGGGTTTTTCTCCAGAATTTGGATTATATCTGGCCTTTTCATACAATCTTTGTTGAGTAATTCTAAATTTTGGGCCACCAAATTGCCTTTCAATTAGTGCCTTCCATTCATTCCAGGAGTAATTAATTCCCTCACTCATTACAGATTCAAACCATAATAAGGCCACATCTGTAAATAAAGATATTAATTTTGATGTAATTTCTTCATCAGGAAATTTGTATGAAAATTTTAAGTTATCAATTCTTTGAATGAATTGTTACCAACCAGATTTTGAATCCCTGTCAATAAAAGGGTACTGATCTAACTTAGGCCAGTTTATTTGGCTAGTTTTTGCTTCCCTAACCTGAGGAATATATAGTAATTCACTTACTTTAGAAAGATAATCGTTTATTTCATCTTTTACTGATTTTATATTCTCAGAGCCCATGACACTATGTTCATGCTCAATCATTGGTTTATCATCAGAGTGTTTCATAAAAACTGGTACTCTTTTCACATAAGGGGTATTATCTTTTATTTTTTCAGTATTTTTCAAAATGTTGGCTACTTCAATTTTTACTCTTTGTAACCTATCTTTTATTACAGGTACATGAGTTAAGGTATCATTTAAATTTGAAAAAGACAATTTTACACGTCCCTCTATGGTAGCCATAATATTCTGAAAATGTTTTAATTTATTTTCTAAATTTTTAATCTCAGAGTTTAATCTTTTGTTTACATTGATTAATTCATTATTTGAATTAACAATAATTTTTAACCTATTGGCTGTTGTACTCAATGATTGTGTGAGGTGTAATAATACACTTTCTGTATTATTGTTTGACTCTCTAGAGAATTCTTACAATTTTTCAATTCTTAATAATAATTTACTAATTGTTTTTGATTCCATTGGATTTTCTTTCAGAAAATATTCAATTTTTTCTGTGTCCAATTCAGAAGACTCATCATCAGGCTCAAGATTTAATTCATTTGGTTCCATTTTTATATTAATAGAATTTTCCTGGTGGTCAATAAAACTATGTACATTGTCCTCATTTAAAAACAAGTTTAACATGTCATTTTAAAATGAATAATTTTTTAAATCCTTATCAATTATATCCAATAACTCTCTATCAATTACATTACCTATAAGTAATTCCTTTTTAGGATTTTTAAATTGATCCTGAGAAGATGGATGACTTACCAAGGTCTTATTCCATTTCCCCTGCCTCTCCTTGGCCTTCCCCTGTGAGTGTGACTGCTGGAGCCCTGCTGTTGAGGGTTTTTGTAGTTTTGGGTGTACCAATCTCACTTCCATTTGCTTACTGTGATTTTTTGATCCTCATCTTGGGCTGGAGGTGTTGCTATGGAACTGTTGGGTGCCACTGTTGGTGGTTGAGCCTTTATTTCTACTAGAGCTTGATTGACTTCTACAAAACCCTGAGCTGCTCTCTTCTCTAGATTGTTTATCTGGTCCACTATATTTTTTACCCTTATTGTCAAAGTGTTCAGTAGAGTGGAGAGGGAGTGAATTCGTTCTTGTAAGGTATTTTTTGTTTTCTTTATTGATACCTGTTTTAAAATTTTTTCCCTTTCCTCCAGAGACATTGGCAGAGTGATGGTGTTTATGGGGGACTCCTGGCCCTCCATTTGAATGTCCTGAACCAGGTATCTCAGCTCTAGGTCTTAAGCTATAAGGTTTTGCCTTATTACTCACAATATCATTGTTTTCACACATTTTTACGTGGAATTTAATCAAAGAATTTAAATTTGAGATTTTTAAAACTTCAAAAAGGAGTTTTATCAGTACTTATTAATACCACTGAAGACAAATTTATTACTTACTTGTTGGTATAAAGTGAATTTAGAAGTGCCAAAAGTCAAATATGCTTTTATGTGGTCACTTGATTTAACTGGTCTACAATATGTAGCCGTGTTTTTATATTTAAAAAAGAAAATTTGTCAGTAAGATTCTTTCTAAATATTAAATGAATTTTACAAACTAATAAAAGGGGATTAAGAGTCCTGTTAAAAGAAAACAATTAATCAGTTTAATTGGTTATCATCTGCAAAGATCACAAATTTAATTGGTCTATTGAAAGACTCCCACTAAGAACAATTTTATGTTAAATTAGTGGTAAAAAGTTTATCTGCAAAGATCACAAATTTAATTGGTCTATTAACAGACCCACTAATAACAATTATATGTTAAATTAGTGGTAAAATTGTTGATTCAATATCACAATTTTATTATATAATATGGCTTCTTTTCCTGAAATCACTATATAAGTGACCCCAACCTGTTGTAATTATCCAAATATTTCTATAGGGATTTTATTAATGTGTACCTTCTTTGAAACTTTTACTTAGTGGATTATAACAGAATTCTTGAGGAAAGGACCCCAATTGTCAGGCTGAGGTCAAGTACAAAGAGGTGATCTAGCTTGAATGGTCAGTTTTCTAGAAGGTTTTAATGGTCCTATATGAATACTGTAGTATAAATCCATCAAATAGTAAAATATAATCAAAAATAACGGTCTCAGTAATAAAATTCTCACTATCTTCATATGTGGCTTACAATCTTTTTAGTTGGTAGAAAAATAGATTTTATAATTCAGATACTATTCAAAATTCTTATAAAATTACTAATTGATATGTATTGTAATTTATTTGGTTATATTGGTTAAATTGTAATGATATAGAATGTAGAAACAAGACCCAAAAACCTCCTCCTTTTATACACACTGAGTTCCCCAACAATTCCATTGATGTACCACCCAATACACAGTTAATGAAGCCTCCAAACAACTAATAGAAATGCCCATCGACATTCCAAGTAACACATGACATGATTAGAAGAGTAAGAACCGTCAAAATCCTGTATTAATAAGGAAAATCCATCAAAATTAAAGAATAAGATAAAAAGAGAGTATATGCGTATTAAACAATAATATAAAGGACTAAAGAAGAAATTTTTATAGTTAATAATAGCTTAATAATAAGGGAGATTCACTGTAGAAACGATGGGGCTAATCCTGACATTATACTACGTGAAATTCCCATTCAAAAATACCCAATATTGACTGAGAAACCACCCAAAAACTCAAAAAAGAGCATGAGATGTGGGGTAACTACATGCAGTCCTTGGCAGGCGCTTGCACAGGTAAATCCTTGACTAATTTTAGGCGAATTTAAGCATGGTAGTGGAATAAGGCGCCAAGAGTGAGGTTATTAATGAAATTAGTGCATATAAAGAGGGTCAATGCATTATTAATTAAACTAGGACACTAAATAAGCGCCTGTTGCCTAATTTAGTGTGTTTCCCGACAGTGGGCATGAAATGTGGGGTAATTATAGTGTGAAAAATCTAACTTTGCTAAAAATGAAGCTATTCACATGGGAAAAAAGCAGGCAGTATGTGGCCAGTACACAGAAGCCATTTCTTGCATAAAAAACACCAAATTTGAAAAGTGTTATTTTTATACATGTAAATATCCAATTCAATAGTCCTAAATGAGAAAAACTGATCTTTCAAAGCACATTTTTGATATTCTCAAATTTTTAGCACATATAGTCAACTTTTAAGTGAAATAAAGCGCATTTCTTGTTTTTTGCATAAAACAGTGAAAATAACAGCTTTAAGTGTACTTAAAAATTATGTAGCCTTATACTTAAGGTTCTTAAGATTACCCTAACATATTCCAACTTAATATTAAGTACATAAGACTTATAAAAGGTGGATATATGCGTGTATATAAAGTGTTATAATGGCATATTTTGTATATTATTAAAAATTAAACTTATGTATACTGTTTGTGTACTCTTAATTATTATTCAGATGTATATTTCATGTGTTTAAAATAACTTATATGTACTTTTTACTCAGTCCTGGGGATATACAGGCTGACAAAATTAATGATGCACTAGTATAACTAAAATCATTGTTCACTGACCAAATAATCTACAACCTGATTAAATTTTTGTCCAAATTTTTTTGTAATATC
The DNA here is from genome assembly GCA_030280995.1 of Hemileia vastatrix. Classification (NCBI taxonomy): domain Eukaryota; kingdom Fungi; phylum Basidiomycota; class Pucciniomycetes; order Pucciniales; family Zaghouaniaceae; genus Hemileia; species Hemileia vastatrix. Next base: position 449,377 of record JASXTE010000010.1, on the reverse strand, counting down.
TATGGTTTCTGATACCCCCTCTAGCCTTTATCTTATTCACCAAGACATCCATGTCTTTGATCATATAACTAGTTTCTTCAGAAAGTTTAGGCCATCTTTTTAACATTTGCGCATTTAATGCTGTCAAGTTGCTTTTCTCCTGACCATCCAGCTCTTCTAGATCATCTTTACATTCATTTGAAACAAAGAATAACACTTGACGCACCATATCATAATCTTATTCCCCATTTACTTCCACCACTTGCTCAAACCTACTAAAAAAAATTTGAGTTTTGATTCCCATAAATTGCAAGCTTTCATCCTTGCACCTAATAATTGTCAAAACCCTAGGTGGTGTTGATGCTGTAGATTTAGGCTATTTTTCCCTCTCCTGAGTGACTTTAGATGTAGTAGCTGTAGGATCAATTCTACCTTTTAACTACTATAATTATTATCAAATAGATAAGCACTAAAAGCAAATATCAACTATATTATTTTTATAAAGCCCTACACTATCCTCTGATAACAGCTCAATCCACTCTTTTTAGAATCTACGACTCTTCCCTCGAAGTGCTGGCTCAACTATGTCCTTTTTGAGAAAACCCTAAAAAAGAAAACAATGACTGCACTTACAATCTTGCTGTCACTGCTGGGACACCAATTGTAGAAAGAAAAAAGTTCTATAATACTAAGATATAGACAAAATTCTGAGATGGGTTGGTTCTGTTTTCTAAATCCACTTTTTTTTAAAAAGTGCCTGCCATTCTAATATTTAAAGACAGAGTAAGCACATATTGTAAGTGTAGTTATTTATTTTTACTATGTTAGAGAAAGAAGAATAACTTATAGAGGTCTTTTTAAAGAAAAAAAGAATAAAATTTTTAAATATAAGCAATCAAACTTCCAGCTAGATCTATTCTCTGTAAGCTCTAGTATTCTCAGTCACTCTCTCTTGAAGCACTCTATCTAATACTGTCCTTATTGTAGCAATAAAATAACTCTACTTGCTACTTCTGGTATGCACACCCAATATGTATAAATAAAATTAAAATATATGTATTCTGTCTATTTTAAAAATATCTATTTTTATTTATTTACTAACTCATACACAAACCTCTAATATTTATAAGTGAGTTCTTATATACATTTGAATGTTCAGTCCCCCTTTCCTATGTTTTCTTACCCTATGGGTTTTCCTACACATGTTCAGCACTGATACAAGAATGTCAAACAGTATCTAAGTATCTCAAAGATCTATGTACATCTATTAGTATGGGTTTTGGTTTCAATAGCACCTGAAAATTTTGTGGAAGTACAGCTATTAGCACTAAAACACACTACCTTTTTTTACATACCCTACACTTCCTGAGATCCCTGACTAAATAATAGGTACTGCACCATCTTTCATACCTATTGAAATGACCCATTCTGGAGACATGAGTATTCACTAATTGCAAAAACCTTTGAACTTCAGTGAATGACTTTCTTATCTCAATTCTTATCCTTCTTGTCTTTTGCTTGAGTGCTACTTTCAAATTTTTTGCCTTCCTAGTGCTACCTTCTTTCTCTGATGTGTTTATTGTCTTCATGGGAGGGCATAGCTTCGCATAAAAGCATTTCTGCTCTCTAAGCATACACTTCATTCTATTTCAGCTCCCTCCTTGTAAATCTATATTATGCGTCTAGAGCTGCCCATGACTCTTGCAAGTACATATCATATTTTCCTTGTCTTTTAGCCCACTATGTACTTACCCTGACCTTTTTTTTCTGTGACTCATAAATCCATAATACAAAAAAAAACTGTGCACAGAGAGTCTATCTTTTCTGTGCTATTGAAAACCCCTTAGTTGTGCTTCTGAAGCCATCCTACCTGACAACCCTTTTGTTCCACTTGCTAAAAGATGGAACCTTTCTGTGTTACTGTGTGATGTGTACCACAGTGCATTCTCCGAGGTTGTGGCCACATCCGGGTCACCAAAGGCTAATTCAAAATTTACCATGAAATGAAGGAAGATTGTTGCTGCCCAAGAGTTTTAGAGGAGCTCCATGGTGCATGGCATTTCCCAGCATGCAGTCTCATCTGTGAGGTATGATATTGCAAACCCAATTTTTGCTTGCTTGTCTGAGAACTGATGTCCATTGAGAAGGACATAGAGGCTTTCCTGAAACACATACTAATCTGCTAAGAGACTTTGTTTTCCATAGAAGATGACTGGGACTAAAATCTTTTGGCCTTTAACAAGTGGCACTGGTGTCATAGGGGGTGGGCTTTGTAAGGTAAGAGACCTTTTAGGGAAATGCAGAATTCCAAGTAAGCAATAGCGCGAATTAGCTCAAGGAATCAATTCTAGTCACCTTTTAGGGAAATACAGAATTCTAAGTAAGCAATAGCGCGAATTGGCTCAAGGAATCAACTCTAGTCACCTGCAGCAGAAAACAGTTAACTAAATATTTCATGTGAAGTATAATTAAGAGAAAAATAAGTAGTATTATAAAAGTATAGGTACCTTTTAGGGAAATGCAGAACCCCAAGTAAGCAGTAGCGCAAATTAGCTCAAAGAATCAACTCTAGTCACCTAAAGGTAAATCAATCTAATTTTAAAAGTAGTAAAAAGGATAAATAAGTGAAGGAGTGAAGGCAACATTACCTGCAGCAGAGAACAGTTAACTGAGGAATAATGGACTAAGAAATGGTCCTTTTTATCTCGTTACTGGACTGTTTACAGCTGCAGGTAAGTTTAGATACAAATGTAACTCGTATGATGAAAGAAGTGTAAATACAGATGTAGAGTAATTAAAGGAGGTGTAGATACACAAAAAAATGCAATTAGATCTAGGAGACTAAGTAGTAAGACAGAATCAAGTACGTGATGTAATGTGATAGAGTAATGGTGAGATGCTGACTAATATGACTGAGTCTAGTAAGTGACATTCTGATTATGCTATCATGAGAGGTAATAGATTACGTGTGTAAAGTCGAGTCTTTTATTCTAATACCCTCCTGTCTTGGGAGACTGCAGGCAGTAGACCACAAGACCTGAGAAAAGATGAGAGCGCCTTTCCAGGAGTTGCCTTTGTGAGACAATCAGCTAGCATGGAGGTAGTAGGAGTGTATGGTATATTCATTTTTCCAGCCAGGACTTGTTCGCAAATCCAGTGGTACTGTCAGCCTAAATATCCTTAGGACTGAGTATTTCTTTTGCTTAAAATAAGATAACCTTAACTAGATTAAGCTTATATCTTAAAAATAAGGTTAAAATAATAATATATATTATTTTATTATATATATATATAATTATTATTCTATTATATAATTTATAATAGTTTAAATAGCTTATCCATGGCCTAATAATACTTATTAAGGTGTTAATGGAGTCATAATATACTTATCTTAAGTGATATGAAGTAATTATTGACATACATAAGCTTATATGTATACATAAATCTCATATTCAGTGAAATATGCAGTATATTATGTATATTTAGGTATATAAGTGGGTTTTAGCCCCTTAATAGCCTATAACCTTTGTTTTTCTGCTTATTTTAGGTCATATGGACGAAATCAGTGGACTCACAACGCCTACAGAAGCATAGACACCTATATCAGGCGCATACACCCAGTTTGGACAACTAAAATTACTTCCTTGGATGGTTATTCACGGATTTATGGGTTGGAAAGATGTTTTTGGGTTAATGTGGATGCTTGGGGATGTTATTGGGGGCTTGGACATTTTATTTGTTTCCTTTATATGCTTTTAGTTTCATTAAATCTCTTTTTGATCATTTATTTTTCCTGTTTCTTTATGGTATCCGCTTTTATCTGGGTTTTCTATTTATGGTATGACTCTGTTATTATTAATAGTGATGGAGGGTCCTTACTGGAGGTCTGGGTGTTGAAACTGCTTGAAGTGGAAGCCATGGGGAGGTGATGGGCCCTCACAGTGCTGTAATTTCCGGGGATAGCAGTGACATCATCTGGATTGAAGGTCTGTGCACTCCAGTGGATTTGGGTATAAGTAAGGAGGGATTTTGACGGTTTATTATAATCATTCAATTACTACACTTCAACCAAACACTATAATACAATTATTAGCAATCAGAAATATATTATAAAGCCTTTATAAATTGATATTATCTTTATAATAAGCTATAAATATATTTTATTCTTCTATTTTCCACCACTAGCACGCATTTAAATCCAAGTATTGTGAGTTTTATTTGAGTATAACTATTCTATTAGTCTTCCCCTGAGGTTTAATCACTAAATCATTTATAAATAAGTAGTAGGACCATAAAATAACACTATTATATCATACTTACATACTAGACTATACTGACAATTGGGGGTCTTTCCTTATATTTTACTTATTATTTAGTATAAGCCTTGGGACGTGATTTTTACCTTAGTACAACTCAAAATTAACCAAATATTTGGGTCTGCTGCATATTAGTGGGTCATCATAACTCATTGATTGCGGAAAAGAACCCTTATAATAATTGTACTAATTTTTTATCATAAAAATTAGATATTTAAAGTAGTAACTGTACCCAATATAAACCACAATTTCACTTGGTATTTGGACACCAATATAACACCCAATTAAATTGGTATTTGGCTAAAGCTTGGTAAGCTAATTATTCACCCTTATAGAGGTCTAGTTAAACTTATTATTATATTTTTAACAGATTTTTTTGAATTTTTCTTATATTTTATTTAAATAAATAAAGATATAAATTCAGGGTAAGCTCCATTGCTTTTTTATTAGTAATATAATTACTAATATCTTTTGTCTACTAATTCCATAGAGTTTTTTCCTTTTGTAGACGTAAAATATTGTTATTCTGAACAATATGAGTGCTCCCCAGGATAATGTAAGTGAACAGCCTGCTTATAATACCAGGTCTAAAGCTAACAAAAACTTTCCAGGACATCACCATGGAGGGACAACAGTACCCTCAGCCAGAAAGCATGAGTATAGAGGAAAAGGACGCCCTCTTAAAAAAGATAACTATAAAAAAGACGTCTCCTCCTCTTCAGGATCAACTGTCCCACCTGGCCAAACAGGTTCTGAAGTTGGAGGAATCAAAATCTCTCATGTTCAAAGAAGTAGAGCAGTTGCAAAACAATTGCAAGGTAGGATTTCAGCAGATGAATCAGGCAATGGCAGAATTAAAGGGAGGCCAGCCCAGTCAATCAAATCAGCAACCCCCTACCCAAGGAGGGTCCACTCACTCCCAGGAGAAAATCCTGGTAGACAAATGGAAATGGGACTGGTTTCACCAACAGTGGACAAGCAACAGTTGCAACAGGGATCCACACCCTCATCTGACTTCCTCAGCTCACCCTTACAAGGGAAAAAAGCGCCAAAAATCAGGACTGGCAACCATCCCTTGGTAAGTAACTTACCCTCTCAGATTAGGCATAATACTGATAATTACAATATAGGTAATTCTATTGATGTTAAATCTGTACAAAAAATAGAGGAGGATTTAAGAAATTTAGGTTTTAGAGTAGATACACCTGACTTGTCTTTTGTCCATAATAACAGTACTATATACAATGATAATACAGTTAATTCTCAGTTGCAACCAACTACTAGTGAAATGAGAAGTTCACAGGAGAGTGAGAGAATTGAAAAGGAGGACATGGAATATTTTATCAATAATCCAACTGTCCATAGAATTGTTTCAGTATTGTGGAATAGAATGACTGATTGTGAGGAACAGACAGTTAAACTCACTAGTGATACAATTTCATCCTTAACATTGAACATTTCTCAATTAGCAACACGTAATAAAGAATTAGAGAAAGAACATTTGTCTCTAACTCTTAAATATGATTCATTGAGTAATAAATATAATGACCTTTCAAACAAATTTTGTGAGTTAGAAAAATTATATGAAACACACTTATTAAAGACTGAATCAAGAACAAAGTTATCTTTTGCACAGACAAATCAAAGTGTCTCTGAGCTGCTACAAAGATTAACTAAATTTGAGATTGAAACTGCCAATCTACTGATGAACCAGGATAATCATAAGTATAATCAATATAATAATAATCCTTTCATTGGCAAAAGTGAATCTCATTCCTTCCCTGTACCACCACAATTAAAACCATCTGGTGGTAGTGTCAAATCTGAAAATATAAGTCACAAATCCGTGCAGGAAGAAATACAAGACTATTTATCAAAATTGAATGAGTTGTTGAATTTACCTAAGATTAGTGAGATAAAATCCAATCAGAAGAACTGGCCTAAGATAGATCAGTACCCAACTTATGATGGGGAAGCCAGCTCTGATTGGCAACATTTTATTCAAAGAATTGACAACTTGAAATTCTCATATAAGTTACCAGATTAAGAGATAACATCAAAATTAATTCCTTTATTTAAGGATGTTGCTTTATTATGGTTTGAAGCTGTCTTAAGTGAGGGTAGAGACTACTCTTGGGATGAATGGAAACAACTTATTGAAAAACAATTTGGAGGTTCTAAATTCAGGCTTACTCAGCAAAGACTGTATGAGAAGAATAGGTATAATCCGTTGAATGGTGACAAACCTATGGTATTTTTAATGAATTTAAACAAAATATTAAAAGCCATTGAGCTTCATATGGATTTTAACTTATGGAAAGATAAGATAATATACAAATTACCTATATCTGTCAGAGACATTGTTGTAGCTAGAACATTAAATGTTACTGAATATTCTGACTTTATTAATATTTGCAATGAAATATTATTAAACCATAAGTATGAATCAAGGTATTCCACTTATAAGCAAAATGTTGAACCTGTAAAAACTCAGAATTCAAAAACACTTCAGGAGAAGCAGAAAAAACCTACTGCACCTGTAGTACCTAAAAAGTATGAAACAAATACTTGTTATAAGTGTAACAAACCTTGGGTCAAAGGTCACAAATGTGAGAAAAACATAAATATTGTTGAAAATCAACGTGAATCTGAAACTGAAACTGAAAAAAGTAAAGAATCAAGTGATTATGACAGCAATATCTCATATAGTGATGAAAATGAAGTCTGTATGTTGGAAGATGATTTGTCCACCTTTTACAATCCAATATTAAATATAGACTCAAATGAATCTTTAATGAATTTTGAGGATGTTAAAATCATTAAGGATATATAAGAAGATATTGTGCTTTTGGTCTTAATTTTAAAGACAATGACAAATTCACGCATGATTGGGTAACCCTTATCCCAGGTTTAGAATTTGCATATAATAGTACAGTACATTCTGTCACTGGCAAAAAGCCATTTGAGTTATGGTTGGGTTATTTACCTAATACCCCTGCTAAAACTCTTAATAAGTTACCTAGATTAGATATTCATCCAGGTACTAAATCTTTTCTTCAGATGCAGGAATTATGCAGAAAACATGCTCAAGAATGTATAAATAAGGCTTTTGAGTATGAAAAGAAAAGATGGGATAAAGCCCATAAAGAACAAATGTTCAAAGAGGGTGATGAAGTCCTTATTTCAACGCTACATTTCAATTTAAATGGTAATGTTAAATTGAAGGATCCATTCATTGGACCATTTGTAGTTAAAAAGATGGTTGGTAATAATGCTGTTGAGGTTATTCTATATGCAACTTATGATAGAAAACATCCAGTATTTCCTATTTCTCTTATAAAACCATACCATTCTAATGATACTGCTCTCTTTCCAAGAAGATCAGGAAGGCATAAACAGCAACCTGAAGAAATAGTGGAAAAAGCAGAAATTGAAAAGATACTTAAAAAGAGACACCTTACAAAAGAAAAGGGAGTTGAGTATCTGTTAAAGTTTAAAAATAAATCAAGTGAATATGACCAGTGGATTCCAGAAAATGAAATCTCTGATCTTAAAAATCTCTTGAAAAAATTTAAATCTAAATAATACTGTTCATTCAGTATATGTATTATAAAATTTTTTTTTTTTTATTATTTCATTCCTTAAGATTAATTAAAATGTCTTAACATTTTTTTTTATTGTTTTTTTTGGGGTGAGGGAGTGTCAGCCTAAATATCCTTAGGACTCAGTATTTCTTATGCTTAAAATAAGATAACCTTAACTAGATTAAGCTTATATCTTAAAAATAAGGTTAAAATAATAATATATATTATTTTATTATATATATATATAATTATTATTCTATTATATAATTTATAATAGTTTAAATAGCTTATCCATGGCCTAATAATACTTATTAAGGTGTTAATGGAGTCATAATATACTTATCTTAAGTGATATGAAGTAATTATTGACATACATAAGCTTATATGTATACATAAATCTCATATTCAGTGAAATATGCAGTATATTATGTATATTTAGGTATATAAGTGGGTTTTAGCCCCTTAATAGCCTATAACCTTTGTTTTTCTGCTTATTTTAGGTCATATGGACGAAATCAGTGGACTCACAACGCCTACAGAAGCATAGACACCTATATCAGGCGCATACACCCAGTTTGGATAACTAAAATTACTTCCTTGGATGGTTATTCACGGATTTATGGGTTGGAAAGATGTTTTTGGGTTAATGTGGATGCTTGGGGATGTTATTGGGGGCTTGGACATTTTATTTGTTTCCTTTATATGCTTTTAGTTTCATTAAATCTCTTTTTGATCATTTATTTTTCCTGTTTCTTTATGGTATCCGCTTTTATCTGGGTTTTCTATTTATGGTATGACTCTGTTATTATTAATAGTGATGGAGGGTCCTTACTGGAGGTCTGGGTGTTGAAACTGCTTGAAGTGGACGCCATGGGGAGGTGATGGGCCCTCACAGTGCTGTAATTGCCAGGGATAGCAGTGACATCATCTGGATTGAAGGTCTGTGCACTCCAGTGGATTTGGGTATAAGTAAGGAGGGATTTTGACGGTTTATTATAATCATTCAATTACTACACTTCAACCAAACACTATAATACAGTTATTAGCAATCAGAAATATATTATAAAGCCTTTATAAATTGATATTATCTTTATAATAAGCTATAACTATATTTTATTCTTCTATTTTCCACCACTAGCACGCATTTAAATCCAAGTATTGTGAGTTTTATTTGAGTATAACTATTCTATTAGTCTTCCCCTGAGGTTTAATCACTAAATCATTTATAAATAAGTAGTAGGACCATAAAATAACACTATTATATCATACTTACATACTAGACTATACTGACAGGTACTGTACTTCGATATGCTTGGTTTGTGCTTGAAATATGGGGTTTTGTGAAAGTAAAATCGCTCCTTGATTGTTGCCAAATATAGTGATAGGGAGAGAGATAGGATAATTTAGTGATTCGAGGAGGGAGATAACCCAGATTGCCTCTTGTCCAGCTGAAGTACATGATCTGTATTCCGCCTCTGATTATGATAGGGCAACCATGTGTTTTTTCTTTGCTTTCCAGGAGATAGCACCACCATTGAGAAAGAAAACATACCCTGTTGTAGATCGTCTAGTACTGGGACATCCTGCCCAATCTGCGTCAGCATAACCAACAGGAAGTAACCAAGAATGATGTCCAAGAGGTTTCTGAATTGTTGGGTTTTTTGAGAATCTTAACTCTAAATGGACTGTACCTGCCAGATACCGAAGAATATGTTTGTAGGCTATCCAGTGAGCGATCCCAGGGTTTTCTAGGTATTGGGATAGTTGACTGACAGAAAATTCCAGATCTGGTCGAGAACATTGGACCAGATAGTTCAGGGACCCAACAGTGCTTCTGTAATTGATCTTCAAGTTATTGAAATGTTCTATTTTGATTGGAGTGGCAGGGAGTAACTGGCAGTGTGGTAATAGAGGAGTGACAACAGGTTTGCAGGACGCCATGTTGTATTCTGTCAAGAGGTTAAATATATAAGTTGGCTGTGACAATTGAACAGTATTTTTTTATGAATCGTTATCAATCTTCATTCCCAGGATATATTTAAGAGGCCCTAAAGATTCCATATTGAATCTAGCCTTAATTTGAAGTTTGAACGCAGATAAGTCTTTACCAAAAACTGTTAAGTTGTCCACATGTAGGTAAACAAAGAGAGGCTTTTCCTTGTCTATCGAGGTGAATAGGCAGGGATCTGCTGGAGATGGAGATAGATTTATAGATTGAAAAAATTCATTAATTTCTTTTGACCAACAGCGAGGTGATTGTTTAAGACCATAGATGGAGCGTTTGAGTTTAAGGACAGGATTGTTGAGTTTTTTGGTAACATTCACACCAGGAGGTATTTTCATGTAAACATCTTCTTTGAGAGAACCATGAAGAAATGCTCCCTTTACATCCATGTGTTCCATCTCATATTGTTGTTGAGATGCAAGTGCCAGAAGGGTCCTGAAGTTGGTAAGCCGGCCGGTGGGGGCAAAGGTTTCAAAGTAATCAATTCCTTCTTTTTGGTGGAACCCCTGAGCGCATAGTCGGGCTTTAAACTTTGAGATGCCTCCTGATTCATTTGCTTTTATGGTGAATACCCATTTGTTACCAATAGCTTTTCCATCATTGGGTTTCCCCACAATATGCCAGACTTGATGTTTGGCTATGTGGTCTAGTTCAGCTGTGATAGCTTCTGACCAAGAATATGCATTTTCTCCAGACACTGCTTGTTGGTAAGTAGGAGGTATAGGTACTTTGGATGCTAATGTGAGAGAGTTAATATGAAGAAGTTGACTAGGTGGTCTTCTTTGTCGTGGATGATTAAGGATGTTATTAGGATTTATATTGGAGTTGATTTCTTTTGGTGGGGGTTGGTCAATTGGCACGTAGGTAAACTGTTTAGATACTGGAATAGTTTTAGGACTAATTAAGCCTTGTACTTCTTCATCTTCAAGGTCATTTGATTCAGAAGAATCTGAAACTGAGATTGAGGAGTCTGGTTAAGGTGACACAGGAAAAGGTAGAGTTGAATTTTATTCTGATTCACTCGGGGAACTTTGTGAGTCAGTGAGATTAGTGTCCATGCTCTCTTCTCTCAGCGTTGGAAAAGGAACATTATTCTCAGTTAACTGAGCCTGTCTCAGCTTTTGGTAAGGAAAGCTTTCTTCATTGAATACAATGTCATGAGAGTAAGAGATGGAGTGATTGGTTGGGTCTAGTAATCTATAGGAACTCAATTTTTCATCATACCCAAATAGTATTAAATGCCGAGCTGAAGAGTTAAATTTTACTTTTCTTAGTTTCTTTGGAATTAATGAGTATGCGCTACAACCAAAAGTTCGAAGATGGGTAAGTTTAGGTGGGTAACCAAATAATTTTTCATAAGGTGAGATCATTTGTTGACTTTTGGTTGGAGTCCTGTTGTAAAGGTAAACTGCTGTAGTGAAAGCTTCAGCCCAGAGTTCTGGAGGAAGGTTGGCCTGAAATAAGAGGGCTTTGGCTTTTTCTGTTGTGGTCCTGTTAGCTCTTTCGGCAACTGGGTTTTGTTTTGGAGTATAGGGTGCAGTGATATGCGTTTGTATCCCCTCTTTATATAAATAATCTTTAACCTCTTTATTACAGTATTCTCCACCACCATCATTTACTAGGTTACATATTTTTGTGTTAAGTGCTAGTTCAATGGTTTTCTTAAAGTGTAGAAATGTAGAGAAGGTATCATTTTTATTTCTTAAAATATAGATAAAGCGATAGGAGGTATAAAAATCTGTTAATTGAAAATAGTATAGACATCCTCCTAAGGAAGGGGGGAATATTTTTCCGCTCAAATCAGAATGAATGTATTCCAGGGGTCGTGTTTCTTTGGGTAAAGTTCCAGGAAAAGGAAGGGCATGATGTTTTGCATAGACACAGCTCTCGCAAAAGGGATCAAGTGAGTCTGAGGGTCTAATATAGTGGTGTGTTCTTAAATGATCCATGACAGCTTTTCCAGGGTGACCTAGTCTGTTATGCCAAATGGCAGGACTGCTAGCTACTGAAAGAAGAGATACATTAGTAGGAAGAGACTTACCAGTGAATACATTTTTGAGTACAAACAGATTGTCTACAAAATCTCCTACTAATCTGAATCCAGATTTAGTGGTGAAGAGGAATGAATTCCCAGTGATGGTGAGCTCCATACTACTATGTTTCTTTCTTAAAGCTCCTAGACTGATAAGGTTGATTTTTAGTGAAGGAAAAATGAGACAGTTGTCGAGTATCATTTGTTGGTTTTCTGAGGCTAGAATGACAGAGCCGCTTCCTTTTGATGGAGCTGTGGAGTCATCACCAAATGTGATTGTTGATTGAACATTGTTGAGAGAGCAGAAATGTTCCATGGAATTGAAAATATGCTTAGTTGCTCCACTGTCTAAAATATAGGTGTCCTCGGGGGGGTTTGTGAACGTAGATAGGCATCTGGGGATAAATGGTTGAACCTGAGAAAGATCAATTGCGACATTGGCTTTAGTGGTTTCTGCTTTCTTGGTACGTAAATGAGGGTGGAGTTAAAAACAATATTTTTTGTCATGTTTAGTTTTGGGGTTGTGTTTTCCTCCAGTGCAGATTTCGTAAGGTTTTTTATCTGAGACTTTGAATTCCTTGGGTTGTTCTGTTTGGTTGATGGTATTTTCAAGAATATAATTATCAAGAGCTTGGATGAGATTTTCAATGGTGATTGATTCTTTTCTGGCTTGAGCATTATGAAGTAGTGATTCCCGAAGAGAGTTAAACTCGTTTGGCAGTCGATATAAAAAGTATGAGGCAAGCAGGTGTTCCTTGAGTTCAATTTTTACAGCCCCTAATTCAGATACGATAGTTTTGATTAATTCGATATATTTTGGGATATCTCCAGGGTAGGTAACTAGAGCAAACTTCTGGAAAACGCACATTTGGTTAGTTTTGCTGGATGATTTATAATGGTTGTCTAGTTTTTTCCAGAGCTTATGAGGTTTGTTTTTATTTTCAGCAGTAACAAATACTTGCAGATGATAAAAGTTCATGAATTGGGTAATATATCCAGCAGCCTTTTGTTTACGGAGTCGAAATGGTTTGAATTCAGAGTCAGATTCCACAGGAGGAGAGACATTGTCTATCACAATGTCGTATAGATTTTGTTGCATGAACAAACTTTCCATGCGAAAAGACCACAATTGATAGTTGTCCTTCTCAAGGATAGGAATGCCCGAGGTATTGATGTCAGGTGTTTGCATGATGAGATGAAGGTAGTGAATTAATATTGTCTGTACTATAGTGTAGATAACCACCGGTCTCATAATCTGTAAGGTAGGACACCTTTTAGGGAAATGCCGAATTCCAAGTAAGCAATAGCGCAAATTAGCTCAAGGAATCAACTCTAGTCACCTGCAGCAGAAAACAGTTAACTAAATATTTCACGTGAAGTATAATTAAGAGAAAAATAAGTAGTAGTATAAAAGTATAGGTACCTTTTATGGAAATGCAGAATTCCAATTAAGCAATAGCGTGAATTAGCTCAAGGAATCAACTCTAGTCACCTAAAGGTAAATCATTCTAATGTTAACAGTAGTAAAAAGGATAAATAAGTGAAGGAGGAAGGCGACATTACCTGCAGCAGAAAACAGTTAACTGAGGAATAATGGACTAAGAACTGGTCCTTTTTATCTCGTTACTGGACTTTTTACAGCTACAGGTAAGTATAGATACAAATGTAACTTGTATGATGAAAGAAGTGCAAATACAGATGTAGAGTAATTAAAGGAGGTGTAGATACACAAAAAAATGTAATTTGATCTAGGATACTAAGTAGTAAGACAGAATCAAGTACTTGATGTAATGTGATAGAGTAATGGTGAGATGCTGATTAATATGACTGAGTCTAGTAAGTGACATTCTGATTATGCTATCATGAAGAGGTAATAGATTACGTGTTTAAAGTCAAGTCTTTTATTCTAATAGGCTTCAGTGGCATCCAGCTCAGCTTCAGTGGGGCTGCAATATGAGGCCTTTTTTCTGCTAAATGTTCCATGAGTCTGGAATTTTTTTCTTTCAAGCATGCCATTTGTTCTTGCATTTCAACAAGGGCTACTACATCAGGGTTACCTGAGGGGTTCATTTTTCTTTAGTAGTGCACCAATTAAGATGGTACAAAATGTTAAGACCTACGAAGGTGGACTACTACTAGCTCTAATGCTAGCCTTAACAGGACTGACTATTCTGGGTACAGAAGTGAGACAAACTAGACTGACTATGTCAGAATTAGAAACAGTGAGGGAAGGCGGGACTGAATATGCTACCTTTAGCAGTGAAATAAGAGAGTAATTAGATTACTATAGAAGTTGTCCAATTAGGAGTGCTTTACAGTGCTTTCCCCATATAACCCCCTTATGCAATATCCACTCCTCTGCCTCTTTACAATGCATAGAACCCATAGTGCTCCTACTCCTCACCTCGCAACCAAATCCTAACAATTTTTCCCCTACAGCTGCTTTTGCTTCCTTGTGCCTGATATTACACTTGTAGCCACCTATCAATGGCCAATAAAAACATTTGATGTTACTTCTTCCTATTTAAACAGCAATATTGATGAATAAATATACATCAAGCAACCAGATGGTTTTAATGATGGCCATTCTTCCCATTTATTTCAGTTAAAAAAGGTGTTACATGTAATGAGACAAGCAGAAAGATGTTGTTTGAAACATATCAGCAAGATTCTATATATTATTGGATATAAGGCAAGTCATCAAGATGGGAGTGTCTACATATTCAGAAATGAAAAATCCAAATCCATGATCTGGATACACCTTGACAATGGTGTTGTCATTGGAAGCAATAAATATGCCTTAGTTGAACTAACAAACAACATTGACAAATACCTGAAAGTTAAATGGACTGACAGTATTTCCTCAATTGTTGGTTTAGCTGTCTCACGTTGCCAGAATGGTTTCACAATTCATCAACCCTACTTTTTAACAAAATTCTGAATGATTTCAATCCAGCTTTCCACTGCCTTCTGATTTACAATTGTCATCCTTGAAAGATAAAACAGATCCACCAATCAAACCAACTGAATTCTTATTGATTTTAGGCTTGCTCTTGTATCTTGTAGTAGGCTCTTGTCCAGATTTAGCATACTTAATCAATTTCCTGGCATGTTCTGCGTCAAGCCCAGGTAAAATTGAATGGGATGTGTTGAATCACCTACTCAGATATTTGGAGTTAAAAAAGAATTTTAAATTCCATCTCTTTCCAAACAACAAAAATTCAACACAGGTTTATTGTGATAAAACTTGCAGAGGTGAATCTTCTAGGGCTACAGGCGGCCATGTCTTATTTCTGAACAATTGTCCCATTCTCTGGAAATTCAAGCATTAAAATCATGTTGCTACTGCCTCCAGGTGCTCCAAATTGATGGCAATGTTAAATTCCACTTGACAAGCTCTATGGATATGGAATATATTGCATGAATTAGAGTTGTGTAATGGCCCTACAATACTATTCTGTGACAACAAGGGTGCTATTATTTCAGCCACAGACAACCCTTCAGATAGATGGTGTTACCATGTAGACTGTTATTTATACTTTGTAAATGAACAAATTCATAGACGCAAAATAAATATCAAATGGGTTCCTACAAATGAACAGCTGGCAGATCTATTAACAAAAAATTTTGGTGCAAACATTTGGAAAGAAAATTTTTTTTTGCTTGGGGTTTACTAGTTATTTGTTTATTTTATTTTTTTCTTTCTTTCTTCTTTTCTTCTTTCAACCTTTACCATTCTTAGAGAATCTGCAGCTGTGTTGGTAAGGTGGTTTGGTATGCATATTTTACTGACTTATTCCCCAATTGTTGCTTGTTTAGACTCTAGTAACTAATTTATTCTGTAGTCATATAATAAAATGAGCAAAGTTGCTTGAGAAGCTTCTGTAATTTCCAAAAACCTTGCACCACTTTTTTTGATTCAACCACTACCTACTGAAGCCAGATGCACCTCATTAATTACTTATCCCTTTTTACACCCTCACTTCACACAACAATAGCCACTACTATTCATTCAATTACTACATATATTTTCATTAAACACTTCAGCCTCACCTTTTCATCTATAATATCTCAATAATAACTCATTTATGTTGACTGAATCTAAGAAAAAAAAATTTCCTAATTGACACCCCCAAGAAGAACAACTTGCTTTGTCATGGACAAGCATTATTGAGCAACCCAAGTGCTTCACATTTGACTTACACTCCCCTGTGTCCAATATACACATTATTTAGCTATATATTGTTAGAAATTAAAAGAAATAGAGTTTTTACAATGCAAAAATGGTAGTGAAACATGTTTGGGTTGTAGGTACTATTTGTATTACAGTAGTCTTTCATAAGCTGTTGATGTCCATCAATGCAATAGTAATTAATAAATAATTTCTTATAGGCTTTATTACTTAATTTCATTGACTCCAAAAGATCTCTAAATATGGTTTCTTCTTCTTCAATAGATTTTAGTTCATCTATCATGTGCATAAATCTTTGTGCCATGTTATTGAGGATGTGCATGTATGAGTTGAAGTATGAAATGGATGCCCTAGTAGTTATTGAATGAGTTGCAAAACTGAAGAATATTTCAAAAATGCGCATTCAGTTAAAGAATTTTCATACGGCTGATGAATATTGAAATTAAGTAACAAATGGTGCCATAAAATGCATATAGCTACTGAATATTTTCTGAAATGGCTGTGGATGCTCTTAAGCAATTAGGTAATGGGAAAATTGCTAAGTGGGGGGTGTTATGTACATAGTTAGGTAAACTAAGCAATTTATGTTTTATGTAAATAGCTATATATAAAAACCTATGAAACAATGAAGTCTGTCAGCCAGGATATTCCAGGAGTCTAGTAAATGATATGTTAACTTATAGGACCTAAAAGAGGGCGTAAGAATTGTATTTGATGTATATAAATTAATATTTTATTGCATAATAAAATTATATAAGTATCTTATTACATATAAGTGTTATATTAATTTTATTGTTTATATAAATTTTTTATACATTTAAATTAAACATAATATATTTTATATTCTACAAATAATGGCACATTTTTATGTATTTAATAATTATAAATTTGTATTTAATAATTATAAATTTATATTTAATTAATTAAAAACATATATTTTAATTATAAGTGTAAAATTGACTTATAATATAATTAAATTAGTTATTTAAATTTATATATTACATAACACATTTCATATAATATTAAACAATAATTAATGACGCTTCTTTTGTGCTTAATTGTGTCAGGAAAAAAACAATTAATTAATTTATACTAAATTGAGATTACTTACATATTTTGTTGCGTCAAAATATTTTTTGTTTCACTTAAAAATCCTTAAATAAGACTGTACCATCTGTTTTGAATTATTTTTCTCATAGTTCCTATGTTCCACGCTTGTTTAGTTATTCACTATTTTTACTTACTGATTTGGGAATTATTGTGGGGAATTTGGATTATTAATTGGGGTTTTTAATTATTTGTTTCATATTTTTCTCTACATTGTTATGTTTCACTTATTCTTTTAGATTCTTGTTTTATTCTATTATGTTTCTTGTATTTTCAAATATAGTAGCGCTTCAGAGGGCCCATTGCCTATAAAAAGGCCTTGGTTAATCCCCTGTAGCCCCATCACTTACTATATACTCAACAATTTAACATATTTTATTATAACCGTTTGATTATTATTTTTATTAGTATTACAAATCTAATTTAAATTTTATATAACAAATTAAAGGTTGCAATAAGTCTGATAGTAATTACAGTGCTTGCCACACAGAACCCTTACTTGAAATAATAATATTATTAATCAAACCTCATCTTTTGTCACCTCTCAAGATACTTGTCATTGGTTTCCTTTTAAATAAATTAAATAATATTTTACATCTTGTTTTATTTTTATTTTCTCCTTGTCCTCCTCCTTTTCTCCCTTTTTCTTCTTCCCTCTTCTAGACAACTGACCGACAACTGGGGACCTTTCCTAAACGACAACGACAATCGAGCCTGGCGACAAACAACAAACGCACGGACCACCTAGCAAAAAAGAAACTTTTGCCGTGACCGTGTTTCGAACTTGGGTTCTATATATTAGGTTTATATTATATTAATTCATATATTATTTTGAAGTGATTTTTTGATCACTATAGTAAGTTCACCTTTGCACCTCTCACTCATATTACTATATTTTTACTGCAATAACAGTGATTGTGGCTTAATTTCTGATTCACTGAGTGTAAGTGTTAAATTATTAATTTTTTTTTCCTAGTTGACCATTATAGAGTGTTAAATCCTCTTAGTCCTAGAAGAATTAACATTATTATTAATACAAATAGAATTATTAAATTAATTTTTTTTATTATTAATTATTGTTAATTTTGGTTGACTTAAAAGTACTTTGTGCTTAGTCCCATATATATTGCCATATTTAATATTGGTAATTTAATTAATTGGTTGAATTAACTTGATTGTTTATTCCCAATTTAACTTTGCAATCCATTTTATTAATTAATTTTTTATAAATATTACTTTATATTAAAAATTTTTTTTATATATAATTTAATTAATAAAAAAAAATCTTTATTTGGAGCAATTATTAACTGACTTTTATTAATTTTATTACAAGTTAATTAATCTTCCCACTATTATGTGCAACATTTTGGCTGAAAAAATGGATAACATGCAAGTGGATGAAATTGAAATTGATTATGATGCTGATACTGTGAGTTCTTCTAAAGTTGAACATAAAAAATCTTATGCTAACTAGAAAAATTCACATAATTCAGGATGTGGAAATGACAGGAGAGGTAAACAAATCAAACCCCCTTCCCCCAGCACAACAGAAGGAAGTAAAGCCTCTAGTACCTCAAGAAGGTCTTCCAAAAGGATTCAAAATAAAAAAGCTTCCTCTACCACAACCAATCAGCAACCTTTCCAGTCATATAAAAGAGCTGGAGACAAAAAACATGAGGTACAAAGCAAAAGTAGACACCTTGTGGGATCAGGTTCAAGAACTCAGGAACCAAAATCAGGCCCAGGCCCCTCCTCAGTTGCCTCCCTATCAGCCTCAGTTTCAGGCTCAACCTTCACAGCCACCCAGCTCAACCATCCAAAATCCAAATACTATGGAAGTAGAGCAATGTAAATGGGATTATCTAGTGAGTCACTACCAACAGAATGTGCAACACCCTCCTCATCATCAGCCTGGCCCATCCAGAACACCCAATTTCCATCCACCTCCTCATCCCTACCAACAAAGCAGGAGAAAGAATGCCCAAGCACAATCCCAAACTCAGTCTCAGGGGAAGTTTCCTCCTCTTCCATGGTAAGTAATTTGGTTGATAATCACTTGGTTATGTTCTCTAATAAAACTTCTTCTGCAGGTAATATTATTGAACATGGTGAAAGAACAGTTAAACCTGTTAAAAGACAGCTTCCTGTAACTAGTAACCCTATTGATGTAATTAGCAAATTGTCATTTGATGAACCTTTACATTTAACTTCTACTTCTTTAATTAATCCTTCTCTTGCAATTAAAAATGATTCTGTTCCCCCTGAAATCTATACCTTAATTGAAAAAACTTCTGAGGAAATATTGAAAGATACCCTTGATTTTAATGTTGTGAAAGACAAACATTTGAGAGATGTGTTAATCCATGAAAATGATAGATTAAATAATTAACACTTGAAATGTAAAGTGAGTTCTTCTGTACAAGATACAGCTTATTTAAAAATCAAAGAAACCTTGAATATTGTTCTTAGTCAACAAAAACAAATAAGGAGTGACCATAAAGGTATCTCAGATAGAAATATCAATCTACATAAGACCTTGAGTGAATTGAAACCCCTTATTGAAGAAAATTATTCATTAAAAAATGAAATAAAATATCTACAAAATGAGTTTAAAAAGCTAAAAAATGATTTCCATGCACTAAGTGCCAAACACACAGTTTCTGAGGACAGAGTTGTTCTATCTCTTGTAAAAAAAAATGACCAGATGTCTGAAATTCTAAGAATAAGAAACTATGTGTCTGACCTGCAGGAAAAATTCTCAACCTTAACCATCAATAATGAATTGAATGAGAATTTTGACATAAGCTGCATAAAAATAAAGGAAAAAAACCTGAGCAAAGTTCATCCTTTCTTCCTCATATTTCAACCATTAAACAAACTGACAATGAGTCTGTAAAATCTTTTGCTACTAGCAAAAAATCTTGTGATGGTCATGCACCAGCTGTTTCTGTAAATAATGAAATTTCTGAACACCTGGCTGAACTTCAGGAATTATTAATAATGAATAATTCAAACCAAAAAGTGGACCATCCTAGTAGTCAGTAAAATTGGCCTATGTTAGACAAATATCCTACCTTTGATGGTGATTCTTCCTCTGATTGGCAACACTTTATCCAAAGAATTGATAATTTATAGAGATCTTATAAACTACCTGATGAGGAAATTGTTTCTAAGCTAATTTCTTTATTTTCCAATGTAGCCTTGATGTGTTATGAATCTGTTCTTCTAGATAACAATCATTATACATAGAATGATTGGAAATCCTTGATTGAGAATCAGTTTGGTGGTTCAGAATTCAGGTTAGCTCAGCAAAGACTGTATGAGAATACTAGATATGTATCCTCCTCTGTTGAAAAGCCCATTGTTTTTCTTATGAAAGTGACAAAAATCCTAAGAGCAATTGATCCAAAGTTGGATTATGATATTTGGAGAGATAAAATCTTGTATAAATTACCAAATTCTCTTAGAGATTTGATTATGGCTAGAACTGAGCATGTAAAGGAAAATTCTTCTTTCATAAATATCTGTAATGAGGTACTACTCAACCATAGATATGAACCAAAGAATTACCTTGTTAAATCTTATAATGATCAGAATAAACCTTCTACAAAGCTCCCAGAAAAACCTGGTAAACCCTCTGCCCCAGTTGCACCTAAAAAATATGCAAAAAATACTTGTTATAAATGTAACAAACCGTGGCAGAAGGGTCATGTTTGTGACAAGAAATTTCATCTTGTTGAACAAAATGAAGACACTGATGATGTTGAACTTGATGTCAATAATTCTTCTAGTGACTGTGAAAGTAATATCTCCTATGACAATGAATCTGTTAAAGATGTTTTAATGTTGGAACAGGATGTCCATTATTTAAATAATATATCTGAAGAATGTGTATTGGATTTATCTTCAGTAGAAAATGCTGAAATAATTAAAGATATTACTAACAATTCTATACCTATATCCCCTTTGAAGGCACCTGTTATCATTAATGGTAAAAATTTTGATTTAGTTCTTGATTCTGGTGCTGGAGGAAGTGTATTGTCTGAAAAAGCTTTAGCTTCAGTGGATAAGGAATATTTGAGTAAATTATTACCTATAACTTCTGAAAAATGGAGAGGGTATGGTTCTACCTTAATTCCTATTGGCAAATACAAAACCTCTGTATTCTTCAAATATAATGGTGGCTTTGTCAGAGCTATTTGTGAATTTTTTGTCATGAAAAATGATAATTTAAACAATTGGTTTATTATGGGAACTGATATTTTAACCATGTTTGGTGTGAAACTGGACCCAGAAAATAATTGCTTTACCTTAGGAATGAATGGCAAAAGGAAATTCAAAATTTCCTCTTCTAGAAAACTTTCTGGGCATCTGTTGAAGTCTTGTAATTCACTAATCCATTATAAAGGCAGAACAACAACTGAAATGGATGATTTATTAAATGAAATAAATACTGCTTCTTTTGGTGATCAGTTAACTAGTGAAATAAAGGATTCTATTATTGCCTCTATTACCTCTTTCCCTATGGCTTTTGCTCATGGTTCTCATGTCTTGGGAATTGTTCAGGAAGAAATGAAAATTACCTTATCCTGTAATTTGTGTGATATTCCTCCTACTCTTAAGAAAAAACCATATCCTGCTTCTCCATCAAAAAGAA
Source organism: Hemileia vastatrix (assembly GCA_030280995.1). NCBI lineage: Eukaryota > Fungi > Basidiomycota > Pucciniomycetes > Pucciniales > Zaghouaniaceae > Hemileia > Hemileia vastatrix. The sequence continues at coordinate 427,505 of JASXTE010000010.1, read as the reverse complement.
AAGATATTGAAGATAATATTGCAACATTATTAAAAATGAATATCATTGAGAAAGAAGATGTCACCCCCAAATATTGTGTCATCTCCCCAGTCTTGATTTCATATGAAAAAGATAAGGCTAGAATATGTGGAGATTACAGAGCTTTGAACATTTATACTGTTGATGATATCTATTCTTTACCCAGAATTAATTCAATACATGCTACCTTGCAAGGTGCAAAATTTATTAGTTGTCTGGATGGTAATAAAGGTTATCATCAAGTTCCAGTTGAGAAAAATTCTCAAAATTTTTTGCTTATTGCTACTCATATGGAAATATATAAGTATATTAGGATGCCATTTGGCCCTAAAAATGCTCCTTCAGTTTTCCAGAAAGTCATGGATAACACTTTACATCAAGAAATTATTGAAGGATGGCTCATGGTTTATATTGATGACATTATTGTTTTTTCTAAAACTTTTGATGAACATATGATTCACTTGAATAGAGTTTTTCAAAAAATGGATGAGATCAATATGACCTTATCCTTAAAAAAGTGTAAATTTGGTTTTCAATCTTTGAAGGTCCTTGGCCATGTTGTGTCAGGCTTACAAATTTGTGTAGACCAAAATAAAGTTGCTGCCATCCAAAATGTGAAAGCACCAACTTCTGTAAGAGAAATCCAAATTTTTTTGGGGATGTGTGGCTATTATAGACAATATATTAAAAATTATCAGGTCATAGCCTTGCCTCTTACAAGACTGACCAGAAAAGATGTTGCCTTTCTCTGGAATAATGACTGTCAAAAAGCTTTTAATACATTAAAAAGTTGCTTAATGACAGCCCCTATATTGGCTATTCCAGATTTCAACAAGCTATTTGTCCTGTATACAGGAGCTAGCTTTATTGGTCTGGGTGCTGCCCTTCACCAGAAACAAATTATTAATAATAAATCCTCAGAGGTTGTAATTTGTTATATTTCAAGAACCTTAAGAAGTAGTGAATTGAAATATGGTGCCACTCAATTGGAGTACTTAGCAGTTGTTTGGTCTCTTGAGAAGCTTCATTACTATCTAGATGACCAAAAATTTGAATTGGTAACTGACTGTAGTGCTGTGAAGTCCCCCTTAAACCTGAAGACACCTAACAGACATATGTTCAGGTGGCAACTTGCTGTTCAAGAATACAGAGGACGGATGACAATTATCCATAGGGCTGGAAATGTTTACTCCAATGTTGATATGCTCTCCAGATTGCCTCTGCCAAATAATGACTCAAATCCTGCTTATGTACCTGAAGATGATACTGCTCATATCCATGGTATATTTGTAGTAGATATGGAAGAAGAGTTATTGCAATTCATACTGGATTCATATGAGAAGGATTCTAATTTAAATAAATTGGTTACTATCTTAAATGATCCTAAGAATGCTTCAATTCAAGCATTAATAAAAACTCTTCCTGCAAAGTATCAAAATGCTTTGAGTAAAGGAAAGTTTTCTATTGAAGATGGTTATATATATTATAGAAGAAAGCTTACTAATGTAATTGTAATTCCTCCTTCTATGAAAGAAACTATCCTCAAACTTTGTCAAGATGAAATATTAGCTAGTCATTTTGATCTTGAAAAAACATTAATTAGAATCAAAAACACTGCATGGTGGGCTAATATGTCTGAAGACACAAAATTATATGTTGAATATTGTGATTCCTGCCAAAAATCTAAAAGGTTGACAGGTAAGAGAGCAGGGTTATTACAAATATTGAAGCACCTAATGCTCCCTGGAAAATCATTAATATGGATTTTGTCACTGGTCTTCCTGTTGCAGGTAAAGACAGCTTTCACTCTTGTTGGGTAATAGTAGATAGATTCACAAAAATGTGCAAATTTATTCCAACCCACAAAGATGTATCCACCAAAGAATTAGCTTTCTTATGGTGTTCTTACATGTTTAATATTATTGGTTTTCCAAAATCCATTATCTTTGATAGGGATCCTAAATTTACTTCTGAGTTTTGGACCTCTTTGATGGATATTTGTGGCTGTGAGTTAAAATTGTCTACAGCTCACCATCCTCAGACTGATGGTCTAGCTGAGAGAATGATTCAAACTCTGGAAGATATGATTAGAAGGTATTGTGTCTTTGGTTTAGAATATAAAGACAATAACATATTTACTCATGATTTGGTCACTCTATTGCCTGTTCTTGAATTTGCATATAATAGCACTGTTCATTCTGTCACTGAGAAAAAGCCTTTTGGGCTTTGGTTAGGTTATGTCCCACATACTCCTTCTCAGATTCTCAATAGTAAATTACCTAAGTTGGAACTACACCCTGGTGTAAAATATTTCATGCAAATGCAACAGCTATGCAGAAAACATGCTCAGAGCTGTATTGATAAAGCATTTGAATATGAAAAGAAAAGATGGGATAAATCCCATAAAGAATACACATTTAACAAGGGTGATGAAGTGTTGATCTCTACTGTCCATTTCAATTTTCAAGGTAACCACAAATTAAAAGATCCTTTTGTAGGCCCATTTGTTGTTAAAAGAATGGTTGGTGATAATGCAGTGGAAGTTGTATTGTATTCTCCATATGATAGGAAACATCCTGTTGTTCCCATTTCTTTGCTTAAACCTTATACTTCCAACAGTGACTTATTTCCCAGAAGAAGGGGAAGACCTAAGAAAAACCCTCAGGAAGTCACAGAAACAGCAGAAATTGATAAAATTCTCAATGATAGAATTATCACTTCTGTAAGAGGTATTGAATATTTATTGAGATATAAGAACAAATCATCTGAACATGATGCACGGATACCTGGCAAGGAGATTTCAAATCTGCCTACTCTGTTGAAAAAATACAAAAAGAAAAAATCTTAGCATTTTTTTTATTGTTTTTTTAGAGTGAGGGAGTGTCAGCCATGCTATTCCAGGAGTCAAGTAAATGATATTTAAACTTATAAGACCTGAAAGAGGGCTTAAGAATTGTATTTGATGTATATAAATTAATATTTTATTGCATAATAAAATTATATAAGTATCTTATTACATATAAGTGTTATATTAATTTTATTGTTTATATAAATTTTTTATACATTTAAATTAAACATAATATATTTTATATTCTACAAATAATGGCGCATTTTTATGTATTTAATAATTATAAATTTATATTTAATTAATTAAAAACATATATTATAATTATAAGTGTAAAATTGACTTATTGTCAGGCTAAGATCAAGTACAAGGACGTGAAACAGCTTGAAAAGTATTTTTCTAGAAGATTTAAATGGTCCTATATGAATACTGTATTATAAATCCAACAAATAATAAAATATAATTTAGAATAAAGGTCTCAGTAATATAATTCTCACTAATTTTATATGTGGCTTACAATCTTTTTAGTTGGTAGAAAAATAGATTATAATAATTCAGATACTACTCAAAAGTCTTATAAAAGTACTAATTGAAGTGTATTGTAATTGATTTGGTTATATGGTGTAAATTGTAATGATAAAGAATGCAGAAACAAGACCCAAAAACCTCCTCCTTTAATACACACTGAGTTCCTCAATAATTTCCTTGATGTACCATCCAATACAATGTTAATGACGCCTCAAGCAAGTAATAGACCTCTCCATCAACGCTCCTAGTGACCCATAACATAATTAGATAAGCAATAACCACTAAAATCGTATTAATAATAAGGGCGATCCATCAAAATTAAAGAAAAGACAAAAAGAGAGTATATGCGTGGAAAACACTGATATAAAAGGCTAAAGGAGACTTTTTAAGGTTAATTATAGCTTAATAATAAGGGGGATCTACAGTAGAAATGGAGGGGCTAATCCTGACATTATACTACGTGAAATTCACATCCAAAAATAACCAAAAATGACTGAGAAACCACCCAAAAACTTAAAAAGGAGCGTGAGATGTGGGGTAACTACATGCAGTCCTTGGCAGTGCCTTGCACGGGTAAATCCTTGACTAAAATTAGACGAATTCAAGCGTGGTGATGAAATAAGGTGCCAAGAGTGAGGTTATTAATGAAATTAGTGCATATAAACAAGGTCAATGCATTATTAATTAAGCTAGGACACTAAATAAGCACCTGTTGCCTATTTTAGTTTGTTTCCCCACAGTGGGCGTAGAATTTGGGGTAATTATAGTGTGAAAAAGCTAACTTTGCTAAAAATGAAGCTATTCACACAGGAAAAAAGCAGGAAGTATATAGCCAGTACACAGAAGCCATTTCTGGCATAAAAAACACCAATTTTGAAAAGTGTTATTTTTATGCATTTAAATAGCCAAATCAATAGTCCTAAATGAGCGCAATTGATATTTTAAAGCGCATTTTTGATATTCTCAACTTTATATTGCATATAGTCAACTTTTAAGTGAAATAAAGCGCATTTCTTGTTTTTTGCATAAAACAATGAATATAACAGCTTGAAGTGTACTTAAAAATTATGTAGCCTTATACTTAAGGTTATTAAGATTACCCTAACATATTCTAACTTAATATTAAGTACATAAGACCTATAAAAGGTGGATATATGCGTGTATATAAGGTGTTATAATGGTATTTTTTGTGTATTATCATAATTTCACTTATGTATACTGTTTGTGTACTCTCATTTATTGTTCCCATGTATAGTTCATGTGTTTAACTTAACTTATAAGTACTTTTTACTCAGTCCTGGGGATATACTGGCTGACACTCGCCCACCCAAAAAAAACAATTAAAAATATGATAAGTTATACATTTTATTTATTTATTTGTAATTTTCAGGTATTCAGATTAATTCTGTAGCATTAAAGATTATACTTTAAAGAAAAAAAAACATAATAAATTATTATGAGTACTGGTTTTTTAACCCCTAAGCTGGTTTGACAGAAATTTATTTCTGTTTAAATTTTTTAAGAAGGGTGGATAAATTAGAAATTTCTTTTTCAGGTATCCATTTATTAAATTCATTTGATTTCCCTTTAAATCTCAGTAAATACTCAGTTCCTTTTTCTTTAGTAAGGATTCTTTTCTTGAGTATTTTTTCAATCTCTGATTTTTCCACAATTTCTTCAGGTTGCTTTTTGGGCCTTCTCCTTCTTTTTGGAAATATGTCAGGATCATTTGTATGGTAAGGTTTCAATAATGAGATAGGGAAAACTGGATGTTTTCTATCATATGGAGCATATAATATGACTTCCACTGCATTATTACCAATCATTTTATTTACTACAAAAGTTCCTGCAAAGGGATCCTTTAATTTAACATTACCTTGTAAGTTAAAATGTAGTGTTTATATGAGGACTTCATATCCCTTTTTGAATTCAAATTCTTTATGAGATTTGTCCCACCTTTTCTTTTCATATTCAAATGCTTTTTGTATGCATTCTTCTGCATGCTTTCTACACATTTGTTGCATATGAATAAAGGATTTAGTACCAGGGTGTATATCTAACCTTGGTAATTTATTTAAATGATTTACTGGGGTATTTGGTACGTATCCCAGCCAGAGTTCAAATGGTTTCTTCTCTGTTACAGAATGAGTTGTGCTGTTATAAGCAAATTCAAGGCCAGGAATTAATGCTACCCAGTCATGTGTGAATTTCTCATTGTCTTTGTATTCTAATCCAAAGGCACAATATCTTCTGATCATGTCTTCTAGAGTTTGTATCATTCTCTCAGCCAGCCCATCAGTTTGTGGATGGTGTGCTGTAGACAATTTCAATTGACAACCTGATACTTCCATCAAAGATGTCCAGAACTCTGAAGAAAATTTAGGATCTCTGTCAGAGATTATGGCTTTGGGGAACCCAGCAGTATTCATCATCTGAGTCCACCATAATAATGCCAAGTCTTTTGCAGATACCTCTTTATGGGTAGGGATAAACTTACACATTTTTGTTAATCTATCCACAATTACCCAGCAAGAATTGAAACTTTCTTTTCTTGCTAATGGCAAGCCAGTTACAAAATCCATGTTTATAATTTCCCATGGAGCTTTTGGCTGCTCTATTTTTTGTAACAACCCAGCTCTCTTACCAGTTAATCTTTTAGAATTCTGAAAAGAGTCACATGTTTCAATGTATTTTTGTACATACTCTTTCATGTTTATCCACCAGGCTGTATTTTTAACTCTGGTTAATGTTTTGTTAAAGTCAAAATGACCAGCTAAGATGTCATCATGACAAGTACTCAACATTAACTCTTTCATAGAAGGTGGTATTACTATAACATTACTTAACTTTTTTCTGTAATATATATATCCATCTTCAATTGATAATTTACCTTTTTCCAATGCAATTTTATACTTTGGAGGCAAGGTTTTAATTAATGCACTCATGGAGGCATTTGTTGGATCATTAAGAATGGTAGATAGTTTAGACAAATCTTTATCAGATGAATAATTTTCTAATATAGTTTGCATAAATTCTTCTTCTAAATCCACTATATAAATCCCAAATATATGTATAACCTTTTTTTCAGGTACATAAGCTGGGTTGTCAGCATCATTTGGCAAAGGACTTCTAGATAATAAATCCACATTAGAATGCAATGTTACTGCTCTGTGAGTGATTGTCATTCTTCCTTTGTACTCTTGTACAGCTAGTTGCCATCTAAACATGTGCCTATTAGGTGTTTTCATGTTTAGCAATGATTTTACTGCCCTGAAATCTGTTATAAGCTCAAACTTCTGGTCTTCCAGATAGTAATGAAGCTTCTCCAAAGCCCACACCACGGCTAAACATTCTAACTGTGTGGCACCATACCTTAATTCAGTTTTTCTTAAGGTTCTGGATATATAACAGATAACTACTTCAGATAATTTTCCATTTATTATCTGTTTTTGCTTTAAAGCAGCACCTAAACCTATGAAGCTTGCATCAGTGTACAAGATAAAAGGTAAGGTGAAATCTGGCAGTCCCAAAATTGGATCTGTCATTAAACATTCCTTTAATTTTTTAAAGGCATGTTGTCTTTCATTATTCCAAATTAAAGCCTCATTTTTCCTGATTAATGTTGTCAAAGGAGCTGCAATAGATTGGTAATTTTTTATATATTGTCTATAATATCCACACATACCTAAAAAACTTTGAATTTCTTTTAAATTCTTAGGTATACTAATGTTTTTTATTTCTGCCACCTTATTCTGGTCAACACAAATTTGTAATCCAGATACAACATGTCCAAGTACTTTCAAAGATTGGAATCCAAATTTACATCTCCTTAATGAAATTGTCATATTAATTTCATCCATTCTTTGAAAGACTCTTTTCAGGTGATTTAAATGTTCATCATATGTTTTTGAAAATACTATGATGTCATCAATGTAGACCAATAGCCATCCTTAAACCATTTCCTGATGAAAAACACTATCTATCAATTTTTGGAAGACTGAAGGCGCATTCTTTGGGCCAAATGGCATTCTCACATACTTATATATACCCATATGTGTGGTTATTAATAAGTAATTTTGAGAATTTATGTCTACAGGAATCTGGTGGTAACCTTTGTTTCCATCCAGACAGGATATATATCTTTCTCCTTGTAAAGTAGCATGGATAGAAGCTATCCTTGGTAGAGGTTAAATATCATCTACTGTGTATGTATTCAGAGGTCTATAATCACCGCATAATCTTGCCTTATCTTTTTCATAAGAGATCAATACTGGTGAAATGACACAATACTTAGGTGTTGTGTCCACTTTTTCAACAATACCCATTTCCAACAACATTTTTATATTGTCTTCAATATCTTTCCTTTTTGCAGGAGATGCTGGGTAAGGTTTCTTTTTTAGGCTGCCAGGAATATTATCCAAATCACAGCTTAGAGAGATGTTCATCTCATGGTCTTTGACCAATCCTAGTTCATTTGAACCATGAGCAAATGCCATAGGATATGATTTAATCAATCTCAAAATATTTTCTTCTTCAATTTTTGAGAGTTGAGGACTGAAAGAGGCCTTTTGGATTTCATTTTCCAATTCAACCACTTCATTGGTGGTTCTTCCACCTTGCAGTTGTTCTTCTCTAGGAGAAATGGCATACACTGAATTTTTCAGAACATATCTTGAGTTTTCTCTTACCATTCACTCCTATGGTGAAACAACTGTTTGCAGGATCTAGTTTAATTCCAAATTTTGTCAATAAATCATTGCCAATAATAAACAAATCACTACAATTATTATTATCCATTACTAAAAATTCACAAACTGCTCTTACATATCCATTATTATATTTAAAGAATACAGCAGTTTTGTATTTGCCAATTGGATTTAATATTGAACTAAAACCTCTCAAGTTATTTGTCTGTACAGGTTCTAGTTTTTCCTTAAACTTACTTTCAAGTTTCATTAATTTATTAATAGAAGCTACACTACCTGCAGCCCCAGTGTCAAGAATAACATTCATTTCTCTTCCACATATAATAAAAGGTGCTCTGATAGGTGTTATTTTGTAAGTATCATGAGATAAATCTTTAATTATTTCAGCTTCCTCAATGGAAGTTAAATATGTTTCTGTATGAGGTATAGCATCATTCAGGAACATTATATCCTGTTCTAATACAGATATCTCATTCTCATCATCACTGTAAGATATTTTACTTTTACAATCCTCACTGGATTCGATATTTTCATCTTCATGATTACTTGGTTCAGAATTCTGGGAGGTTTCAATAGCATTTATTCTTTTCTTACACGTGTGACCCTTAACCCAAGGTTCATTACATTTATAACAAGTGTTATTCTCTTGTCTTTTAGGGACAAGGGGAGCTGAAGGTTTTTTCTTCTCCACTGGTAATTTACTTGTAGTAGGTTTTACCATGTCAACACTTTGTCTGTAATTAATATACTTGGTTTCATATTTGTGGTTTAATAATATTTCATTACATATATTAATGAACCCAGAGGTGTCTCTGATGGTTTCAGTTCCAGCTACAATAATGTCTCTAACTGATATAGGTAACTTGTATATTATCTTTTCTTTCCACTCTTCATAATCCATTTTTGGATCCATGGCTTTCATGATTTTTATTAAATTCATTAAAAATACCATAGGTTTATCTCCAGCATTTGGATTATATCTGGCCTTTTCATACAATTTTTTTGAGTGATTCTAAATTTTGGGCCACCAAATTGCCTTTCAATTAGTGCCTTCCATTAATTCCAGGAGTAATTAATTCCCTCACTCAATACAGATTCAAACCATAATAAGGCCACATCTGTAAATAAAGATATTAACTTTGAAGTTATTTCTTCATCAGGTAATTTGTATGAAAATTTTAATTTATCAATTCTTTGTATGAATTTCTGCTAATCAGATTTTGAATCTCCGTCAAAAGATGGGTACTGATCTAACTTAGGCCAGTTCTTTTGGCTACTTTTTTGCTTCCCTAACCTGAGGAATATTGATTAATTCACTTACTTTAGAAAGATGATCATGTAATTCATCTTTTACTGATTTATTATTCTCAGAGCCCATGATATTATGTTCATGTTCCAACATTGGTGTTTCATTTGCATGTTTCGTGAAAACAGGTACTCTTGCTACATAAGAAGTGTTATCTTTTATTCTTTCAGTATTTTTCAAGATGTTTGCTATTTCTATTTTCACTCTTTGTAACCTATCCTGTATTACTGGTACATGAGTTAGAGTGTCATTTAAATTTGAAAAAGATAATTTAACACGTCCTTCAATGGTAGCCATAATATTCTGAGAGTGTTCTAATATATTTTCTAAATTTCTAATCTCAGATTTTAAGCCTTTATTCTCATTGGCTAATTCATTATTTGAATTTTCAATAATTTTTAATCTATTGGCTGTTGCACTCAATGATTGTGTTAGCTGTAATAATACCTTTTCTGTATTATTGTTTGACTCTTTTGAGAACTCTTCCAATTTTTCAATTCTCAATAATAATTTACTTATAATCTTTGATTCCATTGGATTTTCTTTTAAAAAATATTCTATTTTTTCTTTGTCCAACTCAGAATACTCATCATTTGATTCCATTTTAATATTAATATCATTATCCTGGTGATCAATAAAACTATCTACATTGTCTTTGTGCAAAGACAAGTTTAACATATTTTTTTCAAATGAATAATCCTTTATATCATTATCAATTATATCCAATATTTCCTTATCAATCTCATTACCTATAAGTAATTCATTTTTAGGTTGATGCAATTGATCATACGAAGTTGGATGACTCACCAAGGTCTTACCCCATTTCCCCTGCCTCTCCTTGGCTTTCCCCTGTAAGGGTGTCTGCTGGATCCTTGTTGAGGAGGATTGTTGTAATTTTGGGCGTACCAATCCCATTTCTATTTGCTTACTGTAATTTTTTGGTCCTCCTCTTGGGCTGGAGGTGTTGCTATGGAATTGTTGGGTGCCACTGTTGGTGGTTGAGTCTTTATGTCCACTAGAGCTTGGTTGACTTCTATGAAACCTTGAGCTGCTCTCTTTTCCAGATTATTGATCTGGTCCACTATGTTGTTGACTCTTATTGTCAAGGTGTTCAGTAGGGTGGATAGGGAGTGAACTTGTTCTTGTAATGTATTTTTTGACTTCCTTATTGAAACCTGCTTTAAAAGCTTTTCCCTTTCCTCCAGAGATATTGGCGGAGTGTTGTTGATTATGGGAGAGTCCTGGCCCTCCATTTGAATGTCCTGTAACAGGTCTTTCAGCTCTAGGTCTTAAGTTATAAGGTTTTGCCTTATTACTTACAATGTCATTGTTGTCACACATTTTCACATGGAATTTAAAGAATTGAGAATATAGATATAAAAACTTCAAAAAGGAGTTTTATCAGTATTTATCAATACCACTGAAGACAATTTTATTGCTTACTTATTGGTATGAAGTGAATCTTTAAGTGCCAAAAGTCAAATATGCTTTTTATGTGGTCACTTGATTTAACTGTTCTACAATATGTAGCCGTGTGTTTTTATATTTAAAAGAAAATAACTGTTAGTAAGATTCTTTCTAAATATTTAATGAATATTACAAACCAATAAAAAGAAAAGATTAAGAGTCCTGTTAAAAGAAAACAATTAATCAGTTTAATTGGTTTATTATATGCAAAGATCAAAATTTTAATTGGTCTATTGACAGACTCCCACTAATAACAATTTTATTTTAAATTAGTGGTAAAATTGTTGATTAAATATCACAATTTTATTATATAATAGGGCTTCTTTTTCTGAAATCACTATATAAGTGACCCCAACCTGTTGTTATTATCCAAATATTTCTATAGGGATATTATTTACGTGTACCTTCTTTGAAATTTTTACTTACTGGATTATAACAGAATTCTTGAGGAAAGGCCCCCAATTGTCAGGCTAAGATCAAGTACAAGGACGTGAAATAGCTTGAAAAGTCTTTGTCTAGAAGATTTAAATGGTCCTATATGAATACTGTATTATAAATCCAACAAATAATAAAATAGAATTCAGAATAAAGGTCTCGGTAATATAACTCTCACTAATTTTATATGTGGCTTACAATCTTTTTAGTTGGTAGAAAAATAGATTATAATAATTCAGATACTACTCAAAAGTCTTATAAAAGTACTAATTGAAGTGTATTGTAATTGATTTGGTTATATGGTGTAAATTGTAATGATAAAGAATGCAGAAACAAGACCCAAAAACCTCCTCCTTTTATACACACTGAGTTCCTCAATAAATCCCTTAATGTACCATCCAATACAATGTTAATGACGCCTCAAACAAGTAATAGACCTCTCCATCAACTCTCCTAGTGACCCATAACATAATTAGACAAGCAACAACCACTAAAATTCTATTAATAATAAGGGAGATCCATCAAAATTAAAGAAAAGACAAAAAGAGAGTATATGCATGGAAAACACTGATATAAAAGGCTAAAGGAGACTTTTTAAGGTTTATTATAGCTTAATAATAAGGGGGATCTGCAGTAGAAATGGAGGGGCTAATCCTGACATTATACTACGTGAAATTCCCATCCAAAAATAACCAAAATTGACTGAGAAACCACCCAAAAACTTAAAAAGGAGCGTGAGATGTGGGGTAACTACATGCAGTCCTTGGCAGGGGCTTGCACGGGTAAATCCTTCACTAAAATTAGGCAAATTTAAGCATGGTGATGAAGTAAGGTGCCAAGAGTGAGGTTATTAATGAAATTAGTGCATATAAACAAGGTCAATGCATTATTAATTAAGCTGGGACACTAAATAAGCACCTGTCGCCTATTTTAGTGTGTTTCCCCACAGCAGGCGTAGAATGTGGGGTAATTATAGTGTAAAAAAGCTAACTTTGCTAAAAATGAAGCTATTCACACGGGAAAAAAGCAGGCAGTATGTAGCCAGTACACAGAAGCCATTTCTGGCATAAAAAACACCAATTTTGAAAAGTGTTATTTTTATGCATTTAAATAGCCAAATCAATAGTCCTAAATGAGCCCAATTATTCTGTCAAAGCGCAATTTTGATATTCTCAATTTTATAGCGCATATAGTCAACTTTTAAGTGAAATAAAGCGCATTTCTTGTTTTTTGCGTAAAACAATGAATATAAAAGCTTTAAGTGTACTTAAAAATTATGTAGCCTTATACTTAAGGTTCTTAAGATTATCCTAACATATTCCAAGTTAATATTAAGTACATAAGACCTATAAAAGGTGGATATATGCGTGTATATAAGGTGTTATAATGGCATTTTTTGTGTATTCTCATAATTTCACTTATGTATACTGTTTGTGTACTCTCATTTATTGTTCCCATGTATATTTCATGTGTTTAACTTAACTTATAAGCACTTTTTACTCAGTCCTGGGGATATACAGGCTGACCCTTATAATATAATTAAATTAATTATTTAAATTTATATATTAAATAACACCTTTCATATAATATTAAACAATAATTAATGACGCTTCTTTTGACCCTTAATTGTGTCAGGAAAAAAACAATTAATTAATTTATACTAAATTGAGATTAATTTCTCATAGTTCCTATGTTCCAGGCTTGTTTAGTTATTCACTATTTTTACTTACTGATTTGGGAATTAATTGTGGGAAATTTGGATTCTTAATTGGGGTTTTTAATTATTTGTTTCATATTTTTCTCTACATTGTTATGTTTCACTTATTCTTTTAGATTCTTGTTTTATTCTATTATGTTTCTTGTATTTACAAATATAGTAGCGCTTCAGAGGGCCCATTGCCTATAAAAAGGCCTTGGTTAATCCCCTGTAGCCCCATCACTTACTATATACTCAACAATTTAACATATTTTATTATAACTGTTTGATTATTATTTTTATTAGTATTACAAATCTAATTTAAATTTTATATAAGAAATTAAAGGTTGCAATAAGTCTGATAGTAATTACAGTGCTTGCCGCGCAGAACAATTACTTGAAATAATAATACTATTAATCAAACCTCATCTTTTGTCACCTCTCAAGATACTTGTCATTGGTTTCCTTTTAAATAAATTAAATAATATTTTACATCTTGTTTTCTTTTTATTTTTTCCTTGTCCTCCTCCTTTTCTCCCTTTTTCTTCTTCCCTCTTCTAGACAACTGACCAACAAAGTGACTTTCCTCAGTTCACTCTGGAGATAGCACTGACATTGCTTCCATAGGTATGTACTTCATGAAATATAAGGGTTCACTCCAGAGATAGCACTGACATTGCTTCCATAACAGCAAAAAAGTTCCTGTAAAACTGCTAAGTATCACTGCACACCCCTTTCATTTTGGTCAACTCATTTTTAATAAAATATTTTTTTACATCTCTCATTTTTACACAGCAACACTAATCTATTCAAAGGAAAAATAAAACAATAATTTTTTTCACTGCCATTGGGATCTTCAGTTGAAAAATGATCATTAAAAATTCACTATGGGGAACAATAAAAAGATAAATAATGTTAAATTTTTTGATTTCTGAAAAACATTGAAATTCATATCCTTGAACAATTGATTGTTCATGATGGGAATCTCGGTACCAGAATATACAACATGAATTTTTTTTATTAGCATTTGGATTTCTAAGTAGGTATATGGTGTGGCATATTAACATGGATAGTGCCTTTTTTCAGTATGTTATGGGGTTTTTTTTGACAGTTGAGACAATTTTGGAGATGTTAGGTGTCTTCAAAGTTGGCATTTTGTGAATAGATAGGGGGGAGGGGGGACTAAGAGCTGTGAAATAACCTAGGTGAGAAAAAAAAAACTTTAAAAGAAGATGAAAAAAGATGAAAGAGGAAGCTCACCAGTGGCAGAACAAATTCTAGGATCTAGGATGTGGACGAGGAGGGCCGAAAATGGATCAGGTAGAAAAAGGGGGGAAATGGGCAAAATCACCGCAGTGCCACAAACCGGGCATACAGCCTGTCAACAAAATTGACAGCTCAGCTTTTGGGCCTGTCCAAATATTTTTTCTTTTTTTGCGATTTTGTGTCATCCTATTCGGATGTCACTATAACAAAATATTGAATATTAGTTTAATGTATTCGATTGATACTGTATCTTAAGTATTTAAAATAATAAAGCTATTTGAAATCATCTTGAGGTGTTTTCCTTTCCCATCCTTTGCCAAAATTGTTATTACAGTTTAGGTTGTTTTTTTGGGGGGATGAGAGGCAAGAAAACAGTACGTTTTTGCAAATAGGTGTCAAGAATTAATATTGAGTATTATAAGTTTTACAGCCAAGTCACAAAAGCTTGCGAATTTTATGGCGAAAAAATCAAAGTTGCTCTCATTAAAAATTAATTTGCCTATTCAAAAGGGTCAGGGATAGGTCGGGAGTTCGACCTTTTAAATAGGAAAATCATTTTTTCATGAGTGAAGCTTTAATTTTTTCGTCCATAATTCGGCAAGCTTTAATGACTTGGCTGTAGTGTATGTCTGTACTGAGAAACGATCGGTTTGCGACCCTATCAATCCTAACATTTTTGCTACGTCGCAGGGCGTAGCGATTGAGCAACAAATGCGCAATGCTTGCGCAACAAAAACAAGTGTATTTCCCGCGCTGCACAAGTGATCTTGACATTGTAAAATTGAAATGTCTATCCTGATATTAGATCATTGATCTACAAATCATGCTTTTTCCCCATGCCTTTCAAAAAAACAAAAACAAAACCCCCATTCATAAAAAATATACCTATATATAAAAAAGAACTAGTCTTTATATATAAAGGTCGAACCCATCATTTTCTTCGCTACCTCTCATCTTCACCTCCACACTCTTTGCTTCACACTCACTTATTTTCCTGTCATTTATTTTGAGCTTTAAAATGCATTATTCCCTCATTGCTTTTACCTTTAGCTCGGTCCTTATAGCTGTTTCCGCTCAGCAAGCTCAGCATTCTCTTTGCTACAATTACTTTCTCAATAAAGACGGGTGCGTATATAGCTCAAAAGACAAGCCTTGCCCCGAAAAACACACCGACGCCCATCTTGTGAGTTAAATGTTCTTTTCAAAAGACGTTTATCAAAAATTACTGACGCTCGCAAACATGTAGCTTCACCCAAGCAACTATGGAAGCTATGCTGGCTACACTACTTCTACCACTAGCACCATGATCGATTCTTCCAACAGTTCGGCTAGCAATGCCACTACCGGTGCGCTCACGAGTGCCAACGCTAGTGACGCAAGTAACCTCACTAGTAACTCAAGTAACATAACTACAGGCGACACAAATAACCTCACCGCTAGTGCCTCAGGGAACGTCACGAACAGTACCCTAGGTAACATCACCGGTGGCGCCACAGGTAATATCAGCAGCAATTTCACTACTAGTGCCATCAGTAATACCACAAACTTTACTGATTCACTAAGCTCCTCAGAAGCAGTAACGAAGCGCCTAGCTCGTCGCTATGATTCAAGTCAAAGAGTATGTACAAATATACTTGTGCTGATACCATAAGCAATGTTGTTGAAGAGTTTTGGACAGTCCCTATATGTTGCAGGTGGAACGGGTGTAGGTTCTTTCCAGTCAAGATGCTATAATTTCAACTTAAAACGATTTACCCTATAGAACTGTGGATTTTACAATACGACCACGGAAATGGGGGTGTGTTTATGGACCGGAATCCCCGACAATGGTTCTTCTCCAGCAATTGCCGGATGGTTGAACGTGTCAGTCATTGACTTCTTTTGTATCATCGTTATATTTATTGATAAGTAACGGATCTCAACAGCAACTTTACTCAGAACTGCCACAAAAAAGTGTATGTTTTCCTTTTTTTTTTTTTTGAGTTTAACTAGAGTTAAGAGTATTGCGTTAGTTATGTTCAGCGTCGTGGCCGCCCCGACACCGTACAGTACGCTCGTGTGTTAGATAGCTGTGGACTTTTCGCCACGACCCCGGATGTAGGATGCTCTCGGTTGTTTATGACTGCTAGTGTTAGTAGTGGTTCATTACAACTTAATAATTGTATTTTGACAAAGATATTTTTTTCAGTTATTTGCCGCCCTTCGTCCCACTGGTGCGGAGATTCTAAACGGCTCAATAACCGATTTGACTTGGGACTTGTGAGTAGCTCCTACGCGAATCCTCAACATCAGTCTAACGTATCTTTCCATTGTCCAGTCTCTCACAGGAAGATAGCCGACCAGTTCGAATCTGATAATTGAGCTTAAATTCAGCTTTTATATTTGTTGCTGCAAATTATCTGGTATGTTGCTTCAGTAGCATGTTACTTAATAACATACAACCCTTTATATTGCCACCTTAATACCAATTTTTAAATATAACATTAAGTATCATTTTTGCATTTAATTGATTCTTAAATCTTATGTTCTGATTCGGACAATAACCCTTTCGAGCATAATACAAGTAATTGAAAAGACCTTTTACAAATAAATATGAAGCAGATGTTAATATAATTGGTCTGCCCTTAAGTTGATCTTTGCCGCTGTTACCTAACAAATAAAATAATAATATTTGAGCGAGAGAAAAAGATCATAACTAGGTAATAGCTAAATACAAAGTCTAACCTTTTACAAATAAATATGAAGCAGACGTTAATATAATTTGTCTGCCATTAAGTTGATCTTTGTCGCTGTTACCTATATACATTAGTTATAAGTTTTGATAGAATTAATAACATGATCAATAGTCGGGATAAAAATTAATCCTGACCTAACAAATAAAATAATAATATTTGAGTGAGAGAAAAAGATAGGAAAACATTAGATAATCCAGAACATATATATTAGTATATCTCGCTCAACATGAGTAAGCATGATTGAACAGCAACACGCAAAAACGCCACTAAAACGTGGGCATGTCACTACACATGTGATAATAACATCTACTCATATATAAAAAAAAAGAATTATAAGATAGAAAATAGTAAAACACCTATTTGTTCTTACAGTAATAATTCAGAATAAATATATGAGATGGAATATGGTGGGGTCATTTGAGTTTGAAAAAGTTAGGTGTATGAAAATATGAGGATGAGACTGAGTGGGTGAGAGTCTGACTACCTGAGCAAGTGAGAAATGTGAGAATACATACACCACACAATAGGGGGTATCAATGTTCAGGGATCTGCAATTAGGGATCAGAAATTTTTTTTCCCGGGATCAGACATTATTAATTGCAGAAGACTCTTATCCACTAGCCTTGGGGCTAGTGGATAAGGAATCCATGATAATGCATTATCCTGCCTCTTATACCCCAATTTCTGTTCCTAATTCCTGATCCCAAACTTATCACATCCATGAGGCATATCCAGAGAGTAGTCCAAGATGTGGTTATGGCAGAAAGTTGTGCAACATGTGGTTATGACAGAAAATTGTCCAAGATTTGGTTATGAAAAATTGAGTAAAAAAATGTTGGATAAGAGGTGAACATTGACATGTAAAGTGTCTAATAACCCAATTATTAGCAAAAAAGTCCTCTTAGAAATAAATCTAAAATGGAGGCGGTGATCAACTGGATTCTGTTTTACACTATACTTCATAACCTACTTGCTGACCTCAAATATCAATGGATAGAGCTGTATGAAGATGAACAAGTTGATTCACCTCTGACTATATCCAACACTTCTATTTATCAATCCAATAGTATAAGGGGAAAAATTCTTCCAATAACACTCCAACATTTTTCAACACAATTTTAATTTTTTTTCATACTCTTCAAATGATCAATTTGCATGTTTTATTCACTGAGAATGGTAATTTTTTTTGGATATTTATTTTGCTTTTGAATTTTCTGTTAAAGTCTTATTTTTTTATCTCTCTGTGTTTTCTTTCATCAACTTAACATGAAATCACATATTTTCTGAAAATGCATATTTTTTCAGTCGCTCTCTTTTTTTTCTTCACTCATATCCATTTCCTCCTCTCTTCTTACATCACGCAAACAAATTCAATTCTATTTCTTTTTTCTCAACCCATCTCTCCAGGTAAGTCATTTTTTCATTTTTATTATTATTTTTTTTTTTGGTTTTTTTTTTGGTTTTTTTTTGTAAGTGCTTTTTTTAAATTTATAGGTAAAATTAACATTTTTTTCTCTATCCCTTCCCTCTTTTCTCTCATTCATCCTATTCTTTATCCCCCCTTGGCCTGGGCTTTTTCCCACCTTTACCCTCTTCTTGGAATGGATATATCCCCCTTTTCCCCCCTGTGGCCTCCTTATTCCCCCATACTTGGCTCACTCTAACCTCCCTTTTCCCCCTCTTTGGTCTCATCTCTCCTTTTCCCCCACTTGTTGGTGTCCTCATTTCCTCCCCTCATTTATTCCTCTCCAACCCCCCTCCAAATCCCCCAAATCCCCCCCTTCAATCCCCCTCAGAACCCCCCTAACCCCCCTCTAATCCCCCTTCCTTTCCCACTCAGAACCCCCCCAAACCCCCCCTGCAGTCCCCCCTCCTATTATTGGAGATGATTCTTTATCAAAGCGTAAGTTCTTCCTATCTTAAACAGTGAGATGGAGACCTTTAGCTACTGATGCAATGTGCTAACCTTTATCAAAGCGTAAGTTCTTCCTATCTTTAACAGTGAGATGAAGACCTTTAGCTACTGATGCAATGTGCTAACCTGAGTAAATATGATCAACAGAATTAATCTACTAAACTATATAAATGTTACGAAGATTTATGCCAACCTATAATAAAGGAATATTAAGTAAGAAATAAAGAGGACTAAGCATGTCATGCCACACCTTTATTAAAGTGTAAGTTCTTCCTATCTTTAACAGTGAGATGGAGACCTTTAGCTACTGATGCAATGTGCTAACCTGCTTGTCAATTGTAAGATGAAAAGTATCTTAGATGAGTAAAGAGAAGACAAGTGATGAGGAAGATACAAACAACACAGTATATATATTGTATCTAGGTCTTCTTCTACAATTACATGTTTCACTAATTGATCTCATTTGATGCTAGTGTCTACTTATACTAAGAGCTTTGTAACAACTTGGGTCAAGTAATGTAAGAAATCAAAATAGTTGTACCTTGTTTTAGAAGTATCTAACTAATAACTGCTACAAGTTATAAGTAATTGATTTTTTTTACTAACACACCACCTCATTGCTTGAGCCTATAGTTTGTACACATTGATTCAGTCCACGGTCCAATCTAAACTTTTCAAATTTTGTTTGATCCAGATATTTTGTCATGATGTCTGCTACCATATCATTTGTGGAACAGTAATTGAGTTTGAGTTCCCCATCTAAAACTTTTTCTCTTACCCAATTAAAATGTACCTCTATATGTTTTGTTCTTTTATAGCCTATAGGATTCTTTGATAGCGCCATTACCCCTTGATTGTCACCATACAGTAAGGTGCCTTGATTATTTTCATATCCCAGATCACCTAGTAGTTTGCGTAACCAAACCCCTTCAATACCAGCATCTAAATAGCCCTTATATTCTGATTCTGTTGCCGATGTTGAAACAGTGTTTTGTTTCCTGCTTCTCCAAGAAACTGCACCACCTCCAAGTAAGAAGGTGTAGCCACTGGTAGATCACCTAGTAAGACTACATCCAGCCCAATATGCATTGCTAAATCCAGTAGGACTTAGAATTTTTGAGCTTGTTTGCATTGATATTATTTCTTTATAGTCTCTGCTATAGATTAGTCCTAGATTGGATGTTCCTTTTAGATATCTGAGAATTCGAAGTGCTGCTTGCCAGTGCTGTAGATAAGGTTTGATAAGAAACTGTGATAGATAGTTCACTGCATAAGTAATATCAGGTCAAGTACATTGAGACAGGTAACCCAAACTACCAATAATACTTTGATAATTATTTCCAGATTTCTCAAATTGAGCATGTTGTTCATCATCTGAGGGTAACAATTGTATATTTGATTTCATGGGTGTTGAATTAGTCTTGCAGTCAGCCATTCCAAAGAGTCCAAGCATGTCAATAATGTACTGATGTTGATGAAGTTGAATTGTATAATTATTCAGAGGTGTGATTTGAATTCCTAAAAGATAGTTAGCTTGTGTAAAACCATGGACTTTAAAATCTTGAGAAATTTCAGCATAGAATTTATGAGCTCCATGTCCGATAATGGCCATGTCATCCACCCATATAAAGACATATAAGTAATTACTGTCATTATCCTTTCGGATAAATAAGCAAGGATCACTACTACTAGTTTTGAATTTATGATTTTGAAACCAGTGTGAAACTTCTTGATACCATGCTCGAGGAGCTTGCTTCAATCCATACAATGCTCGTTATAGTTTTAAAATTAGACTACCTTCGTTGCGGTCTTCCAACATTGGCAGGGGCCTTTGTTGTGTGATTTGGCGCTGTTTGTGCATGTCTTAATTGACATCTGTTAAGGAATAGGGTATTTTTCTGGTTTTATTCCGTGGATATTTGGTCTGCCGGTATGTGGGTACTATCATTGGATAGCCCTGGTTTTTCTCTATATTTTATGTCTTGAAGACATTTTTCATATTCTGAGTTTTAAGGGGTCATTTCCTCATTTTTCATTTATAAAAGATTGCTGTTTAATTTTGTTTTTTGTGTTTTACGGGCCATCCTTAAGTCTTAGGGTTAAGTGCTTAGTACCATTGGATAGAGCTAATTTTTCTCTATATTTCATGTCTCAATGTTGTTATAGTGAAATTCCGTGTTTTAAAGGTTTTAGTAGTTGTAGCTAATTTTTCTAAGTGGATTAGTTGTTTTTATTGGTTTTCTGGCTTCAGGGAGGCTGGGCCTCTTCAGGAGGCACCTCTGACTTTGGGCGGCCTGCCCGCCTCTGTTTTAGAAGGTTGGGGAGTGCTTCTGGAGGGTTTTTATTCAATTTGGCGGGTACAGGCACCAAATTTGTGGGTGTGCATGGGCTCTTAGATAGTAGTCTGTGTGTACATAGTGAATAAGACAGTTTTGGGCAACCTTAATTATCATACAACCATCCGGAGGTGATATTATTGTTCCTCACTCAGTTTTCACTGTTTTCTGGCCACAATTTGGCTGTGTTTGTTGCAAGTGAGTTCTTCATTTAACTTAACTTTGGCAATTGTTTTCTCTGTTATAGTCTTGCAAGCTATAGCAAGTATTATTGCTGTCTCTGGTGTGGATTTGCAGCCTACATCAAGTATCTTTGCTGTCTCTGGTGTGGACATTGTTTTACATTTCAGTTCTTTGGTCTGGTAGTCTATCTGGGGACTACTTTCTTGGCTCATCAAGCAGTCAAGTGTGTTGAAAAGGAGCTTTAGCAAAACAGGAACCAAATTACTTTAGCAAGTAAATCTCCCTCTATTTTTCTAAAGGGACAGGGGATTTTCTCTCTGATTTTTCTCCAACTCCCTTGGTCAAGGCCTATAGCTAGTACTATTGGATTGTCTACATTGTTTAGTTTTTCAATCTCATCTTTACAATTTAAGTTGGATCTTTCTAACCATTCAGTGAACCCATCTGGAGGTCTTATATATATATCTTCTTTGAGAGTACGGTTAAGAAAAGCTGTTTTGACATCTAATTGATGAATAGGTCACCACAGAAAATTTGGGGGGGTATTGCTAGCAATACCCCTCATTTAAAAATGTTGGGAAGTGGTTGGAAAGCTGTTGGAAGGCTGTTGGGAGTTCATTGTGAAACCAGATTTAAATTAATTGGACAAAGATTTGGTAATCAGTTAGACCTAGGTTCAACCAAACTCAATCACAGGTTTCTTGGAGCTTGGTGATTACTTTGATTTTGAGCTGAGCACAGATTGAGCAAAGCTTGAACATATCACTTAACATATCATAATATTCACTTTCCCATCTTGTGGAAAGCAAAATTTGATATTCGTTCTAAGAATATCTACATATATTTTCTTGCCAAGTTGGTAACAGAAGGTTAAACTGTAGTATCTCATATATTACACTAGACTACATAGATATTTGATAAAACATACAATTCAAATCAATTTTAATATTATTGAGATCACCATAAGTGTCTTTCCAAAGACTTACAAAAAGTATGTTAGTATCAAGATATCATTCTAGGTAGTAGTTTCAATTTGGATTTTGAACTGACATCTAAAGCATTTTACTATTAGACAGAAACATAAATAAGTGTAATAAGAGTGAAATTATTCTATTTTGTGATTATAATGTAACAATAATGCACATTTTTATTGAGAAAATTTTTCTTCCTCCACAAACCAAAATTTACTCTATAGGCTCAAGATTTATTTTTAAGACATATTATTCATTTCAGTTATCATTGATTTACTTCCAATATTTATTAAAAAGATAATAATAATACATGTGAAAGAATTATGAGCTTAGCATAGCATATGCTAAAAAGTTATTTTGTCGTTTTATTCAAAACTGATTCTTCATTTTTTGCTTCAATTCATCTTTTAACAACCACTATCTTCAGATACTATTCTTACTTAATATGTCAAGTCTCAGATGTGTTGGACAGTTCTCAATAACAATTGATCAAATTTATATGAATGTAATTTCAAGATTTCAAAACTCACCGACCCCCACAATTTTACAGCGAGGCCATTCGAATGTTCATATTTTTGGACTATTTGAAGAAAGAAAACCAACCCTTGTTGGTAATCTTTCTCAAGTGCAGAGTCAGCACATTGGACCACTATTGGGTGACATTGGCTCTGGATCTCACCATTTAAACCAAAGAAGTGCCTTGAATCCTATGAAGCCTTTCTATTTTCATGCTTACTTGGTTCCAGTTTTTGGTAATCAGTATCAACTTTGGGGATGCCTCTTTTCTTCAAGTACACTAATCAGTCTTGCTAAAGAAGCATTTTCTTCTGCACAAATCGATTTATGTCCAATCCTGAACTACGACTCCACTATCTTTTTTAATATCCCGCATGTAATTTTTGAAGGCTCTTTCCAAATATCTCAGAGTACTCAAGATTGGAAAGCTGATCAACTTATCCGAGGAATCAAAACAGTTCTCAAAACACATCAACTTCAAGCAATAAATTTTATGATTGACAATGAACAAATGTTAAAGGAAAAGTTGGATATCATGTGGAGGCACCAGGACAACCATTGGCTTAGAACTGGATTCGATGACTATAAAGATCAGTTTCCTAACAATCAATTGCCGCCTGAAGGAAACGGGTCAATACTTGCTGATGATATGGGTTTGGGAAAGACACTTTCAACTCTTTCTCTTATAAGTGCAACTCAAGGTGAAGCAAGACAATTCCAGGTATCAGAAAATCAAGAAGGTATTAATCGGAGTTCAGCCACACTGATTATATGCCCCCTGGCAACACTATCAAATTGGATCAATGAAATAAGTGTGCACTTTGAAGATAATGCACTTCCTTTCAAGGTTCTTTATGGGAAGGATTGTCAAAATACTAATGTCAATGAGCTACAGGACACTGCTATTGTTTTAACGACCTATGAAATAGCTAGCCCAACGATGTCAAAAAATCAAAGCCAAAAAAAGATACCAGTGACTCAAATGCCCTTTTGGTATAGAGTTGTTTTAGATGAAGCTCAGTTAGTGCCCATTTCTATATCTAAAACTTAAAACTTAATTTTTATAATCAATTTTTATAAATATTCTTTTAGTTACATTAAAAATCCTTACTCGCAGAGGGCTCAAACAATATTTGACTTGGAATCCCAACACCGACTATGCTTGACTGGAACTCCACTTCAGAACAGGCCCACTGACCTTCAAAGTCTCATATTTTTTCTTAGAATCGAAAAGTGGCAAGAAGACTGGTTATGGAAGAATTTCCTTTTTCCAGGTTTGCAAAAAGGAAAGGCTAATTCTATTAAATCAATCAATCACTTAATGAAAGTCATAAGCCTACGTAGAACAAAGGATGCAATTTTGTCTCTTCCAAAAAAGATTCAAAGGGGGATATCGGTTCAATTAGCAGATCCATGGAGGTCTAAACTTGATGTGCTTCAAGAAGGATTCACTGAGCAATATGGGCCCTCCAGAAGCACTGACTTCCCTTGGGACTCATCTGAGTTTCTAAGAGAGCTGATGATTTTAAGAAAATTCTGCAACCATCCAAACTACGAAAATCTGGATGAAACTCCAACTTTTGATTTCACCTGGCAGCATTCCGCAAAGATTTGTCATCTTATAGGCCACTTAAAAAACTTTTTGTCTGGTGAAAGGGATATAAATTTTCCAAAAGCTGTTATATTCTCCAACTTTGCAGACTTTTTGCAGATGTAAGTGATTCTATAATGAATTGTTTTACAAAATTGTGTTGGCTTATTAAAAACAATTTTCTAATATTTCAAAATAGAATAAAAA
This sequence comes from Hemileia vastatrix, assembly GCA_030280995.1. Taxonomy (NCBI): domain Eukaryota; kingdom Fungi; phylum Basidiomycota; class Pucciniomycetes; order Pucciniales; family Zaghouaniaceae; genus Hemileia; species Hemileia vastatrix. The sequence goes on along the minus strand of JASXTE010000010.1, from coordinate 402,784 downwards.
TGGCTTTAGATGACCACAATATTAGGTATACCCAGCTTATGGGTGAACTCAGACAGACAAAGCGAGACAAAAATATGCATGAATTCCATTTTAATAAAAATTGCCAAGTTTTGGTTGGAACGATTCAGGCTGCAGGAGTGGGTATAGATCTCAGGTGTGCTCAAAATGTATATATAATGGTGAGCTCAATGTCTTTTATTTCATATTAAGAACAAAAATATTAAATTTTTTATATGTTCAATGTTGAAATAGGAGCCAAATTGGAATCCAGCAGTTGAGCAACAGGCTGTTGATCGGCTGTATAGAATGGGGCAGCAAAATGAAGTAAATGTTTTGAATTATTTTGTACAAGGAAGTATAGAATTCAGCATGTATAAGATTCAAAGGAAAAAAATGGAGCTAACAATGTAAGCCAAATTTAATTTCTATAAATTTTAATGATAATAGTAATCATTAAAATTATGTTTTTGTTTTCAAGGCTAAGTGTCCCAAACAGTGGAAATGAGGAGTATGAGTGTGCAAACCTATTATTAAGGGAGTTTGTCAATCACTCACATTAGAGGAAGAAAGAATTTCAAGGAGAGCAGGTAAATTTATGGGATTTTGAGGATTTAAAAGTCTGAGTTGTTGAGGATTTAGAGATGCAAGATATAAGGGAGAATAACAGTCATTTGGCAAACCCCGGGGGACATGAGAAGGATTAAGGTTAGGGGATAATGTTGAAACCAAACTGATTCTTTTGTACAAGGCCAAGTCCTTTAGCACACTGCCAGAGTAGGTTGAATTATCTCGAATATCAAAGTGTTGTTGGTCAAGATATTGTGCAACTTTAGAAAAATCTTCAGACCTCCATTGCATTAAGATACGTCTTAACGATCCATCATTATCAATTTCGGTGTCAGAACAACATTTGATGTTTGTGAAAAGGTTGTGATAAGTTTCACAATGTGGAAGTTGTTTAAGAAGTTTAGTTCGGTTAACTGAATTCTAAGAATCTTTGTTATTTGAAATAAAGGTCATAAATAAAAACGGTTGAAAAAAAAGGGATTTTCATACTTTTTTTTTTATTCTATATTTATGCTTTCTCACTTTGATTATTTCTTGAGAGCTATGAGAATCCTTCCCAAGTCTTAATCTATCAGCATGACCTAAAAACCAACGGTGAAGAACTCCTATTTGATTTGAGAAGCTAATTTGAGTTGAGTCAATTGGATATGCAATCAAATTATTGGTTTTTAAGGCATTGTCCCAGTGTTTAATGAGAATATTTGCCAAGACCTGGTTCCATTTGTCAAACCAATCTAGGTTCCAAGCGAAAGTTGATCCTGGGAAACCACACATGCGAAGGTGCTCAATAAAAGATTCACGGAAAATTGGTGGAAACTTTTCTGAAACCGCTGAATTTGATTCTGGATGAGGTAGTTCAAAGGCAATGTTGCAAGAATTCATGTCGAATGATGAAAATCTGTCTAATTGCTCTTCAGTAGGGTTTTGTTTCCATCCATTTGATTCTGGTGACATATCCAAAAGTGAACAACAAAAATTGTGTATAGATCTACAAAAGTGAGAATTGAATGGAGGCAAAGTCTCATTAAAAATTCTATTAAGTGTTCTTGTGTTTGTTGGCAGGTTTTCATGAAGAAAGTAAGAGCTACTAGGGTTCATAAATAATTAGATTAAGAAAGTGTTCAATTAAATTAAACAAAGAGGAAGGATAAATTGTTGAGCTCCAAAACTTTATGATCAAAGTTGATTTAAGGAGAAATATCACAAAAATTAAGAATAAGAAATATTTCGACTTTATGGAATTATAATATGCATAAATTATATTTTTATATGCAACTTGAACTCAAAAGGAATGGTATAAAATAAAGAGAATGATTATGTGATAAAAGCAGACTCATTTAAGAAACGGATTTTTTTTTCTTTTCAAAAAATTCTTCCACAAAAATAATTTGTTAAATGTGAGGCTATGTTCATTTTTTGATTACCAAAAAATTATTTTTGGTCCAATATGATAGTAATACATATTCTTTTGAGTAATTTTTTTCAACCTGAATAAATAGACTAGAGTGTCACTTCATCACATTTATGTATGAAAAGTTATACAAGGTTTCAGCTTTTATGTAATTCTTTAAGGTTTACACTTTTGTAGCATCTATTATTTGAGTATTTTTGATTTTTTCTTTATAGAAAATTCTACCTAGTACAGACCAATTTTCAAATTGAAAGAAATATGTTTGTGATTGTTTTTTACAAAATATTAAACTTATATTTGGGTTTAACTTTGATTTTTGGGGTAATTTTTTAAATAATTATGTTAAAAATATGGATTACTTTTCTTATAGTCCATAACTAAGAATTTTTATCAAAATCAAATAATTATAGGGTAGTTATATATAACTCAGAAGGCATTTAATAGAAAAATAATTAAGATGCTTGTGCGTACAACAGAATTTTTTCTATGATAGAAAATATTCTGATAAACATGCATGCATTGTTGTACAAATGCAGAGAGTATACAGAATACAAATAAAGTAGACTGCATAACTTTAAATTAATATATAATTTATCTGATTAAAAATTAAACATTTAAACTTAAATAATTTCAACACATATTCCATCATATTCTTTTGATAAAAAAATTTAGCTTATATTAGCTAGTGCCTTTCAAAAAAAGGAATACCTTCAATCGGTAACTTCGAATAGCTAACTTATTCCTACAATTATCACAATTACAATGCCTCCATTTTTTCATGTATGTCAATGTCAAGATCTTGGATGTGTCAATAGAAAGTATCAAACTTCTTCTGGGTCCTTTGAAGTTGGTATGGCTTTCAAAAGCTCTAATTCTTATGCAAAACATCAAGAGGAAAGAAATAGGAAGGCCCAGATGGTTATTTCTTCCAACAATCCACTTAACATTGGAAGTTCCCGCTCCACAGAAACAGTAAGATGTATATCTATAGTTCAATGTGAGAATTAAAGTCTTTATGATGTTTCAATGATTTATTACATAGGGGCAGTTGCTATTGGGGGCAGAAGTATCTTCAACAGTCTCTAGAAACTCAAATCTTGGGGAACGGTATAGCCAAATAATTATGTGGCAGGCAGCAAAGCTTTCTCTGATTCATCATTTGAGCAAAGAAGGTTTTACTCAATTTTTGGATGAAGAAATTAAGAAGCTCAAACTTCTAGGTGATAGTGGAATACTGGATTCTGATAGCATTGTCCGCCTGGTCCCACGCTCGATAGATACAGTTTTTAGTCGATTAAAGCTCAATCAATCATTTTTCACTAAAACATGCTGTCCTAAATGCTTTGCTCTTTATGAGTATAACTCTGAATCTCAACCATCTATACTATTTTACAATCAACCGTTTCTTTCATCATCAAAGCGCTATTTAAAAATGTTTGGAGCAGGACAAATTGCAGTTAAATGTGATGAAAGGCTGTATTTGATGGAGGAACATCAAGAACATGTAAAATACTTATCTCTTAAAACATTTCATCACCATTCTTTTATCGACTGGCTTAAGGAAAAGATCAAACTGTTCAAATTTGAGCTTCTGATTGAGAAGAAAACCCCTGTGGCAGAACGTGTAGAGTGTGATTTGATGAAGGATGTTTGTGATGGTTCAATTTGGAAAAACTTTCCCATAACCACTCCAGCTCTGGATAGCAATGATGATGAATATACGATAACTTCAGGCAACTTAATGTTTACTTTATATGTCGACTGGTTTAGGCCTGGTGGCAATAGGATTGGAGGTCATCAGAAGTCTGTAGGCAATATTATGATGGTGTGTATGAACCTACCTCAAGAAGATAGATACAAAATGGAAAATCTTTTTTTGTATTCTATTATACCCGGACCAACAGAACCCACAAGTGAACAGCTTAATCACCTTCTAAAACCACTGGTAAATGATCTACAACCTCTATGGGATGGTATATTGATTGAAAAGACACATCTTTATCCACTAGGCCGGAAATTAAGAGTTGCATTGTTCTCTTTGATAGGTGACATTCCTGCAATACGAAAATTGGCTGGCTTTTTGAATCACTCTGCAAAAATGTTCTGCTCTTTCTGTAATATCTCTAAAGATGAAATTAGTGAAAAGAATGTGGGAAATTTTTCATTACGGAATCATGAGGATCATATGTGCTGGGCAACAAAGTGGAAAAATTCTAAGTCACATTGGGAGCGTGTATCAATTGTTCAAAATCATGGGGTATGATGGAGTGAGCTGAATAACCTTGAATATTGGCGTCCAACTGAATATTGCTCAATTGATGTTATGCATTCACATATGCTTGGCAACCTAAAAGATCACAGTGTAAGCTATTTTCAAATCCAAAATGCAGCAAAAGATCTAGAAAGAAAGCTGGAAAAGGATAAAAATTGGCATGTAAGAGAAGAAGATGATGATTTCTTTTCTGATACTTCACTGCACAAACATTCGAAAAAACGTAGAAGTAGCTTAAGCACCACGAATAATGATGATGATGATACAGGACACACGAGACAGCACAAGCGGCAAAGACGTAAGAGTTCAAGACAGTCATCAAGTCATCATGGACTAGATAATGAAGGATTGGGAACAAATCGATCAAGAAGCCAGAGTAGGTCATCCAGCTCCAAATTTATTCCTCCATATAGCGATGTGGCCTCAATACAGTCTCACAGCAGTGACAGTAGGAATTCATTGTATAACTTAAGGCAAAGAAGCATAAGCATATCACAGAGTGAAGGATCTCACTCATCAAATGAGACAGCTAGAGATGAAGAAAATAAAAGGAAAGGTAAGGAGAAAGAAAATGAAGGTAGTAGTAATCCACGAATCACAGCAGCAGAGCTAAAGGTTGTATGGAAGATGATTGATCAAGTAAGAAGACCTTCCTGGCTAACACGAGTTCCAAAATCAGTAGGATCTAAAAAGGCAGGATCCCTCAAGGCAGCAGAATGGCACATGCTGTATACTCTCTACTTCCCTTTGTCACTTATACCCCTTTGGTTTGAAAAATTTAAAGAATCTGAATCTTCAGCTTCCTCAGCTGATAAACCAAGAGAATATTATCTTCTCAAGTCACTTGTAACATTATGCTCGATCACCAATTTTTTGACATTAAAAAATATACAGACTAATGAGCTTAAAGATCTAGATCAATTTCTGTTAGAGTATCGTGAGTGCCTTGAAGAGGGTTGGAAGAATATTAATGCAAAGCCAAATCTGCATATCACTCAACATTATCCTGAAATGATAAAGCGTCTTGGTCCACCATCAGGTACAGCTACTTGGTCTGGAGAGCGGGTGAATCATATATTATCTGAAATTCCAAACAATCACCATCCACGTATGTAATGTTTGTAAGCAATGATTTAAAAACTCAGCTGTGCTAATTTATTAATATTTACCACAGGAGAGATACCGCTAACAATGCTCAAACATTGGTATCGGAAGTCTAGGGTATTAGATCTTGGTGAAGCTGAAGATAATGATCAATGTGAGACTATAAAAATCCATATTGATCTCGATAAACAAAACAAATGGATCCATCTAAGTATGGCATTATTTACTAAATGGGTAAGGGCACAAATGGGAAAAGAAACTTCAAGACGGGCTTTGACACCATCGGAGAAAAGTGGGGATCGGGTAGTTGAAAATGTAGCAAGCATATTGATACATGGAAAGAGGTTTACTAGTTACCATCGACACATTGCTAATTCAAAAATTGAATTCTACTATGGAAAAGATAGCCAGTTTGGGCAAATTGATGATCTTTTCAGATCAAAGGAAGAGATTGATCAAATATATTTAATAGTAAGTCCTTTCAAAGAGCTCCGTCCAGAAGAAACATCAAAGGATCCCTATGAGCTTTTCCCACAAGTGCATTGTCGGTTAGTAAGAGTAGCCAAAGCAACTCAAATTGTGATTAAGAAAGATGCAATAATTGGACATGCAGCTACTGTCGAGCACAAAAAAGGAATGTTTGGAATCAAAGACGAGGTTGTCACTGCCATTGGACTGCAGACAGTAGTGAGTGAAAAAATTAATCAAATTTATTTTCTGTTGACTAACATCTTTGTGTTAATTTGGGATTGGGGAAATTTGTAGGATTGGTGATATTTGTAAATGGTGAAAGAAATAATTCAATGCTCGATTAAAAAATGCAATGCATCCAACTTACCTTATCATAAACCAGTGAACAATTACTTTGGTTGCTTTTATTGCGAGAGAACCCATGCTTTCAATGAGTCATTTTTATCTTAAATGTAAGAATGAAAGAAATAAAATCATGATAATGAGAAATATGATAAAATTTTTACTTAATGAATGATCTTCTTGCTCATTCATCTACTATAAATAGTTTGACCTTCCAACTTTAGCTGATAGCTATATATTATTCACTTTATTTTTCGACAAGAGAACATACACGTTTACAAGACTATATACATAGTATCTTTTTTTACTTTAGCTTTGATAGGTATAAATTTTAACAACTGATTATTTTTATTTTATTTTATTTTATTACAGTTCATTATGGATGATAATTTTGAAGGGATGTCTGTTGACCCAACCGATTCTGATTGTTTTCCGCCTCAACATACTAATACTGGAAATACTCCACCACCACCCTCTGCTGATCCACCTCCAGATGCATCTCAATCTGTACCACCTAATCCTAACCCACCACCTAATCCCAATCCAGGCCAAGAGTCTCATTCAGAACCGAGAAATTTTAATCCCAATCATCCTTCTGCTTCTGAAAGTGCTGATCAGCAAGCTGATCAGCTAGGAAGAGATTGGGCTAGTGAAGTATTGAGGGAATTTTTCGGAGACCAATCATCATCTGCTCAGCCTAACCAAGGAGCAAGCACAAGTGGAGCAGGTAAGTCAAATTTGTAGTGTATTCTTTTATTGAAAAATAACCAATTTAATTAACTTATTTGAATTGTTAGTGAATCCCTCAATCATTATGGGTATCAGTGATTACCACAGACTCAATTCAGCAGAGTCTCATGAGCGAGAATGGGAGTTAAGGGCTGTAAGAGGCTTAGTTAGAAGGAATGATGTTCCCAGGAGCTCGGACAGTCTAAATAGAAATATTTACCACTTTCTGAAGTATTGTCTTGGGGGACCAACACAAATATCAAAATATCCTGCGAGCCCAACACCTTTGGAGATTGAAAATTGGAAAGATTGGAGCCAATTCAAACTAAAAACCATTCAAACTGTCCTAACCCAAGTCCAATCTTCTAACCGTGCCAATTCTGCAGCTGATCAACAATTTATGATAACCAATTCTATAGCCTTCTTGCGATCCAAAATTCGACTACCCAAATTTTTTCCAGCACCTGAGCCTCGAGGACTAAAAGGAGGAGCACCGATCCCACTTTCTGTCAAAAGAAACTTAGAGCGTGAATTGCAAGAAAAAGGTTTTCGGAAATTCGCGTTTGATTGGACTTGCCGTGATTTTTCAGAATCAACTTGGAATCAAGTCATGGGAAGCATAGTATGCGACCACTGTACCAGATGGCTCACCACCTTGAATACAATCGATCAGTCAAAGCTTCAGTTTACTCAATGTGTTATTGAGAAATGGGTAGTTAATAAGGGGAAGGAGATGATAAGGTTGTTTGGGCAAGAAGAGGAAAGGGTAGCAAGAGAAAAGATTGAAAAGAGGGCAAGGGCACAAGTAAAACGTTATCGGACCAAGGTAAGTTTTTTATTTTACTTTGCTTTTTGTTATTATGAAGCTGATTTAGTTGGAATTCAGATTGCTAGTGCACGCTACAAGTTAGCAAGAGATCTCTGTAGTGATGTGCCAGGTTTTGTTGTGCTTTTTCATGATACTAGGTGCATCTCTGATATCGAGGAAGGCCCAGCACCAGCCCCAACTGCACCTATCCGAGCTATTCCTGGATGGCGAAATCCTGAACTCAATGATTTGTTTAAAAAAATGGATAAGATGACAAAGGACTTAGCCCATACACCAGCTCAAAAAAAATCAGCATTAAAAACATATTCACGGTCATCAGAAAGGACAGTTGCACAAAATGGTATATTCAATGTTCCCAAATACCTCCCCAAGAATTGCTATTCAGCAACATTTTTGCAAGGATTATCTGTGAATGAACGTGAGTCACTTGGGGTTGGAGCTGATATTGATCTGGTAAAGATTCGGGAATCAATTAATAGAGCATCAACATCATCATAACTTAGGTATAACGGTGATCTTCTGTGTAATATAGCTATCTTATATTGAATTTTATGTATTCTGTTTTTTTTCAAAGCAGCTTGGTAAATGTTATAAAGTGATATTGAGAGAGAGTAACATTTTATTTAAGAAAAACAAATAATGTATGAGATATAAAAATGTATTTTCAACAAATTGATGGTCCATACCTCTTTATGTCACATTTATGTATCCATATTAATTTCAATCGAATTTAATGTTGACCAATACATAGTGAATACACGCTATGCCACTTATACTTGCCAGGCATTGCTACCATTAAATATGCCAGTATCAAAAATTAATTTTGATCGAAATTAATGAGCATGATAATCATGAATTTCTGGAGTCAACTGCTTATTTTTATGCATGGTGCCTTGCCAACATTAATTTCAATAGAAATTACTTTTGATACTGGCATATTGCATGGTGTCTATTCCTGGAAAGTGTAAGTGGCATAGTGTGTATTCATTACGTATTGGTCAACATTAATTTTCATAGAATTTAATATTGACATTTTCATATTGAACCCAAACCAGCAAACGACCCAAAAAATTCTTCATAAAACTGCTCATTAATTTCGATCGAAATTAGTGAGCACCATATACATATTGAATGGTAGTTATATCTGGTGTGTGTAAGTTGTAAAGCTTGTGTTCAATGTTTATTGGTCAACATTAATTTTGATTGAAATTAATATTAATGTGTAAATGATATTTACATGCTCAATATGCATTGTAATGTGTTTACTTAACAATAGAGTGCCCTACTTTTCATCTTACATAAAAATGCTTGGTAGCATGTCAAATTCAATTTTTATTAAAATTAATGTTGACATGTTACCATGCATAACAGTAAGCAACTGACTGAATAAATTGATGATAATCATGAACCTTAATTTCAATTGAAATTAATGTTGCCAAGTGCAGATTGAAAAAAAGCTATGCCACTTACACTAGCCAGGCATATTTACTATTTATTATGTATTGGTCAACATTAATTTTTATAGAAATTAATATGGATATGTAAATTTTATATTTACCCTCAACATGTATAGTAAATTTCAATACTTAAAAATACTTGCCGTCCTTTACATGTCATGCAAAAAAGCATTATATCATTTCAACATTAATTTTGATTAAAATTAATGTTGGAATGCCATTATGCATTGAAACAACTAACTGACTGAAAAAGTTTATGATCAAAATGCTCATTAATTTTGATCAAAATTAATGTTGACCAATACATATTGAATATAAGTAATCTCCACTTACTCAGACCAGATATAACTACCATTCAATATGAATATGGTCAGCCTTAATTTTGATCGAAATTAATGGGAAGTTTTATGAAGAATCTTCTGGGTTGTTTTCTGGCTTGGGTTCAATATGCAAATGTCAACATTAAATTTGATTGAAATTAATGTTGACCAATACATAATGAATACACACTATGCCACTTACACTTTCCAGGCATATATACATGCAATATGCCAGTATCAAAAGTAATTTCGATCGAAATTAATGTTGGCAAGGCACCATGCATAAAAATAAGCAGTTGACTCCAGAAATTCATGATTATCATGCTCATTAATTTCGATCGAAATTAATTTTTGATACTGGCATATTTAATGGTAGCTATGCCTGGCAAGTGTAAGTGGCATAGCATGTATTCATTATGTATTAGTCAACATTAATTTCGATTGAAATTAATATGGACATGGACTATGCATAAAATTCCTATAAGTATAGGTAAGCTAAGCAGTTAGATAAACTGGTTTGATCAAGTACACCATATAAAAATTGATGTTTTAATGCCTTGGTTAATTTCGATCAAAATTAATTTTAAGCCATGCATGTTGAATTTTATCTATGTCTGTGTAGTCCATGTGAAATGGCTTGTATTCAATATGCAGGGGTCTATATTACTTTTGATCGAAATTATGAGGTTCATTGCCTCATAAATTTGATGGTTTCTGTCAGTGTTTCATGCATGGTGCCATCTGATACTTGTTGATTCCTATCAAAATTAATTTCAACACCAATATATTGAATACAAACCATGGCACTTACAGTACTTGGTCATAGCTAAAATTCAATATGCTAGTCTCAAAATTAATTTCGATAGAAATTAATCAGGATCCATGAAGTTTATCAATAGTGTATGAGTTAAGTTTCAAGTCATATGTTTCATCACATTCTTGCACCCATTTCTAGGTTATCTCAACAATTTTTTTCAAGTTTTATTATATTAATCAAAACTGTGGTAAGTTGTGAAAAATTAGCTAATCCAAATCTCAAATTGAATATTAATATTTTAATAATTTTGAATGTTGCTTAAGGTATTTCATTGGGTGATTCATAATAATATTTTATCAACTTAGTAGTCCTATAACTTTTGAAAAGTAACAATTATGGTATAGTTAGGGACAACAATGCAATATCTTGTGCAGACTAAGATATATTGCAAAATAAAACTATTCAATTTTTTTTTCCCTTAGTTGTATCCAAGTTTATCAAAGGTTTGGTCACGGTGCCCACACCCTAGCCTGACACTCCTCCTTTCACTTAAAAAACAAATTCTTATCTTAAATTCTAATGTTACCAATTTTATATTTATAATTCATTTCTTGTTTGATGAGGCATATCAGTATATATGTGAATCTCGCATTGTCATCTGAAATTAAATTTAACAAATATTCATAAAGGATTATCCTTTTTTTTTCATATAATATACTAATTAAGTGTTTCTCCATTGTTTAGGAGTAAATTCTAATTTAAACAATTTTGTATTTACCCGTTATGGTAAGGTAAACTCTTACAGTCGCCTTGCTGTAAGCAGAATCCGGAGGAGATATATGGATTTAGCTGAAAACCCCGTCCTTCCAATAAAAATAACAAAGTAGGTGTTCTAAATCACTAAGCTAACCAATCTACTTGGATCTGATTGATAAAAATAATGAAACTCTAAAATAATTAAAGCTTATTGAGATTTAAATAAAAGTGGCTGTTGAGAAAAGAAATACTGATAACAACAATTAAGGTGTACCAGTGAAAGATCTGAAAAGATTGACTTTTATGTTTTTATAATAATTTGAATTTTTATGAGACAGCAATAATCAAGTCCCAGCGACAAAGACCTTTCTAAAGATACCCTGTATGAAGTGTTATTTAAACTGTTGAATTGTATTTCTAAAATGTTATGTAAAAAATAATAATGTTATAAGGGTATTACAAGTTATTTTAATTTGCTGAGTAATAAAAAATGAGACTGTGGTGGTTAAAGATTAAGCTGTATGATGTGTCCCCCCTCTCAATTTCGAGTTTGAGAAGCGCTTAAGTATTCCTAGTCACGTGCCTAAGTTTTCCCCTCCAGAGCTCTTCCAGAGTCAATCCGGAGCCCGTACGGAGTCCATACGGAGCCGGAACGGAGTCCGTACGGAGTCAAAGCAGAGTCCGTACGGAGTCCGTCCGGACTTCCGGACTCAATTTAGAACCTTAAAACCATAATAAAAAATCTAGAAAAATTACACATAATAGAACTACTTCCCCTTTACCTACCAAACTAATTTTCGTAGTCTGCGCAGCTCTAATTACCCCGTGAAAATTCATCAAAGTTAAGTAATTTTTGAAAACGTAAATATTTCTATAAAACTTTAAAATTCATTTAAAAATATAAGAAAAATAGTAAAAATTCTGGGAAAATTTCCCTAGGTTCTTGAGTGACTTGACTTGATACTTATAAATTTTTTAGACCATAAAAATAAGTTTTCTCCGCAAAATAAATTGTATTTGTGTAGGCATTCGCTCGTGACCAATTTCTTCATATTTTAAACTCCAATAAATTAAATAAAACCCTTTTATATAAAAAAAATAATAACGCCAATCTTGCACGCCGTAATAACTCCATTTACATATTTAGGTGCCGTACTAAACTTTAGGCTACCACATCCTCCCTCCAATCGAGAATGTCCCCATTCTTAAAACTTTGCATAAGTGGTTGATCACAATATTCATCTTTAACCTTCAACCACCATCTTCTTTAATCAACTATAAAATTCATCTTCATCAATATGTCTTCCAAAGAACTTGTCGCTCCATGTGAACTCTGCGCTCGATACCAGGTACCTTGTTGAATGTCCAACCCTAATCTTCCTGGCAGAAAAGCTTGCGACTTATGCCGTGTGAAAAAAGTCAAATGCAACCGGCCAATAGTTCCTTCTAAAACAAACGTATATTTAGGACCAGCAGCTCTCCCTGATACCTCAACTTCTAAAAAGCGATCCAAAATTCCTGTCTTCTTAAAATGAATAAGATCAAAAACAGCTTCAAAAGTTCAATCTTCATCAGCGGATCCCGGCCTAATTTTGCCTTCACAAGATCCTAATCCTATAACGCCAGTACCCCCAACTAACTTTGCTGAGACTATGTTTCCTGGCTCTAAATGTATGACCCTATTTATCTTACTAAAAAAACTTTTAATCAAAATTGACTAAACCTATAACTTAATAACATATTTGAACTTCTAGCTGTTGAAATAACCAACACTGATGATGTTGGTAGAGTGAAGACGGACTATATCAATCATTACCCAAATTTTCATTGCTATCTTTTTCTTGACTTTACTAATGAGTTGAAACGAAAAATGCTGGCCTATTTTCAAGAAACTCCAGCTAATAACCATGAAGACCTCATGAAAAGAGGAATTTTAATGCAAAGCTTTGATAATGATGTTGAACAATTTCAAAGAAATTATCTTTTCTAACAGTATAACTTGATAAAATTTTGTTTTTGCTTGGTCTTCTTAAACTTTCAACATAAATGATGTTTTCTTTCTTCTCTGGCTTGATATAACATAAAATAAAATAAAATAAATCTTGTGATGATTCCACTACTGAGAGCAAGGTTTGAATCCCTTCAGACTCCCATATACCAGTCTTCCTTCTTGTCACTGCATTGAGAGAGTGGATCTTCCTATGAGCCGAATACTCCTGATTCCAACCTCTTAGGGCCCCCCACTGAGCCGAATTCTATGATTCCAATCTCGCCATAAGGTCCTCCAATCTTCACACCAAAAAAAAATGGCCTAACTATGAGGCACTAAAAAAAAACATTCCCTAAAATCCAACTACCATCCTAACTTCTGATTCCTTCATCACAATTTTCAAACTTTGCTATACAGCAAACCCATAAAATACTTTTGCCAGGCTTCCAATAATAATATTAACTTTAGACCATGTTAAAGCGCCACAAATTTTACCTAATTAACCATTATGCTTTCTTTAGCATCATCACCACCTAAAATTTTAACCTCCTAAAGCTATCAGCACCCAATTCCAGAAATAATTGAATACCCAGTTTAGAGTCTTAGTGGACAGTGATAAATTAAAAGATTGAATTGAGTTATCCAAACAAGATTGACATTCCAGTTTAATGTCTTGGTGGACCAAACATATAATCGATTGCCAGTTTATGGTCTTGGTGGACCAAAGATCGTTTAGGTGCATAAATAACTTGATAAATTCCTAAGTAAGGCCTAGGCTTGACCAAAGATTGAATAAATTTGATAATCCAGTTTAATGTCATAGTTGACCAAACATTTGATCGACAAGTAATCCAGTATAAGGCCATAGTGGTCCAATGAATGTTGAATTATCCTGCAGATATTAATTTTCCAGTTTAAATTCATAGTGGACTAAACAATGAATGAACTACCAGTTTAAAGTCATGGTGGACCAAACATTTGATCGATAAGAAATCCAGTTTAAGGTCATGGTGGACCCAACAGCTTGATAATAGGCCAGTTTAGGGTCTTGGTGGACCTAACAAGTCCAATAAAAAAATTTAATGATAGTCTTGAAAATTAGCCAGTTTAAAGTCTTGGAGGACTAACAGCTCCAAAATTTGTATAAAACCTTAAGGAAAGTTTTGAACGGTAGCCAGTTTAAAGTCTTGGAGGACTAAAAGATCCAAAATATGTATAAAAACCTTAAAGAGCGTCTTGAACAGTAGCCAGTTTAAAGTCTTGGAGGACTAACAGCTCCAATATAAAATCTCATAAAAAAAAACTTAAAGAACGTCTTGAACAGTAGCCAGTTTAAAGTCTTGGAGGACTAACAGATGTCTTGAAGTAAAATCCCATAGGTATTGAGTTCCCCTAGACCCTGTTTCCTGTCTAAACTAAATAAAAAAAAACTAAAAAGAATGAAAACTAAAAAAAAATAAAACTAAGAAATATAATAATAATTTTAATTTAATTAATTAATTTTTTTATTTATTTATTTTTTTTTTTATTTTATTATTTTATTTTTATTTATTTATTTATTTTTTTATTTTTTTATTTATTTATTTTTTATTTATTTATTTTATTTATTTATTTATTTATTTATTTTATTTTTTTATTTTTATTTTTTATTTTTTTATTTTTAATTTTAATTTTGTTTTTAATTTAAAATAAAAGATTTTAGAAAAGATAGTTTTGAAACAAAAGTTAAAATTTAATTTTAAAGAAAGATAAATGAATCGTGAAAAGAAAGATAAAAAAGGTAAAAAGAATTATCAAAATTAAAATTTTAAAAGATGCCCCCCGGCCATTTGATGAGCCGTACCCTCGACATCATACCCACATCCAAGTGAAACTTGATGTGGTTACACGATTTTGAGAAATTGAAAAGAAAAGAAAATAAATGAAAGTTTTTAGAAGATAATTTTTATAATGATGATCACTGGGTGGGCTCCCTCCAATTTATAAAAATGATTAGAGACCACCAGTGAGCATCACCTTTACATTAATTCATAATATATATTAAAGAAAAGAAATCACAATCTAACATAAAAAATCAAAAACAAAATAATAAAAAAAATCCTGAATCCGGCGTTGAGAGCGGTGTCTCTTGATTTGTTCCAGTTTATAGTCTTAGTGGACTTACTAAAATTAAAAGACAAAGCCAGGATTCAACTAGAAACAGGGAAAATTTTGGAAACGAACATTATGGGGTAATTGTGTATAGAGCAGCCAGCCCATCAATTACCCCCACACTTGCCAATATTAAATTAAGAAGGTTCCCCTGTGAACACTTCTTCCAATAAATTTTAAAATTTTCCAACACTATCTTCACCCATATTTTAAGAATTTTAAGTTTTTGAAAATTTCAAAGATGGTCTTCTTGTATTTCGTTAAGTTTCATCATAGTTTCGTCGCCCATAGGAAGTGTAACGATAGTAAAGTATTTTTGATAAAAATAAGAAGATAGTTTATCCTCGTTGCGGAGGAATCCATAAAATTTCGTTGATATCATAGTTTATCCTCATCTCGGAGGTATAAATTTAATAAAAGTCATTAAAATTGTAGTTTATCCTCATTTCGGAGTTATCCATAAAGTTTCATTGATATCATAGTTTATCCTCATTGCGGAGGAATC
The DNA here is from genome assembly GCA_030280995.1 of Hemileia vastatrix. Classification (NCBI taxonomy): domain Eukaryota; kingdom Fungi; phylum Basidiomycota; class Pucciniomycetes; order Pucciniales; family Zaghouaniaceae; genus Hemileia; species Hemileia vastatrix. The sequence continues at coordinate 387,123 of JASXTE010000010.1, read as the reverse complement.
CATAAAGTTTCATTGATATCATAGTTTATCCTCATTGCGGAGGAAGACTTCGGCACTCCTGGTGCCTCTAGGATAGAACCGTTTCACTTGATCGGCCGCTACCCTCTTCTTTAATACTACTCCATCCAACTCTTCTAGCACATATGAACCGCCGGAAACTTGCTCCTTGATTTTATACGGTCCATTCCACCTATCTGCAAACATCTTTCCCCACTGACTTTCCAAACTCCTATTATACACCAGGACCATATCTCCTGGGTTCAAAGGTTTCTTAATCGATGTGCCAACCGCTCATCCCAATATCTAACTGATTGATTTCGGATCTTCATCATCTGCAAATATGCCTTTTCTAAATATTCTTCTTTCTTTTCTAGCTGCATCATTCTTGCACACAATAATTCTTCAGTAGTTTTGACCGTGTCCCAGTCAACTCCAAGATATGATTCAGCTTCTAAATCAACCGGTAAAACTGCTTTCTGTCCAAAAACAAGTTCATAAGGTGAAAATCCGGTCGTCCTTTTGGCAGTGATTCGATCAGCAAATAAAACTAAAGGTAAATAGTGCCTCCACTTTTCGGCACTTGTCCCACACATTTTAACTAAAGCATCCTTGATAACTTGATGCCCTCTTTCAACCATGCCTTCAGCTTCAGGATAATATGGGGTTGCTACCCTAACCTTTGATCCAACTTTCAATACGGCCTCTTTAAACTCTGTCCCAAATTCAGGACCTCCATCTACCGTTACCAACTTCATCACCCCATACCTATATACCCAATTATTCAAAAAGAATTCTGCCACATTTTTGGCAGTTAAATTAATAAGAGGCGCTGCCTCTACCCAACCAGATAAATCATCTCTGGCCACAATTAAATATTTATACCGTCCCTCTTTTATATGAACGTCATCTAAACTATTCCAAAGAGCGTATATTCACCGGTCGCGCGTCCAGGTTCTTTTGGCCTTAAATAACTTCATCTTTGACATTCTTCGCATGACTGAACCCACTGTTTAACAGCCATCTTCATGCCAGGCCACCAAAATCGATCAGAAATTCTTCTAAACGTTTCTCCAACGCCTCTATGCCCGAGATCTTCATGCAGTGATTTCAAAACTAATTCTTGCCCCTTCTGTTGAGTTATAACTACTTGAGGATTTGGATACCTCCTCCTCATTAAACGTCGACCAGATAGGTAAAACGTAGATGACTTCCTCTTGATAGCCACCCATTCATCGTCTTCACAATTTTCTGGCCTCTCTAAGGTCAACAAATATTTGACTAACAAAAAATAAAAACCAGTCTGACCCCAGACTTCATCTTGAAAATCGATTACTATAACATCAATAGGGACTTCTCTATCACCAATATCACCTGCACATGAATGAGCCAATAATCGTTGACCCCTAAATAAATTTTTAATCGAGCTATGTCGACGTTTTTCTTCTGAACCTTTGGATCCTTCAAAAACCGTATTTGAAAATACCTCTTTCTCTTTATCCACCCTTTTATTTAAATTCTCTAATTCTCCAACATATACACCATTCCTTAATTTACTACTATCCCACACTACCAATCCATCTTCCTCTACATACACCACATCTTCTTCTACCTCCTCTCTGCCGAATTTATCTACACCTTTATTAACATAAAAACTATTTTCCAGTTTATCCTCTTGGTGGAGGTCATCATCATCATAATCTAAACACAATAGTCCTGCCAGTTTAACCTCATGGGGGAGGTATGGAAAGTCTTCAGCTCCTTTAGTGCTGGCTTTGATAATAGGTATATCTTCATCGAACTCTTCTGAGTCTGAATCTTCTTCAGTGGGTGGTCTCCTTGATAAACCATCTGGCATAGTAAAAGTCTTGCCAGGCTTATGAACTAAATCAAATGAAAAATGTTGAATAAAAGCTACCCATCTCGTCATGGGTGCGTTCGGTAAGCTTGGGGAATTAATCATCTGGATTAACGATTTCGCATCCACTTGCAACTCAAAATGTTGCCCCCACAAAATATGCTGAAGTTTCTTCAGTATTTTCGCCACACCACATAATTCCAATTTTGGTTGAGAATATCTTGATTCAACCTCAGTAAATACTACAGATTCATACCTAACTGGCCTGATGTAACCAGCTTTATCCATCTGAGACAAAACCGCCCCAGCTGCAACCTGACTTGAATCAACTGCTAAATAAATTCTACCAGAATCTTTTCCATAATCTAACTTGTGCAGGACTAAATCCTTCCCCACAACCTCCTTCAACTTCACAAACGCCTTCTCACACTCTTCATCCCACTCCCAGTCTGCATCCTTTCTCGTTAACCGTCTCAATGGAGCTTCCAATGAAGAAAAGTCCTTGATAAACATTCTAACATATACGCAAACGCCTAAAAACCCTCTAACTTCGGTCGTATTCTTGGGTCTTGGCCAGGACTGAATTTTGTTAACTTTCTTCTTGGACATAATCCTACCCTCTCTACATACCACATGGCCTAATATTTCTAAGGCTGGCACACAACATGAAAATTTTGAACCTGAAATAGTTAAACCAGCCTCTTCAATTCGAAACAAGATTCTTTCTAAAGTAATTGCAAACTCCCAAATGAATTTGCGTATCCCGGGATTCTCTTCCAACACCTGGTTATCATAGTCGGTTGTTGGTCCCTTAATTCCTCCATCATCTATAAAGATTCCAGCATATTGTGGAATTTCATCTTGAAGGATCCAAGCCATCTGAGCTTGATAAACTGCAACCGAATTTGTTGCTCCTTGAGGTAATCTTGTTAACTGTAAACGTCCAAGTGGTGTATCGAATGTAGTGAGAGGCCTTGAGTCCGGATGTAACTCTCTCTCATCATATCCACCCATAATATCTCCCAAACCATAGCACACTCTCCCTGCAAATGCTTCAACAAACTCCTCAGCACTAGGCGGTATCCCAGCATCCTTTATTGTAACCCTATTTAATTCCCTAAGATCATGAACAACTCTAAGCTTGCCATTTGGTTTCTTGATACAAAATACAGGACTAGAATAACTTGATGTTGATTGCTCATACAGTCCAGTGCGTATCCGTTCTCTGACAACTTCAATATAGGCTTCTTTTAATGCAGCCGGAATAGGAATCGGTTTCTGCTGCCACGGTTCATGACATACCACAGGAATCTTGTAAGGCTCCCCATAGGAATGCTTCAACACACCCCTCTCCTCTTCTACAAAAGCAATGGCCTTCTCTCGCTTGACCATCACATCCAACAACAACTTCTTCTCTTCTCCAGACAACCAACCATCAGGTCCAAAATTAACAACACCCAGTCTCTCAAAAGTGATTCTTGACGTCTCAGAAAATTCAGGCGGATTCTTTACCAAGGGACTTTCATAAGGATCTCTTGATAACCTTGGTCTTCTCAAAGGTGGATTTAATTCAGCAGGTAGCGGCTCATTAATAGGTCGAACTTTATTTGCTACTTTCTTATATTTGGCTGCGTCCACATCTAAATTAACTTGAGGTAAAACATTTTCTTTTGTATCACCATTAAAACTTCCATCAAATGAATCTTCTTCATCGCCAGAATCAGAATAAGAAAAATTAGAAAAATATTTTATTTCATTTTTAAATTTTACCCTTTTCTCCTTTCCCTCGTCTAATTTATAAACAGATTTTCCGACACCTTTGCTTCCCTTATCCAACAGTAAATCACCCGTAAAGAAAGTTGGCAGTTTAACCTCTTGCTGGAGGACCGGAATTGAATTTTCACAAAAATTATTTTTTTGAGTTTTAATTATACTGAGATTTTTTATTGTATTTTGATAAGATTTTCGCAGTTTACCCTCTTGCTGGAGGTCCGTGATAGAAGGAGATAATTGCAGTTTAACCTCTTGCTGGAGGTCCGTAATAGAAGGAGATAATTGCAGTTTAACCTCTTGCTGGAGGTCATAAAACATACCCTTACAATTTTTATCCAACCTAATTTGGCCCATTTTGCCTTTTTTACCATTTTTAAATTTAATAGAAAAACAGGGTAAATCCAATAAACATATAGAAAAGTCCAAAACGTATTTGCACTCCAAAGTAATATTAACAGAAAATAATTGAGAATCCACTTGAATTATCTCCAATTGAGCTGACCTATTGCAATCCGGGATCTCATCCTGAGGAGAGATTACAACATTAGAGCGATCAGCCCCTGCTACCCCAAAAAATGAGGGCTTCCATCCCTTTCCATCAAACATAATTCACCAGAAGCCGTCCGTTTTATATGCCGCTTCTTGGTGCAAACACAACACTGGCACAGAGTAGTAATCCCTGGCCGTGTTTCCCAACCTTCATCTCCACGAGGCGCTAACCGCATATGTAACCTCTGCATATCTTCACCAGTGATCTCCAAACTAATCCCCATGCCAGCTTGATACCCTATCCTGGCCTCAAAATCCATCAAAAAAGGACCACCAAGAACAGTTTTGACTGCTCCTCTGGCCACATAAAAGTGAACCTTACCAACAGATCCACCAATGCCTAACCTGACATGCTCAGAAGTGCCCATCAGCTCTGTTGCATGCCCTCCAATACCTCTGAGGTTTCCCCCAGTTCCACTTTTAATTGGCAAGCCTATACTTTTCGCTTGCTCCAATGAAATTAAATTAATTTGAGACCCTGAATCGACCAAGGCCTTTACTTCTTTACCATTTAGAGTTACCACCAGGTAACCCAGGGGAGCGGAAAAATGTGTATCTACATCTTCCCCAAACTTTTCAACATTTTCACAAATATATTCCACCTCTCCAGTGGAAACCCGACGCCTCGTCAAATGCTTCTTTTGCTTTTCAGCAAGCGCCGGACTAATCGTAAATAACTCCCCCAAAGATAAGGGAATCTGAAGTTGATTCACCCTATTCAAAACTGCGTCCATCGCATTAGCTTGACCAGAAACTACTGGCCGCTCATACTGGACCATTGATTTAACAACCTTGGCCCTGGGTACCTCTTGAGGTCCAACCGAGCCATCTTCACCCCCCATTATAACATCTTCACTTTCTATAACCCTAACTCCGTCACCAGCTTCTTGCACTAATCCTGATCCATCGCTAGTCCTTCTTACTCCCTCCATTGGGATGGGACCACTAAAACTTGGTCTGGGTAGAGACGCCAACGGTACGTCCTCCTCAGAATCCGAATCATCCTCTGGAATAGGCTCACCATTTAAATCAAACTTGCCATAACTAGGGGGCCCCATATCAGCAATCCCCTTCTGCATTTTATATAATTCGTCCTTAGAGTAAGGGTTCAATTTGTTGGCGGCAGTTTGAGCACTAGAAATCTTGTTCTTAGAGTAAGGGTTCACTTTGTTATTGGCCTTGCCAGGATTAGCCCTCAATTGGCTCTGAATGCTACTTTTTGCCTTAGTAGCGGCTGCTCTTCTAGCAGCATTAAAATCATATTCGCCAGCCATACAGCTACCCTCCACCTGGGCAACCGTCGCCAGCTCTAAACCACCAAAAGAAGTAGAAAATGTGGCTTTACTGACCTCTTTCTCCTTGCCCTTGTCAGCTTTACCACCATTACCGTTACCATTTTTGCCACTCTTGGAATTAACATCTTCATCCATCACCTCTTCAAATCTGGCTCTTCTTTCAGCCGTTAAACTTCTTCTGACAATTCAGAAGGAGACTGTCCATCACTGGGCTTGATGAACGAACCATCGGGAAATTTATAAACTTTACCATCAAATAAAACTCGCCCAGAATCCATATCCTTATCAAGAGCAAAACAAACTGTTGCTCTGTGCCCTCTCCTATTACAATAGGAGCACACCTTTGGCTCATCATAGCCACCTCTATAATTACTACCACCATTCCCACCATTTCTCCCATTGCCTGGGAAGCGGTTACCGTTGTTATTGCCATTATAATTTCGACGTTCATAACCTCTAGACTGATAAGAAGTCGACGTCGACGAAGAAGCAATTGGGGCCTTATTGGCCTTCTGGGTTTCTTGAACAAATATTTTTAATTGTTTAGTTAAATCGGCCAGGTGATCGACCATCTTATTATCCACATTACCCTCAACTTTAGCAGCAGGTAATCCCATTTGAGCCTTCTTGGCCTCCTGGGCTTTGACCATAATATCGTTATTTTCGGCCAAAACTTCGCTAACCTTGCTGACATATTGAGTGCATGACTCTTGATATTTGTCCAACGCCAATGACTTTAGATGGGCTTGAATGTTGTCCTTGATAACCTCCAGAGACGGCAGTTTCTGCTCACCATTAGGCAGTTCCTTCATCAAATCTTTTCTTGAAAGATCCTTCAAGACGTCCATACAAATATCCCTGCTGCATGCTGACCAAAACAAATCTTTTGCTTGGTTCTCATGCACTAACTCGTCCACCAGTATGAGATATTCCACCACTTCATCAAACTGAACACAGAGCTTTTTGAAGTCAGCCATAGAAGAAACACCACCTTTTGCTTGCCAGTCTCCAACAATTTTATTGAGGTCCATCATAGTAAACCTAACACCCCATCTGTCAACCATAGCTTTAGAAAGCTTAACCCAATCCTTGTCCTTGAATGCCTGCATAGCAATAACCTCTTTTTCCACCTCCCTATTGGCAATAAAAAATCTAACTTGCTTCACCATATCCACATGAGAAGCACCATCAACAGCAGCAGCAGCTTCATACCTGCTAATGAACCATTTAACCTCCTCCCCATCAAACTTTGGGCCATCCCAAGAAACAATTCTAACTGAGGGAGTAAGAGGGTTAGAAGATCCAGAAGCAACAGCAGAAGAAGACATCCCAATAAGTAATGAAAAGCGTTAACAATCGATAAAATAACAAGCCTCTTGCAGGCCAATAACAAAAAATCCAATTAGAGTTCCAGAAAATAAGCCTCTTGCAGGCTAATAACGTTCTTGATCCAAGTAAGTCTTTAAAGAAAGCTAGAGAAATCGAACCCCATGTTGGGCGCCAACTATGGTAAGGTAAACTCTTACAGTCGTCTTGCTGTAAGCAGAATCTGGAGGAGATATATGGATTTAGCTGAAAACCCCGTCCTTTCAATAAAAATAACAAAGTAGGTGTTCTAAATCACTAAGCTAACCAATCTACTTGGATCTGATTGATAAAAATAATGAAACTCTAAAATAATTAACGCTTATTGAGATTTAAATAAAAGTGGCTGTTGAGAAAAGAAATACTGATAACAACAATTAAGGTGTACCAGTGAAAGATCTGAAAAGCTTGACTTTTATGTTTTTATAATAATTTGAATTTTTATGAGACAGCAATAATCAAGTCCCAGCGACAAAGACCTTTCTAAAGATACCCTGTATGAAGTGTTATTTAAACTGTTGAATTGTATTTCTAAAATGTTATGTAAAAAATAATAATGTTATAAGGGTATTACAAGTTATTTTAATTTGTTGAGTAATAAAAAATGAGACTGTGGTGGTTAAAGATTAAGCTGTATGATGTGTCCCCCCTCTCAATTTCGAGTTTGAGAAGCGCTTAAGTATTCCTAGTCACGTGCCTAAGTTTTCCCCTCCAGAGCTCTTCCAGAGTCAATCCGGAGCCCGTACGGAGTCCGTACGGAGCCGGAACGGAGTCAAAGCGGAGTCCGTACGGAGTCCGTCCGGACTTCCGGACTCAATTTAGAACCTTCAAACCATAATAAAAAATCTAGAAAAATTACACATAATAGAACTACTTCCCCTTTACCTACCAAACTAGTTTTCGTAGTCTGCGCAGCTCTAATTACCCCGTGAAAATTCATCAAAGTTAAGTGATTTTTGAAAACGTAAATATTTCTATAAAACTTTAAAATTCATTTAAAAATATAAGAAAAATAGTAAAAATTCTGGGAAAATTTCCCTAGGTTCTTGAGTGACTTGACTTGATACTTATAAATTTTTTAGACCATAAAAATAAGTTTTCTCCGCAAAATAAATTGTATTTGTGTAGGCATTCGCTCGTGACCAATTTCTTCATATTTTAAACTCCAATAAATTAAATAAAACCCTTTTATATAAAAAAAATAATAACGCCAATCTTGCACGCCGTAATAGCTCCATTTACATATTTAGGTGCCGTACTAAACTTTAGGCTACCACACCGTGGCAATTTGAATATGGGATATAAATTTGTTATTATTTGTTTTTCACACTAAAAGTCCCCAAAGAATTACTAGTATTTTCTGTTAGCTACATCAAATTTTGCTTCAATACAAACAGATTGTGATTTAGCATGTTACTCAGTTTACCCCACTATGAATAATACATGTTAAAAAAAGCTCAAATAATATAAAATCCCCCTCTTTATGTTTTCTGTTTCTTTCATCCTCACTTTAATTTTAATCTTATTCAATTTTTTATCCTATTAAAATATCAACTTCAATTTTCTAGAATAGAGTTTCTTATAATTATTCATCATATTACATCATAATTTTTTGATATCGAATACTTTTTTTTAATATTCATTAATCAATATGTCTAGTATACAAAATCCTACACCTTCACTTTGTATGTATATCATGTTCCTCTCTCTTAATTTATATATTTCACTTATGTTCTATATCTTTTTTTTTCAAAAATTTGATTTTCCAGCACCCAAATGTGTTTCATCCCACTCTCTGATTGATACTCGCTTTGAAGCTTTTGAGCTTGCACCATGTCTGCCACATGGCATGGCACCTAACCCTCCTGTACTTAGCAATGAGAGGCAGGAAATAACAAGAGTTCAGTATCGCAATTTACTTGAATTGGCTAGAGATAAAACAGAAGAGCTTGTCAAGATCCTTAACAATAATCCTTCTCCTTCATATTTATCTAACCCTTGTAATGAATTACTCTAATATGTGAAAAGCCTTGAAAAATGTATGTTCATCACCTTTTTTGTCTCCTTTTAAATTAGTAGATAAGATTATTAATATTTTTTTTTCTTCATATATATTTGTAGCTTATGAGGAGGGTATGATTCCTCCTGATGAAGTCATTGTCATTAGGGATGATGATGAGACAGATGAACCATCAGATTCAACTCATGCTTCAACTTCTAAGGAAAATCTTGAAACACCTGTTATCCGCTCCAAGAAAAAGAGATTATCCCAAGGCTCCTCTTTTGTTCGACGTATTAAACCGGCTTCTGCTAATGAATTTTCTGATGTATCAAATAATAAATCTCAAAAAAAGCAAAGGTTTTGATAATGAGTATATTCTTGTTTCCTTTTTTTTTATTGTTATTCTTTTATCTTTAAAATTCAATCATATATCTCTTTTATTTCTTACATATTGTACTTTTTATCTTTCTTTTGATATTTTGTACCAGAAACTCACCTGCTGTAGATTGTTCCATCCATAAACGCCCTCTCCCTGATGAAGATGATGAAAAGAGCAATGAAAATAGTGATGATCAACTATCAGAATATGAAGCTATGCTTGTTCATCAAAAAAAGCAAAGTTTAAAATCTTCTTCAAGACATGTTGATATGTTTGATAAAGATGATGATTCAAACAGCTCATCACCAAATTCCTTCATTTCTAAGAAGCAATACCCATCACCTCCTAAATTACCTACTTTGACCTCTTTGAAAGCTTCTCTACCAATGAAATCAACTCCAATCAAGATATCGAAAAAACCTCTAACTTATTCACCCTCAGTTCTAAAAGAATCTGATTTGCAGGAGGAATTCTGTAAAATTCATAATTTTTATAAAGGTAGAATCAGCACGGCAAAGGTCCTCAGGTCGTGGTTGGAAATTGTTACTCTCCTCGAATTACGCTCTTCTACTTCTTCCCAAGAATCCATGTCAAATATTCCAATGTTTACTTTTCATTGGGAAAAATCTTGTGGAGAAGATTGGCTTTCAAAACTTACTGAGTTATGTAAGTTACCATAATTTTTAATCTTGACTTTTTTTCTTTTACTTATTTTTTTTTTCCTTTTGTAGCAAATATTTTTTTAGAGATTGATAGCTCACAGCTATGGGTACTCGATAATATTGATTTCAAAAAAATGGAAGATTTATGTGATCCTGATGGTTTAAATACTGAAATTCTTTCCTCAACAAAGAAAAGGGATCACCCTGAATCCAATCTTATCCGAATGCTCATGAGATTAATGATCCCAAGTGACCACTGCCGTTCTTCATGGGTATCTCTTATATCATCTTCACTTTATCTGACCGCACATGAATTCAGCCAGCTTCCATCACATCAAAACATTAACTCAGATTGTCCAATTGAACGTGGTCTTCAGCTTCTAGCTCACCTTTCAAATCTGAAGAGTCCGATTTCTGATGGCTTAGAAGTTGGTCCCACTGCACTTCAAACCTGTGATATATCAATGTCAACTCTTCTTCAAATCAGCAATATTATCATTGATATAATTATGTCAATTATGATTCTTAAATCAAAATATTGTGCTGCAACAATATCAAGTGGCAAGACTAGTGAAGCTCAACAATCAAGTGAGAAAAACAAAAATACTGAACTGACTATAATGAGAGAGAAACAAAAGGCTGCACTAAACAAAATAAATTCTGAATACTCCCACCACCGATATCAATCTTTCACATTCTATATAATTGATGGTGTCCGTGGTTTATTTCTGAGCTCTCAAGATCATAGATTGGCTTCAGCAGCTGATTGCTTGGAGGTAATATCAGAAGTTAAGTTTCTTAATTTACATGAAAAAAAAAATCATTTGATGGAAGAAATAATTTGGAAAAATTTAAATAACTATATTTTAACATTAATAAAACCTTTTATAGGCAAGTGTGATCCATTTCCTTTAAAATTTGATACCCCAAGTCCTCCAGGAATTGCTAGGGCTATTTCTGCAGATTTTCTTAATCACTGGAGCTCCATTCAGCCAGTATCACCTTTTTTTTTGCTAAACATAGCCTTTCAATAAATTAATATTCCAACATGTAAATAGATAAAGTTCTGTCTATATGATATATCTTGTATAATTCAAGTTATTTTCCTTCAAATACGTCAAAAATGTGACCATCTTTGAAATTTATTAAGTAACCTTTGACATGATTTTCTAAATTAATTATTAAAAAAAATTATTGTAATTCCAGCAATAACAAAGATTATAAAATCTACTTATATGATTTCAAATACTTGTATTAAATTCTTAAATATTTTATTGTTTATATAAAAATATGATAACTGCTCTAGTTTTGTTACTTTACCTTTAATATTATATAATCTATTAATTATTACAAATATTTTCGTTGATTGTAACATTTTTAATCAGAAGTAGAACAATTTAAATAATTAAATGAGTACATTCTTAAAAAAATACAATTTAATCTATTATTGATTCAAAATTCTTTATTATTACCTTTTTTATTAATAAGCCTGTTTGACCTAAAATACTATACAGTTAATTTGGTAGCATTAAAAGCACATTTTTATGGCTAATATATTTCAAATTCTTTATTATAGTTTTTTTTATTTTAGAACCTTTGCTACCAATTTAATAAAAATGACATTTAAAGATTTCACAACTTATATATTTCCTCAAAAGTAAATCAAATTTTCTTATAATATTATGAAAAAAAATTATTTTATTTCACAAATAAAAAAAATAGATAATACTATAATTATCAAAACTGAAAATTTTACAGCTACTCCCAGTATTTATCATGTTTAAATTTGCATTAAGTTGTGTATATATAATATAAATTTTTAATATTTATATATCTAGATTTTTTAGATTTGTCTTAACATTAGATAAATAATACTTTGCTGATTCTATTTCTTCCTCAATTAAGTCATCTCTTTTCAAAAAAACTCTCAAAGCACTAATCAAATATTCTAACCTAAATTTTTCTTTTTTAATTTCTAAGTATTCTGAAATATCAATATCAAAAACATTAAGCTTTTCTATAGCATGAAAAAGTCTAGTGCTGATTTGAATAGAAGAACCTATCCTAGTGAAGCCAGGAATTTCATGACATCTTGAGGTAAAATGCCTTAGTTGATTGGCAGGCCATAATGTCACTGTTATTCCATTAGTTGCTTCAAAGTTGATTTTACTTCGAATTTCGGGAAACATAAGTTCTCCACCTATTTGTCGTGGTTGGGTTTAACATACTTCATATGAATGGTGTTTTTTTCTGTATCTTTAGGAAAAAATATTCCTAAAGTATACTCACTTGCATCCTTATCGAGATGAACCTCATTAGAGAACCCATTACCATTCCCTCCAGATGTCCAAGTTAAATTACTAGCAAACAGTACACCCTCTTCTTCACTAGAAACTTTTGAAAATCCAGGAATACCAAGTTTTGCGCAAAGATTAGTTGCCTCATTGTACTTTACATATGATATTTTTTTAAAAAAATATTCAAAGTACATTGCAATCCTCTTCATTCGTTTTTTATATTCATCCGTTTTTACAATATCATCAGTGTATTCATCTGCAAGGAAAAGCATTCAAAAATTCAGTATTTAAATTAAAAAAAGTGATACTTACGAATATGTAAAGATTTCTTTCTATCTAAAATAAAGCCACCACCAAACATTTTTCCAAAACCACCAGCTCTTTGATGATAACCATTATTTTTAATTTCATGTTTGCAGTAAGAAAGATCCTTAATGCATCGCACCGTAGCTTCTAACATATCTAGTTCTTTGAGCTCATGAATTTCAAAAGTCTGCACAAGAACATTAGGTATTAAGACACCTTTTGGTTTATAAATACTACATTCAGGAAAAAAATTGTAATAATTATTGAAATCTGTCATATTATTTGCATAAGATCGTGCATAGAAATGTGGCTTCTTCCTGTTTGTATCCATTCCAAGAGCGTTTACAAGTTTCATTCCAGTAGCAATGTCTTTCGCCCACCTATTGTTAGAGTTCTTCCCTGGCCGTTTTTTTTTTCAAATCGTTACTCATTGATGGTTCAATCCTAAGAGAATTCAATTTTGATTTAAAATAGAAAAAAATCAAAAATTAGAAAATAGTAACATAATTTCAATTATCAGTCAATGATACCTTTAACTTTATCATATCTTCAATATTAGAAATACAAAAGTTAGCATATCTACATATTAGTAAATTTATATACTTTTTCTTTATTTCAAATATTAAGAAAGTGTTTCAAAGGTATACTTTATTAAATTATACATATAAAGAGTATAGCTTTATCCTGTATGCATTCAGCAAGTACGAGATTTGGCTCTACACTTAATATTAATAATATAATGAAAGTATAACTCCAATACACTAGTAATATTAAAAAATTTACGGAATTATGATATCCACATATATAAAATGAAAAATCTTGCTCTGATCAATATATTGACTTAGAAAGTTATACTTCAATAAATTATTAATTTTTAAATTGTAGCATTGTCCTGTATGCTTTCAGCAAGTACGAGACTTTGAAACAACTTAAAAATCAATAAATTAAAGGTAAAGTACAAACAATCTAATTATTATTATGAAAAGCAAAACATTATCCTGTATGCTTTCAGCAAGTACGAGATGATGTTTTACTTTTCATATTAATAATATAATGGTTGAGAAAGTATTAAAGAAATATAGAAAAATGATAAGCAAAACATGAACTCACATGTCTATAAAATCTTCTTCCATTTGTAGCTGATTGATCAAAATTAATTATAAAGTTTATTTTATAATCACTGTTTTAAAAAATAAATGGTTAGATAAATAAATTGAACATTTTTGATAAGGAATAAAGAAAAGTAAATTGACAAACAAATAAAAAAACTTTAAGTTAACTGAAAAAGAATTATTTTATAATGAATCGAAAGGGTACAGTAAAAGATACCATAAAAATAAATTCAGAATTAGAATCATTAGATTAACTTGTCAAAAGTGTAAAAAAGTGTAACAAACCAAAATGATATGAAATGCAATAGCAAGAAAAATTTGCTTACCGGTAATCAGATAAGGTCAAGAAAATAGTACCAATAATTCAAAATGATAAAGCAAAAATATGATTGATAATTTTTGAAAAAGGTAAGTGAGAAAGAGAAAGGAAAAATAAATTGGGTGGCAAACAGATGTATATATCATGAATTTTCACTGATCACATTTTCAAAAAAATGCAGCTCTCCAAGTCATATGATAAACTTCATCTAAATTCCAAGAATGATGTTGCCAAGGCACTGTACACAGCATGATCATTTTTTCCTATGCATATACTAATTCCAGCTAGAATTTACTTGGCTGCATGTTGTACAGATGCACATTTGTGGAACACTGAATTTCACATCTAAAAAAAATTGACGCCACATAATTCTAGCTACCATGTTTCACGTAGCTAAAAAACATACACTCATCACATTTAAGTTTACATTGCACCAAAATTAATTCATTTTTAAATTTTTTTAAAGGGAACTATAATGTGCACCACCTATTTCTAAAATATGAACCTCCGCACCATATTAAATTGGGAGACTTTTAATTATACAATTTTTTTGCCATGACCTTTTTCCTGATCTTACTTGGTTCAAAATATTGAAACATGGAAAATGTTGATGAAAGAAACATTTGATTTTGTTTCTATGTGTAACAATGGAAGGCTGTTTCTTACTGGCTGAAGAGTGTTGTATATTTTATTTGAACACATTTTTATTTTTTTATGTATTTTATTTAAAAAATTTACTTTTTATTGCAGCCAGATTTATACTGGCTGCTTTTTAGAAACCTTAATTTATGACCCAAGCCTTTGAAATTGGCTTGGGTCCCTTAAATTGCAATTTAGTACTTCCAGCCAGGTCTCCCCTGGCTGGAAGTGTCTCTTTCAAGCAATCGAAGTCGCTAAAAGCGACTTCGATTGCTTGCTGTAATGTTTGCCACCCTCCCAGCTAATTTACTAGGCTGGGAGGTGGCCAAAGCAGTGTGCAACGCGCGTTGCACAATCGCTATTATATTTCATGCAGCTGATATCAAGTCAGCTGCATGAGATATGCGCAGCATGTGCAATGCACGCTGCATGCAGCAGAAACGCGCTTTGCATGCAACGCGCATTTCTGCTGCATGCAATGCGCATTACTTGCAGCAGCGATGCGTGTTGCATGTGCTGCATGCAGTGCATTGCACAGCCAGTTTTTTTCTGGCTTTGCAATGCACACAGAGAAACCAAAGTCCCTGCAAGGGACTTTGGTCTCTAAATTGGAAGCGACTTTCCCTACCAGGTGCAATCTGGTGGGAAAGTGAGAGAAACGTTAGACCGAAGTTGTTTGAAAGCAACTTCGGTCTTAAAAACATTAAAAATCATAAAAAAAAATGAGAAATGTAGAAAAAAAAAAAAATTAAAAATTAAAATGTGAGTATAAGAAAAAAAATAAGTGCTAGTGATACCAAAAATCCAAGCCAATTTCATTTGGCTTGGTTATTTAATAATTATTTTTTAATACATTAAATTTAAAATTCAAACACCATAAAATATATGAATTTTTTTTATATGAATATTATAAATTTAATCTACCTCTTTCTCATAATTATATTTATAATTTTGTTTTTTTAATTTTTGACATTTAAGTTTATTTTTTGGAAATACAAAATTAAATTTTCAACTAAATTTTTTAGTAAGGTAAAATAAATTATAAATTTGACATTTTGTAATTGAATATTGAAAAAAATTTTAAATTTATTTAAAAAATATTTTTGTTAGAAGAATACAAATATTTTAAGGGTAGAAATATGGTGCAAATTGTAAGTAAAAAAAATTATATTTTTTTTTGTGAGGGGTTATTTCTATTTTTAAAAATATTTTTCAAAAACATTCATTAAATACTGAATTAAATTACTTTGAAACTCAAATTTTTTGTAAAATAATTAAAAATGAAATAATAATATTGTTGTATTTGATATAAAATTTGAATTGGTAATATTAATGTCTCTTTAAGTAAATTTGAAAATCATTTAAAAAGACCATGTTGATAAGTACTTCATTTTTGATATACAATGGTTATATATATATCTTATATATATTTCTTGAGTGTTATTTTTATATACATTCAATAAAATTTGTAATATAAAATGCCAATTAATAATTAATTAATGTTCAACTTAGTTATAACAAATTCATATTTAATACCAGCCACTAGTATTTACTTTTTAATTTAAAACTCCAATATAATATGAGAGTATCCTTATTTTGTCTGTATGTAATGAACAACAATAACAGACCATAAATGAGTGGGTAGTTAATTACAATAAATAGTTGAAGAATAACCTATAAGAAATGATAAGTTTATCAAAAAGAGTACATTAAAAAAATATACTTTTGAATTTTTTTTGATATAATTTGGGTAGTTAAATGAAAATTTAAATTATCAGACATCAAAATGGATAAAATCTAAAAGTAGTGTTTATATAATAAGCCTCATATAAAAAAAGGATAAAAAATCTACTATTTAACTAAATTATTAAATATTAAGGTATTATTAAAATTATTGAAAAACATATTTTACAGTTATAATGAAATCTAAATGTGAAAATAATGGTGGGATAATAGTAAGACTATGTGGAAACACTTTAATTTATACATACTTTCAACTATGTTCAGATAAAAAAATTGTTAAAATTGTATAATAACATCTAGTTAATAGTGATGCAATTTTATTTAGATCAAGAATAAATTTTTCTGAGGAAAAACTAATTAAATTGAGATATGGCCATCTCCTTTCAAGAGATAGAATAATAATAAAAATTTAAAAAATTATAATAAGTATTCTTAATCACCATTTTTGAAAAGTCTCTAGTAAAATTCATTATAATATATCATTCATTGATTACATTATATGGAGTTTCATCTTGAAGTAGTGATGTGCAGCTTTGAACTTATGTTATGAAAAACAAAAAAGTTAAAAAATATATAGTTATAATAATGAAAAAGCCAAAAATAAAAATACTATTATAAATTAAAAAAATAAAACTACATAAATTTTATTCTGCTCTAATGATGGAAGGGTACTATGTATGAATTTCCACATGTTAAATCCAAACCTGCTTTAAGGCTAGTTTACAGGTAGAGCTATTAAGTTTCCTTAAATTCTAAAAATAACTTATGCATTTTACTAATTATTTTTTTCTTGTTTCTTTCCAAAGTTGTTAGAGTTGCTTAATTAATACTGTTATCTTGATTGTAAGATATATAATTTTTTTTGAATACATGATTTATTGTTTCAAAAATTATATTATAAATTTAAATCATTTATTTCATTTTCTAAAGCTTCATTGTCAAAGACACAACTCCATTTTCTATTACTTAACAAATATATAAAATGTGATAGTAAAATTTGAGGAATTTTCTTTTTGAGAGGGTCAAACTATATTGTGAAGATTTTTATCTAGAAATTCTTGTACTCTAAAACCAAATAATTTTCTCCCTTAAGTAAGCCATTTCAAAAATATGAGAATATAAACAAGAATATTAACTTATCTTATTTTTATTTTCTTTACTGAAAGTTTTAGTTCAATCCCTTTTTTTATATGACATTAGTATAAAAACATGGTTAAATGCTACTATATAATTAATTTTTATTATATATATATATATATATATATATATATATATGAAATATTTAGAAGGTCATCCTTTTTTATTTACTTGAATAAATGGCTCAATTATAATACCCAACACTTATTAATGTTTCCCAAAATCAATTACAAATTTCTCATATGAAATATTAGCTTCTAATATAAGAAGTTTATCTATAGATGATATTCAACATGTGATTTTACTTTTTAGATTCAGCTAAAATTAAACAAAAGGAGAAATCATGCATATGTGTATAAATGGTAACCATATGTTACTTAGAGGATTGTGAAATTCACTCATCAGAATGGTTTAAGTATTAAAATAAATTGAGGTCATTATTTTCTAGTATTTGAAACTAATTAGGAAATTATTCTAAAAATATATTTTAATGTGTATCATGTTTAAAAAGTTGGAAATATGATTTTTGAAAATTGTGAGTTTCTTATGAGATACCAAGCTTTAGTTTACATTGTTTCAAGTAGAATAGAATTTTAGTATTAGAAATTGAAAGCAATGTACCATTATCAGATTTTAACTGTGTTCTACTTATAGAATGATTACATAACATTAAACATTATTTAAATCAAAAAGGTTTAAAAGATATTTAGAATTTTACCAAATTTCACCATTTATTAATCTTTGATTTGAAAACAAACTATGATGTACACTCACTAGAAATAAGCAATCCCAATTTTAACATAATTTATCAATCCAAAAATAATGAGTCAATTAACATGAAAATATATATTATTTCAAAACCAATTCTCTAGATTTAAAATATGATGCTTTAATGAAAATTTTTTACAAAACTTTAATGCAATGAAGTCTCTTAAAAAATTCAAAAACAGAATATCAAAACAAGTAATTTCTGCAAAAAAAACTACTAACTATTGTAGATAAAGCATAAAAATAAGTCATATTTTTTAAAAAAATGATCTAACAATATTTATTTTTGTTAAAAAAATCAAAACATTGTTAAGTTTGCTTGTTATAATAATGTTAAAATCCACTAAACATTATCTAAAGGTGGTAAAATATGTTAAAAATAAGTTGAATTTTATGAGATAAAAATCAACAATTTTGTATCATTTCCTGTTGTGCTATGACTTTATTCAACCCTTTTTATCTGATTCTTCCAGTATTACTTTGCTATGATCACTAGTTTTCAAGTTAAAATTTACAAATGTTCATTATACTTGATAATATGAAAAATAACTCAAACTTTTATAACTACAAAATAAGATTTTGTAACTCCTTCTTTCAATCAATATTTGAAGAAATTTTAGTTTATTTGAGTAATGATTTTAAGAATAACAAAAAATTTGAAATTCACAAGGAATTATTTCCAGAGACTATAATTATTTACTTGTGTAATGCATGAGCTACTTATCAATGATGTAAAACATCAGAAAAGTAAGTTATAGTTATAAATCTACAGATTATACTGTTTCTGGTATATATATCTTCAATAAATCTTTTAAACTTATCTTAGCCTACATACCACACAATAGAAAATCATTATATTAAAAATGGAAAAAATTCTATGATAATATCATAAAGAATGATAACCATGGATTAATATTCCATAAAAATGGTTAATAATATTTTAAGAGAACCTAAATCAGTATTCTTTCATCAAAATATATCCTTTTTGTCTTTGTAATTTATTCCAAACAAATTTTTTGAAAGTTGAATCTATATATCTAATGCCAAAACCACTATTAAGTTCCCTCTTAGACTTTTTAAGAAATTATATATATATATATATGTATATATATATATTATTTATCAAAAATTGAAATAAAGAATAAAAACATAATTTTATTTACCTTTAATTATTTAAATATAGAGTATTTTCAGAATGCATTGTGGTTACTTGTGAAGGTTAGAAGATTTGAAGTTGGATTTATGAGTTTTTAGAAGGGCAAATATTGTAAAATTCTTTCATAAATATTTATTTCATAGTTTCAAATGTTGAAATCTACAAACTAATGGGATTTAAAATTATATTAATAATATTTTTTTCCTTCATCACTTTTTACATAAAAGATATTTTTATCATTTTATGAATTAAAGATTGCTTATATAAATTTAACATCTATGTCAACTGTTTATGACTATTAATCTATATAATAAATTTTTTAGAAGAAAAAATAACATCAGTATATACTGACTTTGAAATTACTCAATTTAAAATAGTTTACAGGTAGATAATGAAGGGTGATTTCATTTTTGAATATGAACTATAGAAGTCTTATTTTATCAATTTTAATTCTTTTTGAGCTCAAATGTATCCACCGCAACTTAAGTAAGAATAAAAATTATTTTTATTGAAATTTACATGAGAAAGTATGCCTATTATTCAAAATCAAACTTGCTCTAATGGTGTTTTTCAATCATTATTTCCATTCATAACAATAAAAAACATTTCAATTTGCTGATGTTTTAGTTTTTGATATCCCCAAGTTTATATCTCAGGTGTACTATTCACAAAATTATTAAAAATATAATTTTCGAAATACATGATAAACTTGAAAGTGAGGGGGCATTAAATTTTTAAAAATGAATTCTAAATTCAGGATGGATAGTATTTTTTCTATTTTCACAAATGAACAATTTTTTGTTTCAATTAATCCAGAAAGAAAATTTTGTTGTAAGCATATTATATTATATTTATTATGATTTTAAATACTATATTTTCAAGATTTGTGTTTAATATTTCCTGTGAAAGTTAATGTTAATGTGAATTTAAAGTAAGCTTGAAGAAATTTAATCAATAGGCATATTGGATATTTAAAATAATATTTTGCTCCAATCTTGAATCATCCTGGGCTAAAAAATATCCCAAATAAGGTTTTTGTGGGTCAATTTGGATTTAAGTAGGATTAAGTGAGGTTTAATAAAGGACAGATAAAAGGCTAAATTCATTACTAGTGACTTTTTTCTCAAAATAGTTATAAAATATGTATCATTCTGGAATCAAGCTTCAATAAAGTTGAATTGAAACAGAGATAATTTCTAGCAGCACAACACCATATTTACAAAGGTGTAAAATACCTCAAATATTACTAATAATATAGGAAGGCAAGGAATCTACAAAATTCACATTTCAAACGAGGATTTATATTTTGAATTTGAAATTGAGAAATGGAATATTATTTTCCAATTTAAATATCTATTAGTCATTTTAACAAAAGTTTTCAGTAATCAGATTGAATTTTGATGGTATTTTGTTGTAGATTAATCATTTTGATGAGACATTTACTCAAAATTACTGGTTTCGTTTCTAATATTCCATGTGAAATTCATTACGAATCTTTTTGAAAGTGAATAGTTGACATATTGGATATGCAAAAGCTTATGTTAGATCAAAGTGAGATCAAAGGGAGCTTAACTGATGATCAAATTAGGATTTTACAAGATTAAACGGTGATCAATGTAGGTTCATCTTGAGCTCAATTTGTGACAAATCTCTGACTAAATGTAAGGCCAAACAATTTCCTACATGGTGATGATGTGTGCATAATTCAAGCATAGATTTGTGGCTCAACGGAGCTCAAGCAAGGGGTATTGCTAGCAATAACCCCCCATTTTTTCTGTGGTGGGTAGTTCTTCAATAGCTGCAATTGCAAAAATTGCTCGCAGTGTTGCCATTCTTCCAGTAGGTGAAAAAGTCTCATTAAAGTCGATTCCATGTTTTTGAAAATATCCTTTAATCACAATCCTAGCTTTGAACTTGTTTAATATGCCATTTTCATCATACTTTGTTTTGAAAATCCAACGAGTGGGTAAAACTTTTTGATTTTTGTTAGGAACAGTGCACCATACATGATTCTCATATAAGGAGTCTAATTCTTCTTTGAAAGCACTGATCCAACTAGATTTCTGATGCCCATTCATTGCCTTTTTGTAATTTTCTGGATCTACACATTGTTGATCTATGAAGTTGATAAGAGCGTTGTGTTCCCCTTCTAACTCATTTATCAGATTTCTAGTATGAGATCTCAAGGTAGGACCTGTGTACGGTTGATTATTCTCATCAGACGGTGTAGACAATACTATAGTACTAGCTATAGGCCTTGACCAAGGGAGTTGGAGAAAAAACCTGAGAGAAAATCCCCTGTCCCTTTAGAAAAATAGAGTGAGATTTACTTGCTAGAGTAAGTTGGTTCCTGTTTTGCTAAAGCTCCTGTTTAACACACTTGACTGCTTGATGAGCCAAGAAAGTAGTCCCCAGATAGACTACCAGACCAAAGAACTGAATTGTAAAACAATGTCCACACCAGAGACAGCAAAGATACTTGATGTAGGCTGCAAATCCACACCAGAGACAGCAATAATACTTGCTATAGCTTGCAAGACTATAACAGAGAAAACAGTTTCCAAAGTTAAGTTAAATGAAGAACTCACTTGCAACAAACACAGCCAATTGTGGCCAGAAAACAGTGAAAACTGAGTAAGGAACAATGATATCACCTCGGGATGGTTGTATGATGATTAAGGTTTCCCTAAACTGTCTTATTCACTATTTATACACAGACCACTAGCTAGGAGCCCATGTGCACCCACCAATCTGGCGCCTCTACCCGCCAAATTGTATAAAAAACCCTCCAGAAGCGCTCCGCAACCTTCTAAAACAGAGGCGGGCCGCCCGCCCGACTTCAGAGGTGCTGCCTGAAGCGGCCCAGCCTCCCTGTAGCCAGAAAACCAATAAAAACAACTAATCTACTTAGAAAAATTAGCTACAACTACTAAAACCTTTAAAACACGGAATTTCACTATAACAACATTTAGACATAAAGTATAGAGAAAAATTAGCTCTATCAAATGATACTAAGCACTTAACCCTAAGACTTAAGCTTAGCCCGTAAAACACAAAAAACAAAATTAAACAGCAATCTTTTATAAATGAAAAATGAGGAAATGACCCCTTAAAACTCAGAATATGAAAAATGTCTTCAAGACATAAAATATAGAGAAAAACCAGGGCTATCCAATGATAGTACCCACATACCGGAAGACCCAATATCCACGGAATAAAACCAGAAAAATACCCTATTCCTTAACAGATGTCAATTAAGACATGCACAAACAGCGCCAAATCACACAACAAAGGCCCCTGCCAATGTTGGAAGACCACAACGGTGGTGGTCCAAGTCTGAGTATCAGTCTTCTGGCTGTTGTATTTTCATTTCTGACACAATTTTCTTCCTCGGGTTGTTCTTCAACGGCATCATAAAATTCATCATTACTTTCATGAATTGTTCTGACTTCTACTGGCTGTTGAAAAGATATTATAGTGAATGAGTCAGTAGGGCTTACTTCATTTTTCATTGGAAAGACTTTATCATTAAAAATTGCATTATGAGTGAAGAATATACTTTTTGTTTTTATGTCCATTAACTTGTAATTCCTGTTTCCTTCAGAGTACCCAAGCAATATACTTCTGATTCCCGTAGGAGAAAATTTGCTTTTTCTTAATTATTTAGGTATATTTGCAATGGCCAGACAACCAAAAGGATGTAAGTGATCAATCTTTGGCTTTCGGCCAGTCAGTGCCTTAAGAGGTGACATCATTTTTGATGCTTTGCTAACAGTTAAATTTTCTAGGTACACAGCAGTTGTAACGGCTTCTCCCCAATAATTTAAGGTTAATCCAGATTGAAACAACATAGGTTGAGCTTTTTCAGTAGTGATACAATTTCCCCTTTTGCTTATTGGGTTTTGTTCGGGAGTATGGGGTGCTGTAATCTGATGAGTAATACCTTGTTCTTTTAAGTATTTTTCAAATGCATTTGAACAGTATTCACCTCCTCCTTCCAATACCATAGTTTTGATCTTTGTTTCACATATATTTTCATATTTTGCTTTGAATTCAACTAATTTTTCTAATGCTTCATCTTTAGTTTTTAGCAAGTAAATAGCTCAAATATATGTTAGACCATCTGTAATTTTCATGTAATATCTGTAGCCACTTATAGTAGGAGGACTAATTTTTCCGCTGAGGTCTGAGTGAATCACTTCAAGTGGTTTTGACGGAGTTGGAAAATGACCTTTGAATGGTAATTTCTTTGCTTTTGTCATTTCACAAATCTCGCAAAAGAATTCCTCATTGTCTAGTGTTTCTCCAACTGTAGATTTAGTATAACTAGAGTTAGGGTGCCCCAGCCTGTCATGCCATAATTTTACTGAACACAGCAGACTCGTTTTGACAGCTTTGAACTTCCCTCTCAATTCGCACAAATTATTCTCAATGTCTCCATAAAATTTAGAGTTTTCATTACTGATAAAACATTTTTCCGGATTATTATAATAAGTAATTTGATAACCATTCCTCCAGAAATTGTTTGTTGAGACTAAATCATATTGCTAATTAGGTACATGAAGAGCATTCAGAAATATAGAGTTTTCTCCTTCGACTAATTTTACTTTTCCTTTTCCTACACACTGAGTATTCTTATTTCCAGTAACCACTTCTAAATTAGTTTTATGATAAGTCCAGAAATGACTTCTATTTCTAATCATTGTTGATGTGGCTCCTGAGTCAAGTATAGGTTTTAGATTTAGATGAACTTCCGGAGACGAAGTAAGAACATACTGATTTTAAACCATAATGGCAGATTCATTAGTGTTTTTATCCTTTTCAGCTATTTCTTGTTTCCATTGATTGCGTTGCTCCACCCAACTTGGTTTACCAATCTTTTCCCAACATTCGTTTTCAAGATGTCCAAGCTTGTTACAGTGTGAGCAATTCTTTCTTGGCTTTTTTGCTTTTGTTCCATTATTTTTATTTGAGTCCACCACTAATGCTTTACTCTTTTCATCATTGGGTTGATTATCTTGTAACCTATGGAATTCGCTTGCTTTTTACAATATAGCAATTACACTAGGCATAGTGATCTTTCCCGAAGATAAGATGTGTTGGGTAGTTGGGTGGTATTTTTACGGCAACTTCATTATGATTTGAGTTGCTACTGTATCGCCTTTGTAGCTAATTTTTGCATTTGTAAGATTTCAAAGGACCTTTTGTATATCAGCAATGAATGTTTTTAGGTCAGTAGTAAAGGCTATCTCATTTACGGACTGTAATGCAGCAGCTTTATTAAATTGATTAACATCAGCATGTTTTTCTTTTTACTTGTTCCATGTTTTAAAAGGATCTCCTTTTAGTTCAGGACAGTCACAAATTAACATAGTGTTTTCTTCATCCAAGTGTTGGAGAATCATCATGTACGCTTTCATATTCGTTTTTTGTCCTTTTTTGATTTCATTGGCGCTTGGTGACGTGACAGTAGTCCCATCCTCTTTCTCGGTTAAAGTTATGACAAACTCATTTTCTGTTGCTTCCCAAAGATCATTTTTGTAGAGTAAAACTTCCATGTGAGCCAACAAAGTAATGTAATTATTGTCCCGAAGAAGCTTGTCACTTTTAACTTTGAGTGCATTGACTAGTTCACAAATGCTTTGGCTGTCCATTTATCTCTTTAATTTAGAGCTGGTACTGATAATGTATTTCAGATGAGTCTTTATCAAAGTGTAAGTTCTTCCTATCTTTAACAGTGAGATGGAGACCTTTAGCTACTGATGCAATGTGCTAACCTGAGTAAATATGATCAACAGAATTAATCTACTAAACTATATAAATGTTACAAAGATTTATGCCAACCTTTATCAAAGTGTAAGTTCTTTCTATCTTTAACAGTGAGATGGAGACCTTTAGCTATTGATGCGATGTGCTAACCTGCTTGTCAATTGTAAGATGAAAAGTAACTTAGATGAGTAAAGAGAAGACAAGTGATATTATTGCAGAGTTGGTACACCTGATTAAATATGATCAACAGAATTAATCTACTAAACTATATAAATGTTACGAAGATTTATGCCAACCTATAATAAAGGAATATTAAGTAAGAAATAAAGAGGACTAAGCATGTCATGCCACACCTTTATTAAAGTGTAAGTTCTTCCTATCTTTAACAGTGAGATGGAGACCTTTAGCTACTGATGCAATGTGCTAACCTGCTTGTCAATTGTAAGATGAAAAGTATCTTAGATGAGTAAAGAGAAGAAAAGTGATGAGGAAGATACAAACAACACAGTATATATATTGTATCTAGGTCTTCTTCTACGATTACATGTTTCACTAATTGATCTCATTTGATGCTAGTGTCTACTTATACTAAGAGATTTGTAACAACTTGGGTCAAGTAATGTAAGAAATCAAAATAGTTGTACCTTGTTTTAGAAGTATCTAACTAATAACTGCTACAAGTTTTAAGTAATTGATTTTTTTACTAATACCTATCCCCCTCCAAATCCCCCCCATCACCCCCTTAAAACCCCCCTACCCCCCCTCATTCCTCCTTAAAAATTTGCTAACAAATCATTAAGTTAATGAACAGTTAATAGTAACCATTAAGTTAACTAAAAATTGTTAGCAATCGTCTGTTAACTTAAAGATTTGTAAGTGAATCATGAAGTTGATGAACAATTATGATTAATTGTTCAGTAACTTAACGATTTGTTAGTGAATTGTTAAGGAGGAATGAGGGGGAGGGTAGGCAGGATTTTGAGGGCGATTTTGAGGGGGATTTTGAGGGGGATTGGGGGGGTTCTGAGGGGGATTGGAGGGGGGGATTGGGGGGGATGTGGGGGATGTGGGGAGGTTGGAGGGGGGTTTGTGCAAGGGTTTTGGGGAGGTGGGAGGTATGTTTGGAGGGGGGAATTGAGGGGAATGGGAAAGGGAAAAAAAATTTCACAGTTTTTTTGAATTTTTTTTTCTGATTTTTAGAGAAAAATATTCATCAAGTTCAAGTGAAATGAAAAAAGTTCTTATTCATCTTTTGATGAATTTTTTTAAATTTAAATTAAGTGAGTTTTTTTTAATGTATAATTTTGGGTATTTGAAAATTAACAAATTTTTATGTAGAAAAATACATTTCTTTAACTTCAGATTCACCACTTACCTCACTCTCTTCTTGTTTAACTTCATTATCATCTTCATATTCAACTTTTTTTCAATCATCATCTAAAACATTGACAAAAAATGAAGAGTATAGAAATAAAAGATATTTAAAAAAAAATTCACATGGATCAAATATTTGGCCATATTTCATAAATCAAGTACTATGAAACTAAAGTTGAAAAAAAAACCAATTTTTCAAAAACTTTACCTGAAAATATACATTATTTAACCAAACTTAGAGGCGATGAAGTTATAGCTGTTATTAATAATACTTTCAAACCTCAATTTATTTTTGAAAACCATTCTTTTAATGGTTTAAAAGATGAATCATTTAATCAACTCTAAGATCTCTTCATAACACTCTATCAAATGGCTTTGGTTTACTTACCTTTAAGGAATAAGAATTTCTTGGGTGGTATTATGATTTGTTTTGGATGGAGACCTGGATTTGATAAAGGTTTTTCTCTTGGAATGTTTAAAATGTTTTCCAGATTTTTTAATATCATATTACTGAATTTAATTATATAGGCATATATTATTTACTCAGATCTTTATCTAAAGCTGAATTAGATAATGATTTTCAAAAATGGAATACATTAACTTCATTTAATTCATTTCTTGCTCTTCTACTTAAAAAACTCTTCAATAAAGCTTTTGAAAAAAATCATGAACTTTCTACAAGACTTGGAATACTAAATTGGTGTGACTCTGATTGGGAAGATATTAGCAGAGATTATCTAATGTTTTTTAATGTTATAATCACTCATTCTGGAATTCATAACCAAATTCACACCAACTCAAATGATGCCAATTACCTTACTTATAGAATTTTCTCATATATTAATCCTATCACTGGACAACCTATTCTGTCACCTGCTAAAATTAAAGGACATGGATTATATTTCCCGGATCATATATGTATAATAAATTTTGGATTAGGAAATGGAATGATTGAAAAAGTTTGGAATTCTTCTTACGATAATCACCAAACCACAAAGGCTCCTCCAGGTTTGGAATCTTGTCAAGACTTCACACATTTTGGTTGCTTTTTCTAGATCAGTAAAAAGTTAATCCAACAAATAAACAAGTTGAAAAAAGAAGAAAAAGGTAATAAATTTAAAAATTCTTTAGGTAGATCTAAAAAGTATGGGGATTTGTAGAGTCACCAAATATTTAATATTCTTCCATAAATTTTTAATAAATAAATCTGATATGTCACTTTACTAAATTAAAGAAATGAGCCAATGACCTTGGGTTGTATAAAAGGTAATCATGACAACATTAATTTGTTTCATGGGGTTCCTCTAGCCTATACCTATGGAAAGTCCCAAACTTAGTTTCTAGACTTGATCTGCATTTTGGCATGAGGAATTTTCATTACTTTAAAAGTAGTAGATTTGACATATCTTATTTATATATTAATTAATTTATGCAATTATATTGAATTTTGGTGACTTTCACCCTTTACTTCAATAAAATTCAGAGGAGGGTATTGCCAAATTTTTAAATCTGACATGTGAAATTGATGGCTTAGAAAAATTTGGTGGTACCCACCCCTTGTTTCAATAAAATTCAAGGGGAGGTATTGCCAAATTTTCAAAAGAGATATAGAATTTTAATGACTTAGCAGTATTTAGATAAGCAAAATTATTGACTTGAAAGTAAAGATAGAAAAATTGTATTATATTTTCAAATTTTTGTCAAAAAAAAAGTATAAGCAAACTTATTGACTTGAATGTAAAGATAGAAAAATTGTATTATATTTTTGAAAATTCGTCAAAAAAAAGTACTATATTCAAGACCTTTTATAAGTGAGAATATAATAAAATATTACCAAAAAGAAATCAAACAAAATTAATTTAACTAGAAAAACAATTTATCAACTGAAAAGGTCAAGCAATTTTTTAATGTCCTCATAAGATTGGCCATTTTTTACACATTCCATTATGAAATCTTTTTTTTAACCCTTTCTTGTTTTTCTTAGCCATTTCTCTTTGAAATTGATGGTCATTTACTCTTTCCATCTGCTCTGCCTCATATTTTTTTTCTTCCAAATCTAAGGCTTGCTGATCTTTCATTAGCATATGATCAAACTTCATCTTCTCAAAGTCAAGAGCGTTTTTTGCAACACAGCTTTTTGCTACAAAAGGAGAAATGAAAAAAAATAAGTTAATGAATAAGATATATAGTAAACAAATCTTACTTATATCTTTTTTTTCAATATAATCCGCAAGGGAGCCAATTGAACTTGTTGAAGTATTACCACATTTTAAAAGATGGTTCAAGTTAATTGAAGTTGAGAGTCATATCTTTAGTTTGAAGTTTGAATAAGAGGCTTTAGGAAGTTCATCTAAAGCAGCTTCTAAAGTGGGATTCACATTTCCAGAATCAAGATTATTTAATGAAGTTTGAGTTTGAGTAGGAGGAGAATAGAAAGAAAGAGAAATTTAGAGAAGAATTGAAGAAAAAAGAAAAAGTAAATATACAATTAAATTTTGGGGCTCTGAGGATTCAGATCTGCTGCAATATGATTGTTCTGCTTGATAGTCGGGATCATCTTCAGCCGAACTATGGTTAGAAGGTGGAGGGGATTGATCTCCTTCAAGTAAAGGTGCGTTGGGAGGATCATAGGAAGGTTTGGATCCAGTGGGTATATACTAAGTATTATTGTGTAGAAACCAAGGGTTTAAATCAACTTGGGAGCCAAAAAGGTTATCCATTTCCTCATAGAAAGGACACATGACATTGATATTTTCAGAAATAGTAGTAATTTCAATATCCAAATCATCATTGTCAATACCAAATCCAGTTTCATTTGCAGCATGATGAGCCTTTTTATATTTTGATTGATAACTCTTAAATCTCTCTTTCGTTTGTTTAGGATTGATATCAATTCTCCCCCTTGATTTCTTCCTTACTTCATTGGCCATCAATAACTAGTCATTAACCTTTGATGAAGGTGGACATCAAATATGAGAGGACTTTTCACATCCAAAACATGCATCATAATTTGATTTTATTTTAAGGAAGTTGATTATGATGAGATAATTATCCTTTTTTAGCTGACCTGACTTTGATTTTTCAGGTGTGGGGCTTGCTTTATGAGGAGACTTTTGTGACAAAGCAGATTTTTGAGTTACCTTTTGAGATTTGGAATATCTTGGAGGCATTATAAAACTGGTACATAACAAGAAAAGAGATTAAGAGGTAGAAAAAATAAGTCAAAAAGGATGTAAACATGCCTGGTCAAAATGTTGTAATAAAATGTTGAAAATGTTAGGAAGGGGTGTGTGCCAAGGATTGATGGGTAGGGAGCAAGGAAGGTCAGTGTGTCACATGTGACAGGGATGAGGTAAGAAAGGAAGGGATGTTGTGGCCAACATGTGGTTGTGAAAAAAAATGGGAAAAAAGTGCTGATTTGAGGTCATAACTGACACCCTTTATTGAAATAAGTGACTTTTTTGCAAAATTTAAGTGCTGATTTCATTTTAAAGCCGCACTTAAGTTAAGTGCAGATTTTGCAGGACTGATACCCCCTAATATGGGGGGCGGGCTTGCTAGCAAGTCTGCAACCTTGGACTCAAACTCACCACAGATTGAACACACAATGTTTTATTGAGAAAGGAACCATACAATCAGGGATGAACACCACTCAGCAGAACTGTTTTAGGTGGGTGTTCAAGTAGAGTTCAGTATGGGTTTAATACACCAGAAGAAAACATGGGCACCTGATAGCAGGTGCCAATCCCTATCTTTGATTTAACACAATATCAGCTCAGCTGTAATTCTTCTGGAAAGACTGCGCACTGAAAAATGAGCACACTAGCCCATGTAACATCAAAGCAAATTTACTATTAAATCAAAACTGAATATAGGGATAGGCACCTGCTAGCAGGTGCTACTTGATTTTTTGCAGTAAAATGAGTTCAGTCTGAGTTCCATCTGAATTCCATCTGAGTTCAGGTTGGGGACTTGCTAGCAAGTCCACCCCCTATATTGCATAGTGATAGCTTCTCTGATATTCCTTTTTCTTCTAATTTAGTACGTGTCTATACAATGTGTTATTTCTACATATACATAACTTCTGTATTGCTGTATTATTTCTTTACATCCCTGTTTTAGATCATTTTTCTCATTTCATTACGCTATAAAATCTTATTCTAATAATATCTTTGGGTACTTGTGTTTACTTAAAATAGAGAGTGGATATCTGTTCTGTTTTTTTCATCTCTTTTAATTCTGCTCAAATATATTATTTACCTTTATAGGTTTGTTTTGTTATAATTCTTTTTGCTTAGTATGTAGATTGATCTTCCCTCTGTAATGGTCTCAGGTACTTTTTCAGAAATCAATCATCTGGAGAGATTTGGGGCTGTTTACTACTAGAGTGGCTGTTTAATTTACTAAAGCTTTATTATTACTATTGCAATATGATTTCTGTTATTTGTGCTCAAAGATACTATTTACCTTTATAGGTACTTTTTCAGAGATCAATCATCAGTGGAGATTCAGATCTGTTTACTAATAGGGCAGCTGTTTAATTTATTAAAGACTTGGACTCTTTTATAAACTAAAGTTTTTTTTAATCACAAAAGCAGCCCACTTCCTGCTTCTCAAATCAGTTATATTAGTGGGTGTCAGTTCTGGCAAATCTGCACTTATTAAAGTGCCGATTTCCAAAACACACAAGCCACAATACTGGTAGATTTCAAAATGAAATAAGTCACTTATTTTAGTCAAATCCACAATTTCTCAACCAAAAGTGCTGATTTCACTGATTTATCAGCATCATCCCATTATTACACAGCACTCCGCAGCATAACACTTCATAACTCAAAAACATCATACATCATTTACATTTTTATACCTTATAAGAGTCATTCCTTCCTCACTCTCAAATTGTGATAAGCTACATCAAGAAATGACTTCATAGCTGTAGATCTCCTCTTGGACTCCGATTGCGATTCTGATTCTGATCTTAAAGAAGATTTTCTTTTTTTATCAAAAATGGCCAGGAAATATTACCTTCTTGCAAGAAAGCCTGAAGTACTTCATACCTCAATCACACCGTCAAAACACTTCTTGACCTATCTGTACCCAGTTTTAGACAGTTTTTCAGGAATTTTCAGGAATTTATTTTTAGAATTGTTATTCTTATTTGCATGTTGACTTTGATTTTGAATTTTCTGTTATAGTCTCTTTTTTTCAAGTCTCTCTGTTTTCCTTAATCATCTCAACATCAAATTGCATACTTTCAGCAATTGAATAATTTTTCAGTCATTCCTTTTTTTCTTTCATCACTTATATCCATTTCATCCTCTCCTCTTTCATCCCTCAAATAATTTGAAGTCAATTTTTTTCTCAACTCATCTCTCCAGGTGAGTCATTTTTTCATTTTAACTTATATATTTGCTAATTATTTTTTTGTTTTTTTTGTTTTTTGTAACTAATTTTTTTATTAAGTGTTTATTTTTTGATTTTAAAGTAAAATTAACCTTTTTCCTTCTCTCCATCTTTTCTATCTTTTTTTAGCTCCATCATCCTACTCTTCATCCCTCCTTGGCTTGGTAATTCTTCCCTCTTTCTTCTATTTCACTTTTTTTTCCTTCCATGTCATTTAAACACATACATTGCACATTCTTTAACTATTTAACTTGCTCCATATTCAATTTCTCCCCAATTCCAACTTCACTCATTCTCACTCTATTTTTCCAACCTTTTGATCAAGGTAAGTTTCATCTCCTTTTTTTCATGTCTATATAATATCTCATTCTTTCTATGAAAATTTTATACTTAAATAGGGAGTATCAATGTTCAGGGATCCACAATTAGGGATCAGGAATTTTTTTCCCAAGGATTGGACATTATTGATTGCAGAAGATTCTTATCCACTAGCCCCAGGGATAGTGGATAAGGAATCCATGATAATGCATTATCCCACCTCTTATACCCCAATTTCCATTCCTAATTCATGATCCCAAACTCATCACATCCATGAGGCATATCCAGAGAGAAGTCTAAGATGTGGTTATGGCAGAAAGTTGCGCAACATGTGAATATGACAGAAATTTGTCCAAGATGTGTTTATGAAAAAATGAGTAGAAAAAAATTGGATAAGAGGTAAACATTAACACATAAAGTGTCTAGTAACCCAATTATTAGCAAAAATAATTGTGAAAGATAATTGGGGTATAAGGATTTTTATCCAAAATTAAATTAATTGCGGATCTCTGAGAATTGAAACCCCCTAATATAAGTAGGACTCATATATGGATAACAGTGGACTTATTTAACTCCTCATGTTGTTGTCTTTATTATCAGTTTTCATGTTTTTGTAAAATTTTGAAAATCAGACTTGGAATTAGGGTTAGTTTTATTAAAATCTAATGTCCTATTTTTTCAGCCTTGATATCCCTGGGACAGAGTGAAAAGTATATATAAGTTATGTTAAACTCATGGGCTATACATGGTAGAAATAAATTAGAGTACACAAATAGTATACATAAGTAAATTTATGATAAAATACAAAATATGCCATTATAACACCTTATATACATGCATATATCCACCTTTTATAAGTCTTATGTACTTAATATTAAGTTGGAATATGTTAGAATAATCTTAAGAGCCTTAAAAATAAGGCTACATAATTTTTAAGTAGACTTAAAGCTGTTGTTTTCATTGTTTTATGTGAAAAACAAGAAATGCACTTTAAATCACTTAAAAGTTGACTATATGCGCTATAAATTTTATAATATTAAAAATGGGCTTTGAAATATCAATTTTTCTTAATTAGAGCTATTTAATTAGCTACTAAAATTCATAAAAATAACACTTTTCAAATTTGGTGTTTTTTATGTCAGAAATGGCTTCTGTGTACTGGCCACATACTGCCTGCATTTTTCCTGTGTAAATAGCTTCATTTTTAGCAAATTTAGCTTTTTAACACTATAATTACCCCACATTATATTCCCACTGTGAGGAAACAAGCTAAAATAGGCAACAGGCACTTATTTAGTGTTCTAACTTAATTACAAATGTATTGGCCCTCTTTATATGCACTAATTTCATTAATAACCTCAATCTTGGCACTTTAATTAACTATCAAACTTAAATTTGCCTAAACTAGTCAAGGATTTACCCATGCAAGCGCTGTGGTCTTCCAAAATTGGCAGGGGTCTTTGTTGTGGGATTTGGCGCTGTGTCACCGGAGGACCTACGCACAAGGTCGAGGGTGTTCCTGGAAGTGAGATGGAGAAAGGGGTTTAGAAACTTTGTGGAGACACAGAGGAAATGTTTGAGGAAGTGATTCGAAGATGATTCAAAGGATGAACTACTGCTTTGAGATATGTTCGAGGAGAATCATAATATAATTTAAAGGTAATATTCAATTCTTAAAATCTCAGGAAGGGTTGGAAACTCAATAATCAAAGATTTAGGATTTAGAAATGATTACTGAGAAAATAAGGAAAGATACAATAATAATGATTTAGCCTAAAGCTTTACCACTATTAACTATATATACGTTTTATAATTAAATTCTAAAGAATGTCGAACCAAAATCCCAGCCCCTTTTATATCCTTTACTCCTCCTTGCAATGACCTCATACCCATCCACTATTCAGCACACTACAGACCATTAAAAATACATCCATTACACCTGGACCCTCCTCACTAACATCCGTTAACCCTTTAATCCTCCACTATCCATTCCATCCATTCTCACTACCCTTTTAATAATTCACAGACATTTAATAAACCTTTTAGTGCACCATTACATTGACTATTGCGCTGTGCATCGCTTATTGAGGAAAAGACTGAGACACGCTATTGAGAGATTGACTAATTTAGATTTAGAGTTTAGACTAGCGTGGTTGAATAGCAAGTACACAAAGGAAAGTCACAGTTGCTATGTAGAATCTCTTTCTGAGCTTTGAGTATGGATTTAGACTTCTATTTTATTGATTTAATGAGCTACTTTTGCCTCGAGTGTCATGTGGTGCGTGACAAATTCCCAGGTATAAAAACGCAATCTCCGCTGAGTGTGAGACATATACTTCCCACACTAGTTTCCCTTTATTTAATTCTTGTTTATTCATTTATTATTATTATGTCAACTTGTCCTACTCCAGCTCCCACGCCTCCTCACCCCAAAGCGGATGGTGGGCTTGTTACTCGGCAGTATTCCCAAGCATACAAGGCTTGTGAATCAATGGAATACTTCTGTGTGGAAAGCACAGCTACTTGAGGTCCTCGCCAGAAATGTGAGTTTTTCCAATGGAGACAGGTGGCATGCAATGTGTTAGCGAAAAATTTGGACATCAAACAAAGGTTTACCAAGACTAAATATTGGGTAATACCAAAGACAAAATAAGTGGTTGAAGACATATGAGATGTGTCAATCGGGGATGATGAATCAGAAGCAGCTGAGGAGGAAGTCGAGGAAAATACGGCGTCCTGGGTAGCTCCAGCCATGGGTAAACGAAGGGTAGAAGAGGAGGTGGATGAGTTGGTGGAGGAAGTCCCCATTTCAAGGCGGACACCAAAAAAAAGGCAAATGGTCATCGAAGATGACGAGGAAGAAAAGGAAGTGGCAGTGGGAGTCACATCATATTTATTTCTAGAGGTGATGACCATATGATTTAGAATTTAGATGTCATCGCGGAATCCCCTACAGTGGAAGCCTTGAGTGTGGGAGCTCCTATTGTGGAAACCACTGCTGTGGAAGTGGCACCATCGATTACTACCAAAGAACAGTTACCAGTGAATGCCTCGAGGGAGGATAATGAAGAAACTATTGACCAGGTATGGTCAAAGAAACCTCTCCAGGGTCAACGAGCTAGGTTTATTGAAGATTTAAGCGGTGAAGTCAATAAGATTATCGATGCCGCTTCCATCAACGTGGCCAAAGAACTACTGGAAATTGGAAGAGTGGTACTGGTAGGAGAGGAGGAGGTTTTTGAAAAATGTAGGAGGGAGATAAGGGTGATTTTGTAGAAGATGAAGGGATTTGTTTTAGAGAAAATAAAGGAGAAAATTTAAAATGGAAGGAGAAAGGAAAAGAAAAGTAGAAACAATTTGTATTTATTTATTTTATTTTGTTGTTTTAATTTAAAATTTTAATATTTTCTTTATAAGATTTTGAGAGAAAAGGAAGAAAAATTTAAAAAAAATTTTGTTTTAAATTTTGAAAGAAGAAATTTGAATGAAAGAAGAAAAGAAAGAATTTTTAATTGAAAGAGTTTAAATTTTGAAAAGAAAAAATATAAGTTGGGAAAAAGAAATAGTTGATTTAAATAATTTTATTGGAAATGAAAATTGAAAGAAAAAATTGTTATTTATGAAAGCTTATTTATTGAGGTTTTGAGAAATTTTAGTTATTTGAAAAGAAAAAAAGAAAAAGAAGAGAAGAAATGATTTTTTTAAAAAAAAAAAGAATTTGAAAGGAAGAAGTAATTGTTCGAAGAAATTTTTAAAAGAGAGATTTAGAGGTTGAAGTGAAATTAGAGAAGGATTGTCGTGTTGCGTTTGTGAAAAATTTTGATAGTTTGAGGAAAAGAATTTTCTAAGGAAAGAATGTAGGTAGAAAATTTGAAAAGAAAAGAAAAGAAATTTTAAAGAAATTTTAGAAGGTTTTATGAATTTTTTATTTATTTTTTTTTAATTTTTTAATTTTAATTTAATTTAATTTAATTTAATTTTAATTTAATTTAGTTTAATTTATTTTAAAGAAGGTTGAAAAACTTTTGAAAGAAAAAAGAAGAAAGAAGAAAAGAAAACAATGAATACAAAAATTTTAGAGGTAGAGATGTTTTAGATTTTAAAGAGAAGAAGGAAAAAGAGAAAGAAAAGAAAAAAAAGAGGGATTTTTAAGGTTTTGATTTTAAAGGATATTTAAGATGAAAAGATTTTAGGAGTTCAGGGGCGTTAGAAACATTGATGGCTGGTTCCCAGGATGTTTTGTCTGAATCATTGAGGAAGCCTTCCCATTCCACGAGGTATTGAAGTTTCCCCTTCGCATTCTTGAATCAAGGATACGGCTTACTTCCCACTCTAGATGTTCTTCTACTTCGACCTGTTCCGGAGGATGTTGGTTCTTGCCCAGGTATGTTTCTCAAGCAAGTTCCAGGAGATATACGTGGAAAACAGGGTGAATAGCCTGCCATTTAGGAGGTAGCTTGAGTAGAAAAGCAGTTTTAGAGACTTCAGAGTCAATTTTGAATGGTCCCAAGCGCTTTTCAGCTAGTTTCTTTGATGGTCAAGTCGTTCTAATGTTTTGTGCATCGAACCATACTTTGTCGCCTGGTTTAAAAGAAGGAGCAGATAGTCGATGTTTGTTGGCCTGTTCCTTGTACCTTTGAATCGCTAATTCCAAATTTGATTTAATTTCCTCTTGGAGTCGTGATATGGTTCGAAGATAATGTTCAGCAGGATGACTAGTTCCTACATGGATTGAATTGAATCGAGGATGTCTTCCATTAACAGTTTTAAAAGGAGATTGTCGTGTCAAAGAATGAGTAGACTTATTATAAGCAAATTTGGCCAATGGTAACCATGTGGTCCAATTGTATTGTTGTTAACTGACATACATTCGAAGATATTGTTCGAGGATTTGGTTGACCCTTTCCGTTTGCCCATCAGTTTCAGGATGATAGGACGTGGAGAGATTCCTTGTGATATTGAGTTGTCGACACAGTTGAGTCCAGAATGTGGATAAAAACAATGAGCCTCTATCTGAAATAATATCATTAGGTAAGCCATGTTTGGAAAATACATGTTCTAGAAACAATTTTGACAAATCTTCTGCTGTAGCAGTAGTAGTGGTTTTAATAAAAATAGACATCTTTGAAAATCTATCTACTATTACTAATATAGCATCAAAATTATTAGAAAGAGGAAGTTGAAAAATAAAATCCATTGATAAAGATTCGCAAGGTTTAGAGGGAATAGGAAGTGGTTGAAGAAACCCATGCTTCCAGTGACGGGGAGCCTTATTCCTATTACATTCGTAACAAGCTCTTATATAGGCCTTGATTTCTCTGGTCATTCTTGGCCAGAAGAAATCCCTCGCTATTAACTGGTAGGTTTTATCAACTGCAAAATGACCAGCTATTGGAGAATCATTTCGACTATTGAAAATCCATAATTTTATTTCATTGTTGTCGGGTATGACTACTCTACCTTTGAAAACTAATAGACCTGATTCAATACTAAATCTTTTGGCCCCTTGCTTCGAGAGTATTTTGTCTTTTAACCCTAAACAATAGTTGTCCTTTGACTGAGCTTTGAGGATGTTGGATAATGGATTTTAAAACGATTGAATTGCAATCAAATTAAGTTGATGAGTCGTTAAAATTTATTCATTGAAAATTGATTTCACATTTGCTGGGTTCTTGTCAGCAAATGCGTCCCCCCACTGTGGGTAAATGTCGTCCCGACATGACAAGATATCTGGGACAATGCAGTTCTTACCTAGGCGATAGGAAATAGAAAAAGGAAATTCAGACAGAAATTCAGCCCACCTGGCTTGACACCTGGTTAACACTTTGAAAGACATAAATTATTTCAAAGCATTATGGTCAGTTAGAATTTGAAAATGACTATCTAGGCTAAGAAGAAATGAGCGCCATTTTTTAACACAATGAATAATAGCTAAAAGCTCTTTGTCATGAATTTCATAATTTAATTCTTCTGCAATGAGTTTACGTGACTCAAAAGCAACAGGATGAAACAATTTTGTTTTTAGATTTAATTGAGAAATGACCCCTGCAATAGCATAATTGCTCGCATCTGTCTCCATTATTGTTGAAGCAGAAGGATCAAAGTGTTGAAGAATTGGATCTGTGGTAAATGCAGTCTTCAATTCTTCAAATTCCTTTCATGCTGTAGAAGTAAAAACAAAAGGAATATCTTTTCTAAGAAGAGAAGTAAGATTGGAAATAGTTTTAAAATAATCTTTAATAAATCTTCTATAAAAATTTGCAAAACCCAAAATCCTTGGAGGGATTTAACGGTTTTAGGCTCAGGCCATTCCAGGACTTTTTGGACCTTTTTTTTTCCAAGACTAAACCATCAGTGGATAACGTAAAACCCAAAAAATCGTTGATTCAAGGTGTAATTTGCATTTATTGTGCTTGGCGTAGAGATCATGATTTTGAAGTCGATTTAGAACCTGTCAAGCATGATGAATATGTTCATCCAGTTTCTTCAAGAAAATTAAAATATCATCTAAATAGACAACAACAAATTGTTCGACAATATCTTGAAAGATTTCATTGACAAAGGTTTGAAAATTTGATGGTGCCTTACACAATCCAAAAGGCATAACTAAATATTCAAAACTACCAAATCTAGTGCGCATTGCAGTCAGTGGTTCATGACCTTCCACAATTCAAATAAAATTGTAAGGTACTCTAAGATCAATTTTAGAAAAGAAATTTGCACCATTAAAAAGGGTAAGAAGCAATGACATAGGAGGAACAGGATATGCATTCTTCTTAGTGACTGTGTTGAGCTTTCTATATTCAACACACAACCTAAGACTACTGTCCTTTTTCTTTACAAAATGAAAAGGGTAGCCGGTTGGAGATTTACTGGCTCTGATGAAACCTTTGGCTACATTCTCTGCAATCTAGTCTTGAAGAACTTGAGATTTGTCCTTTGACAAAGAATAGACAGGACCTGCCAGAGGTACTGGACCTATTAACTCTATTTGAGGGTCGTAGGGTTGATGAGGTGGTAACTTATTGGCCTTGCGGATTGAGAAAACATCGAGGAAATCATGATAGATTTCCGGTAGAGTTGATTTAATGGCTTCAACGTTGATTTGGTTGTCCTCATCATCTTCGAGAGAATCTGTTGAGGGAAGACCAGAATTAAGAGAGCATAATTCAATTACTTTGAGGCAATTTAAATCCTCTTTGAGTGAAGTCATTGAGCTAGAAGGGTTAGCCAATTGCTCATTTAGAGAAAGATCAGATGCTTGCAAGTCATCTGGCAGAGATTTGTCCTCTAGCAGGACATTGTCAGGCGGGTTTTTTAACAACCTATTGACCTGCATTGAAGAATTAGAAATATACTTAGTGTGTGGGGTGATCAATCCCCATGACCAATCAATTTCAGGATTCCAATGTGTTAAAAAGTCATGGCCAAGGATGGTATTGTCCATTCTTGGGGGGTCCAAGACTGATAATTCTCACTTGAAGGGGGGACAGTTTGGAAAGTTGAAAAACCATAAAACTTTCTTAATTACCCAATATTTGGGTTCCTCTGATTCGACCAAGTA
This sequence comes from Hemileia vastatrix, assembly GCA_030280995.1. Classification (NCBI taxonomy): domain Eukaryota; kingdom Fungi; phylum Basidiomycota; class Pucciniomycetes; order Pucciniales; family Zaghouaniaceae; genus Hemileia; species Hemileia vastatrix. The sequence continues at coordinate 347,338 of JASXTE010000010.1, read as the reverse complement.
AATTGGAGTTTGATCAATATCTGTAAATGTCAGTTGTAACTTCTCGGAAAAAGATAAAATAACAAAAGAAATTGAAGCTCCAGAGTCTATAAGACAACTGAAGGGGATATCCTCCTTAAAAAGAATAAATCTCAAGCGGTTTAAGGCAACTCCAGTCCTTAAGACATGGAGGTTCTGTGCACTGGGCAAGATAAGATAGTTTGCTTTGCACACAAGTAAACTATCTACTAGTTTTTTCACTTTGAACTAGTACCTTCTCCTTCCTTCAACTTTACACAATCTTCCAGCTTGTGTTTACCCCCACAATACATACATAACCCATTATCCACTCTTCTCTTCCTCTCAGATTCTTTAAGTTCCCCTTTAGTATCCAGTATTTTGCAGATATCTCCTGGGGTCAAGCTTTTAGGTTGAGGTTTGTCCTTTCCCTTATCCGGTTTGGATTGAGTCAAGGAGGATTGAGTTGTCTGCGGGTGTGAAGAAGGTCCTTAATTAAAATTTAGGCCTTGAGATTTGTTGGCGTATCAGTGATGTTGAAGTCATCCTTGGTAAACAATGTCGAGTGCAAGGGTTTGATCCATAAAATCTGTTAAAGTAGTCATTTTTTGACCGTGAAGACTTAACTGACCCAGAATCCTCAAAGAAAGTCCTTTTTTGAAATGATACTTGAGGGCAGCATCATTTAAACATACTTGAGTTTGAAGTGTTCTGAAGTTCGAGATATATTCAGAAGATTTACCATTATCACTCATGCGAAGAAAATCAAGTTCAATTTCTGTGTTGTCAGTTTCGTTAGGGTCACCGAACAACGTGAAGAGTTGGTCTTCGAAATTTTCCCAGTTATTAATAAGTAAGTGGGTTTCTGTCAAAGAGAGAATGAGATGATAAGGTTCAAACCATCTTGCTGCTTTTCCGGCTAGGAATGAAGAAGTGTAAACAATCTTCATTTGGTCGTTATTGAAGGTTTGAGGGTCATTATGGAACAGGAGCTTGCAGGTTTGCAAGAAGGGCCGCAATCTGTCTGGATGTTCTCCATCAAATTTATCAGGAGATTTCATAGAAGGAGTTTTGAATTTAGATCCCTCTGAAGACGTTGAATTTGAAAGGGTCTTCATGAAAAGTCTCATGAAATCTTCCAGAGAATTAGATGGTCCAGGTTCCGAAGGTTGACCAGAAGGGTGAGTAGCAGGGGCGGATGGTGCCTTGTGCATTGTATCCTCTCCTTCTTCATCATCATTAGAGTCATCAAAATCTTGTGGGATGTCTTATACAGATTGGACTGAATGTTGCCGTTCCATTAGATTGAGTGGCTCCAAGGAGTGAGTGCGGGAAACAGGTCCTGTGGCTGTTGGCCTGCCTCTGGCCCAAGCTCTAGTAGTAGCATCCATTGGAGGAGTGCATTGAACAGGTGCCATTTTAAGAATTTAGAGAAAAACACCTGAAAAGGGACGTAGTAGTGCAAAGAATGAGAACTACAGAGAACTAAATTATACTGTCACTGGACGAACTACGCACAAGATCAAGGGTGTTCCTGGAAGTGAGATGGAGAAAGGAGTTTAGAAACTTTGTTGAGACACAGAGGAAATGTTTGAGGAAGTGATTCAAAGATGATTTGAAGGATGAACTACTGCTTCAAGATATGTTCGAGGAGAATTCTAACATAATTTAAAGGTAATATTAAATTCTTAAAATCTCACAAAGGGTTCGAAACTCAATAATGAAAGATTTAGGATTTAAAATGATTACTGAGAAAATAAGGAAAGATACAATAATAATGATTTAACCTAAAGCTTTACCACTATTAACTATATATACGTTTTATAATTTAATTCTAAAGAATGTAGAACCAAAATCCCAACCCCATTTATATCCTTTACTCATCCTCGCAATGACCTCATATCCATCCACTATTTGGCACACCACAGACCATTAAAAAATACATCCATTACACCTGGACCCTCCTCACTAACATCCTTTGACCCTTTAATCTTCTACTATCCATTCCGTCCATGCTCACTACCCTTTTAATAATTCACAGACATTTAATAAACCTTTTAGTGCACCATTACATTGACTATTGCGCTGTGCGTCGCTTATTGAGGAAAAAACTGAGACACGCTATTGAGAGATTTACTAATTTAGATTTAGACTGTAGACTAGCGCGGTTGAATAGCGAGTACACAAAGGAAAGTCACAGTTGCTATGTAGAATTGCTTTCTGCGCTTTAAGTATGGATTTAGACTTCTATTTTATTGATTTAATGAGCTACTTTTGCCTCGAGTGTCACGTGGCGCATGACACGCTTTTTGTGCATGTCCTAATTGACATCTGTTAAGGAATTGGGTATTTTTCTTGTTTTATTCAGTGGATATTGGGTCTGCGGGTATGTGGGTACTATCATTGGATAGCCCTGATTTTTCTCTATATTTTATGTCTTGTATACATTTTTTATATTCTAAGTTTTAAGGGGTCATTTCCTCATTTTTCATTTATAAAAGAAAGCTGTTTAATTTTGTTTTTTGTGTTTTATGGGATAACCTTAAGTCTTAGGGTTAAGTGCTTAGTACCATTGGATAGGGCTTATTTTTTTCTATATTTCATGTCTCAATGTTGTTATAGTGAAATTCCGTGTTTTAAAGATTTTAGTAGTTGTAGCTAATTTTTCTAAGTAGATTAGTTGTTTTTATTGGTTTTCTGGCTACAGGGAGGCTGGGCTGCTTCAGGCGGCACCTCTGACATCGGGCGGGCCGCCCGCCTCTGTTTTAGAAGGTTGGGGAGCGCTTCTGGAGGGTTTTTTTATTTAATTTGGTGGGTACAGGCACCAGATTTGTGGACGTGCAAGGGCTCTTAGATAGTGGTCTGTGTGTACATAGTGATTAAGACAGTTTGGAACAACCTTAATTATCATACAACCATCCAGAGGTGATATCATTGTTCCTCACTCAGTTTTAACTGTTTTCTGGCCACAATTTGGCTGTGTTTGTTGCAAGTGAGTTCTTCATTTAACTTAACTTTGGCAACTGTTTTCTCTGTTATAGTCTTAAAAGCTATAGCAAGTATTATTTCTGTCTCTGGTGTGGATTTGCAGCCTACATCAAGTATCCTTGCTGTCTTTGGTGTGGACATTGTTCTACATTTAAGTTCTTTGGTCTGGTAGTCTGTCTGGTGACTACTTTCTTGGCTCATTATTCAGTCAAGTGTGTTGAAAAAGGGGCTTTAGCAAACAAGAACCAACTTACTTTAGCAAGTAAATCTCACTCTATTTTTCTAAAGGGAAAGGGGATTTTCTCTCTGGTTTTTCTCCAACTCCCTTGGTCAAGGCCTATAGCTAGTACTATAGGATTGTCTACATTTCTGGCGCCCAATGTGGGGTAGAACTTGCTAGTTCTTTGGAATATCTGTTTTCTTTGGTTGGCTCTTTTTGGTGTTTTGGACTGGAAGAATGGCTTCTGGTTCTGCTATTCCTGTGGTGACTGTCAGTGGGGGAGATGGTCCTCCTGCTGTGATGGTTAGGGAGTGTGTGAGAATTAAAACTTGGGATGGTACCAAGTTTAGTGGGGAGGATGTCAAGTGGTTTCTGAAGAAGTATGAAACTGCTGCTGGAGTGGATGGTGCTTCCTACCTGGACATGGTGAAGCAGATTATCTTCTTCATTGGTGATAGGGCAGTGGAGAAGGAGATTGTGGCCATGTCTGGCTACAAGAAGAGGGATTGGAAATTGTTGTGTAGGGAGATGGTGGATAGATGGGGTGACAGGTTCACTATGGTGGATCTGAACAAGGTTGTCAGTGAATGGAAATCTTATGGTGGTGTTGGTAACTTGCATAGTTACAGGAAGTTTCTGCTACAGTTTGATCCTGTGGTGGAATATTTGGTGGAAGTGGAGGAGCTGGCACATGAAAATGCTGCCAAGGATGTTTTTTGGTCTGCCCTGGCTAGAGATGTCAGGATGGATGTGATGAAGGAGTTATCAAGAAAGGAATTGATGAAGACTCTTTCTAATGGGGACCAGAAGTTGCCTGCCTTGGGTAAGGTGAATGAGGCTGTTGAGGCCCATTTGAAGTTATTGGCTGTGGACACCTATCAGGAGGGGTGTGCCAAGCATGTCAGCAAAGTCAGTGAGGCTTTGGCTGAAGAGGAAGTTAGGGAGAAGAAGGAGGAGAAGAATTTGGTGCAGGTTCCCAAACAGGAGAGAGACCCAATGGTGGAGCAGTTGGCTGATCTTACAAAGAAGCTGCATAATTTTTTGCAGGACTCTAAGAAGGTCAATAAGGCACCTTCTCAGCGTAGATATTTTGATAGGAGGGCTGGTAGGAGTGATCCTTGGGTCTGCTATCATTGCAGCAGGAGGGGGAACAGGTCCAATGATTGTTGGGCATTGAACAGAGATGTGTCAGAAGGAAAGGTGGAATTTGATGGCAGGGTTTTCAAGTTCCCTGATGGTTCTTTTGTGAAGCCCAGTGAGGGGAAGGCTCCTGTTGATTTGGTCAGGAGAAGGGGTGGTCTCAATCAAAGAAGGCCAAGGTTTGAGGAGATTCCTGATCAAGGGAAGTCTTCTGGTAAGGAGGATGAGGATGGCAAGGGAAAGGGAAAGGAAGTCAATAAGGTCTCTTTTTCTACTTTCTTTTGTGGTTTGGAGTTGTATTCTTGTGGTGGACAGTCAAGTGGTGAATGCTTGGCTGGTGTCTATGATGTGGAAGCAGGAAAGGTGGGAAGGCCTAAGAGCAGTTCTCAGGCACAACCAAGGCCTAAGGCTTCAAAGGTGGATCCTAAGCTGAGTGTAGCTAGGAAGAAGTACAGCAAAGAGGAGCTGTACAAGATGCAGAAGGGTATGGCTGACATGGGCCCCCCTAGTTCTGGTGCATTGGACATGAATGGTGAACCAATGCCAATGGAGGTGGATTCTGACTCTGAGGAGGATGTCCCTTTGGCTTCATTTCCAAAGCCTTCTGGAGCTATAGGTTCAGGTGAGGGATCTGGTTTGGTTCCTGATAATGGTAAACCTGTTGGTGGTGCTGGTCCTCAAGAATCTTCTAGGACCAAGGTGGTGAAGCAAAGAGCTCACTTTGAGAGGCCAGTAGTGTCTGGTCAAGTTAATGTTATGGACTCTGTCCTGGAAAGGATGAATCAGGGTCAGGTTTCTCTATCTTATGGGGAATTGTATGCTATCAGTCCAGGGTTGGCTGATAGGCAGAAAAAGTTGTTGACCAGGAGAAGAGTTTCTTCTGGGGAGGTAGAATACATTTGTGATTCTGTTGAAAATTTTGGTGAGGGGTTAGAAACTCATTTTTCTGCTCCTCTGGGATATGTCAATGTCACTCTGAATGGCAGTTGGGCAAGGGCATTGGTGGATTCAGGTTCTCAGATTAACCTGATTTCTTTGTTTGAGGCAACTCATTTGGGCCTCCCCATCAAAACTGGTATTGGTGGGAATTTGAGAGGGATCGGTGCTCATGTCACTGAATTGGTTGGAACTTCAGAGTTTTTGAAGTTAGATGGTGGCGGAGCCTCAGGAAAGGTTCATTTTTACATTGCTAAAGGTAATGTAAAAGCAGTTTTGGGTGGGCCATTCTTGATGGATTTTCAGGCAAGAATTGGTTATCAATTTGATTTGGGAATCAGTTTGGAGTTAACTGGTGAAGATGAAAGGAGACTTCACATGAGGTTGTCATCCCCTAGAGAGGATGGTTGGGAGACCAGGCCTGGGTTATCTTCAATGTGCCAGTGCATGGACTGTTGCAGGAGAAGGAAGGAAGTGGGTTCTGCCTCTGGCATTTTGGAGTGCGGCTCAGGCTATATTGAGAGTCTTTCTTTTTTAGAGTAATGAGGGCTGATCACCCTAGTGCTACAACCTCTTCCCAAGATGAGGAAATCCCAGGTTGTAGTAGGTCAGCTCCCTTGGAGATATACCAAGTAGATTTTTAACTTTCTCTTTTTAATGTTTCTCTTCTCTGCAAGTATTCATCAAGTTTTTTATCAAGTCTCTGTTCTCTTTCAAGATTCTCAATTATTTTTAATTCAAGCTCAAGGAAGAAGATTGGTTATATATCTTTATTGAAAGATATGCTGAAAAGTTTTGGGGCGGTGAGATTGGGGTGTAAAAGTAAGTCCTCCCAATTGTGCACCACTAGGGTTTCTTCTACACCTTTCAAAAACATTACCTGGGCCACACCTGCGAGCATTGGGGAAACCCCTGGTTATTTTTTTAGCTCAGAAGAAAACTCAAGAAAAGAAAATAAAAATTTCAAGATAATTCAAGAAAATCACAAAAAAATTCTTAAGATAATGAAGAAAGAAGATTCAAAATATTTTTATGAAGATCGTCAAGATCAATTTTTGGGCCTCCACAATGAGGTTAAACTGCAGAAAATTATGAAGAAAGAAGATCATCAAGATCAATTTTCGGGCCTCCAGCATGTAGCTAAACTGAAAAATTTTATAAGAGTTGATTCTGAAGATGAATCAAGATTTGAAGATTTGGAAGACAGAAGTGAAGATGATGATTTGGAATTGTGGAAAGGTTTGGGAGTGGTGAGATTGGGGTCTAAAAGTAAGTCCTCCAAATTGTGCACCGCTAGGGTTTCTTCTATACCTTTCAAAAACATTACCTTGGCCACACATGTGAGCAATGAGGAAACCCTCGATTTTTGTTCCAGGTAAGGTGGTGAAGATTTCCTGAAGATCCCTCAAGTATAAGGTGAAGCGGCAAAGTATAAGAAGGTACTGCAGATGATTAGGCCTGTCAATGAGCCTATGCCTGTGGGCTTGAATGCGCCCTTGAAGAGACCTCCTTTGTCAAGAGATCTGTACTGTACTCCTTTGGTGAAGAATCCTCCAGAATTTGTAGAGATGGATAGGGTGACCATGGAAAGGTTGAAAGTTGTTAATTTTGGTCCTGATGGGTGGTTGTCTGAAGAAGAAAAGAAGTTGTTGTTGCACATTATTGTGCTAAGGGAAAAGGCTGTGGCTTTTGTCGAGGAGGAAAGGGGTGTGTTGAAGCACTCTTATGGGGAACCTTACTTGATTCCTGTGGTTTGTCATGAACCTTGGCAAATCAAACCTATTCCAATTCCAGCTGCTATCAGAGAGGATTTTGTGGAGATTGTTAGGGAAAGAGTCAGGACTGGGTTATACAAACAATCGACTTCCAGCTACTCAAGTCTGGTTTTCTGTGTAAAAAAGCAGAATGGAAAGTTGAGGGTGGTTCATGATCTTAGAGCCTTGAATAGAGTCACTATCAAGGATTCTGGTATGCCACCAAGTGCAGAGGATTTTGTTGAAGCTTTTGCTGGAAGGGTGTGTTATGGTTAGGGTGATATTATGGGTGGTTATGATGAGAGGGAACTCCATATGGATTCAAGGCCTCTCACAACTTTTGAGACTCCTTTGGGAAGATTTCAGCTCACTAGGTTGCCTCAAGAAGCAACTAATTCAGTGGCAGTATATCAAGCACTGATGGCTTGGATTTTGCAGGATGAGGTTCCTACTCATGCTGGTATTTTTATTGATGATGGTGGAATTAAAGGACTATCCACTGATTATGGTAATGAGGTGTTAGAGGAGAACCCTGGCATAAGGTGGTTTGTGTGGGAATATGCAATAACTCTAGAGAGAGAGTGTTGTTTAGGATTGAAGAGGCTGCTTTGACTATTTCAGGGTTGAAATTCTGTTGTTGTGTTCCTGCTTTGGAAATTCTGGGTCATGTGGTATGTAAAGAGGGAAGGATTATGGGAAAGAAAAAGATGAATAAAATTAGTCATGGCCAAGGCCTAAAAATACTACTGAAGTCAGGGGATTTTTGGGAGTGTCTATATATGTCAGGATTTTTATTAAGGATTTTTCTTTGTTGGCCTCACCTTTAAGGAGGTTGACCAGGAAATACGCAGATTGGGAATGGACTGAAGAGTGTGAAGAGGCTTTTCAGAAGTTGAAAAAGGTTGTTGGGGAAGATATTGTTCTTCACAAGTTGGATTATGGTGTTGGTGCTGGAAAAATTTATCTGGCTTCTAGAGGTTGGCCAACTCCAATAGTAGATTCAGGAGTAGGGGTGCCAACTAGACAAGAAGAATTAGATCAGTAATTATTTTTTTAAAGAAATGGAATGAACTAATTTGGTACTTACAGATTGGAAGCTCATCAAATTTGTAAGCAGCCTGAATTCAGACCTCTGAAGATTTTGGAATGGTCATAGTAGGTGGATCAATCAGGGAAAGATATGGATTCTCTTGGTCTTCCTCTGAAGGATTTTGAGAAGGTGAACTAGGAGGCTGATGTTCCTGGGTCCTAGTTGGAGCAGCCGGATTGTTGCTGTTGTTGTGGTTGATATTTCTGTTGGATTCAGCTGGAGGAGGTGCTGGTGATGGAGTACCAGGGGTGTTAAAAGGTGGAGCAGGAGAGGATGATTTGGAAGCTGATTAATCACTTCTGGATGGAGCTTTTGAGGGAATGGAACTGTCAGAAGAATATTTGGCTGACAGAGGAGAGGTTTAGTTTTGTTGTCTTAACTTGGAACAAAATTGTTGCCTTGGTGCAGTGTTGGGTGCTCTGGTTTCTTCCTGGGGTCCTCTGGCAGGTCTCCTAGAAGTTTGGGAAAATTTGGAGTTTTTAAACCTTGGCAGGGTTGGCTGCATTGCTCTGGGAGCAGTGGGAGGTAATTGTGTGTAGTTCTTTTAGTTGATTGATTGAATTTGGCTGTTTTCCGGTTGTTTTTGGAGGTTTTGAGCCTGATTTTCACTGTCTAGTGAGGCAGGCAGGCCTCCTGGACGCAGTCTAGAAGCCTAGGAGCTAATTTAGCAGAGATAAAAGAAGTTTCTTGGGAAGCTAAGGCTTGTCTTTTGGGAAGAGTTCTGGAAGCTGAGCTTCTGGATCTTCTGGAAGGTGCTGAAGATAAAGAGGAAGAGGAAGGACCAAGCTCTGGGGATCTGGTAGGGGATCTGGAGATTTATTTATGTGAAGGTGAAAGAGGAGGAATAGGGTAGTTGGCATCTCTATCACATTTTTTCTTTTTGGAGTAGCAAGAATCACAAGCTCTGTTGTAGAATTTGGCTTCAGGAGTTGGAAGAGTGAATGTGCAAGGTCTGCACATGTGGATGCACTGTTTCAGGCATAGGCCTTGGGAGCAGTGAAGCAAGGAAGAGTAGAGGGGTCAACATCAGGGGATCCAGTTATGATCTGTGGTGAGAAAAGATGATGGAAAGAGATAGGAAGGAAATTTTTGTCAGTGATGGGTAGATGATGAAGTGAAGGTGGAAGTTCAGCAGGTTGGCTCTAGAGGTATTCTGTATGAAATTGGCTGCATCTATTTCATGTAAAATTCCTTTGTGGTCTTCCAACATTGGCAGGGGCCTTTGATGTGTGATTTGGCGCTGTTTGTGCATGTCTTAATTGACATCTGTTAAGGAATTGGGTATTTTTCTGGTTATATTCTGTGGATATTGAGTCTGCGAGTAATTGGGTACTATTATTGGATAGCCCTGGTTTTTCTCTATATTTTATGTCTTGAAGACATTTTTCATATTCTGAGTTTTAAGGGGTCATTTCCTCATTTTTCATTTATAAAAGATTGCTGTTTAATTTTGTTTTTTGTGTTTTACGGGCCATCCTTAAGTCTTAGGGTTAAGTGCTTAGTACCATTGGATAGAGCTAATTTTTCTCTATATTTCATGTCTCAATGTTGTTATAGTGAAATTCCGTGTTTTAAAGGTTTTAGTAGTTGTAGCTAATTTTTCTAAGTAGATTAGTTGTTTTTATTGGTTTTCTGGCTTCAGGCGGCACCTCTGACGTTGGGCGGCCTGCCTGCCTCTGTTTTAGAAGGTTGGGGAGTGCTTCAGGAGGGTTTTTTATTCAATTTGGTGGGTGGGCATGGGCTCTTAGTTAGTGGTCTGTGTGTACATAGTGAATAAGACAGTTTGGGGGCAACCTTAATTGTCATACAACCATCTGGAGGTGATATCATTGTTCCTCACTCAGTTTTCACTGTTTTCTGGCCACAATTTGGCTGTTTTTGTTGCAAGTGAGTTCTTCATTTAACTTAACTTTGGCAACTGTTTCTCTGTTATAGTCTTGAAAGCTATAGCAAGTATTATTGCTGTCTCTGGTGTGGATTTGCAGCCTACATCAAGTATCTTTGCTGTCTCTGGTGTGGACATTGTTCTACATTTCAGTTCTTTGGTCTGGTAGTCTATTTTTTGACTACTTTCTTGGCTCATAAAGCAGTCAAGTGTGTTAAAAAGGAGCTTTAGCAAAACAGGAACTAACTTACTTTAGCAAGTAAATCTCACTCTATTTTTCTAAAGGGACAGGGGATTTTCTCTCTGGTTTTTCTCCAACTCCCTTGGTCAAGGCCTATGGCTAGTACTATAGGATTGTCTACATTTCTGGCGCCCAATGTGGGGTAGAACTTGCTAGTTCTTTGGAATATCAGTTTTCTTTGGTTGGATCTTTTTGGTGTTTTGCACTGGAAGAATGGCTTCTGGTTCTGCTGTTCCTGTGGTGACTGTCAGTGGGGGGAATGGTCCTCCTTCTTTGATGGCTAGGGATTGTGTGAGGATTAAAACTTGGGATGGTACCAAGTTTAATGGGGATGATGTCAAGTGGTTTCTAGAGAAGTATGAAACTGCTGCTGGAGTGGATGGTGCTTCCTACCTGGACATGGTGAAGCAGATTATCTTCTTCATTGGTGATAGGGCAGTGGAGAAGGAGATTGTGGCCATGTCTGGCTACAAGAAGAGGGATTGGAAATTGTTGTGTAGGGAAATGGTGGATAGATGGGGTGTCAGGTTCACTATGGTGGATCTGAACAAGGTTGTCAGTGAATGGCAATCTTATGGTGGTGTTGGTAACTTACATAGTTACAGGAAGTTTCTGCTACAGTTTGATCCTGTGGTGGAATATTTGGTGGAAGTGGAGGAGCTGGCACATGAAAATGCTGGCAAGGATGTTTTTTGGTCTGCCCTGGCTAGAGATGTCAGGATGGATGTGATGAAGGAGTTGTCGAGAAAGGAATTGATGAAGACTCTTTCTAATGGGGACCAGAAGTTGCCTTCCTTTGATAAGGTGAAGGAGGCTGTTGAGGCCCATTTGAAGTTATTGGCTGTGGACACCTATCAGGAAAGGTGTGCCAAGTATGTTAGCAAAGTCAGTGAGGATTTGGCTGAAGAGGAAGTTAGGGAGAAGAAGGAGGAGAAGAATTTGGTGCAGGTTCCCTAACAGGAGAGGGACCCAATGGTGGAGCAGCTGGCTGATCTTACAAAGCGGCTGCATATTTTTGTTCAGGGGGCTAAGAAGGTCAATAAGGCACCTTCTCAGCGTAGATATTTTGATAGGAGGGCTGGTAGGAGTGATCCTTGGTTCTGCTATTATTGCAGCAGGAGGGGGCCCAGGTCCAATGATTGTTGGGCGTTGAACAGGGATGTGTCTGAAGGAAAGGTGGAATTTGATGGCAGGGTTTTCAAGTTCCCTGATGGTTCTTTTGTTAAGTCCAGTGAGGGGAAGGCTCCTGTTGATTTGGTCAGGAGAAGGGGAGGTCTCAATCAAAGGAGGCCGAGGTTTGAGGAGATTACTGATCAATGGAAGTCTTCTGGTAAGGAGGATGAGGATGGCAAGGGAAAGGGGAAGGAGGTCAATAAGGTCTCTTTTTCTACTTCCTTTGGTGGTTTGGAGTTGTATTCTTGTGGTGGACAGTCAAGTGGTGAATGCTTGGCTGGTGTCTATGATGTGGAAGCAGGAAAGGTGGGAAGGCCTAAAAGCAGTTCTCAGGCCCAACCAAAGCCAAATGTTTCAAAGGTGGATCCTAAGCTGAGTGCAGCTAGGAAGAGGTACAGCAAGGAGGAGCTGTACAAGATGAAGAAGGGTATGGCTGACATGGGCCCCCCTAGTTTTGGTGCATTGGACATGAATGGTGAGCCAATCCAATGGAGGTAGATTCTGACTCTGAGGAGGATGTCCCTTTGGCTTCATTGCCAAAGCCTGCTGGAGTTAGAGGTTCTGGTGAGTGATATGGTTTGGTTCCTGTTAATTGTAAACCTGTTGGTGGTGCTGGTTCTCAAGAATCTTCTAGGACCAAGGTGGTGAAGCAAAGAGCTCACTTTGAGAGGCCAGTAGTGTCTGGTCAAGTTAATGTTATGGACTCTGTCCTGGAAAGGATGAATCAGGGTCAGGTTTCTCTATCTTATGGGGAATTGTATGCTATCAGTCCAGGGTTGGCTGATAGGCAGAAAAAGTTGTTGACCAGGAGAAGAGTTTCTTCTGGTTAAGTAGAATACATTTGTGATTCTGCTGAAAATTTTGGTGAGGGGTTAGAAACTAATTTTTCTGCTCCTCTGGGATATGTGAATGTCGCTCTGAATGGCAGGGAGGCAAGGGCATTGGTGGATTCAGGTTCTTAGATAAACCTGATTTCTTTGTTTGAGGCAACTCATATGGGCTTCCCCATCAAAACTGGTATTGGTGGGAATTTGAGAGGTATTGGTGGCCATGTCACTGAATTGGTTGGAACTTCAGAGTTTGTGAAGTTAGATGGTGGCGGAGCCTCAGGAAAGGTTCATTTTTACATTGCTAAAGGTAATGTAAAAGCAGTTTTGGGTGGGCCATTCTTGATGGATTTTCAGGCAAGAATTGGTTATCAATTTGATTTGGGAATCAGTTTGGAGTTAACTGGTGAAGATGAAAGGAGACTTCACATGAGGTTGTCATCCCCTAGAGAGGATGGTTGGGAGACCAGGCCTGGGTTATCTTCAATGTGCCAGTGCATGGACTGTTGCAGGAGAAGGAAGGAAGTGGGTTCTTCCTCTGGAATTTTGGAGTGCGGCTCAGGCTCTATTGAGAGTCTTTCTTTTTTAGAGTAATGAGGGCTGATCACCCTAGTGCTACAACCTCTCCCCAAGATGAGGAAATCCCAGGTTGTAGTAGGTCAGCTCGCTTGGAGATATACCAAGTGGATTTTCAACTTTTTCTTTTTAATTTTTCTCTTCTCTGCAAGTATTCAGCAAGTTTTTTATCAATTCTCTGTTCTCTCTCAAGATTCTTAATTATTTCTAATTCAAGCTCAAAGAAGAATATTGGTTATATATCTTTATTGAAAGATATGCAGAAAAGTTTTGGGGCGGTGAGATTGGGGTGTAAAAGTAAGTCCTCCCAATTGTGCACCGCTAGGGTTTCTTCTAAAACTTTCAAAAACATTACCTGGGCCACACCTGTGAGCATTAGGGAAAACCCTGATTTTTTTTGTAGGTCAGAAGAAAACTCAAGAAAAAAGGAAAAAATTTCAAGATAATTCAAGAAAATCACGAAAAAAATCTGAAGATAATGAAGAAAGAAGATCATCAAGTTAAATTTTTGGCCTCCAGCATGATGATAAATTGCACAATTTTAGAAGATGTGATTCAGAAGATGAATTAATATTTGAAGATTTGGAAGTTGGAAGTGAGGATAAAGATGTGGATTTGCGGAAAAGTTTTGGAGTGGTGAGATTGGGGTGTAAAATAGGTCCTCCCAATTGTGCACCACTAGGGTTACTTCTACACCTTTCAAAAACATTACCTTGGCCACACATGTGATCAATGGGAAAACCCTTTGTTTTTGTTCCAGGTCTGGTGGTGAAGATTTCCTGAAGATCCCTCAAGTTGAAGGTGGAGAGGAAAAGTATAAGAAGGTAGCGCAGAAGATTAGGCCTGTCAATGAGCCTATGCCTGGGGGCTTGAATCTGCCCTTGAAGAGACCTCCTTTGTCAAGAGATCCGCACTGTACTCCTTTGGTGAAGAATCCTCCAGAATTTGTAGAGATGGCTAGGGTGACCATGGAAAGGTTGAAAGTTGTTAATTTTGGTCCTGATGGGTGGTTGTCTGAAGAAGAAAAGAAGTTGTTGTTGCACGTTATTGTGCTAAGGGAAAAGGCTGTGGCATTTGTTGAGGAGGAAAGGGGTGTATTGAAGCACTCTCATGGAGAACCTTACTTGATTCCTGTGGTTTGTCATGAACCTTGGCAAATCAAACCTATTCCTATTCCAGCTGCTATTAGAGAGGATTTTGTGGAGATTGTTAGGGAAAGAGTCAGGACTGGGTTATACAAACAATCGACTTCCAGCTACTCAAGTCTGGTTTTCTGTGTAAAAAAGCAGAATGGAAAGTTGAGGGTGGTTCATGATCTTAGAGCCTTGAATAGAGTCACTATCAAGGACGTTGGTATGTCACCAAGTGCAGAGGATTTTGTTGAAGCTTTTGCTGGAAGGGTGTGTTATTGTTTGGGTGATATTATGGGTGGTTATGATGAGAGGGAACTCCATATGGATTCAAGGCCTCTCACAACTTTTAAGACTCCTTTGGGAAGATTTCAGCTCATTAGGTTGCCTCAAGGAGCAACTAATTCAGTGGCAGTAAATCAAGCACAGATGGCTTGGATTTTTCAGGATGAGGTTCCTACTCATGCTGTTATTTTTATTGATGATGGTGAAATAAAAGGACCATCCACTAATTATGGTAATGAGGTGTTAGCGGAGAAACCTGGCATAAGGTGGTTTGTGTGGGAATATGCAATAACTCTAGAGAGAGTGTTGTTTAGAATTGAAGAGTCTGGTTTGACCATTTCAGGGTCAAAATTCTGTTGTTGTGTTCCTGCTTTGGAAATTCTGGGTCATGTGGTATGTAAAGAAGGGAGGATTATGGCAAAGAAGAAGATTAATAAAATTCAATCATGGCCAAGGCCTAAAAATACTACTGGAGTCAGGGAATTTTTGGGTATATGTGTATATGTCAGGATTTTTATTGAGGATTTTTCTTTGTTGGCTTCACCTTAAAGGAAATTGACCAGAAAAGATGCAGATTGGGAATGGACTGAAGAGTGTGAAGAGGCTTTTCAGAAGTTGAAAAAGGTTTTTGTTGAGGATATTGTTCTTCACAAGTTGGATTATGTTGTTGGAGCTGGAAAAATTTATCTGGCAGTGGACTTGAGTTATATTGCTGCTGGTGCTGTTTTGTCTCAGGAGGATAAGACTGGGAGGTTCATGCCAGTAAGATATGAGTCTGTGGTGTTTAATGAAGTGGAATCTAGGTATTCTCAACCTAAGTTGGAATTGTCTGGTGTAGCAAAAATTTTAAAGAAGCTACAGACGTTTTTGTGGGGGCAGCATTTTGAGCTGCAGGTGGATGCAAAATCTTTGGTTCAGATGATCAATACACCTAGTCTTCCAAATGCTCCAATGACTAGGTGGGTGGCATTTATTCAACATTTTTCTTTTGACATGGTACACAAACCAGCCAAAACCTTTACTATGCCTGATGGATTATCAAGGAGGCCACCTACAGATGAAGATTCAGAGGCCGAAGAGTTTGATGAATATGTTCCAGTGGTTAGGGCCAGCACAAAGGGTGCTGAAGATTTTTCTGACCTCCCCCAAGAGGCTAAACCGGCTGGATCTGATCTTGATTCTGGTGATCAGGATGTTTTTGTTGATGAAGATGGAGTTGTTGTTTGGAACAGCTCAAAATTGGAAAAGGGTGTTTTTGTTAGTGAACTGGATTCTCACAAGGTTCAGTAGAAAGAGAAGGACGTGCCAAAATTTAAGGATTGGTGTCCTGGTTGGGCTGCTCAATTGGCTCATGTTCATACTGGTGATTTTGATGACAGAATTGTACCCTTGGATGTGGTGTTGTTGGATTTTGAAGATGACACCTGGGGTCAGTCCGGGTTTGATTTTATTTTGGTGGAATATCTGTTGACCTTGGAGAGGCCAGATAGTTGTGATGATGATACTTGGTTGGCAATCAAGAAGAAGAGTCCTGGATTTTATGTGTCAGGAAGGCGGTTGATGAGGAGGAGGCATCCAAATTCTCAAGTGGTGGTGACTCAGAAGAAGGGTCAAGAATTGGTTTTGAAGTCTTTGCATGAAGACCTTGGTCATAGATGCTTTGGGGAGACTTATAGAAGAGTAGAAGACAGATTTTGGTGGCCAGGTATGAAGTTGGCTGTGCAGGGTTGGGTTCAATCTTGTGAAGAATGTCAAAGAAGAAGTCACTTGAAACCTAAAGAGGTAGGCCTTGCTTCTGGCGAATCAACTGTTTTTGGAAGGGTCAGTCTGGATGCTGTCCATATTAAAGAGGGCAGGTATAAATACTTGATTGTTGCAAGGGATGATTTGTCTGGTTGGGTTGAGGCAGTGCCTTTGGTTAATTTGACTGCCAAGAATGTGGCAGAGTTTTTGAAAAAGGAGTGGATTTATAGGTATGGGTTGATGAAGTTGGTGACTGTTGATGGCGGGCCAGAGTTTGGTGCCGAATTTAAAGAAGCTGTGGCTAGTGTTGGTTCTAAAGTTAGAGTGGCTACACCGTATTATCCTGAAGCTGAAGGCATGGTTGAAAGAGGCCATCAAGTTATCAAGAATGCTTTGGTGAAGATGTGTGGAGATAGTGCTGAAAAGTGGAGGCATTATTTACCCTTGGTTTTATTTGCGGATAGGGTCACTGTGAAGAGGACAACTGGCTATTCTCCTTATGAGTTAATGTTTGGTCAGAAAGCCGTTCTACCAGTGGACTTGGAAGCTGTCTCTTACCTTGGAATTGATTGGGATGACGTGCACTCAACAGAAGATTTTCTCTGTACCAGGATGCAACAGTTGGAATGTAGAGAGGAATGTCAAGAGAAGGCATACTCTAGAATGATGAATATTAGGGATCAATCTGTCAAGTACTGGGACAAG
The DNA here is from genome assembly GCA_030280995.1 of Hemileia vastatrix. Classification (NCBI taxonomy): domain Eukaryota; kingdom Fungi; phylum Basidiomycota; class Pucciniomycetes; order Pucciniales; family Zaghouaniaceae; genus Hemileia; species Hemileia vastatrix. The sequence goes on along the minus strand of JASXTE010000010.1, from coordinate 330,648 downwards.
AAGTTGGCTCATAGACTCAGGAATCCCTTGAAACCTGGTTTTTTGATTTTGGTGTATAATAGAAGTTTGGAGAGTCAGTGGGGAAAAATGTTTTCTGAAAGATGGAATGGACCTTACATATTCAGATCTCAGGTGTCTGGAGGTTCTTATGTTTTGGAAGAGTTGGATGGTGCAGTCTTGAAAAAGAGGGTGGCTGCAGACCAAGTGAAGAAGTTTTATCCCAGAGGCACTAGGCATGAAGAAGATTGACTCTTCAATGAGGATAAACTATAGAACATTCTTTTTTGTTTTGGAATTTTTGTGGTGTTGCAGAGCAACTTTTGTGTTCGAAACTTTTTGTTAGAAGGTACCCATGGGTGGGGCATCTAGATTTGATCTTGGAAAGTGTGGGGGTGACTGATGGGCTGGCTGCTCTATCAACAGTTACCCCAGATTGTCTGTTTCCAACCCTTTCTCTTGATTTGGTTGAACCCTAGTATTGGTTTCTTTTTACAGGTTTTAGTCCTCTATCACTTTAAACTGGAATTTCCTCTGGTTTTCATGTGCTGGTCTCTTCACTCTTATTGGTTTTGGTTTTTTTGTGTTGAATGTTGTGTTTTTGTTAGAAGGTACCAAGGGGGGGCTTCTAGATTTTTTTTTGGCAAGTGTGGGGGTAACTGATGAGCTGGCTGCTCTGTAAAACAGTTACCCCAGAATTTCTGTCTCAAGTCTTTTGTTTTTCCTAGTTGAATTCTAGTTCTGTTGTTTATTATTCATGTTTCAAGTCCACTATGAATTTAAACTGATTTGGGACTGGCTTCTTTATCTTTGGTTCTTTCAGATTGGTGGTGGATCACTGGTGGTCTCCCATCATTTTTACTTAATGGAGGGAGCCCACCCAGTGATCATTTCTATGGATCGGACTTTCCCTTATTGGAAAATCTATGGAGCTGGACTGTCTTTGATTTTGCAGTTATGTTTTTGCTAGAAAGCAGTTTTAGATTATTTTCTTTTAATTTTTTTATGGGGGTTGTATAAAATTATAAAATCAAAAATATAGGGTGTTACCACATCAGGGTCACCTGGATGTGGGCAAGCATTGGTGGGGAAAGGCTCATCAATTGGACGGGCAATGCTATTTTCTTTTATTTATTATTATTTATTTATTATTTATTTCATTTGTATCTGTGTTTCATTATTTTTATTATCTTCTGAATTTTTAAATTTTTGTTTTTTGTTAATCATTTAAAATATTTAATTGTGTATCCACATCAAGGTGCACTTGGATGTGGGTAAGGTATCAGGCAATCAGCTCGTCAATTGACTGGGGGATACCATTTGTATTATTTTTTACATTTTATTTTATTTCATTTATGTTATTTCATTTCATTTTATTTATTAATTTTTAATTTTAGTATATTAGTAGATAAAAAATAAAAATAAAATATAATAATTCTGAAATTATTTTTATTTATTGGTTTATATTATTATTATGTTCTAATCTTTTTGCAGGAGCTCATTGTCTGGATGATGAAGCTTCTGGAGGCTGGTCCAGATTGTGATGAAATTTTTGTTTTTTGTTGGGATTGTGGGAAGCACTGTGTTCTTTGAAGTGCATCCTGCTGGAGAGATTTTAGGGATTATAATGGTCAGGAATTGGATTAAAGGGAATTTCAGAGGAGTAAGAAGAAGAGGCAGGAATGGAGTGCTGGAGTGTGTTCTTAATGATCCTAGACATTTTCCAGTGGTCGTCCAACAGGCGCTTTCTCAGGGATTTTTCAAAGTCATTCAAAGGTCTATGGGAGGCAAAGGCTTTTAGCATGTTGGAACACATGGTGCTTAGGTGTTTCTTCATGTCTCCATAATCCAGGGTCAAAGAAGTTTCAAGAGGTTGGCCAACTCCAATAAAAGATTCAGGAGGAGGGGTGCCAACTAGACAAGAAGAATTGGATCAGTAATTATTTTTGTTGAAGAAATGAGATAATTAATTTGGTACTTACAGATTGGAAGCTCATCAAATTTGTAAGCAGCTGGAATTTGGATCTCTGACGATTTTGTAATGGTCATAGTGGGTGGATCAACTGGGGAAAGATATGGATTCTCTTGGTATTCCTCTGAAAGAGTTTGAGAAGGTGAACTAGGAGGCTGATGTTCCTGGGGCCTAGTTGGAGCAGTGGGATTGTTGTTTTTGTTGTGGTTTTTATTTCTGTTGGATTCAGCTGGAGGAGGTGCTGGTGATGGAGTACCAGGGTTGTTATAAGATGCAGCAGGAGACGGTGATTTGGAAGTAGATTGATCTCTTCTGAATGGATATTTTGAAGAGATGGAACTATCAGAAGAATAGTTGGCTGACAGAGGAGAGGTGTAGTTTCTTTGTCTTAGTTGGGGACGAAGTTGTTGCTTGGGTGCAGTGTGGGGTGTTCTGGTTTCTTCTTGGGGTTCTCTGGAAGGTCTTCTAGAAGTTTGGGAAAATTTGAAGTTTTTGGACCTTGGAAGAGTTGGCTGCATTTCTCTGGGAGCAGTGGGAGGTGATTGTGTATAGTTGTTTTCGTTGATTCATGGAATTTGGCTGTTTTCCGGTTGTTTTTGGAGATTTTGAGCCGGATTTTCACTGTTCAGTGAGACGGGCAGGCCTCCTGGAAGCGGTCTAGAAGCCTGGGAGCTTATCTTGAAGCTTTTGGAGCTAATTTGGCGGAGATAAAAGCAGTTTCTTGGGAAGCTAAGGCTGGTTTTTTGGGAAGAGTTCTGGAAGCTGAGCTTCTGGATCTTCTGGAAGGTGCTGAAGATAAAGAGGAAGAGGAAGGACCAAGCTCTGGGGATCTGGTAGGGGATCTAGAGATGTATTTATGAGAAGTTGAAGGAGGAGGAATAGGGTAGTTGGCATCTCTGTCACATCTTTTCTTTTTGGAATAGCAAGAATCAAAAGCCCTGTTGTAGAATTTGGCTTCAGGAGTTGGAAGAGTGAATGTGCAAGGTCTGCACATGTGGATGCACTGTTTTCAGGCATAGTCCTTGGGAGCAGTGAAGTAAGGGAGAGTAGAAGGGTTAACATCAGGAGATCCAGCCATGATCTGTGGTGAGAAAAGATAATGGAGAGGGATAGGAGGAGATTTTTGTCAGTGATGGGTAGATGATGAAGTGAAGGTGGAAGCTCAGCAGATTGGCAGTAGGGGTGGTCTGTATGAAATTGGCTGCGTCTATTTTATGCAAAATTCTGCCAGTCCATCAAGACTTTAAACTAAAATCTGGTTTCTGTTAGTCCTCCAAGACTTTTAACTGGCTGGTTTCAAGATTCTATCAAGACCAGTCCATCAAGAATTTAAACTGAAATCTGGTTTCTGTTAGTCCTCCAAGACTTTAAACTGGCTGTTTTCAAGATTCTATTAAGACTAGTCCATCAAGACTTTAAACTGAACACTGTGTTAGTCCCCCAAGACTTTAAACTGAGGATTGTTGTTGGCTTAGTCTCCCAAGACTTTAAACTGAGGGTTGTGAGTCCCCCAAGACTATAAACTGAGAAAGGAGTTTTTGTTGTTGGAGTTGGTTTTGAAAGATTGGTGGAGGGTATCCACAGTGGGAGCCTCCGAATTCAGCAAAGGCAAGTTTGGGGGTAATTGATGGGCTGGAAGCTCTATTTACAATTACCCCAGAGTGTTAGTTTTTTCTCTGTGTCTTAATGTGGTTGATCTCTGGTTCTGGGTTTATGATTTAGGTTTTTGAGTCCCCCAAGACTTTAAACTGAGGGTTTTTTTGAGTCCCCTAAGACTATGAAATGAGGATTGTCCCCCAAGACTTAAAACTGAGGGTTGTTTTGTGGTTACATCCTATAGAGGGTGTGGTCAATTTTTCTTTTCTGAATCAAACTCAAGTACTAGTGGAATTACAGAGGGAATCAAGAGATTAAATGAAGTGTTCATAATTAGCCTTGAACTTGTGAATGAGGTGTCTTCTGTTCTCAATGTCCTGTGGATCTCTAGCAGGAGTGGATTGGAAGTAGTGAAGCAGAAGTTGTTTCTGGTTAGATGTGTGTTGTTGGAACTTGGCCTTGATAGTGGGCAAGTGGTTTGGTGTTGGTGGTGCAATGGATCCTACATTGTTATCATCACTATCAGAAGATGGAGGAACTGAGAAGTCATCAGTTTTAAAGTTTAAGGAAGAAATAAAAGTTCTTTACCATCAGATGGACCAGGGATGGTGGAACTAGTTGTTTTATGGGTTGTGACACATTTCTGGGAAGGGTGAAGCTTTTTGATTAATCTGGGTATCAGGATGGATGGCCTAGATCTTTTGGTGCTGGCAGAAGATGGACCAGGTTGAGGTGGAGGTGAAGCTGTTTCAGAAGATAGTTGACCAGGTCTGTGGCAGGTCTTCTTTCTAGATTGGCAGACATCGCAGGACGTTCTGTATGGATGGACAGGTGGTGTCATGGTGCAGATTAAATTATTGTCGATGCAGTATTGGCAAGGACCCATTTCAGAGGCAGAATTGGGAAGAAGGTTGAACATGGTGGTTGGATGAAGCAAAAATGTGGAGATTCTTTATTGGAGGGAGGATGTGGTCGACCAACATTGGCAGGGGCCTTTGTTGTGTGATTTGACGCTGTTTGTGCATGTCTTAATTGACATCTGTGACGGATTTGGTTATTTTCCTGGTTTTATTCCGTGGATATTGGGTCTGCGGGTATGTGGGTACTATCATTGGATAGCCCTGGTTTTTCTCAATATTTTATGTTTTGAAGACATTTTTCATATTCTGAGTTTTAAGGGGTTATTTCCTCATTTTTATATATAAAAGAATGCTGTTTGATTTTGTTTTTCGTGTTTTACAGGCTAACCTTAAGACTTAGGGTTGAGTTCTTAGTACCATTGGATAGAGCTAATTTTTCTCTATATTTCATGTCTCAATGTTGTTATAGTGAAATTCCGTGTTTTAAAGGTTTTAGTAGTTGTAGCTAATTTTTCTAAGTAGATTAGTTGTTTTTATTGGTTTTCTGGCTTCAGGGAGGCCGGGCCGCTTCAGGCGGCACCTCTGACGTTGGGCGGCCCGCCCGCCTCTGTTTTAGAAGGTTGGGGAGCGCTTCAGGAGGGTTTTTTATTCAATTTGGTGGGTACAGGCGCCAGATTGGTGGGTGCACATGGGCTCATAGTTAGTGGCCTGTGTGTACATAGTGAATAAGACATTTTGAGGCAACTTTAATCATCATACAACCATCCGGAGGTGATATCATTGTTCCTCACTCAGTTTTCACTGTTTTCTGGCCACAATTGGCTGTGTTTGTTGCAAGTGAGTTCTTCATTTAACTTAACTTTGGCAACTGTTTTCTCTGTTATAGTCTTGCAAGCTATAGAAAGTATTATTGCTGTCTCTGGTGTGGATTTGCAGCCTACATCAAGTATCTTTTCTGTCTCTGGTGTGGACTTTGTTCTACATTTCAGTTCTTTGGTCTGCTAGTCTATCTGGGGACTACTTTCTTGGCTCATCAAGCAGTCAAGTGTGTTTAAAAGGGGCTTTAGCAAAACAGGAACCAACTTACTTTAGCAAGTAAATCTCACTCTATTTTTTTAAAGGGACAGGGGATTTTCTCTCTGGTTTTTCTCCAACTTCCTTAATCAAGGCCTATAGCTAGTACTATAGGATTGTCTACATTGGTATCATCACTTCGACGTCCAAGCTTTCCACTCTCTGGGTCAGTACTTGTAGTATAACTTCCCTTGTTACCAAATTGACAGCCAAGCTTTTGACTCATAGGATCTGGATTTTTTCCATCATCACTTCGACGGCTAATTGTACTTTCCATGGAAACTTTATTTCCGTTGCCAAAAATAAGTATGCTTCTTCTTTGCAAGGATGATCAATCAAATGCTCCTGGAGAAGCCAGGGTAAATACTGCAGTATTAAAGATTAAGGCACAAAGTACGATGAAGTTCTGCATATTAAAGTTGATTAAAGGGTATTAAAGTCTAAAGATATTTGAAAGCTAATTGTACTGGCCATGGAAACTTTATTTCCGTTGCCAAAAGTAAGTATTCTTCTTCTTTGCAAGGATGATCGATCAAATGCTCCTGGAGCAGCCAGGGTAAATACTGCAGTATTAAAGATTAAGGCACAAAGTACAATGAAGTTCTGCATATTGAAGTTGATGAAAGGGTATTAAAATTTAAAGATATTTGACAGCTAATTTTACTGTCCATGGAAACTTTATTTCCGTTGCCAAAAGTAAGTACGCTTCTTCTTTGCAAGGATGATTGATCAAATGCTCCTGGAGCAGCCAGGGTAAAATTAAGGAATGTATAACACTATAACTAGAGCAGCCAAGCCGGAAGTCAGTATATTAGACACATTTATATCAACTCTTGTCCTGTCTTATTTTTTTTCCAAACTCTTTGCTAAATGTCTTTGAAGTAGTTGTTTCCTTGCTGTCATGCATTAGGCCTCCGAGTAGTAGTATATAATCTGATTGGTAAAATTATTTTTTCTATAAACAAATCCTTCCATAATAAGCTGATGAGTTATGAATTCTTGTGTGCATTTTTTAGCCGGTGGGTTCTTCTCTGGAAAAGTTAAAACTCCGCAAGACAGTGTTGAACGTGGGAGTCGATTTGATTCTTCAAGTAAATTGGGAAATTGGTAAGTGAGAATCTGGGGCTCCAAGTCAATTTTGGCCAGAACAGCCCTATCAAACTCATGGATTAATTCCGTTTAGTACCAAGAGCATTATTTTAGACCGCTTTACTTTGGAGCATTGTCCCAACTGGAGGAAAAATTAAAAAATAATCCAGATATCAGTTTACCATCAGTTGGTCTTCATTGGCTACAACACCACTTGCAGCTTGGACCAAAGGATGGAATCATTATTGGTGTTTCGTCTATAAAACAGACTGAATTGAATTGTGCTGATTCTGAGAAAGGGCCCTTGCCGCAGGATATTGTTGATGTAGTTGATGAAGCCTCTGCATATTGAAGTTGATGAAAGGGTATTAAAATTTAAAGATATTGAAAGATATTTTAATATAAAAGCTTCAATCTGTAAGATGATGAGAAACAACTTCTAGAGTTGGTGGCCTTCTTATACACACGAAAAAAGTACCATACAATTTTGTGATACCCATGATGTGTATGGAAAGTTTCTGTAATGCACTATCTATCAAAAGAATGTTAGTGAGATGATAATATGGATGGAGTGATGTACTCTCGAAGGGTTGAAGCGGCTAAAGAGAGGAGAAGGGGGGATATCTGAGGTGCCTAAAGAGAGGGTAAGCGGCGGTGATGAGGTGCCTAAAGAGAGGGGGAAGGGGGGTCTTGAGGCACCTAAAGAGGGGGGAAAGGGGGGATTTGGGACAGGAAAGGAGGGTGAAATAAGGGGCTGTTGAGGAAGGTAAAGAGAGTGGAGAAGGAATGACTTGAGGCAGGTAAAGAGAGAGGAAAAAGGGTGAAATGAGGGAGCAAAAGAGGGTGAAGGAGAGAAAAAAAAAGAAAAAAAAGAGAAAAAAGAGAAAATAAAAAAAAGTTAGTCTAAACTTAAAAATACAAAAAAAGGACTTACAAAAAAAACAAAAAAAAAACAAAAAAAAAAACAAAAAAACAAAAAACAAAAAACAAAAAAAAGCAAAATAAAAAAATTAATGATTAGCAGATAAAAAACAAGAAAAAAGAAAAAAAAAGACTTACCTGGTGAGATGAGTTGAGAAAATAATAGTAACAAAAATATTTGAGTGATGTTTGAGGAGAGGATGAAAAGAATATGAGTGATGAAAAAAAAAATCACTGACAAAATATGTGATTTCATGTTGAGCTGGTGAAAGAAAACCAATGAGCCATCCAAAAAAAAGATCTTCACCGTAAATTCCAAAAAAAAAAATGAATATGTAACAAACCAAAATACCAAACCAAGTGAACGAAGTACACAAAGAGGACATTTGGAGAGTAAAAAAAATAATTTAAAAGGGTGGTGAAGGGAAATGTTGGAGAGTAACAGGCATAATGATAGAGCGTATTCTGGTTGAATGAATGTTTTGTGATTCAAGGGAGGAAAGAGCCGGTGCTGGTTCAGGATCCTCTTCTTCATAAAGATCATTCCACTCATCCTTTAAATCAGCTAGGATATTGTGGAGTATAAAGCAAGTCATGATCCAATGATTTGCAGTTTTGATCTCCAATTTTTTTTGAAATTGGATTCTGAGCTCCCAAAGACTAGAAAATCGTCCCTTTAAAATACCTATAGCATGTTCAATTCGAACTCTTGATTGGGCAATGTGATAATTAAATTTAGTTTTGGGGTCATTTTCTAAGGTTTCACCACGGAAAGCAGGTATAATGTACTTCCCACTTGCATATGCTGAGTCTGCAAGGAGGTACTGAGATTTTTCAAAGTATGAGTCAGGGGTTTGAGAAATTCTCATTCTTTGGAATATGGAAGAGTCATGACATGAGCCAGGGCAGCCACTATGAAAAGCAATAAATTTTTTATTGACATCACTATGCAATATAGGGGGTGGACTTGCTAGCAACTCCTCAACCTGAACTCAAATGGAACTCAGATGGAACTCAGACTGAACTCATACTGAACCCATACTGAACTCTACTTGAACACCCACCTAAAACTGTTCTTCTGAGTGGTGTTGATCCCTGATTGTATGGTTCCTTTATTAATAGCTCAATGTGTGTTCAATCTGTGGTGAGTTTGGGTCCAAGGTTGCGGACTCGCTAGCAAGTCCGCCCCCCATATTGTGTGGTGCATTGCATACAAGTTGAACGGCAATAGAGTATCTAGAAAGAAGATAAAAAGTTAGTTTATGAAGGATGAGAAATCAGAGAAGATTTTGAAGAAAGTTTTTTTGTGATCAAAATAATGGTTGCCATAATGAGCTGGCTTTTGACTCAAAGGTGTATTTGTGCCATCAACAAATCCTACAATGCCAGGGATACCTTCAGCTTTCATTACTTGAGAGGATTCAAGTTGCTGTTCTGGAGTTGGCCAAGCAAGTGTTTGAGACTTGACGGAAAGGATAGCAATCATACAGCGCTTGGTGTATAATATCATGGTACCATATCCTATGTTAAAGAGATTATCCAAACTTCTTACAGCAGCACCATTTCCATTTGAGCCAAAGAGACATAGTGCAACAGCAGGTTGGATTGCAGGATTATGCTGTTTGTTATGGGAATTGTTATGAAAGATAGGACGCTTGGAGATAAGTTGATAGAGTTTGAAGAAAGAATCGGGAGAAGTTCTAAAATGTTGGGTGAAGTTTAAATGAGGAATGTTGAGAATGGAGGCCAGATCATATTGGGGATCATGATAAATATTTGGCCCCCTGGTGATGATGTAACACTTTTTGGAAAGAAAACACATATAAGCTAAAGAATCTTCCGAATCAGAGTCAGATTTATAGTAAAGAACTAAAAGAAAAGTAATAGCATTCATTGTTGAGTGAAGTAGCTTCCTATTAGAGAGGTGTTTCATTGTTGCCGGTGGAAGGGTTATGTGATGAGGGAAGTGGGAATTCACTGCCAAATGTGCAGTTGGGGTGTGTAGATAGAAAAAAAACTTAAGTGTTTGCCACCAAAATTAAGTAGCATAGTGTCAGCCTAGATATCCCTAGGACTGAGTATTTATTATGCTTGAAATAAGATAACCTTAATTAAATTAAGCTTATATCTTAAAAATAAGGTTAAAATAATAATATATATTAATATATATATATATATAATTATTATTCTATTATATAAATTATAGTAGTTTAAATAGCTTATTTATAGCCTAATAATACATATTAAGGTGTTAATGGAGTCATAATATACTTATCTTAAGTGATATGAAGTAATTATTGACATACATAAGCTTATATGTATACATAAATCTCATATTCAGTGAAATATGCAGTATATTATGTATATTTAGGTATATAAGTGGGTTTTAGCCCCTTAATAGCCTATAAACTTTGTTTTTCTGCTTATTTTAGGTCATATGGAAGAAATCAGTGAGCTCACAATGCCTACAGAATCATAGACATCTATATCAGGCGCATACACTCAGTTTGGACAACTTAATTTACTTCCTTGGATGGTTATTCACGGATTTATGGGTTGGAAGGTCATTTCTGGGTTAATGTGGATGCTTGGGGATTTTATTGGAGGCTTGGAAATTTTATTTGTTTCCTTTATATGCTTTGGGTTTCATTAAATCTCTTTTTGATTGCTTATTTTACCTGTTTCTTTATGGTATCCGCTTTTATCTGGATTTTCTATTTGTGGTATAGATCTGTGTTATCATTAATTGTGATGGAGGGTCCTTACTGGAGGTCTTGGTGTTGAATCTTCTTGAAGTGGACACCATGGGGAGGTGATGGGCCCTCACAGTGCTGTAACTTCCAGGGATAGCAGTGACAGCATCTGGATTGAAGGTCTGTGCACTCCAGTGGATTTGGGTATAAGTAAGGAGGAATTTTGATGGTTATTTATCATCATTCACTTACTAAAATTCAACCAAACACTACAATACAATTATTAGCATTCAGAAATATATTATAAAGCCATTATAAATTGATATTATCTTTATAAAAGCTATAACTATATTTTATTCATCTATTTTCCACCACTAGCATGCATTTAAATCCAAGTATTGTGAGTTTTATTTGAGTATAACTATTTTATTAGTCTTCCCCTGAGGCTTAATCACTAAATCATTTATCAATAAGTATTAGGACCATAAATAATCACTATTATATCATACTTATATACTAGACTATACTGACAATTGGGGGTCTTTCCTTATATTTTACTTATTATTTAGTATAAGCCTTGGGATGTGATTTTTACTTTAGTATAGCTCAAAATAACCAAATATTTGGGTCCACTGCATATTAGTGGGTCATCATAACTCAGTGATTGCGGAAAAGAACCCTTATAATAATTGTAATAATCTTTTATCATAAAAATTAGGTATTTACAGTAGTAACTGTACCCAATAAAAACCCAATTTCACTTGGTATTTGGACACCAATATAACACCCAATTAAATTTGTATTTGATTAAAGCTTGGTAAGCTACTTATTCACCCTTATAAAGGTCTAGTTGAACTTATTATTATATTTTTAACAGATTTTTTTGAATTTTCTTATATTTTATTTAAATAAATAAGGATATAAATTCAGGGTAAGCTCCAGTGCTTTTTATTAGTAATAACATTGCTAATAACTTTTTTCTACTAATTCCATAGAGTTTTTCCTTTCTGTAGACGTGATATATTGTCATTCTTAACAATCTCAGGACAGTGTAAGTGAAAATCCTGCTTATAATACCAGGTCTAAAGCTAACAAAAACTATCCAGGACATAACCATGGAGGGTCAGCAATACCCCCAGGCAGAAAACATGAGTATAGAGGAAAAGGATGCCCTTTTAAAAAATATAACTATAAAAAAGATGTCTCCTCCTCTTTAGGATCAACTGTCCCACTTGGCCAAACATGTTCTAAAGTTAGAAGAATCCAAATCACTCATGTTCAAAGAGGTAGAGCAATTACAGAACTATTGCAAGGTAGGGTTTCAGCAGATGAATCAGGCACTGGCAGAGCTAAAGGGAGGCCATTCAAGTCAGCCAAGTCAGCAACCCCCTATCCCAGGTGGGTCAACTCACTCCCTGGAGAAAATCCTGGTAGACAAATGGAAATGGGACTGGTTCCATCAACAATGGACAAGCCACAGCTGCAACAGGGATCCACCACCTCATCTGACTTCCTCAGTTCAACCTTACAAAGGAAAAAAGAGCCAAAAATCAGGACTGGAATCTAACCCATGGTAAGTAGATTACCCTCTCAGATTGACCACAATACTGATAATTACAATATAGGTAATCCTATTGATGTTAAATCTGTGCAGAAAATAAAGGAGGATATAAGAAATTTAGGTTTTAGAGTAGATACACCTGACTTGTCTTTTGTCCACAATAACAGTACTATTTATAATGATAATACAGTTAACCATCAGTTTCCACCACCTACTAGTGAGATGAGAAGTTCACAGGAGAGTGAGAGAATTGAAAAGGAAGACATTGAATATTTTAACAATAATCCAACTGTCCTTAGAGTTGTTTCAGCATTGTGGAATATAATGACTGATTGTGAGAAACAGACAGTTAAGCTCACTAGTGATACAATTTCATCCTTGACATTAAACATGTATCAATTAGCAACACGTAAAAAAGGAATTAGAGAAAGAACATTGGTCTCTAACTCTTAAATATGATTCATTTAGTAATAAATATAATGAACTTTCAAACAAATTCTGTGAGTTGAAAAATTGTATGAAACACTTTTATTGAAATCTGAATCAAGAACTAAGTTATCTTTTGCCCAGACAAATCAAAGTGTCTCTGAGTTGCTACAAAGATTGAATAAAGTTGAGATTGAAACTGCCAATCTACTAATGAACCAGGATAATCATAAGTATAATCAATATAATAATAATCCTTTCATTGGAAAAAGTGAATCTCATTCCTTCCCTATACCAACACAACTAAAACCATCTGGTGGTAGTGTCAAATCTGAAAATGTAAGTCACAAATCCATACAGGAAGAAATACAAGACCATTTATCAAAAGTGAATGAGTTGTTGAATTTACCTAAGATTAGTGAGATAAAATCCAATCAGAAAAACTGGCCTAAGATAGATCAGTACCCAACTTATGATGGGGAAGCCAGCTCTGATTGGCAACATTTTATTCAAAGAATTGACAACTTGAAATTCTCATATAAGTTACCAGATGAAGAAATAACATCAAAATCAATTTCTTTATTTAAGGATGTTGCTTAATTATGGTTTGAAGCTGTATTGAGTGAGGGTAAAGATTACTCTTGGGCTGAATGGAAACAACTTATTGAAAAACAATTTGGAGGCTCTAAATTCAGGCTTACTCAGCAGAGACTTTATGAGAAGACTAGGTATAATCCGTTGAATGGTGAAAAACCTATAATATTTTTAATGAATTTAAATAAAATAATAAAAGCCATTGAGCCTCATATGGATTTTAACTAATGGAAAGATAAGATAATATATAAAATACCTATATCTGTCAGAGAGATTGTTGTAGCTAGAACATTAAATGTTACAGAATATTCTGACTTTATTGATATTTGCAATGAAATATTATTAAACCATAAGTATGAATCAAGGTATTCCACTTATAAACAAAATGTTGAACCTGTAAAAATTCAGAATTCAAAAACACTTCATGAGAAGCAGAAAAAACCTACTGCACCTGTAGTACCTAAAAAGTATGAAACAAATACTTGTTATAAGTGTAACAAACCTTGGGTAAAAGGTCACAAATGTGAGAAAAATATAAATATTGTTGAAAATCAATGTGAATCTGAAACTGAAACTGAAAAAAGTAAAGAATCAGGTGATTATGACAGCAATATCTCATATAGTGATGAAAATGAAGTCTGTATGTTGGAAGATGATTTGTCCATCTTTGAAAATCCAATATTAAATATGGACTCAAATGAATCTTTAATGAATTTTAAGGATGCTGAAATCATTAAGGATATACAAGCTTATAACTTTAGAATGACACCTATCACGGTTCCAGCTATCATTTCTGGTGAAAATGTTAATATATTACTGGACACAGGAGCTGCTGGATCTGTTGATTCCACTAATACATTACAGAAAATTGATAGTGAATATAAGTATAAGCTTGAACCACTTCAAAGTAAAAATTGGAGAGGTTTTGGATCAGTGCTACACCCCACTGGTAGATACAAAGCTGCTGTTTTCTTTAAACATCAACATGGTTATGTAAGAGTAACTTGTGACTTTTTAGTAATGGATAATACTAACTGTAGTAACTGTTTTATCATTGGAAATGATATTCTGACTAAATTTGGTGTGAAATTAGACCCTGCTAATAACAATTTTACAATTGTAATGAATGGTAAAAGGAAATTTAAAATAAATTCTTTTAACACAGTCTTACACATTGAGTCAGTAACAAATTCTCTGTGTAAAGGAAGAGAATCCAATGAGATGGAACTTCTGGAAATAGAAATCTCAAAAGCATCATTTGGCACTCAGATAAGTAAAGCTGAGAAAAATAATATTTTGGAATTAATTAAAGCATTTCCAATGGCTTTTGCACATGTTAAAAATGAACTTGGCCTTGTAAAAGATCATGGAATGAAGATTAGTTAAACCTGTGATATCAATAATATTCCTGCTAGTCTTAAAAAGAAACCATACCCTGCTTCACCAATGAAGAGGAAAGACATGGAGGATAATATTAAGATGTTATTGAAAATGAACATTCTTGAGAAGGTTGAAATTACACCAAAATATTGTGTAATATCACCAGTGCTAATTTTTTATGAGCAAGATAAAGCAAGACTGTGCGGTAATTATAGAGCATTAAATACCTTTACAGTAGATGATATTTATCCCTTGCCAAGGATTGCCTCTATACATGCTACCCTTAAAGGTGCTAAACAAATAAGTTTCCTAGATGGAAATAAAGGGTACCATCAAATTTCTGTTGAAAAGAATTCAAAGAACTTTTTGTTGATAACAACACACATGGGAATTTATCAATATGTCAGAATGCCATTTGGACCAAAAAATGCTCCATCAGTATTTCAGAAGTTAATGGATATAACATTCCATAATGAAATGATTGAAGGATGGTTAATGGTATACATTGATGACATCATAGTGTTCTCAAAAAACTTATGATGAACACTTAATCCATTTAAAGAAGGTATTTCAGAAAATGGATGAAATAAAAATGATCCTTGCATTGAAAAAATGTAAATTTGGGTTTGAATCTTTAAAAGTGCTTAATCATATTGTATCTGGCTTAAAAATATGTGTAGACCAAAATAAAGTGGCTTAAATAAAGAATATTGGCATTCCTCAAAATGTAAAGGATGTACAATCTTTTCTTGGAATTTGTGGTTATTATAGACAATATATAAAAAACTAGCAATCTATTGCTGCACCATTGACCACACTGATAAAGAAATTAGAAGCTTTCATTTGGAATAATGAAAGACAACAAGCTTTTGATAAGTTGAAATAATGTTTAATGACAGCTCATATCTTGGGATTACAAGATTTCCAATTACCTTTTGTATTATATACAGATGCAAGTTTTATTGGTCTGGGTGCTGCTTTGCATCAAAAACAACTTATTGAAGGAAAAATGTCAGAAGTATTAATCTGCTATATTTCACATACTCTAAGAAGCAGTGAATTGAAATATGGTGCTACTCAACTTGAATGTTTGGCAGTAGTATGGGCTCTTGAGAAGCTACATTATTACCTTGAAGACCAAAAATTTGAGTTAATAACTGACTGTAGTGCAGTTAAGTCACCCTTAAACATTAAAACTCCTAATAGACACATGTTTAGATGGCAATTAGCTGTACAAGAATACAGAGGACAGATGACTATTACTTATAGAGCAGGAAACTTGCACTCTAATGTAGATCTGTTATATAGAGTACCTCTGCCTAATAATGATGATAATCCTGCTTATGTTCCTGAGTCAGAGATTATTAACATTTATGGCATTTAAATTGTAGATATTGAGGATGAATTTATGCAATCAATTTATGATAATTATGATTCAGATCCTGACTTGAGTAAACTCACTACAATATTAAATGATCCATATAATGCTTCAATGAATGTTTTAATAAAAACATTACCAAATAAGTATAAAGAGGCATTAGAAAAAGGAAAATTTTCCATTGAGGATGGTTTTATATATTACAGGAAAAAATTAAGTAATGTAATTGTAATTTCCCCTTCAATGAAGGAGTTAATGTTAAGTATATGTCATGATGATTTATTGGCAGGTCATTTTGACTACCATAAAACATTAACCAGAGTACAAAACACAGCTTGGTGGATTAACATGTCTGAGGATGTTCAGAAATATGTTGAAACATGTGATTCTTGTCAAAAATCTAAAAGATTGACAGGCAAAAGAGCTGGTTTATTACAAAAAATTGAGCAACCAAAAGTTTCATGGGAAATAATTAACATGGATTTTGTAACAGGTTTGCAAATAGCAGGGCATAAGAGTTATAACTCCTGCTGGGTAATTGTAGATAGATTTACAAAGATGTGTAAATTTATTCCTACCCACAAAGAGTTTTCTGCAAAGGACTTAGCTTTTTTATGGTGGACACAAATGTTAAATATAGCAGGTTTTCCCAAAGCAATAGTTTCTGACAGAGATCCTAAATTTACTTCTGAGTTCTGGACATCACTTATGGATGTTTCAGTGTGACAATTAAAACTTTCTACAGCACACCATCCACAAACTGATGGGCTAGCAGAAAGAATGATACAAACTTTAGAAGATATGATAAGAAGATATTGCGCTTTTGGTCTTAATTTTAAAGACAATGACAAATTCATGCATAATTGGGCAACCCTTATCCCAGGTCTAGAATTTGCATACAATAGTACAGTACATTCTGTCACTGGCAAAAAGCCATTTGAGTTATGGTTGGGTCATGTACCTAATACCCCTGCTACAACTCTTAATAAGTTACCTAGATTAGATATCTATCCAGGTACTAAATCTTTTCTTCAGATGCAAGAATTATGCAGAAAACATGCTCAAGAATGTATAAATAAGGCGTTTGAGTATGAAAAGAAAAGATGGGATAAAGCCCATAAATAACAAATGTTCAAAGAGGGTGATGAAGTCCTTATTTCAACACTACATTTCAATTTAAATGGTAATGTTAAATTGAAGGATCCATTTATTGGACAATTTGTAGTTAAAAAGATGGTTGGTAATAATGCTGTTGAGGTTATTCTATATGCACCATATGATAGAAAACATCAAGTATTTCCTATTTCTCTTATAAAACCATACCATTCTAGTGATACTGCTCTATTTCCAAGAAGATCAGGAAGGCATAAACAGCAACCTGAAGAAATAGTTGAAAAGGCAGAAATTGAAAAGATACTTAAAAAGAGACACCTTACTAAAGAAAAGTGAGTTGAGTATCTATTAAGATTTAAAAATAAAACAAGTGAATATGACCAGTGGATTCCAGAAAATGAAATATCTGATCTTAAAAATATCTTGAAAAAATTTAAATCAAAATAATACTGTTTATTCAGTATATTTATAATAAAAAATATTTTTTATTTTTCTATTTCACTCCTTACTTTTAATTAAAATGTCTTAACATTTTTTTATTGTTTTTTTCAGTGAGGGAGTTTCAGCCTAGATATCCCTAGGACTGAGTATTTTTTATGCTGAAAATAAGATAACCTTAAGTAAATTAAGCTTATATCTTAAAAATAAGGTTAAAATAATAATATATATTATTTTATTATATATATATATAATTATTATGCTATTATATAAATTATAGTAGTTTAAATAGCTTATCCATAGCCTAATAATACTTATTAAGGTGTTAATGGAGTCATAATATACTTATCTTAAGTGATATGAAGTAATTATTGACATACATAAGCTTATATGTATACATAAATCTCATATTCAGTGAAATATGCAGTATATTATGTATATTTAGGTATATAAGTGGGTTTTAGCCCCTTAATAGCCTATAAACTTTGTTTTTCTGCTTATTTTAGTTCATATGGAAGAAATCAGTGAACTCACAATGCCTACAGAAGCATAGACATCTATATCAGGCGCATACACTCAGTTTGGACAACTTAATTTACTTCCTTGGATGGTTATTCACGGATTTATGGGTTGGAAGGTCATTTCTGGGTTAATGTGGATGCTTGGGGATGTTATTGGGGGATTGGACATTTTATTTGTTTCCTTTATATGCTTTGGTTTTCATTAAATCTCTTTTTGACTGCTTTTTTTACCTGTTCCTTTATGGTATCCGCTTTTATCTGGATTTTCTATTTGTGGTATAGATCTGTGTTATCATTGATTGTGATGGAGGGTCCTTACTGGAGGTCTGGGTGTTGAATCTGTTTGAAGTGGACGCCATGGGGAGGTGATAGACCCTCACAGTGCTGTAACTGCCGGGGATAGCAGTGACATCATCTGGATTGAAGGTCTGTGCACTCCAGTGGATTTGGGTATAAGTAAGGAGGGATTTTGACGGTTATTTATCATCATTCACTTACTACAATTCAAATAAACACTACAATGCAATTATTAGCATTCAGAAATATATTATAAAGCCATTATAAATTGATATTATCTTTATAAAATCTATAACTATATTTTATTCATCTATTTTCCACCACTAGCACACATTTAAATCCAAGTATTGTGAGTTTTATTTGAGTATAAATATTTTATTAGTCTTCCGCTGAGGTTTAATCACTAAATAATTTATCAATAAGTAGTAGGACCATAAATAAACACTATTATATCATACTTATATACTAGACTATACTGACACATAGAGTGAGGAAAACTTAAGGATGCCATCAGCAATTATGAGTCATGTGACTTTCTTGCAAATCCATAATGGATGAGATGAGTTTGGTATCAGTAATTAGGAATGGAAATTGGGGTATAAGAGGCGTATAATGCATTATTGTGGATTCCTTATCCATTAGCTCCGGGGCTAGTGAATAAGAATCCTCCGCAATGAATAATGTATGATCCCGGAAAAATAAATTCCTGATCCCTAATTGCGGATCCCTGAACATTGATACCCCCTAATATAGTTGTATAAAATTGACTTTTGGGTAGTTTCTTAATATTTTATATGGAAAGAAATCATATCATAATAATATATAATCAACTTAAAAATATTTTTAATATAATATTTTTTAAAAATGATTCTTAATTTGTACTTATTTTTAGAACTTCAAAGTATTTAATAAAAATATTTTGACATTAAAAATATAATTATTTTTATATTTAAAAGTATTTAATAAAACTTCTAAAAAAATATATATTTATTCATGGCTGAAATTAGCTTGAAACACACTTGGAAACAAGATTGCATTGAGATTTCAATCTAAGTTCCACCAAAAACATGATAAATAAGTTTTTTGAAAATGTATACAGTCATTGAAATGAAAAAAGTTAGTAAAAGAAAGGACTCAGAAATTTCTTTCTGTTCTGAATAAATTATCATAAATATATTGAGGTAGATAACTGATTGAAATTTATTAAATTTTCAGTTATTACAGTCAATTATCCAGTTATGTATAGCAATCACAAAACAAGAATTCAACCTAAATGGTTATATGTGTAGACAAATTATTTATTCAACCTTTACTTGAAATATTTAATTTAATTCAAAGCTATTTTTAAACTGACAAACATATTTTACTATTACATTTAAAAACAAATACAATATACTAATAAAGTACATAAGTACAATAATTCAAAATTTCTTTAAATTTTTTGTTCTTATTTTCAAATTTTTGCTACAATTTTCCTATTATAATATATTTATATATCATGTATAGTTATCACAAGCATTCTGTAAATTCTTGTTTAAAAAAGCAAAATATTTTTTCATTAACAATTATTTTACTATATTACTTTCTTAGTCTTAAAGGGCATTTTGAAATAAAAATATAAAATAAAGACTTATAAACTATAGGTTTAAGTTCAAAAATATCAATAAAAAATAATTATCAATCATTTTCCATATTGGCATAATAGAGCTGTATATTGAGGGGGTGGACTCTGATGTTTTCCCAAAGAACAGAGTTCACTCTCCATTTTTCACTACCTCAATGGATAACCTATCAATCTCTCCACACAAATTTTTGTGCCTTGTCATTTCTGATAAATCTATTACCACTCCCCACCCTTTTATTGCCCTCCTGATATATCTGCTGCACCCTTTAAGTTTCAAAAAATAACTTTAAGCCCTCCTCACCACTCCCCTCCACTCTTTTTTCAATTTTAACACAACTCCACTCCTTTTGCAACCTCTTGCTGTGGTCTTCCAACATTGGCAGAGGCCTTTGTTGCTCTGTTTGGCGCTGTTTTGGTTTGTCTTAATTGAAATTGGTTAAATAAATAGGTTCTTTTCTGGTTTTATTCAGTGAATATTGGGACTATGGGTATGTGGGTACTACCATCGGGTAGCCCTGGCTTTTTCTATATTTTATGTCTTGTTGAAATTTTTTGTATTCTGAGTTTTAAGGGGTCATTTGCTCATTTTTCATTTCTAAAAGATAGCTGTTTAATGTTGATTTTTGTGTTTTATGGGCAAACCTTAAGTCTTAGGGTTAAATGCTTGTACCATTAAATAGAGCTAATTTGGCTCTATATCTTATGTCTAAATGTTTTCATAGCTTAATTTTGTGTTTTGAGGGTTTTAGTAGTTGTGGTGGATTTTTCTATGTATTTTGGGCTTTATTGGAGGTCTGGCCGCCTCTAGGCGGCCTGCCGGCCTCAGTTATAGAAGGCTTGGGAGTGCTTCTAGAGGGTTTTTACTCAATTTGGCTGCTAAAAGCACCCAATTTGTTGCTGTGCATGGATTTTTTAGATGGTGGTCTGTTTGTACATACTGAATAAGACACTTTGGGGCAACTTTTATTATCATACAACTATCCTGAGGTGATATCATTGTTCTCACTCAGTTTTCACTGTTTTTTTGGCCACAATTGGCTGTGTTTGTTGCAAGGTTAGTTCTTCATTTAACTCAACTTTGGCAACTGGTTTCTCTGGTGTAGCTTTGCAACCTGCATCAAGTATTATTGCTGTTTTCTGTGAAACAAGCGCACAGTGTTTTGTTTTTCTGGTGTGGATCTTTATGAATTTCAGGTTTCTGGTTCTTTGGTTCTCAGTGGTCTACTATTGGCTACTATCTTGACTTGTAAAGCAGTCAAGAATTGTATTGGAAGAGGTATAGTATCAGTCTCTAATTTTCTGTAACAAATATATCTCACCTGGTATTTCTCAAAGGGAAAGGGGGTTTTCTCTCCAGTTTTACTCCAACTCCCTTGGTAAAGGCCTATAGCTAGTATTATAGGATTGTCTACATTTCTGACACCCAAAGTGGGGTGAGGATTTGTTAGCTTTTTGGATTTTCTGTTACTTTTGGACTCTCTTCTGTGGTTGGAAATTGGTTTTCTGGAAACTATTGGACCATGGCTTCTGGACCCTCTTTCTCAAGTGGTGGTAGTGGCACTGTTGGTGCTGCTGAGGATAATAATCCTCCTGTTTCTGTTAGTCCTTCTGTCAGGATCAAGTCCTGGAAGAAGCCTATGTATATGGGTATGGTAGCAGTGTCAGTGCTTTTTCCGGAGTGAACCGGTAGTTTGAATTACTTGCCTATGGTAGCAGTGTCAGCGCTTCTTCCGGAGTGAACGAGAGTTAGCTGCATTGGCTGCACCATAGGTTTTATACTAGGAATCTATGTACATATTGAATAATCACTAAGAATAATCTTAACTACACATAACACCCCCCCTCTTAGTGATTTTCCTGCTACTGTTATAAAATGATAAGAAACACAAAATCAAACTTAAAATTCCCCCAGTAAACGTCTCTTATCCTTCCATATATTTGGACCCAAATTCTTTATAAGAAGGTCTGCAATTTGATCTTGGGAGGTAATCCAATGAATTTTTATTTCCTTACGATGAACTTTTTCATTTACAAAATAGAAATCATGGTTGACGTGCCTGCAACTTTTGTCAGAGTGATTTCCGGTTGCCGCCACAATAGCGCCTTTGTTGTCACAATAAATTTTTGTAGGGACATTACACAAATTCACCTCCCTGAGCAGGTTTTGCATCCATAGTGCCTGTCTCGTTGCATTTGACATTGCCATAAGTTCAGAGTGCATAGAAGCAGTTGCTACCCTGGTTTGGCATTTGGATTGCCATAAGATAAGGCAATTATTAACTACTAGGATTTAACCTCCAGTTGCCCGGGAAAATTCTCCTCCCCAGGTTGCATCACAATAAACCTCGGTGTCAGGAGTGGTTTTTGCTGACGGGAAGAGGTGAAATTTCAAATCTTTAGTAAACTGTAGATATAGAAGTAAATGATTTAGCGCAACCCATTCTTCTTTACCTGGACTTGATGCATAACGTTGTGGTCTTCCAACATTGGCAGAAGCCTTTGTTGTATGATTTGGCGCTGGTTGTGCATGTCTTAATTGACATCTGATAAGGAATTGGGAATTTTTCTGATTTTATTCCGTGGATATTGGGTCTGCGGGAATGTGAGTACTATCATTGGATAGCCCCGTTTTTTCTCTATATTTTATGTCTTCTAGACATTTTTCATATTCTAAGTTTTAAGGGGTCATTTCCTCATTTTTCATTTATAAAAGATAGATGTTTAATTTTGTTTTTTGTGTTTTACAGGCTAACCTTAAGTCTTAGGGTTAAGTGCTTAGTACCATTGGATAGGGCTAATTTTTCTCTATATTTCATGTCTCAATGTTGTTATAGTGAAATTCCGTGTTTTAAAGGTTTTAGTAGTTGTAGCTAATTTTTCTAAGTAGATTAGTTGTTTTTATTGGTTTTCTGGCTTCAGGGAGGCCGGGCCGCTTCAGGCGGCACCTCTGACTTTGGGCGGCCTGCCCGCCTCTGTTTTAGAAGGTTGGAGAGTGCTTCTGGAGGGTTTTTATTCAATTTGGCGGGTACAGGCACCAAATTTGTGGGTGTGCATGGGCTCTTAGATAGTAGTCTGTGTGTACATAGTGAATAAGACAGTTTTGGGCAACCTTAATTATCATACAACCATCGGGAGGTGATATCATTGTTCCTCACTCAGTTTTCACTGTTTTCTGGCCACAATTTGGCTGTGTTTGTTGCAAGTGAGTTCTTCATTTAACTTAACTTTGGCAACTGTTTTCTCTGTTATAGTCTTGAAAGCTATAGCAAGTATTATTGCTGTCTCTGGTGTGGATTTGCAGCCTACGTCAAGTATCTTTGCTGTCTCTGGTGTGGACATTGGTCTACATTTCAGTTCTTTGGTCTGGTAGTGTCAGCCTAGATATCCCTAGGACTGAGTATTTGTTATGCTTAAAATAAGATAAACTTAAGTAAATTAAGCTTATATCTTAAAAATAAGGTTAAAATAATAATATATATTATTTTATTATATATATATATAATTATTATGCTATTATATAAATTATAGTAGTTTAAATAGCTTATTTATAGCCTAATAATACTTATTAAGGTGTTAATGGAGTCATAATATACTTATCTTAAGTGATATGAAGTAATTATTGACATACATAAGCTTATATGTATACATAAATCTCATATTCAGTGAAATATGCAGTATATTATGTATATTTAGGTATATAAGTGGGTTTTAGCCCCTTAATAGCCTATAAACTTTGTTTTTCTGCTTATTTTAGGTCATATGGAAGAAATCAGTGGACTCACGATGCCTACAGAAGCATAGACATCTATATCAGGCGCATAAACTCAGTTTGGACAACTTAATTTACTTCCTTGGATGGTTATTCACGGATTTATGGGTTGGAATGTCATTTCTGGGTTAATGTGGATGCTTGGAGATCTTTTTGCGGGCTTGGACATTTAATTTGCTTCCTTTATATGCTTTGGGTTTCATTAAATCTCTTTTTGATTGCTTATTTTACCTGTTCCTTTATGGTATCGGCTTTTATCTGGATTTTCTATTTGTGGTATAGATCTGTGTTATCATTGATTGTGATGGAGGGTCCTTACTGGAGGTCTGGGTGTTGGATCTGCTTCAAGTAGACGCCATGGGGAGGTGATAGACCCTCACAGTGCTGTAACTCTCAGGGATAGCAGTGACATCATCTGGATTGAAGGTCTGTGCACTCCAGTGGATTTGGGTATAAGTAAGGAGGGATTTTGACGGTTATTTATCATCATTCAATTTACTACAATTCAAACAAACATTAAAATACAATTATTAGCATTTAGAAATATATTATAAAGTCATTATAAATTGATATTATCTTTATATAAGCTATAACTATATTTTATTCACCTATTTTCCACCTCTAGCACACATTTAAATCCAAGTATTGTGAGTTTTATTTGAGTATAACTATTTTATTAGTCTTCCCCTGAGATTTAATCACTAAATTATTTATTAATAAGTAGTAGGGCCATAAATAAACACTATTATATCATAGTTATATACTAGACTATAATGACAGGTAGTCTGGCTGGTGACTACTTTCTTGGCTCATCAAACAGTCAAGTGTGTTGGAAAAGGGGGCTTTAGCAAAACAGGAACCAACTTACCTTAGCATGTAAATCTCACTATATTTTTCTAAAGGGACAGGGAATTTTCTCTCTGGTTTTCTCCAACTCCCTTGATCAAGGCCTATAGCTAGTACTATAGGATTGTCTACAACGTGCCAGGAAGCTCACAGGGTACACTAAATCAGGTCTTGATCCAGCAACTAGATATGAAAGTGACCCTATTATTGACAGGTATCTCATCAGCTCAATCTGAGATGCTGCTTTATCTTTAATAGAAGTAAGAGATAAAGTAAGGGGAAGTGGGGAATGAGATGTAAGGCCAGTTGAGTTGTGTTCACTGAGAATTTTTTTTACCAAGCTAGGTTGATGAATAGTAAATCCCTTTGTACAACAAGAAACTGTAAGGCGCACAATGGAGGATATCCCGTCACACCATTTCAATTTCAAAGATTTACCAAGATCCTCTTCCAAAAAACGCAATATCTCATCATTTCTACCAACCACTAACCCATCATTTACATGTATCCACAACATACCTTGTTTACCACCTTTTGACAGTATATATACACTTGCATCCTGGTTGCTGGATTTATAACCCAGGTCTGATAAAATCTTGCTTAGATGTTTCCACCAACATCTGGTTCCTGCTTTGTTCCATATAAAGCCTTATTAAAATTGCACACTAGAGACGGATTTTGTGTTTAAAAACACTCAGGTTGTTGTATGTAGATCTCTTCATCAAGGAAGCTGTGAAGGTAAGCAGCCGTAACATCAAAAGTCTTAACCGGTGTGGCATTCCAAATATGGGTAGGCTACTTAGGTGAAAATTTGATTGGACCTTGGTTGGAAGAAAATCATGGCGTTAGCAGGTGTTAATTTGGTTGAAGGGAGTTAACTGGATTTTTTTTGGGTGGATTTATGGTGATTTTTGGAGGATTTATGGTGATTTTTGGAGGATTTATGGTGATTTTTGGAGGATTTATGGAGATTTTTTGGAGGATTTATGGTGTTTTGGAATGGATATATGTTGGTATTCCATTGTTATTTGATGGTTTCATGGATTGGGTATTGGTTTTACTGGATTTTCTAGGGCTCTCTTGGTATTTTTTGTGGATGCAGTGTGCTCATGAAGTAGCCATTTTTTTCCGGTGCGCTCCGGTGATTTTCCGGTGCAAAATTGAAGTGTACTGGAAAAATTCTGTCATTGTGGAAAAGTTTGGTTATGGTGAAAAGATTAACTCACTCTGGCAAAATTTTCTCACAATGGGAAAGTCTGATCACCAGTGCAAAGTTTGGTAACTGCAGAAAAGTCTGGGCACTGTGGTAAAGTTTGGTCACTGTAGAAAAGTCTGATCACCAGTGCAAAGTTTGGTCACTGCAGAAAAGTCTGGGCACTGTGGTAAAGTTTGGTCACTGTAGAAAAGTCTGATCACCAGTGCAAAGTTTGGTCACTGCAGAAAAGTCTGGGCACTGTGGTAAAGTTTGGTCACTTAAAAAAAGTCTGATAACCAGTGCAAAGTTTGGCCACTGCAGAAAAAGTTGGCTATTGTGGCAAAATTTGGTTAGAATTTATCATGCTTGTTAGATCAATAGTTTATTGTAGATCCTATGCATGTAGGGTATTTTTGGAAAGGTCTGGAGGAGGAGAATCAGATAGAGAAGGGTGAATATTAGTCTTCTAGATGTCTATTGTCTTTTAGTTTCGATAACAAGGGTCTCTTTGATAATTAACAATATTTTAACATATAACAACAATTATAATAAAAATATCAACATATAGGGTACCATTGGATAGCTCTCATCCTGGGTGACTCAAATTTATTTCTTTTCTTATAAAATTTATAAAATAAAAATACAATAAAGAACACTCTTTAATTTTGGTTGAAAACTGGGTAAATCTTGGGCAGACCTTAAATAAGGCACCTTTGAACAGATCATCCCAAGGGTAGTTTCTGGGGTACTTTACTGTAATTTTCAGTCTCTGGGGCAAGTGTTGTGGCTTTTTCTAAGTGTTTGCTGTGACTTGTATCAGTGAAATCTGGTATTAGGTATTTGTTTTGGAGGTGTAATCATTTATTGCACTTATTTTTTTCTATATTATAGGTTTCCAACACTTTCAAAGTCTTTCTCTCAAATTTTCAACTTATCCAACTCTTCAAGCAGATCTTCAAGATTAGTTAATTGAATCTTATGTTTACTTAGAGGGACAGGGATTTCTTTTTTTTTCCAACTCCCTTGGATTCTGCCTGCAGCAAGGTGACTGTAGGAGTCTACTCTACATTTTTGGCGCCCAACATGGGGTTTGAATTCTCAAGCTTCTGAAGAAACTTACTTGTTGGACTTCTGGATTTTGGTTTTTGGGTTGTTGGATTTTGATTGGTTGGTTATTTGGTGATTCTGGTAACTGGATGAACCAGTACAGGATATGTGGTAGTAGGGATCTAGTTATAGGGCTAAACCCTTGCTAGATCTGTTGTTTTATCCTAGTAAAGGGCTGAACCCTTGTAGGATATTGTCGGTTGTCTGGTAAAGGGCTGAACCCTTGCAGATTTTATTGGTTTCTGGTGCTATTTGGGATGTCTTCTCAATCTGGTGCTGGTGTTATTGCTGCTTCTGCTGATGGCTTCAGGCCTTCAGTAAGGATTCAAACTTGGGATGGGCCCAAGTTTGTTGGTGATGATGAAAAGTGGATTTTAGGCAGATATGAGGATGCTGCTGGAATTGATGGGGCTTCTCATTTAGATATGGTGAAGCAGGTAATCTTTTTCATTGTTGATAGGGAAGTTGAGAAGGAGATTACTGGTATGGAGGGTTATAAGACTAGGGATTGGAAAAGGCTTAGTAGGGAAATGGTGGACCGATGGGGAGTCAGATATTCAATGGTGGATTTAAATAAGGTTGTTGGAGAATGACAAGTGCAAGGTGGAATAACTTCTTTGGTGAGTTATAGGAAATTTGTTGGTAGTTTTGAGACTGTGGTGGAATATCTGGTGGAGGTAGAGGAATTGGCTCATGAAAATGCAGTCAAAGATTTATTTTTGTCCGCTTTTGGGAGGGATGTTAGGATGGATGTGTTAAAGGAGTTGTCTAGGAAGGGTTTGATGAAAACCTTACCTAATGGGGAGCAGAAGTTGCCTGCTCTTAAGGTGGTTAATGAATCGGTGGAGTCTCACCTCAAGCTTTTGGCTGTGGACAGTTATCAAGAAAACTGTACACAGTATGTCAGCAAGATTAATGAAGTTTTGGCTGACAATATGGATATTATGAAGAAGGCTCAGGAGGCAAGAAAAGCTCAGTTAGGGAAACCGGTTCCTAAGGTGGATAAGAATGTGGATAAGGAGATGGTGGATCAATTGGCTGACTTAACGAAGCAATTGAAAATTTTTGTTCAAGAAACTCAGAAGGCCAGCAGGGTTTCAGCTTCTTCTTCATCATCTTATTCAAGTAGAGGCTATGATAGAAGGAATGGTGGTACTGTTGATGTTTGGATTTGTTCCTACTGTAACCGGAAGGGACATAAGTCTATTGATTTTTGGACTTTGAATAGGGATCAGGCTCCTGGTAGAGTAAAATTTGATGGAAAGGTATTTAGGTTTCCTGATGGATCTTTTATCAAGCCCAGTGAAGGTCAGGCTCCTTCGGATTTGGTGAGGAGGAATAGTATGGGTGAAAAGAGAGCTAGGTTTGAGGATTGATCTTAATGGTGATCCTATGCCTTTGGATGATGGTTCAGATACAGAGGAGGATGTGCCTTTGGCTTCTTTGCCTAGGCCAAGCTCTAGTGGGCCAGTGGAGGGAGTTAGAACTACTGTTGATGGTTCTGGTTTGGTCTCTGTGGATGGAAAGTTCGTGGAAATAATTCTGACGTGGAGATGCGTGATTTTGTTGTTAATGTGGGACCTCAGGAGTCTTCTAGGGCAAAGGTTGCTAGGAGTAAGGCTCATTATGAGAGGCCAGTGGTTTCTGGTCAAGAGAATGCTATGGATGTTGTTTTGGGAAGGGTGAATCAGCTTCAGATTCCATTATCTTTGGGTGAATTGTTCACTATTAGTCAAGCCCTTGCTGAAAAGCAGAAGAAGCATTTGACTAGGAGAAGAGTGGCTACTGGTGAGGTGGAGTATATGTGTGAAAATGTGGAGAAGTTTGGTAATGAGGTGGAGACTCATTTTTCTGCTCCTTTGGGATATTTGGTGGTTTCTTTAAATGGAAAAGATGTGAAGGAATTGGTTGATTCAGGCTCACAAAACAATTTAATTTCATTGGATCAAGCAACTAGTCTGGATTTGCCAATTAAAGCTGGTGTTGGAGGAAATCTCAGAGGGATAGGAGGGCATGCTACTGAGTTTATTGGTACAGCGGAGCATGTAAAGTTAGGTGTAGGTGGAGCTGTGGGAAAAGTTCATTTTTATGTGGCTAGAGGAGCTGTGAAGACAGTTCTAGGAGGGCCATTTTTGATGGATTTTGAGGCCAAGATTGGTTATCAGTCTGGTGTTGGGATTAGTTTGGAGATTACTGGGGAGGATATGAGGCAGTTACATATGAGGTTGGCACCCCCAGGTGATGAAGGTTGGGAAACTAGGTCTGGTGTTTCTGCATCTTGTCAGTGTTGCACTTGCATTAGGAAGAGAAAAGTTTTGAAGTCCTCTTCTGGTGTATTTGAGGATAGTGGTGATCATTTTGTTGGTGACCCTTCTTTTTTAGGGTAGATAGGGCTGATCAGTATAGTGCTGTAATCTCTCCTCAAGAAGAAATCCCAGATTGCAGTAGGTCAGCTCAAGTGGAGATATATCAAGTGGAATCTCAACTTTTTGGTAATAATATTACTTTATTATGTCAATTTTTGTCAAATTATTTGTCTGGTTTCAGTTTTTCTTCAAGTTTTTCTCTCAAGTTTATTTCAAGTTCTGAAGATGTTTTAGGGAAAATTTTGTTGGAGCAGAAAAGGTTTGGAGTGGTGGCAAATGGGTCTAAAAGTAAGTCCCCCCAATTGTGCACCGCTAGGGTTTCTTCTACACCTTTCAAAAACATTACCATGGCCACACATGTGAGCATTGGGGACACCCCTGGTTGTTTTTCTAGGAATAGCAAGAAACAATTTGACCAAAATCAAGAAAAAAATCTCAAGATAAATGAAAATCAACAAAAAAAATATTTATGTAAAGATATTGTCAATAGGGCTGAGCCTACTTGGCATGCTGGTAACCTCCTGCATGAGGATAGACTGCCAACTTTTCATACTTTTGATTATTCTTTTCTTATTTCTAAAAATAAAAATCAAATTAAAAATTGTCTGCATAATAAAAAACTAGATAACAATATTTTTGAAAATTCCAATAATTCTGTTTCTAAAAACTTTAATAATTCTTTTTCAAAAAAAAAAAATAAAAATAAAACTGATAAAATTTCTTTATCTGATTCTAATAATTCTTTTTGTAAAAATTCTGTTACTCTTAATTCTGACGAATATGAAGCTTCTGTTGATGAAAGGGGCTCAATTCCTCAAGTACATGTGGAAGTGGAAGCAGCAAAATATAAGAAGGTTGCTGTGAAAGTTAAACCAATCAATGAAGCGCTGCCAACTGGATTGAATCCGCCATTGAAGAGACCACTTTTGTCAAGAGATCCATATGAAACTCCTTTAAGAAAGAATCTGCCTGAATTTTCTGAAACGTCATGAATTACTTTTGATAGGATTGGTGTTGTAAATTTTGGGCCAGAGGGTTGGTTATCTGGTGAGGAGATGAACTTGTTGTTGGATGTGATGGTGTTGAGGGAGAAGGCTATTGCATTTGTGGAAGAAGAGAGGGGTGTTTTAAAGCATTCTTATGGTGAACCTTACAAGATTCCAGTTGTTTGTCATAAACCTTGGCAACTCAAGCCAATTCCGATTCCTGCTGCTCTTAAAGATGATTATATTAAAGTTGTTAGGGAAAGGATTAGGACTGGACTTTATGGACAATTGTCATCAAGTTATTCAAGTCCAGTTTTTTGTATCGAGAAGCCTAATGGAAAGCTTAGAGTGGTTCATGATCTTAGGTAATTGAATAGGGTGACTATAAAAGATTCTGGTATTCCTCCAAGTGCCGAGGAATTTGTTGATGCTTATTCTGGAAGGGTATGTTTTGGTTTGGGTGATATTATGGGGGGTTATGATGAAAGAGAATTACATCCGGATTCAAGACCTCTGACAACTTTTGATACTCCTCTTATTTGGTTACAGCTGACTAGATTACCTCAAGGTGCTACTAATTCTGTTGCTGTTTATCAAGCACAAATGGCTTGGATTCTTCAAGATGAAATTCCACAGTATGCTGGTATATTTATTGATGATGGTGGAATTAAAGGTCCTTCAAATGATTATGATAATGAAGTGATTGAGGAGAATCCAGGTGTTAGGAGGTTTATTTGGGAGTATGCAGTAAATTTGGAAAGGATGTTGTTTAGGATTGAAGAAGCTGGTTTAACTATTTCCGGTTCTAAATTTTCTTGTTGTCTTCCAGCTTTAGAGATTCTTGGTCATGTGGTGTGTAGGGAAGGCCAAATTATGTCAAAGAAGAAAGTCAACAATATTCAATCTTGCCTGAGACCTAGAAACACTACTGAAGTTAGAGGATTTTTGGGAGTATGTGTTTATGTTAGGATGTTTAATAGGGATTTATCATTATTGGCTGCTCCATTTAGAAGGTTAACTAGGAAGGATGCTGATTGAGATTGGGATGAAGCTTGTGAAGAAGCTTTTGTTAAGTTGAAGAAGGTGGTTGGTGAAGATATTATTCTTCATAAGTTGGATTATGGTAAAGGAGCTGATAGGATTTATTTAGCTGTTGATTCTAGTCAGCTGGAGGCTGGGGCAGTGCTTTCTCAGATGGATAAGGATGGTTATATTAGACCAGTTGGGTATGAATCTGTAGTTTTTACTGAGGTGGAATCAAGATATTCACAACCAAAGTTGGAACTCTGTGGTGTGGCAAAAACTTTAAAGAAACTTCAAAATATCTTATGGGGTCAACATTTTGAACTTCAAGTGGATGCTAAATCTTTAATTCAGATGATTAATTCACCTAGTTTACCTAATGCTCCAATGACTAGGTGGGTAGCTTTTATTCAACATTTTTCATTTGATTTAGTGCACAGGCCTGGAAAATCTTTCACTATTCCTGATGGATTGTCAAGAAGACCACCTACAGTAGATGATTCTGATTCAGAAGAGTTTTATGAAGATATACCTATAATCAAGGCCAGTACCAAGGGTGCAGAGGACTTTCCATACCTTCCCCATGAGGTTAAAATGGCTGTTTCTATTTTTGTTGAATTTGATGAAGTTGATGATCTAGTTTATCATGAGGTTTTTGTAGATGAGGATGGTGTGGTTGTTTGGGATAATTGGAAGTTAGTTAATGTTGTTTATGTTTGGGATCTGAAGGAGGATAGTGGTAGCATAAAAAAATGTTTTAATGAGGTGGATTATGTGAATTTCAAAAAACAGTGGAATGCTCAGAGAATGATTGCTCATTCAAAAGTGGGAGATATTGGGGACAGGAAGGTTCGTTTGGATGTTATATTATTGGTTTTTTCTGATGAAATTTGGGGCCAGACTGGGTTTTATTTTTTAATAGTGAAATATTTGTTGTCTCTGGGAAAACCAGAAGAATGTGATGAAGCTGAATGGGTGGCTATCAAAAAGAAGTCACCTGGTTTTTATTTGTCTGGTAGATGGTTGATGAAAAGAAGACATCCAAATCCTCAAGTTGTTGTATCTCAAAGAAAAGGTCAAGAATTGGTGATGAAATCTCTTCATGAAGATTTAGGGCATAAGGGCTTTGGAGAAACTTATAAGTGGATTTCTGATAGATTTTGGTGGCCTGGAATAAAGATGGCTGTTAGATATTGGGTTCAGTCATGCGAAGAATGTCAGAGAAGATGTTATTTAAGGCCAAAAGAACCTGGAAATGCTACTGGTGAAAATACTATCTTTGGATGGGTTAGTTTGGATGCTGTTCACATCAAGGAAGGTAAATATAAGTACTTGATTG
The DNA here is from genome assembly GCA_030280995.1 of Hemileia vastatrix. Lineage (NCBI taxonomy): Eukaryota > Fungi > Basidiomycota > Pucciniomycetes > Pucciniales > Zaghouaniaceae > Hemileia > Hemileia vastatrix. The sequence goes on along the minus strand of JASXTE010000010.1, from coordinate 298,483 downwards.
TAGAAAGGGATGATTTGTCTGGTTGGGTTGAGGCTGTCCCTCTTATTATTTTATCTGCTAAAAATGTAGCAGAATTTTTTATGAAGGAATGGGTGTATAGGTATGGTGTTATGAAGTTGGTAACTGTTGATAGTGGCTCCGAGTTTGGTGCAGACTTCAAGGAAGCTGTTTAAAAAATTGGCTCAAAGGTTTGGGTGGAGACCCCATATTATCCTGAAGCAGAAGGAATGGTTGAAAGGGGGCATCAAGTTATTAAGGATGCTTTGGTAAAAATGTGTGTAAAAAGTGCTGAAAAGTGGAGGCATTATTTACCCCTTGTTTTATTTTCTGACAGGATTACCACCAAGAGGACAACTGGTTATTTTACTTATGAATTAGTTTTTGGTCAGAAAGCTGTTTTACCGGTTGATCTTGAAGCTGAATCTTAGATTGGTGTTGATTGGGATGTAGTCAAAACTACTGAAGATTTGCTCTGTGCTAGAATGCAACTGTTAGAAAAGAAGGAGGAATATTTGGAGAAGGCATACAATATGATGATCAAGATCAGGCATCAGTCTGTCAGGTATTGGGATCAAAGGTTGGCTCATAGACTCAGAAAGCGTTTGAGGCCTGGTGATACGGTGTTGGTGTATAATAGGAGTTTGGAAATTCAGAGGGGGAAAATGTTTGCTGATAGATGGAATGGACAATATAGGATTAGAGAAAAGGTTTCTGGTGTTTCATATGTTTTGGAAGAACTGGATGGTGTTGTATTAAACAAGAGGGTAGCTGCTGATCAAGTGAAGAAGTTTTACCCTAGGGGCACAAAGAGTGCCAAAGTTTGACTCCGAAATGAGGATAAACTACAACATCAATTGTTTAGGAAATCTCACAGTCTTTCGAAAAATCAATCTTTCACCACGCAATATAGGGGGAGGACTTGCTAGCAAGTCCGCAACTTGAAGTCAGATGGAAATCAGATGGAACTCAGACTGAAGTAATACTGAACTTTCACTTGAAGTATCACACAAATAACAATGGATCTATATTGAAAACATAGTGAAAGTGTGAGGATAACTGAATGGAAGCCAGAAAAAATCATTCCATGAGTCTACTCAATGCAAAGTATTTTTTGAAACAGCTTATTAAAATAATACTTTATTAAATTAATTTGATCAATAAAAATTGATTGAAAATATTGCAATTCTTAAATACAATAATTTTATTAAAAAATTTCAGATTACATATAAAAAAAATCAGTGACTTTTTCTATTACTTACAACTGTTTTTACAGAATTGAAAACTATGTTTCAGCTAATATTTTATGGAAGTGGACTCTGTTCTTCGCCCAAAGAACAGAGTTCATCCTCCTATTTTTACACTCTGTTTGCACCAATCTCCATCCCTTTCAATTCTATCAACACATGCTTGTCTTCCCTTCCCATGCCTTTCGCTATCCTCCCAGCCCCATTGTATGCCATCCTCTTTTGATCCCCATTTCACCCCTCTCAACCTCTCCCAGACCCTTTTCTTCATTTAAAATGCCTCGGAACCCTTAATCTTCCCTTCCAACTCTTTCCCAACCTTTTCGCTACCCCATACACCCTTCCTCACCCCTCTCTCCAGCCTTTCCAGCCCTTGTAGCCCCATTTGTGTTCACATGAGCTTCAAGGTGTGTTCAAAGTAAATTCAATACTTCTTCATGACGGTTTCATCACTTCCTCAATGTGTGCTCAAAAAGATATGAATTAGGGTTCAAGGTTGCGGACTTGCTAGCAAGTCCGCCCCCCATATTGCGTGGTGTTTACTTCAATTTTAAAATTTTATTATGTAGTGAAAGTATGAGGGGAAAAAAAATTTTGTTAGGAGTGTTTACAGGGGAACCTTCTAGATTTTATATTGGCAAGTTTGGGGGTAATTGATGAGTTGGCAGCTCTGTTCACAATTACCCCATAATGTTTGTTTCCAACCCTTCTCTGTTTCTAGTTGAATCCTGGCTTTGTTTTTTGTTATATAGGTAGTCCTCTATGACTATAAACTGGAACCTAACGTTGACACAGCACAATCTTTTGGAAGTTTGGATTCAAGAATTTTTGTTTTGTTTCATTTTTTTTTTGTATTGAGGTGGATGATCACTTGTGGTACCAATCATTTTTACAAATTGGAGGGAGCCCACCCAGTGATCATTAGTTTGTTTTCTTGATTTTCATTAAATTATCATTTTTCAAATCTTCAAATTTTCAAAATTTAATTTTTAAAAAAAAATTATTTTTAAAATTTAATTTTCAAAGAAAAAAAAATTATTACTTTCAAAAATATTTTTAATTTTTCTTTCCTGTGTATCCACAATCAAGGTGCACTTGGATGTGGGTATGATGTCAGGGGTTCGGCTCATCCAAATTGCTGGGGGACATCTTTTATTTTTTTATTTATCTTTAATTTTATTTATCTTTTTCTTTTATTATATATTTATTTTATTTATTCTGCTAGTCCATCTTGACTTAAAACTGAAATTCTTTTCAAGATCATTTATGATTGGTCCTAAACTTCAAGACTGTGGAAAACTGAAGATGTCAATAAAACTAGGAATTATAATGGTCAAGATTTGAGGAGGATTTCTTTTAGTCAGAAGTGTTCATTGGGGAACCTTCTAGATTTTATATTGGCAAGTTTGGGGGTAATTGATGAGTTGGCAACTCTATACACAATTACCCCACAAAGTTCGTTTATATGCTTTATTGTTTATAGATTTATCTCTAGAATTGGTTTTGTGATGCAGGTGGAAGTCCTCTAAGACTATAAACTGGTGATTTTTTGCGCTTGATGACTCAAGAAAATTGAAGTGGAGGTCGTTTTTGGAAATTAGAGGACCTCATGACAATGTCCAGATCATTGCAGTTCTGGCTCAGTGGAGATGAAAGCCCACTCTCTAAATTTTCTTTTCAGTAGTTGGTGATTTTGGAAATTGGAGGACCTCATGGCAATTTCCAGATTGTTGCACCTCTGGCTCAGTGGAGATGAAAGCCCACTCTCTTAATTTTCTTTTTTTTTGGAGGTGAATGGTAGAGGAGTTTGGAGGACCTTATGGCGGTGTCTAGATCATTGCAGTTCTAGCTCAGTAGGGTTTAAAGCCTACTCTTTCATACTCAACGGATTGAACATCAAAATTCAAGTGGAGTCAACTTTAGAAGCAAAATTTTTATTGAAATGATTGTGGAAAAGTTTTTTATGTGATTCAGAATGGAATGGGGACATTCAATATTGGAGGGAGGATGTGGCATTCCAAATCTGGGTAGGCTACTTAGGTGAAAATTTGATTGGACCTTGGTTGGAAGAAAATCATGGTGTTAGCAGGTGTTAATTTGGTTGAATGGAGTTAACTGGATTTTTTTTGGGTGGATTTATGGTGAATTTTGGAGGATTTATGGTGATTTTTGGAGGATTTATGGAGATTTTTTGGAGGATTTATGGTGTTTTGGAATGGATATATGTTGGTATTCCATTGTTATTTGATGGTTTCATGGATTGGGTTTTGGTTTTACTGGATTTTCTAGGGCTCTCTTGGTATTTTTGGTGTATGCAGTGTTCTCATGGAGTAGCCATTTTTTTCCAGTGCGCTCTGGTGCGCTCCAGTGATTTTCGGGTGCAAAAGTGAAGTGTACTGGAAAAATTCTGTCATTGTGGAAAAGTTTGGTTATGGTTAAAAGATTAACTCACTCTGGCTAAATTAGCTCATTATGGCAAAAAGAGCTCATTGTGGCAAAATTTGCTCACAATGGGAAAGTCTGATCACCAGTGCAAAGTTTGGTCACTGCTGAAAAGTCTGGGCACTGTGGTAAAGTTTGGTCACTGTAGAAAAGTCTGATCACCAGTGCAAATTTTGGTCACTGCAGAAAAGTCTGGGCACTGTGGTAAAGTTTGGTCACTTAAAAAAAGTCTGATAACCAGTGCAAAGTTTGGCCACTGCAGAAAAAGTTGGCTATTGTGGCAAAATTTGGTTAGAATTTATCATGCTTGTTAGATCAATAGTTTATTGTAGATCCTATGCATGTAGGGTATTGTTGGAAAGGTCTGGAGGAGGAGAATCAGATAGAGAAGGGGGAATATTAGTCTTCTAGATGTCTATTGTCTTTTAGTTTCGATAACAAGGGTCTCTTTGATAATTAACAATATTTTAACATATAACAACAATTATAATAAAAATATCAACATATAGGGTACCATTGGATAGCTCTCATCCTGGGTGACTCAAATTTATTTCTTTTCTTATAAAATTTATAAAATAAAAATATAATAAAGAAAACTCTTTAATTTTGGTGGGAAACTGGGTAAATCTGGGGCAGACCTTAAATAAGGCACCTTTGAACAGATCATCCCAAGGGTAGTTTCTGGGGTACTTTACTGTACTTTTCAGTCTCTGGGGCAAGTGTTGCGGCTTGTTCTAAGAATTTGCTGTGAATTGTATCAGTGTAATCTGGTATTAGGTATTTTTTTTGGAGGTGTAATCATTTATTGCACTTATTTTTTTCTATATTATAGGTTTCCAACACTTTCAAAGTCTTTCTCTCAAATTTTCAACTTATCCAACTCTTCAAGCAGATCTTCAAGATTAGTTAATTGAATCTTATGTTTACTTAGAGGGACAGGGATTTCTTTTTTTTCCAACTCCTTTGGATTCTGCCTGCAGCAAGGCGACTGTAGGAGTCTACTCTAAACCGGCCAATTATAAGTGGCAGCCAATGTAAGGATAAGGCGAAGAAAAGCAAAAGGTTCCATTGGTGCAAAAGTATCATAAAAATCAACCCCCTCAACCTGTTTGAAACCTTGTGTCACGTATCTTGCTATTTGTTTTGATATCTTACCTAATGTATCCCTTTTGATTGAAAAGACCCATCTAGCTCCCGTTACGGACTTTCCTGGAGGTAAAGGAACAAGATCCCATACCTTCATGGTTGACATGTTCTCCAATTCATTTTTACACACAACCACCCATTTATCAGCATCAGGACTCTTGACAGCCTGTTTGTATGTGCGAGGAACTTAGTCAGATAGATCTGGCGCATTTCTTTCAATATACTTTACCAAAGTATCTTGAGCAGCAATGGTTTCTTCTGCAGAGAAATCAACAAAACAGAGAGTGTTAAGGACAAATGAGAGATCACCTTTTGATTTTACATTAACTTCACATGGGGATTTAAGAGCATTTTCATTAAGATCACAACCTTTGTCAATAAATTTTGCCATAGCTGTTTGGACAAAAGAGTTGAAGTCTGGATGCCAAAAAATCCATCCCTTACCACCATTAAGGAAACCAACGACCTGATATCTCATTGCCCTAGGTTGCATCTTTGTGAATTTTTCCAATGGAATGTGGACATACGCATATTAGCCAAAGATTTTGATAGGAATAAGGTCTGCTCGCCTGTTAAACACAACCTGGTAAGGGGTGCTGTCAGTTATCCACACATTTGGCAGTCTATTGTGCATATAAGATGCCCAGCAATAAGCCAATGGGCAAAAAGTCGGAGGAAGCTTGGATGCCAAAAGAATGGTCCTCACAATCTCTCCAATGGTTTCATTGAAGCGCTCAGCCATACCATTCTGTTCATGGTGATATGGCATTGAGTGTTTGTGAAGAATACCACACAATGAGAGGTATTCGGAAAAGTGTTTATTCATATATTCTTTTCCATTGTCTGTTCGAAGGATCTTCAGATGATTACCTGTAATCACCTCCAGCCTATTTTCAAAGTTAATGAAAGCATCAAACGTATCAGATTTGTGCTTCAAAATGAAAACCTCTCCATATGATGAATAGGATTCCCTAAATGTGGCAACATAAATTTCCCCAATTCTCGTAACGTCAACCATTGGGCCCACTAGATCCATGAGCAGGTGATTGTGTTTTTGGGAAATACAGGTATTGTGTTGTTTGCTCTTTGAAACAGCAAAAACATCACAATTCAGTCTGCACGATGGAACAGAGGTAGGAGCTCCTTCACACAAACCTAATTTTGCTATCTGCTGCAACACTTGTACACTGGTATGGCCTAGTCGACAATTCCAATCCATGATTGAGTTAGGTATTGCTTTGGGGTAGGGAATGTTGGTAGGCTCAGGAGGAACAAAAGGTGCCAGCAGAGTTGCCAATGACAAAGACTTAAAAAAAATTGATTGCAAAAGAGTTAATGTCTAGGGTACATGGGTAGGCTAGATTAACTTTCCATTTACGATCAGAGGTAGAAAGGAAAGCAGTAAATAATAATTTTTTATCTTTTGTAATTATAAAGTTATTATTATTATCAAGAGAGAGGGAAATCTGATTCTGTAACAGGTCAACTGGTGATATCAATGTTGACTTCGCTTTATTATAAAAGAACACATGTTTAATCGTAATAACAGTTCCATCCACACCTATGACTGTTAGATCTCCATAGCCCGTTATGAAAGCAGCATTCAAATCAGTGGCCGTTTTAACTGAAATTGGTGTTGGTAATCGCTGAAAATTAGAAAGAAGGCATACATCCACTGTAACATGATGGGTGGCCCCAGTATCAAAAACCCCTTTTGTTCCATCTGCTTCCAGGATATTAAGCCACTCCTCACTACCCAAATTTAATTCATTCAGTGACGTGGTGAGCACTTCCAATGCAGATGAGTCAATATCATTGAGGCGTACTTTTGAGGAGGTTTTCTTAACCTTCCTGTCACGTAGGGAGTGCTTGATTTTACTAAGGGCATTTCTGGCTTGTTGCAAACAAGCTTTGCGCCTAGTCCATACTTTAGAGTTAAAAGCTGAACCATTACCATTATAGGGACAAGTCTTCCAGAAATGTTCAGTAGAGCGGCAGAGACGGAAAGAGTAATCCAGTGCTTTGTTTCCGGGTCTATAGCTGTCCATTTTACCTTGTTTGAAAGCCATGGTAGATACAATGTCCTCATTAACTGTTGTCTCCAGAGCCGTAGATGGTAAAACAGCAGGAATATTGGAGTTCTTGACTGTGTTCTGCAGGGCAGTAAACATATCGTCGAAAGTTGGCTGAGGTAAGTCCTTCTGAAGTTCAGAATGTTTATTGATATCAGAGGAGATATGCATGGCCGAAGAAGGAATCAATAGCTGGAGAAAAACTGCCCGCAGTTCATCATAACCTAGTTTAAGACCCGACCATCTTAAAGAATCAAGTATTGCCTTGATCAAATCTGTGTGGGACATTGCGTCAACAAACGGCAACAATTTGATGCTGATAAGTTCATTAAAAAGGGCCATTCATGAGGTGTGGGTGGCAGTCTCGAATTTAGATGATAGCACAGTATATGCGTGCAGGCAGGTAGTAACGACGTCAATGAAACCTTGCAGTTTCTCTTCTATGGTAAAATAAATGATGTTCCAGCACATCTTGTCGGCAAAAGCATTGGTGGCCCTAACAATAGCTTCCGGGTTTGACATATATTTCAGGGATTGAACACATCGTTGCATGAAGAGGGAGATGCTTTTATATCAAGTAAGCCAGTTTGATCCATCCAATTTTAATTTAGCCATATGTTTAACCTGACTTAAATTATCATCTATAACAGCTCCGTAATCTTTTCCTTTGTATTCAGAAAGTGGATTCTCAGGTTTGGGATGCATGGACATGACAAAGCAGTTTTGTTAAGGGAATCGGAATCGGAATGGAATGAGACACAGCTCGGGGCAGAGGATATTGTGGAGGGTCTGGAATGGTGACGTCAGGTTGATGTGTTTGGGGATTGGAAACATCTGAGGAATCAAAAAAAGGGCGGGCAGTTCTGGTGCTGCCACTCAAGGATTGAGAAGGAGAAGTAGAAATGGGGGAGATCATATGGGAGAAAGATCGGGAACACTGTCTATCACGTGTTGTCCTTTTTGATATATGAGGAGGAAGTTCGAGATTTCTAAGTTCTCTTTGGAGTTTAGGTCTAGATTTGAAAGGGTTGGAAATGTTTGGGTCCACAGGCATGAATTAAAAGCCAGCGTAAAAGTGTGCGTCAAGAATTAATTAGAAACCCGTTGTGGTAGCCTAAAGTTTAGTATGGCACCTAAGTATGTAAATGGAGTTATTACAGCATGCAAGATTAGTGCTATTATTTTTTATAAAAGGGTTTTATTTAATTTATTTGAGTTTTAAATATAACGAAATTGGTTAAAAGCGAATGCCTACGCAAAAACAATGTATTTTACGGAGAAGACTTATTTTTACGGTCTGAAAAATTTATAAGTGTCAAGTCGAGTCACTCAAGAACCTTGGGAAATTTTTTCAGAATTTTTACTATTTTTCTTATATTTTTAAATGAATTTTAAAGATTTATAGAAATATTTATGTTTTTAGAAATTACTTAATTTTGATGAATTTTCACGGGGTGATTAGAGCTGCGCAGACTACAAAAATTAGTTTGGAATGTAAAGAAGAAGTGGCTCTATTATTTGTAATTTTTCTAGATTTTTTATTATAGTTTTAAAGGTTCTAATTGAGTCCGTACGGGATCCAGATTGACTCTGGGTGAACTCTGGAGGGGAAAACTTAGGCACGTGACTAGGAATACTTAAGAGCCTCTCAGACTCGAAATTGGGCATCATCATACAATTATCTGAGAATTATCAGACAACATACAGCTTAATCTTTAACCACCACGGTCTCATTTTTTATTACTCAACAAATTAAATAAATTGTAATACCCTTATAACTTTATATTTTATATATAACATTTTAGAAATACTACTCAACAATTTAAATCACACTTCATACAGGGTATCTTTAGAAAGGTCTTCATCACTGGGACTTGATTATTGCTGTCTCATAAAAATTCAAATTATTATAAAAACATAAAAGTCAATCTTTTCAGATCTTTCACTGGTACACCTTAATTGTTGTATTCAGTATTTCTTTCTCTACAGCCACTTTCTTTAAATCTCAATAAGCCTTAATTATTTTAGAGTTTCATTATTTTTATCAATCAGATCCAAGTAGACTGGTTAGCTTAGTGATTTAGAATTCCCATTTTGTTATTTTTATTGGAAGGACGGGGTTTTACACTAAATCCACACATCTCCTCCGGATTCTGCTTACAGCAAGGCAACTGTAAGATTTTACCTTACCATAGTTGGCGCCCACCGTGGGGTTCGATTTCTCTAGCTTTCTTTAAAGACTTACTTGGATCAAGAATGTTCTTAGCCTGCAAGAGGCTTATTTTCTGGAACTCTAATTGGATTTTTGTTATTGGCCTGCAAGAGTCTTGTTATTTTATCAATTGTTAACGCTTTTCATTACTTATTGGGGTGTCTTCTTCTGCTGTTGCTTCTGGATCTCCTCAAACTCTTACTCCCTCTGTTAGGATTGTTTCTTGGGATGGCCAAAATTTTGATGGGGAGGAGGTTAAATGGTTCATTAGCAGGTATGAAGCTGCTGCTGCTGTTGATGGTGCTTCTCATGTGGATATTGTGAAGCAAGTTAGATTTTTTATTGCTGATAGGGAGGTGGAAAAAGAGGTTATTGCTATGCAGGCATTTAAGGACAAGGATTGGGTTAAGCTTTCTAAAGCTATGGTTGATAGATGGGGTGTTAGGTTTACTATGATGGACCTCAATAAAATTGTTGGAGACTGGCAAGCAAAAGGTGGAGCTTCTTCTATGGCTGACTTCAAAAAGCTCTGTGTTCAGTTTGATGAAGGGGTGGAATATCTCATACTGGTGGACGAGTTAGTGCATGAGAACCAGGAAAAAGATTTGTTTTGGTCAGCATGCAGTAGGGATATTTGAATGGACGTCTTGAAGGATCTTTCAAGAAAGGATTTGATGAAGGAACTTCCTAATGGTGAGCAGAAACTGCCGGCTCTGGAGGTTATCAAAGAGAACATTCAGGCCCATCTCAAGTTGTTAGCATTGGACAAATATCAAGAGTCCTGCACTCAATATGTTAGCAAGGCTAGCAAAGTTTTGGCCAAAAACAACGATATTATGGTCAAAGCCCAGGAGGCCAAGAAGGCACAAATGGGATTACCAGCTGCAAAAGTTGAGGTCAATGTAGATAATAAGATGGTCTATCACTTGGCCGATTTAACTAAACAATTAAAAATATTTTTTCAAGAGACCCAGAAGGCTAACAAGGCCCCAATCGCTTCTTTGTCGACGTCAACTTCTTATCTGTCTAGAGGTTATGAACGTCGAAATTATAATGGCAATAATAATGGTAACCGCTTCCCAGGAAATTCGAGAAATGGTGGGAATGGTGGTAGTAGTTATAGAGGTGGCTACGATGAGCCAAAGGTGTGCTCCTATTGTAATAGGAGGGGGCACAGATCAACAGTTTGTTTTGCTCTTGATAAGGATATGGATGCTGGGCGAGTTTTATTTGATTTTAAAGTTTATAAATTTCCTGATGGTTTGTTCATCAAGCCCAGTGATGGACAGTCTCCTTCTGATTTAGTCAGAAGAAATTTAACGGCTGAAAGGAGAGCCAGATTTGAAAAGATAAATGATGAAGATGTTAATTCCAAGGGTGGAAAAAATGGTAATGGTAATGGTGGAAAATCTGACAAAGGTAAAGAGAAAGAGGTCAGTAAAGCCACATTTTCTACTTCTTTTGGAGGTTTAGAGCTGGCAATGGTTGCCCAAGTGGAGGGTAGTTGTATGGCCGGCAAATATGATGTTAATGCTGCTAGAAGAGCAGCTGCTACTAAGGCAAAGAGTAGCATTAAGAGCAAATTGAGGGCTAATCCTGGCAAGGCCAATAACAAAGTGAACCCTTACTCTAAGGACAAAAATTCTAGTGCTCAAACTGCCGTCAACAAATTGAACCCTTACTCTAAGGACAAAAATTCTAGTGCTCAAACTGCTGCCAACAAACTGAACCCTTACTCTAAGGACGAATTATATAAAATGCAGAAGGGGATTGCTGATATGGGGCCCCCTAGTTATGGCAAGTTTGATTTAAATGGTGAGCCTATGCCAGAGGAAGATTTGGATTCTGAGGAGGACGTACCGTTGGCGTCTCTACCCAGACCAAGTTTTAGCGGTCCCATCCCAATGGAGGGTGCAAGAAGGACTAGCAATGGATCAGGATTAGTGCAAGAAGCTGGTGACAGAGTTAGGGTTATAGAAAGTGAAGATGGCTTGGTTGGACCTCAAGAGGTACCAAGGGCCAAGGTTGTTAAATCAAAGGTCCAGTATGAGCAGCCAGTAGTTTCTGGTCAAGCTAATGCAATGGACGAAGTTTTGAATAGGGTGAATCAACTGCAGATTCCCTTATCTTTGGGGGAGTTATTTACAATTAGTCCGACGCTTGCTGAAAAGAAAAATAAGCATTTGATGAGGCGTTGTGTTTCCACTGGAGAGGTGGAATATATTTTTGAAAATGCTGAAAAGTTTGGGGAAGATGTAGATACGCATTTTCCCGCTCCCCTGGGTTACCTGGTGGTAGCTCTTAACGGTAAAGAAGTAAAGGCCTTGGTAGATTCAGGGTCTCAAATTAATTTAATTTCATTGGAGCAAGCGACAAGTATAGGCTTGCCCATTAAAAGTGGAACTGGGGGAAGCCTCAGAGGCATTGGAGGGCATGCAACCGAGCTGATGGGTACAGCTGAGCATGTCGGGTTAGGCATTGGTGGATCTGTTGGTAAGGTTCACTTTTATGTGGCCAGAGGAGCAGTCAAAACTGTTCTTGGTGGTCCTTTTTTGATGGATTTTGAGGCCAGGATAGGGTATCAAGCTGGCATGGGGATTAGTTTGGAAATCACTGGTGAAGATATGCGGAGGTTACATATGCGGTTAGCGCCTCCTGGAGATGAAGGTTGGGAAACACGGCCAGGGATTACTACTCTGTGCCAGTGTTGTGTATGCACCAAGAAGCGGCATATAAAACGGACGGCTTCTGGTGAGTTATGTTTGTTGGAAAGGGATGAAAGCCCTCATTTTTGGGGGTAGCAGGGGCTGATCACTCTAATGTTCTAATCTCTCCTCAGGATGAGATCCCGGATTGCAATAGGTCAGCTCACTTGGAGATAATTCAAGTGGATTCTCAATTTTTTTCTGTTAATATTACTTTGGAGTGCAAATACGTTATGGACTTTTCTATATGTTTATTGGATTTACCCTGTTTTTCTATTAAATTTAAAAATGGTGAAAAAGGCAAAATGGGCCAAATTAGGTTGGATAAAAATTGGAAGGGTATGTTTTATGACGTCCACCAAGAGGATAAACTGGAAAATAGTTTTTATGTTAATAAAGGTGTTGGAAAAGGTGTAGATAAATTCGGTAGAAAGGAGGTAGAAGAAGATGTGGTGTATGTAGAGGAAGATGGACTGGTAGTGTGGGATAGTAGTAAATTAAGGAATGGTATATATTTTGGAGAATTAGAGAATTTAAATAAAAAGGTGGATAAAGAGAAAGAGGTATTTTTGAATACGGTTTAAGAAGGATCCAAAGGTTCAGAAGAAAAACGTCAACATAGCTCGATTAAAGATTTATTTAGGGGTCAACAATTATTGGCTCATTCATGTGCAGGTGATATTGGTGATAGAGAAGTCCCTATTGATGTTATATTAATCGATTTTCAAGATGAAGTCTGAGGTCAGACTGGTTTTTATTTTTTGTTAGTCAAACATTTGTTGACTTTAGAGAGACCAGAAGATTGTGAAGACGATGAATGGGTGGCTATCAAGAGGAAGTCATCTACGTTTTACCTATCTGGTCCACTTTTAATGAGGAGAAGGTATCCAAATCCTCAAGTAGTTATAACTCAACAGAAGGGGTAAGAATTAGTTTTGAAATCACTGCATGAAGATCTCGGGCATAGAGATGTTGGAGAAACATTTAGAAGAATTTCTGATCAATTTTGGTGGCCTGGCATGAAGATTGCTGTTAAAAAGTGGGTTCAGTCATGCAAAGAATGTCAAAGACAAAGTTATTTAAGGCCAAAAGAACCTGGACGCGCGACCGGTGAATATACGCTCTTTGGGAGAGTTAGTTTAGATGCCGTTAATATAAAAGAGGGACGGTATAAATATTTAATTGTGGCCAGAGATGATTTATCTGGTTGGGTAGAGGCAGCACCTATTATTAATTTACCTGCCAAAAATGTGGCAGAATTTTTGTTGAATAATTGGGTATATAGGTATGGGGTGATGAAGTTGGTGACGGTAGATGGAGGTCCTGAATTTGGGACAGAGTTTAAAGAGGCCATATTGAAAGTTGGGTCAAATGTTAGGGTAGCAACCCCATATTATCCTGAAGCTGAAGTCATGGTTGAAAGAGGGCATCAAGTTATTAAGGATGCTTTAGTTAAAATGTGTGGGATAAGTGCCAAAAAGTGGAGGCACAATTTACCTTTAGTTTTATTTGCTGATCGAATCACTGCCAAAAGAAAGACTGGATTTTCACCTTATGAACTTGTTTTTGGACAGAAAGCAGTTTTACCGGTTTATTTAGAAGCTGAATCATATCTTGGAGTTGACTGGGACATGGTCAAAACTACTGATGAATTATTGTGTGCAAGAATGATGCAGCTAGAAAAGAAAGAAGAATATTTAGAAAAGCCATATTCGCGGATGATGAAGATCCAAAATCAATCAGTTAGATATTGGGATGAGCGGTTGGCACATCGATTAAGGAAACCTTTGAACCCAGGAGATATGGTCTTGGTGTATAATAGGAGTTTGGAAAGTCAGTGGGGAAAGATGTTTGCAGATAGGTGGAATGGACCGTATAAAGTTAAGGAGCAAGTTTCTGGTGGTTCATATGTGCTAGAAGAGTTGGATGGAGTAGAATTGAAGAAGAGGGTAGCGGCTGATCAAGTGAAACGGTTCTATCCTAGAGGCACCAGGAGTGCCGAAGTCTCCCTCTGCAACAAGGATAAACTATGATATCAACGAAATTTTATGGATACCTCCGCAATGAGGATAAACTATGATGTTTATAAAAAACTTATCAACCTCTGCAACGAGGATAAACTATCTTTTTTTTATCAAAAATACTTTACTGTCGTTACACTGCATATGGGCGACAAAACTGTGATGAAACTTAATGAAATGCAAGAAAACCTTCTTGGAAATTTTTAAAATATGGGTGAAGATAGTGTTGGAAAACTTTAAAAATTTATTGGGAGAAGTGTTCACAGGGGAACCTTCTTAATTTAAACATTGGCAAGTGTGGGGGTAATTGATGGGCTGGTTGCTCTATACACAATTACCCCATAATGTTTGTTTCCAAAATTTTCCCTGTTTCTAGTTGAATCCTGGCTTTGTCTTTTAATTACAGGAAGTCCACTAAGACTATAAACTGGAACAAATCAAGAGACACCGCTCTCAACGCCGGATTCAAGATTTTTTTTATATTTTTAAATTTTGATTTTTTTTTATTTTAGATTGTGATTTCTTTCCTTTAAATATATATTATGACTTATTGCAAAGCTGATGCTCACTGGTGGTCTCTAATCATTTTTATAAATTGGAGGGAGCCCACCCAGTGATCATCATTATAAAATAATCTTCTAAAAACTTTCATTTATTTTCTTTTCTTTTAAATTTCTCAAATTGTGTAACCACATCAAGTTGCACTTGGATGTGGGTATGATGTCGAGGGTACGGCTCATCAAATGGCCGGGGGGCATCTTTTAAAATTTTATTTTGAAATTTTTTTATTATAACTTTTTTTATCTTTCTTTTCACATTCGTTTATCTTTCTTTAAAAATTAAATTTTAACTTTTATTTCAAAAACTATCTTCTCTAAAATCTTTTATTTTAAATTAAAAACATAATTAAAATTAAAAATAAAAATAAATAAAAATAAAAATAAAAATAAAAAAAAATAAAAAAAATAAAAATAAAATTAAAATTAAAAAAAATAAAAATAAATATAAATATAAAAAAAATAAATATAAAAAATAAATAAATAAAAATAAAATAATAAAATAAAAAAAAATTAATTAATTAAATCAAAATTATTATTATATTTCTTAGTTTTATTCTTCAGTCTTCATTCTTTTTAGTTTATTAATTTAGTTTAGACAGGAAACAGGGTCTAGGGGAACTCAATACCTATGGGATTTTACTACAAGATATCTGTTAGTCCTCCAAGAATTTAAACTGGCTACTTTTCAAGACGTTCTTTAAGGTTTTTTATACATATTTTGGATCTGTTAGTCCTCCAAGACTTTAAACTGGCTACTGTTCAAAACATTCTTTATGGTTTTTTTATTAAAATTTTGGAGCTGTTAGTCCTCCAAGACTTTAAACTGGCTACTGTTCAAGACTTTCATTAAGGTTTTATACAAATTTTGGAGCTGTTAGTCCTCCAAGACTTTAAACTGGCTACTGTTCAAGACGTTCTTTAAGGTTTTTTATACAAATTTTGGAGCTGTTAGTCCTCCAAAAATTTAAACTGGCTAATTTTCAAGACTGTTATTAAAGATTTTATATTGGAGTTGTTAGGTCCACCAAGACCTTAAACTGGAATATTATCAAGTGTTTGGTCCACCATGACCTTAAACTGGATTTCTTATTGATCAAATGTTTGGTCCACCATGACTTTAAACTGGTAGTTCATTCATTTTTTTAGTCCACTATGACTTTAAACTGGAAAATTAATATCTGCAGGATAATTCAACATTCATTGGGTCCACCATGACCTAAAACTGGATTTCTTATCGATAAAATGTTTGGTCCACTATGACATCAAACTGGATTATCAAATTTATTCAATCTTTTGTCAAGCCTAGGCCTTATTTAGGAATATTTCAAGTTATTTATGCACTTAAACGATCTTTGGTCCACCAAGACCATAAACTGGCAATCGATTATATGTTTGGTCCACCAAGACTTTAAACTGGAATGTCAATCTTGTTTGGATAACTCAATCCAATCTTTAATTTATCACTGTCCACTAAGACTCTAAACTGGTTATTCAATTATTTCTGGAATCGGGTGCTGATAAGCTTTAGGAGGTTAAAATTATCGGTGGTGATGATGCTAAAGAAAGAATAATGGTTAATTAGGTGAAATTTTTGGCGCTTTAACATGGTCTAAAGTTAATATTATTATTGGAAGCCTGGCAAAAGTATTTTATGGGTTTGCTGTATAGCAAAGTTTGAAAATTGTGATGAAGGAATTAGAAGTTAGGATGGTAGTTGGATTTTAGGGAATAATTTTTAGTGCCTCAGTGTTAGGCCATTTTTGGTGTGAAGCTTGGAGGACCATATGGCTAGATTGGAATCATAGAATTCGGCTCAGTGGGGGGCCCTATGAGGTTGGAATCAGGAGTATTCGGCTCATAGGAAGATCCACTCTCTCAATGCTTGACAAGAAGGAAGACTGGTATATGGGAGTCTGAAGGGATTTAAACCTTGATCTCAGTAGTGGAATCATCACAAGATTTATATTATTTATTATTTTATGTTATGTTAAGCCAGAGAAGAATGAAAACAACATTTATTTTAAAGTTAAAGAAGACCAAGCAAAAACAAAGTTTTATCAAGTTATACTGTTAGAAAAGATAATTTCTTTGAAATTGCTCAACATCATTATCAAAGCTTTGCATTAAAATTCTTCTTTTCATGAGGTCTTCATGGTTATTAGCTGGAGTTTCTTGAAAATAGGCCAACATTTTTCGTTTCAACTCATTTGTAAAGTCAAGAAAAAGATAGCGATGAAAATTTGGATAATGATTGTTATAGTCCGTCTTCACTTTTCCAACGTCATCAGTGTTGGTTATTTCAACAGCTAGAAGTTCAAATATGTTATTAAGTTATAGGTTTAGTCAATTTTGATTAAAATTTTTTTTTAGTAAGATAATAGGGTCTTACATTTAGAGCCAGGAAACATAGTCTCAGCAAAGTTGGTTGGGGGCACTGACGTTATAGGATTAGGATCTTGTGAAGGCAAAATTAGGCCAGGATCCGCTGATGAAGATTGAACTTTTGATGTTGAAGCTGTTTTTGATCTTATTTGTTTTAAGAAGACAGGAATTTTTGATTGTTTTTTAGAAGTTGTGGGATCAGGGAGAGCTGCTGGTCCTAAATATACGTTTGTTTTAGAAGGAACTATTGGCCGGTTACATTTGACTTTTTTCACACGGCATAAGTTGCAAGCTGTCCTGCCAGGAAGATTAGGGTTGGACATTAAACAAGGTACCTGGTAGCGAGTGCAGAGTTCACATGGAGCAACAAGTTCTTTGAAAGACATATTGATGAAGATGAATTTTAAATTTGATTAAAGAAGATGGTGGTTGAAGGTTAAAAGATGAATATTTTGTTCGACCACTTATGCAAAGTTTTAAGAATGGGGAGATTCTCAATTGGAGGTAGGATGTGGTAGCCTAAAGTTTAGTATGGCACCTAAGTATGTAAATGGAGTTATTACGGCATGCAGGATTAGTGCTATTATTTTTTATAAAAGGGTTTTAAATATAAAGAAATTGGTTAAAAGCAAATGCCTATGCAAAAACAATATGTTTTACGGAGAAGACTTATTTTTACGGTCTGAAAAGTTTATAAGTGTCAAGTCGAGTCTCTCAAGATCCTTGGAAAATTTTTCCAGAATTTTTACTATTTTTCTTATATTTTTAAATGAATTTTAAAGATTTATAGAAATATTTACATTTTTAGAAATTACTTAACTTTGATGAATTTTCACGGGGTGATTAGAGCTGCGCAGACTACAAAAATTAGTTTGGAATGTAAAGGGGAAGTGGCTTTATTATGTGCAATTTTTCTAAATTTTTTATTTTAGTTTTAAAGGTTCTAATTGAGTCCGGACAGACTCTGTTTGGACTCTGTATGGACTCTGCTTGGACTCTGTACAAGTTCCGTACGGGCTCCGGATTGACTCTGGGTGAACTCGGGAGGGGAAAACTTAGGCACGTGACTAGGAATACTTAAGAGCCTCTCAGACTTGAAATTGGGCATCATCATACAATCATCTGAGAATTATCAGACAACATACAGCTTAATATTTAACCACCACGGTCTCATTTTTTATTACTCAACAAATTAAATAAATTGTAATACCCTTATAACTTTATATTTTATATATAACATTTTAGAAATACTACTCAACAATTTAAATCACACTTCATACAGGGTATCTTTAGAAAGGTCTTCATCACTGGGACTTGATTATTGCTGTCTCATAAAAATTCAAATTATTATAAAAACATAAAAGTCAATCTTTTCAGATCTTTCACTGGTACACCTTAATTGTTGTATTCAGTATTTCTTTCTCAACAGCCACTTTCTTTAAATCTCAATAAGCGTTAATTATTTTAGAGTTTCATTATTTTTATCAATCAGATCCAAGTAGACTGGTTAGCTTAGTGATTTAGAATTCCCATTTTGTTATTTTTATTGGAAGGACGGGGTTTTCCACTAAATCCACACATCTCCTCCGGATTCTGCTTACAGCAAGGCGACTGTAAGAGTTTACCTTACCATACTGTGTAGGCACATTTATCGAGGGATAGGCTCAGGGCACACAATTGTTCCTGGAATATACAAGATTTCAATTACTGCTAGTAACAAATCAGGGACAGCCCATAACCTATGGTAGCAGTGTCAGCACTTCTTCCGGAGTGAACCAATAGTTTGAATTACTTACCTATGGTAGCAGTGTCAGTGCTTCTTCTGGAATGAACCGGAGTTAGCTGCATCGGCTGCACCATAGGTTTTATACTAGGAATCTATGTACATATTGAATAATCACTAAGCATAATCTTAACTACACATAAAAATGGGGGAGGATGTGAAAATGTTTCTGAAGCTGTTTGAGGCTGCTGGGAATGTGGATGGGACTTCTCACTTGAACATGGTGAAGCAAGTCATCTTCTACATTGGTGACAGGGCTCTGGTGAAGGAGGTTGCTGCTATGGAGGGTTATAGGAGGGAAGATTGGAAAAATTTGTGTCTGAAGATGACAGACAGGTGGGGATCCATATACTCAATGGTGGGACTCAATATGATTGCTAGTGAATGGCAATCTTATGGAGGTGTGGATAAACTCCACACTTATAGGAAGTTTCTGGCTCAGTTAGAGCCAGTGGTGAATATGCAGGAGTTGGAGAGTAGTGACTCTGCAAGCAATATTTTCTGGTCTACTTTGGCCAGGAATTTTAGGATTGATGTGTTAAAGGAGTTGGCTAGGAAGGACAAGATGAAGATTCTTCCTAATGGCAATCAAAAATTTTACACTCTTTCTAAGGTGAACGAGTTTGTAGAGGTAAATCTGAATTTTTTGGAAGTGTATTCTTGCCAGGAAGCTAGCACTAAATATGTTAGCAAGGTCAGTGAAGCATTGGCTGAGGATGTGGAGGAGTCCAGAAAGAAGGAAGTGGTGAACAAGGTGTAGGCTCCTGAGAAGCTTTAAGTAGTTGATCCTGTAGTGAAGCAGTTGGATGATCTGACAAAACAGCTACATATTTTTTTAAGAAGGCTCAGAAGGCCAATAAGGCTCCTTCTCAGCCTAGATATTTTTAAAGGAGGGTTGGTAGGAGTGATCCTTGGGTCTGCTCTTATTGCAGCAGGAAGGGTCACATATTAAATCATTGTTGGGCACTGAATAGGGGATGTGTCTGAAGGGAAGGTGGAATTAGATGGGAAAGTGTAGATTTTCCCAGATGGTTCTTTTGTGAAGCCTAATGATGGTCAGGCTCCAGTGGACTTGGTGAGGAGCAGACATAATGTCAAATCAAGAAGGTTAAGGTTTGAAGAGTTGCCTAATGAAGTTTCTTCTTCTGGTAAATGTGGAGATGATTGCAATGTCAATGGAAAGGAGGCTAATAGAGTCTCATTTACATAATCCTTTGGTGGTTTGGAGTTTTATTCTTGTGGTGGAAAGTTGAGAGGGGAATGCTTGGCTGGTGTTTGTGATATTGAAGCAGGAAGGGGAAAGGCCTATGAGCAGTGCTCAGGCTCAAAAAAATCCTAAGGCTTCAAAGTTGGATCCTAAGCTGAGTGCAGCTAGGAATAAGTACAGCAAAGAGGAGCTGTATAAAATGCAGAAGGGTATGGTAGATATGGGCCCCCCTAGTTTTGGAGCATTAGACATGAATGGTGATCCAATGCCTATGTATTTTGATTGTGACTCTTAGGAGGATGTTCCTTTGGCTTCATTTACAAAGCCTGCTGGAGTTAGAGGCTCTGAAGAGGGATCTGGATTGATTCCTGTCAATGGAAAATCTGTTGGTGGTTCTGGTCCTCAAGAATATTCTAGGAACAAGGTAGTGAAGCAAAGAGCTCACTTTGAGAGGCTGGTGGTATCTGGCCAAGTAAATGTTATGGACTCTGTCCTGGAAAGGATGAATCAGGGTCTGGTTTCACTTGCTTATGGGGAGTTGTATGCTATCAGTCCAGGGTTGGCTGATAGGCAGAAAAAGTTGTTGACCAGGAGAAGGGTTTCTTCTGGGGAGGTAGAATAAATTTGTGATTCTGCTGAAAAATTTGGAGAGGGGTTGGAAACTCATTTTTCTATACCTCTTGGATATGTCAATGTCACTCCGAATGGCAGGGAGGCTAGGGATTTGGTGGATTCAGGTTCTCAGATTAACCTGATTTATTTATTTGAGGCTACTCATCTGGGCCTCCCCATCAAAACAGGTATTGGTAGGAATTTTAGAGGGATGGGTGGCCATGTCACTGAATTGGTTGGAACAACTAAATTTGTGAAATTAGATGTTGGTGGAGACTCGGGGAAGGTTCATTTTTACATTGCCAAAGGTACTGTAAAAGCTGTTTTGGATGGGCCATTCTTGATGTATTTTCAGGAAAGAATTGGTTACCAGTTTGATGTGGGAATCAGTTTGGAGTTGACTGGTGAAGATTAAAAGAGACTTCACATGAGGTTATCATCTCCTGGAGAGGATGGTTGGGAATCCAGGCCTAGTTTTTCTTCAATGTGCCAGTGCATGGATTGTTGTAGGAGAAGAAGAGAAGTGGGTGCTGCCTCTGGGTTTTTGGAGTGTGGAACAGGCTCCAGTGGGAGTATTTCATTTTTAGAGTGATGAGGGCTGATTTCCCAAGTGCTAAAACCTCTTCCCAAGATGAGGAAATCCCAGGTTGTAGTAGTCAGCTCCCTGGAGATATACCAAGTGAATTTTTAGCTTTCTCTTTATAATGTTTCTCTTCTCTGAAAATATTCTTCATGTTGTTTATCAAGTATCTGCTTGCTCTCAAGATTTTAAATTAATTTTAATTCAAGTTCAAAAAAAAAGATTTGTTATATATCTTTATTGAAAGATATGCGGAAAAGCTGTGGAGTGCTGAGATTGGGTTCTAAAAGTAAGTCCTTCCAAATGTGCACTGCTAGGGTTTCTTCTACAACTTTCATAAATATTACCTTGGCCATTTCTGTGAGCTTTGGAAAAACCCCTGGTTATTCTTGTAGGATAGAAGAAGTCTCAAGAAAATAAAAGAAAAATTTTAAGATAACTGAAAAAAATCAAAAAAAAAATCTGAAGATAATCAAGAAAGAAGAAAAGAAATTTTTTTGTGAAGATCTTCAAGATCAATTTTTAGGCCTCCAGCATGAGGTTAAACTGCACAAGATTTTGAAGAAAGAAGATCAGCAAGATCAATTTTTGGGCCTCCAGAATGAGGTTAAACTGCACAAAATTTTGAAGAAAGAAGATAATAAAGATCAATTTTTGGGCTTCTGGCATGAGGAGAAATTGCATAATTTTAGAAGATGGGATTCAGAAGATGAATCAAGATTTGAAGATTTGGAAGATGGAGGTGAGGATGAAGATTTGGGATTGAGGAAAAGTTGTAGAGTGGTGAGATTGGGGAATAAAAGTAAGTCTTCCCAATTGTGCACTGCTAGGGATTTTTCTAAACCTTTCAAAAACATTACCTTGGCCACACATGTGAGAAATGGGGAAACCCTTGGTTTTTGTTCCAGGTCTGGTGGTGAAGACATCCTGAAGATTCCTCAAGCTTACAGTAGAGCTGCAAAGTATAAGAAGGTAGCGCATAAGATGAGGCCTTTCAATGAGCCTATGCCTGTAGGTTTGAATTCTCCTTTGAAAAGACATCCTTTGTCAAGAGATCTGTACTGTACTCCTCTGGTGAAGAATCCTCCTGATTTTGTGGAAACTACAAGGGTAACTGTGGAAAGGTTGAAAGTTGTTAATTTTGTTCCTGACAGGTGGTTGTCTGATGAGGAAAAGAAGTTGTTGTTGCATGTTATTGTAGCAAGGGAGATAATAGGGTCATTTGTTGAAGAGGAAAGGGGTGTTTTGAAGCACTCTTATGGGGAGCCTTACTTGATTCCTGTGGTTTGTCATGAACCTTGGAAAATCAAACCTATTCCAATTTCAGCTGCTATCAGGGATGATTTGGTAGAAATTGTTAGGGAAAGAGTCAGGACTGGTGTATAAAAACAATGAACATCTAGTTACTCAAGTCCGATTTTCTGTGTAAAGAAGCAGAATGGGAAGCTGAGGGTGGTGCATGATCATAGAGCCTTGAATAGAGTCACTATCAAGTATGCAGGGATGCCCCCAAGTGAAGAGGACTTTGTGGAAGCTTTTTTAGGCAGGGTGTATTATGGTTTGGAAGATATTATGGGTGGTTATGTTGAAAGAAAAATTCACACCAATTCATGGCCACTTCCAATCTTTTTGACTCCTCTGGGAAGATTTCACCTCTCTAGGTTGCCTCAAGGAGCAACTAATTCAGTAGCAGTATATCAAGCACAAATGGATTGGATTTTACAGGATGAGGTTCCTACTCATGCTGGTATTTTTATTGATGATGGTGGAATTAAAGGACCATCCACTGATTATGGTAATGCGGTGCTGAAGGAGAACCCAGGTATAAGGAGATTTATTTAGGAATATGCAATTACTCTAGAGAGGTTATTGTTTAGAATTTAATAGGCTGTTTTGACCATTTCTGGGACAAAGTTTTGTTGTTGTGTTCCTGCTCTGGAAATTTTGGGTCATTTGGTATGTAAAGTGGGAAGGATTATGGCAAAGAAAAATGTTAATAAGATTCAGTCATGGCCAAGGCCTATAAGTACTACTGAAGTCAGGAGATTTTAGGGGGTTCGTATGTATGTCAGAGTTCTTGTTAAAGATTTTTCTTTCTTGGCTTTACCTTTTAGGAAGCTGACTAGGAAAGACGCAGATTGGGTATGGACTGAAGAGTGTGAAGACGCTTTTCAGAAGTTGAAAAAGGTAGTAGATGAAGATATTATTCTTCACAAGTTCAATTTTGTTGTTGGTGCTGGAATAATTTATCTGGCAGTGTACTTAAGTTATATTTCTGCTGCTGCTGTTTTTTGTCAGGAAAATAGAACTAGGAGGGTCAGGCCAGTAAGGTATGAGTCCGTGGTATTTAATGAGGTTGAATCTAGATATTCACAGCTTAAGTTGGTATTTTGTGCCGTAGCAAATTTTTGAAGAAGCTGAAAACTGTTTTGTGGGGGTAGCATTTTGAGCTGCAGGTGGATGCAAAATCTCTGGTTCTAATGATCAATACACCTAGCCTTCCAAATGCTCCAATGACAAGGTGGGTGGCATTTATTCAGCATTTCTCTTTTGACCTGGTACACAAGCCTGGGAGAAAGTTTACAATTTCAGTTGGATTGTCAAGAGGACCACCCACAGATGAAGATTTAGACTCTGAAGAATTTGGAACAAAGGGTGCTGAAGATTTTTTTCTCCTCCCCCATGAGGCTAAACTGGATAATTGTTGTCTCCTCCACCAAGAGGCTAAACTGGCTGGTTCTGATCTTGAATCTGGTGATCAGGATGATTTTTTTGATGAAGATGGGTCTGTTTTTTGGTATGGCTCAAATTTGAAAAATGGTGTTTTTGTTGGTGAAATGAATTCTTTTAAAATTCAGTGGAAGAAAAAAGATGTACCAAAGTTTAGGGATTGGTGTCCTGGATGGGCTGGTTGTTTTTCACATGTGTACACTGGTGATTTTGATGATAGGGATGTACCCTTGGATGTTGTTTTGTTGGATTTTGAAGAGGAGATCTGGTGTCAGACTGTGTTTTGTTTTATTATGGTCAAATATTGGTTAACCTTGGAGAGGCCTGATATTTTTGATGATGATACTTGGCTGGAAATAAAGAGGAAGAGTTCTGGCCTCTATGTGTAAGGATGGAGGTTGATGAGGTGGAGACATCTGAATTCTCAAGTGGTGGTGACTCAGAAGAAGGGTTAAGAGTTGGTGTTGAATTCTTTGAATCAAGACCTTGGTCATAGAGGCTTTGGGGAGACTTATAAAAGAGTAGCAGATAGATTTTGGTGGCCAGGTATGAAGTTATCTGTGCAGGGTTGGGTTCAATCTTGTTAAGCATGTCAAAGAAGTAGTCACTTGAAACTTAAAGAGATTGGCCATGCTACTGGAAAATCAACTGTGTTTGGAAGAGTCAGTTTGGATGCTTTCCATATAAAAGAGGGCAGGTATAAATACTTGATTTTTGCCAGGGATGATCTGTCTGGCTGGGTTAAGGCAGTGCCTCTAGTTAATTTGATTTCCAAAAATGTGGCAGAATTTTCTAAGAAGGAATAGGTTTTTAGATATGGGTTGATGAAGTTGGTGACTGTTGATGGTTGGCCAAAGTTTGGAGTTGAATTTAATGAAGCTATGGTAAGTATTGGCTCTAAATTCAGATTGGCTACACCTTATTATCCTGAAGCTGAAGGAATGGTTGAAAGAGGCCATCAATTTATCAAGAATACTTTGGTGAAAATGTCTGGAGATAGTGCTGAAAAATGGAGGCAATATTTCCCCTTGTATTATTTGCTGATAGGGTCACTGTGAAAAGGAAAACTGGCTATTCCCCTTATGAATTAATCTTTGGGAAGAAAGCTGTTTAACCAGTGGATTTTGAAGACGTCTCTTATCTTGGAATTTATTGGGATGATGACTACTCATCAGAAGATTTGCTCTGTGCCAGGATGCAAAAGTTTGAATGTAGAGAGGAATTTCAAGAGAAGGCATACTCTCAAATGATGAAGATAATAAATCAATCAGTCAGATACTGGGACAGGAAGTTGGCTCATAGACTCAGTAATCCCTTGAAACTGGGTTGTTTGGTTTTGGTGTATAATAGAAGTTTGGAGAGTGAGTGAGGAAAGATGTTTGCTGACAGATGGAATGTACCTTACAGAGTCAGATCTCAGGTGTCTAGAGGTTCTCATGTTTTGGAGGAGTTAGATGGTTCAGTCTTAAAGAAAAGAGTAGCTGCTAATCAGGTGAAGAGATTTTACCAAAGAGGCACTAAAAGTGAAGAAGATTGACTCCGCAATGAGGATAAACTATGGAACATTCTTTAAGATTTGGATTTTGGTGATTCTGTGCATCTGCTTTGTTGGAAACTTATTTGTTAGAAGGTACCCAGGGGGGGCTTCTAGATTTTATTTTGGCAAGTGTGGGGGTAACTGATGAGCTGGATGCCTTGTAGAACAGTTACCCCATAATGACTGTTTCAAGTATTTTGTTTTTCCTATTTGAATCCTAGTTCTGGTTTTTTTATTCAGGTTTTAAGTCCACTATGACTTTAAACTGGGTCGGGACTGATTTATTTGGTCTATTTGGATTGGTGTTGGATCACTGCTAGTCTCCTATCATTTTTCATTATTGGAGGCATCCCACCCAGTGATCATTTCCATGGACTGGATATTCTATAGAGCCAGACTTTTTCTGTTTCTTTTTTTTAATTTTTTTGTCTATGATTGTGTTAGATAGTAGTTTTAGATTATTTTCTTTTTACTCTTTTTTTCTTTTAACTATTTATTGGGGTTATTAGGATATAAAAGCAGAAAAATGACAAATTATATTTTATGGTGTCACCACATCTGGGTCACCTGGATGTTGGCAAGCATTGTTGGGGAAAGGCTCATCAATTGGCCAGGCAATGCTATTTTCTTTTTTTTATTTATATCTCATTTTTAAATTATTTTCTTTGATTTCTATTTATTTCATCTTTTCTCCATTAATATTATTTTTCTTAATTTATTTTTTTATCTCAAATAACTTAAAAATTTTTTAAAGGTGTATCCACATCAAGGTGGACTGAGATGTGGGTAAGGTATCAGGGGATCAGCTCATCAATTGTCTGGGGGATACCATATGTAATTATTATTTATCTCATTTTATTATTGTTATTCATTTCATTTTAATTTCTCAGCTCTTATTTTTTTGGGTAATTTTGTTTAATTATTTTAAGTTTTTTTAGTATGTTAGTAGTTTAAATAAAAATATAAATAAAAATAAAAATAAAAATAAAAATAAAAATAAAAATAAAAATAAAAATAAAAATAAAAATAAAAATAAAAATAAAAATAAAAATAAAAATAAAAATAAAAATAAAAATAAAAATAAAAATAAAAATATAAATAAAAATAAAAATAAAAATAAAAATAAAAATAAAAATAAAAATAAAAATAAAAATAAAAATAAAAATAAAAATAAAAATAAAAATAAAAATAAAAATAAAAATAAAAATAAAAATAAAAATAAAAATAAAAATAAAAATAAAAATAAAAATAAAAATAAAAATAAAAATAAAAATAAAAATAAAAATAAAAATAAAAATAAAAATAAAAATAAAAATAAAAATAAAAATAAAAATAAAAATAAAAATAAAAATAAAAATAAAAATAAAAATAAAAATAAAAATAAAAATAAAAATAAAAATAAAAATAAAAATAAAAATAAAAATAAAAATAAAAATAAAAATAAAAATAAAAATAAAAATAAAAATAAAAATAAAAATAAAAATAAAAATAAAAATAAAAATAAAAATAAAAATAAAAATAAAAATGAAAATAAAGATAAAAATAAAAATAAAAATTTAAATAAAAATAAAAATAAAAATAAAAATAAAAATAAAAATAAAAATAAAAATAAAAATAAAAATAAAAATAAAAATAAAAATAAAAATAAAAATAAAAATAAAAATAAAAATAAAAATAAAAATAAAAATAAAAATAAAAATAAAAATAAAAATAAAAATAAAAATAAAAATAAAAATAAAAATAAAAATAAAAATAAAAATAAAAATAAAAATAAAAATAAAAATAAAAATAAAAATAAAAATAAAAATAAAAATAAAAATAAAAATAAAAATAAAAATAAAAATAAAAATAAAAATAAAAATAAAAATAAAAATAAAAATAAAAATAAAAATAAAAATAAAAATAAAAATAAAAATAAAAATAAAAATAAAAATAAAAATAATAATAAAAATAAAAATAAAAATAAAAATAAAAATAAAAATAAAAATAAAAATAAAAATAAAAATAAAAATAAAAATAAAAATAAAAATAAAAATAAAAATAAAAATAAAAATAAAAATAAAAATAAAAATAAAAATAAAAATAAAAATAAAAATAAAAATAAAAATAAAAATAAAAATAAAAATAAAAATAAAAATAAAAATAAAAATAAAAATAAAAATAAAAATAAAAATAAAAATAAAAATAAAAATAAAAATAAAAATAAAAATAAAAATAAAAATAAAAATAAAAATAAAAATAAAAATAAAAATAAAAATAAAAATAAAAATAAAAATAAAAATTAAAATAAAAATTAAAATTAAAATTAAAATTAAAATTAAAATTAAAATTAAAATAAAAATTAAAATTAAAATTAAAATTAAAATTAAAATTAATATTAATATTAAAATTAAAATTAAAATAAAAATAAAAATAAAAATAAAACAAAGTTTTTTTATATATATCTGCTAATTTATATTGTTCTCTCTATATAGTGAATCATTAAATTCTTTTTATATTAATCACCACGCAATATGGGGGCGGACTTGCTAGCAAGTCCGCAACCTTGAACCCTAATTCATATCTTTTTGAGCACACATTGAGGAAGTGATGAAACCATCATGAAGAAGTATTGAATTTACTTTGAACACACCTTGAAGCTCATGTGAACACAAATGGGGCTACAAGGGCTGGAAAGGCTGGAGAGAGGGGTGAGGAAGGGTGTATGGGGTAGCGAAAAGGTTGGGAAAGAGTTGGAAGGGAAGATTAAGGGTTCCGAGGCATTTTAAATGAAGAAAAGGGTCTGGGAGAGGTTGAGAGGGGTGAAATGGGGATCAAAAGAGGATGGCATACAATGGGGCTGGGAGGATAGCGAAAGGCATGGGAAGGGAAGACAAGCATGTGTTGATAGAATTGAAAGGGATGGAGATTGGTGCAAACAGAGTGTAAAAATAGGAGGATGAACTCTGTTCTTCGGGCGAAGAACAGAGTTCACTTCCATAAAATATTAGCTGAAACATAGTTTTCAATTCTGTAAAAACAGTTGTAAGTAATAGAAAAAGTCACTGATTTTTTTTATATGTAATCTGAAATTTTTTAATAAAATTATTGTATTTAAGAATTGCAATATTGTCAATCAATTTTTATTGATCAAATTAATTTAATAAAGTATTATTTTAATAAGCTGTTTCAAAAAATACTTTGCATTGAGTAGACTCATGGAATGATTTTTTCTGGCTTCCATTCAGTTATCCTCACA
This sequence comes from Hemileia vastatrix, assembly GCA_030280995.1. Taxonomy (NCBI): domain Eukaryota; kingdom Fungi; phylum Basidiomycota; class Pucciniomycetes; order Pucciniales; family Zaghouaniaceae; genus Hemileia; species Hemileia vastatrix. The sequence goes on along the minus strand of JASXTE010000010.1, from coordinate 270,012 downwards.
CTTTCACTATGTTTTCAATATAGATCCATTGTTATTTGTGTGATACTTCAAGTGAAAGTTCAGTATTACTTCAGTCTGAGTTCCATCTGATTTCCATCTGACTTCAAGTTGCGGACTTGCTAGCAAGTCCTCCCCCTATATTGCGTGGTGAATGTCTGGAAGAAGAAGCCTCTGGCAGTTGGTCCAGATTTTGGTGGCATTTTTGCTTTTTGTTAGGATTGAAGGAAGAACTTTTTTCTTTGTGGTGCAGGCATCTGGAAAAAGTATATGGGTTTTAAAGGTCAGGAACCAAATTAGAAGGTAACTTTTGGGCAGAAGGGGATGAAGGGGGGATAGAGTGTTGGAAGGTGTGCTTGATTTTTCTAGACTTCTTCCAGCTGTCATCAAGGAGCTTTTTCCTCAGATTCTTTTCAAATTTGTTCAATGTACCATGAAGAGCAATTTCCTTAAGCATGTTAGAACACATCATGCTTAGTTATTGTTTTCTGTAAGTGTAATCCAGAATTAATGTAGTTTCTATTGCTTGGCCAATCCCAATTTTAGTTTCAGTAGGCGGGGTTCCAACTAAACAGAAAAATTGTATCAGTAATTGTTCTCTGTAAAATAAATTGGATATATTAATTTGGTACTTACAGATTGGGAGCTCATCAAATTTTTAAGAGGTCAGGACTTGGTTTGTTGAAAAATTTGGAATGCATGTTGTAGGAGGATCAACCAGATGGAGGTATTGATTCTCATGACCATTCTCTAAATGGTGTTGAGAAGATGCACTAGAATTAGGACTTTCCTGTGGCATGGTTGGAGCAGCAGGGCTGCTTTTGTTGTTATGGATATTTTTATTGCTTGGCCAAGTTGTGTTTGACACAGGTGGTGGAGTACCAGGGTTGTTGCAGGATTGACAAGGAGAAGGTGTCCTGGAAGCTGATTGGGATCTTCTGGATGAATATCCGGTAGAAATAGAACTTTCAGAGTAATAATTGGCTGGCAGAGGAGAGATGTAGCTAACTCTTCTTGATTGAGAGGGAGATTTTTGTTTGTTAGCAGTGTTTGGTTCTCTGGTGTCTTCTTGAGGTCCTCTGGAAGGTCTTCTAGAAGTTTTGGAATTTTTGGAATTTTTGGAATTTTCAGATGTAGAAATTGTTGAGAGCATTAATCTGTGAAAACTAGTAGGTTGTTGTGTGGAGTTGTTGTTGGTTATTGGTGGATTTTTGCTGTTTTCTGGTTGAATTTGGCAGTTTTGAGCCTGATTTCTGCTTTATAGCAAGGTGGGCAGGCCACCTGAATGCAGTCTAGTAGCCTGGAAGCTGATTTTGTAGCCGGTTTAGCCAGAGTTTCTGAGATAAATGCTGTTTCTTGGGATGATAAAGCAGGTCTTTTTGAGAGAGTTCTAGGGACCGAGCGGCGTGATCTTCTGGATGGAGCTGAAGATAAAGAAGAGGAAGCAGGACCTAGTTCTGAAGATCTGGTAGGAGCTCTAGAGATTTATTTGTGTGAAGGTGAAGGCGGTGGTATAGGATAATTGGGATCTCTGTCACATTTTTTCTTTTTGGAGTTGCAAGACTCACAGGCCCTGTTGTAGAGTTTGGCTTCAGGAGTTGGAAGAGTGAAAGTGCAAGCTCTGCACATGTGGATACACTGTTAGAAAGCATTGTCTATGTGAGCAGTGAAACAAGGAAGGTCTGATGGGCCAAAATCTTGGGACCTGGCCATTATCTGTGATGGGACAACAATGAAGAGAAAGGAGATAAAAGAAAGTTTTTTATCAGTGATGTGTAGATGATGAAGAGAAAGTGGAATTTCAGTAGGGAAGTTGTGGAGTATTGTGCATGGAATCGGCTCTGTCTGTTTTATGCAAAGTGTGGAAAGTCCATCAAGACTTTAAGCTGAATATTGTTGTCAGTCCATCAAGACTTTAACTTAAAAATGGTATAGTAATCCAAGACTATAAACTGAGGATGGTTTGATGGTTGAGTCCTTCAGGACTATAAACTGATAATTTGGTAATGGTGTGATTCCGGCAGAGGGCATCCTAAGGGGGAGTCTCTGATTTTAGTCAAGGCAAGTGTGGGGGTAACTGATGAGCTGGCTGCTCTGTAGAACAGTTACCCCAGACTTTTAGTTTCTTTTCTTTGGTCTTTAATTGTTTGATCTCTAGTTCAGTCTTTATTATTTAGGTTTAGAGTCCCCCAAGACTATAAACTGAGGTTTTTTAAGTCCTCTAAGACTATAAATGAGGGCTGTTAGTCCCCCAAGACTTAAAATTGAGGATAAGTCCCCCAAGACTTTAAACTGTTGAAATTTTTTATTTTTTTTCTAAATCAAGAATTTCAGGCAAGAATTAATTACAGAAGAGAATAAAGAGATGAAACAAAGTGTTGAGCATTAGTCTTGAACTGGTAGATGAGGTATCTTCTTTTTTAAATTTCCTGTGGATCTTTGGCAGGAGTGGATTGGAAGTAGTTTAGAATGAGATGTTTTTGTTGAGAAGAGTGTTGTTGGAATTTTTCCTTGATGGTGGGCAATTGATTGGGTGCTGTTGTTTCAATGGTTTCCACATTTTTATCATCACTGTCTGGATGGGAATGAACTGGAAATTCATCAGCTTAAAATTCAGTATGGAGAAGCATTGGTTTTACAATCAGAAGGACCTGGTATTGTAGAGCTAGTGGTTGTAGTGGTGTTGGAACTATTTTTAGAAGGGTGCACCTTGTTGATTAATCTGGGTATCAAGATTGAAGGCCTAGATTTTTTGGTTTTGCTGGAAGATGGTACAGGTTGAGGGGGAGGTGAATCTGATGCAGTTGATAATGAACCTGGTCTGGAGCAATATTTCTTTCTGGAATAGCAGGCATCTTAAGCTGTTCTGTATGGATGAATTGGTGGTGATATGGTGCAGATGTGGTTATGGTCAATACAGTATTGACAGGGACCCATTTCAGAGATGGATTTTGAAAAATGAGTGAACATGGTGATTTTAGTGAAGAAGAGTGCAGACATTTTCAACTGGAGGGAGGATGTAGTCTTCCAACATTTTCAGAGGCGTTGAGGTCTTCCAACATTTGTGGAGCCCTTTGTTAGTCTATTTGGCGTTGTTTTGATATGTCTTAAATGGCATTGTTTAATAATTGGGTGTTTTTCTGGATATATTCAGCAAGTACTGGGACTATGGGGATGTGGGTACTATCATTGGATAGCCCCAGACTTTCTCTATATTTTATGTCTTGTTGAAATTTTTCTGATTTTAAGTATTAAAGGGATTATTTCTAATATTTCATTTTAAAAGATAGCTGTTTAATTTTGTATTCGTGTTTTACATTCTAACCTTAAGTCTTAGGGTTAAGTGCTTAGTGCCATTGGAATGAGATAATTTTTCTCTACATTTTATGTCACAATGTTGTTATAGCCTAATTATGTGTTTTAAAGGTTTGAGTAGTTGTAGTAGATTTTTTTAAGTAATTTGGGTATTTGTGGAGGTTTTGGTGGTTTTCTGACTTCAGGGTGGTCCGGCCACATCAGGCAGACAGACTTCCTGCCTTGGTGCTAGAAGGCTGGGAAGCATTTCTAGAGGGGTTTTATGCAATATGGCACTCAAGAATTCCAAATTTGTTGGTGTGCATGGGCTTTTAGATAGTGGTCTGTGTGTACATAGTGAATAAGACAGTTTGGGGCAACTTTATTTATCATACAACCATCTGGAGGTGATATCCTTGTTCCTCACTCAGTTTTCACTGCTTTTTTGGCCACTATTGGCTGTGTTTGTTGCAAGTTGAGTTCTTTATTTAACTTAACTTGGCAACTGGGTTCTCTGGTATAGTCTTAAAAGCTATATCAATTATTATTGCTGTCTCTGGTGTGGACTTGGAACCTACATCAAGTATCATTGCTTTCTCTGGTGTGGACATTGGTCTACATTTCAGTTCTTTGGTTTGGTAGTCTGTCTGGACACTACTTTCTTGGCTGATCAGCCATTCAAGTGTGTTTGAAAAAGGGATTTAGCAACAGGAACCAATTTACTGTAGCAGGTAAATCTCACTTTAATTTTTCAAAGGGAGAGGAATTTCTCTCCAGTTTTACTCCAACTCCCTTGGTCAAGGACTATAGCTAGTACTATAGAATTGTCTACATTTCTGGTGCCAAATGTGGGGTGGTACCTGCTAGTTCTTTGGAATCTCTGTTGTTTTTGAATGGCTTCTGGGTTATTTATTCCTGTAGTGACTGTCAGTGGGGGGAAGGTCCTCCTGCTGTGATGGTTAGGGAGTGGATTAGGATCAAAATTTGGGATGGTACCAAGTTTAATGGTGAAGATGTGAAGTGGTTTCTGGAGAAGTATGAAACTGATACAGGTGTGGATGGTGCTTCTTACCTGGACATGGTGAAGCAGATTATTTTCTTCATTGGTGATAGGGCAGTGGAGAAGGAGGTTGTGGCCATGTCTGGCTACAAGAAGAGGGACTGTAAGTTATTGTGTAGGGAGATGGTGGATAAATGGGGTTTCAGGTTCACTATGGTGGATCTAAACAAGGTTGTCAGTGAATGGCAGTCTTATGGTGATGTTGGTAAGCTACTCAGTTACAGGAAGTTTCTGCTACAGTTTGATCCTGTAGCAGAATATTTGGTGGAAGTGGAGGAGCTGGCACATGAAAATGCTGCCAAGGATGTTTTTTGGTCTGCCTTGGCTATAGATGTCAGGACGGATGTGTTGAAAGAGCTTTCAGGGAAGGACTTGATGAAGAATTTTTCCAATGGGGATCAGAAGTTTCCTGCCTTGGAAAAGCTGAAGGAGGCTGTGGAGGCCCATTTGAAGCTATTGACTGTGGAAACCTATCAGGAGGGGTGTTCCAAATATTTCAGCAAAGTCAGTGAGGCTTTCACCAGGTCAAAAGTTAGACAACTTGCAGTCAAGTGGTTTTTCAGGTATCTAATAGTAACATGGGAAGTAACCTTTGAAGGAATTTCATTGCTTTAATTGCTTACAAGCCAGAATAAAACTCTGAGTGTCACTGTACCAAAAAAAATTAGAGAAAGTATATTGCACTGCTTATTGTTGAAGCTTTCTATCTTATTTGATGTTGAGCGACTTCTGAAAATTCTGCCACAGTGCTATATTAGCTTTTTTTTCCTGGAAAGAAGTCCTTCATGCTAACTACCCTTACACCATTTATGCCAGGCCCATGAAATACCTTTTCATGATGTTCTTTCTGCAGGATGGCATATTAGACTTTACCAAGAAAAAAATCAATGAAATCAAATTGAAAACTCTCATACCCTGTTGTTGTTAAGGAAAGTTGGGATGAATTTCCTCATTTACACTTTTCCTACATAAAATAATTTAATCTTCTTAATTATACCATATTTTAAAAGTGAATTCTGGCAAAAAATTTGAAAATTTCAAAATGGCTTGTAGACTTTGTGATGGTAGAAGAGTTATTATCTCTGTAAAGATTTCAAGGCTAGGACAATTGAAAGAGGCAGAAAGATAATTATAGAGGGAACATAACCAAGTGAAGTAAAGGCCACTTGGGACTTATAAATGACTGTGAATAAAAAATGTACAGGGTAGTTCACACCACCAACAAATCACAGACATTCCCAGTGTGATTGTCACCCAGTGGTTTGCATTGGATTTTTATTAAATGTGTGAACACCAAGGTAGACATAACACACATTAGTGAACACCACCATTCTTTAGATTGTCAGTCCGAATGCCTTGCATTCCTTTCCCATTGATCAATCTAACATTCCCCCCCCAGTTTTTTTTATTTCATATAATTTCACCCAACTTGGGGCATGAAGGAGAAGGGCATAAAATATGCTATGTATAAAAGCGTGAGGGGGAAACAGGACAAGAGGAGTGGGGAAATGAAATGGACACAAAGACAAGGTACTACTGTGCAAGGGGAAGATTATTGGGAAATTTACCAGAGTTAATTGCTCCCTCAATTTGAAAGTATTTTCCAATTATTTATTCTCTTTTATTTCTACTTTTTTTTATTTCAGTCAACCCACCCAGCTGGGGGAGTGAAGAAAGAAACAACTAAGATAATATTAAGTACAAGTGAGAGGAGGAAAGGTGAGGAGGTTAATGAACAGGCAATTAAAGTGGTAAACAAATAGGAGTTGTTGTGTAAGAGGCAAATTGCTAGGATATCTGCCAGTATTTATTGAGGCAACATGAGCAATAATGTGGGAGGGAGAAGGGACAGAGGATTGTTGTTTTACCTTATGCATTTAATTTTACTTACACTGTTCTTGTTCAAGTTAATTCTTTTTTTGGTGAATAGAATTGATGATAATCAGCCACCACATGTGAGCACTGCTGAATCAACCCAAGCCACTTTTTAAATCTCGGGACATATTCAGAACCTGCTTTGAAGAACATCACAACATTTTATTGGGCTAGACATAAGAAATGCAACTGGCCCCAGTAACGTCCACTTGAGATGTCACATCTGCCTCACTATTTCTCTCTTCCAAAAGACTTAAGGACTCAATTCTGAGGCTTCAGAAAATTCTTAGGAGATAATTATATTTTCCATTTTGAATGATTCCAAGATGGTCAATCTAAAAATATTTAGAATGTTTTGAAGAATAAAATGAGAACACTTTGGACTTGTTACAACTTTTTATGATTATAATTAAATATAAATAGAGGTTAACAATTAATTAGGAAAGTAGATAACAAGAGAAAGAACAGAAAGGTTTCTGCAAAGCCAGTTTATTTGAAATTTGATTTGCTGACGTATCAGACCAAAACTAGCTACTAGTGAGTCAAGGTTAGAGGGAAGTGCGTCATTTGCACTGATGCTTCAAATATCAGTGGTGTTTACAAATGTGTGTTGTTCTTGCATTGGATTTTGCAGTGGCATTTACACATTTTATGCAAACCCAATGCAAATTCCCAGGTGATGATCACGCTGGGAACATCTTCAATTTGTGCATGGTGTTTGTTGCTAAAATTCATATATGAGGCAACATGTCACCTCATATATGCATGTAAGAATTTTTCTCATTTCCTCAAGCTATAGGATACATAAAAAAAAAGAATGTCATCTTGCATACATGAGGCAACATGTTGCCTCATGTATGCATGTAGATTAAACACTTAATTTCTCACTCATAAATGAAAGAAAAAATAGTATTGAAAGTGAAAGATGGTATTGCATACATGAGGTGACATGTCGCCTCATGTATGCAATAGCAGGGGGGACAGAAAAATGAAGCTACTGAACTTTATCTTCCATGCTCTTGCTCTTGCATACATGAGCTCTGATTCAAATACTAAACAATTTCTTTTTACAGCACTTTTTAATTGCATACATGAGGCGACATGTTGCCTCATGTATGCATGTAGGTAATGCCAGTAATTTCTCACTCTAAAATAAAAGGAGAGGAAAATAAAAAGTAGAGAAAAATGACAAAATGAAATTGCATACATGAGGCGACATGTCGTCTCATGTATGCAATAGCAAGAGTTTAGGGAGAGGGATCAGAAGTGAATTGTCCCAGTACTCTTGCTATTGAATACATGAGGCAACATGTCACATCATGTATGCAATTTCATTTTGTCATTTTTCTCTACTTTTTATTTTCCTCTCCTTTTAATTTAGAGTGAGAAATTACTGGTATTACCTACATGCATACATGAGGCGACATGTCGCCTCATGTATGCATGTAGTAAAATGTGATTCCCCTTGCACTTGACTTGGCACAAAGAATAAGATGAGGCAAAATTTTGCATCATCTATATGCAAAGGAACCATGTTCTGATGACATTTTGCAATGTTCTTCCCCATTTCAACATGACATGGTGCATATTCTTGTATGTACTATTATGTGCCAAAAAAAAATTTGAATTCTACCTTTGTTCTGAATATCTGAGTGAGCATGTATTAGAAAAAGTACAGCAAAATTGTGCCGGATGTTTTTGTGAAAAAAAAAATTTTGAAATAAGTCAAAATATATTCCAAAACATTAGGAAATATTAATTCTTCTATTGCCCAATTTTTTAATACACATAAATAATTTTTGTTTTTAAGTGCAAGTAATGAGCTGCACTGGGTGACAGATTTTCCAGTGCAGCTGCTACATTTATGTTACTACATGTTCAATTCATTAAGAAAAATGTTGCCATGTTTAATTCTGTTGCAGATGCAAAGTACCTACACCTGCTCTTTATATTTTTTTCTCATCACTTCAATTAACAGATCCCATCTTTTTTCCTCATCATTGAAATTTATAGATCCTATTATTGAATTGTGATCATGCAGAAGTTGTGTTTATGTAGGTACATATTTGTATCATAAGACATCATGTTGCCTCATTTTCATTTTTGAATAAGAATTACATTTCATGCTATCATAATAGGGTGTGCAACAAAATTTGGAAATGATATTTCAATTTGTAGAGTAATTTGGGTGAGTGTAAAAAGTTTCAAACATGAGGCTTTATGTTTCCTCATGTTGTAATACACTATTTGAAAAATTTAATTTCCAATTAAATTTGGATTATTTGGTGTAACTTTTATTCAAATATAATGCAGTATATTCCCCATTTTCTTGAGCTTGCTTCATTTACATTTAATAAGTTTTGTCTTGTTTGTGAGATGTGATAAATTCAAGTTAAAAATTTTTTAAATTTTTGAGTGATTTATTTAAAAACATCCATTTATGCAAAACTTCAGAGTATATGATAAAAATATGCTAAGTAAGAGTGAAAAATTTGAATTAACTAAGTGGAACTTGAAAATTATTGTGTAAGGCCCAGTGTCTGTCTGCAGGGGGGCTGGGTGGGGTGCCCCAGGGAACAACTCTGCATCTCTTCTAGTTGATGAATTGGTTTGTAAATATGTAAATTTGAATATTTATTTGTACTGTGTTATTTTTACTGTAACACAAAGACATTGAATTTAATTGTGGTTTTAATTTTTAAAAAGCACTTGAGAAAAATATAGGGGAAAAGTTAAATTTAATATTGTGTATTATAAATACATTAATTTATTAGATATACATGAGCTAGTAAATTTACCAACACTTTTTTGACTATAAGCTGTTGAACCTGTGCTATGGACTTTCAAAAACCATCAAGTAAAATTACAAGGAATTTTAAATACCATATTTTTTATATACTTTGGTTGGGATCCATTTTTATTTTAACTTAACTTTGTGCAGGATTTTAAAATATGAATTAAAAGTAAGGGCATAATTCAGGCCCTCAGTGCCCTTTCTATTTGTGACCATACAGGTTATCAGTAGCATGGAACTATAATTGGATGTATTTCTTTGCCCATAAGCAGATTTCTTTAGTCAGAAAGCTGGTATCTTTTCTTGTAACAGCAGAAGATTAATTTGTTTCTAGTGTTATAATTTTTCTCAAACTATGATTTTATTTTTTCAGAAAAGTTTTATTCATATTTTTGACAAGTGGATTTCCAATTATACATGAATCAAAAATTCATTAATTTTTCAAATTTTCAGTTGTTAACGTGGATATCTTGTAGTTTTAATATATGGACAAAATTTAATTTGGGCAATATATATTGCTGAAATAATTTCTAGTGGTTTATCTTAACTTACAGAGTTTTACACAGTTTTACTCATCATGGTAAATCCAGTCATTATTTATATAATGTGACTTACATGGTCTAGAAATATTTCTTGTCTTGTATAAATACTGATTTCCTCCTGCATTATCTTCTTCCCTCTCAAACTTTATTTCTTTTTAATATTGCATAATCTTATACTACTTCTCTCATCTAAATTGGCTTACTTCAATCTCACATATATGACTTCAGCAGATCCCCAGGTTTGGTAGAGAAACCTTTTTTACTTTATCCCTCTCATAAAAAACATAATATCAGGGATAGGGAAAATTCACCTAATATTAACTTTGATAAACATTTCCACACTAATTTCAAAATCCTCTATGACCTACATGGCCCACCAGAAGACAAATTTTTAGTTGCTCCTGTTGGGGTTTGGCTTATGGTACATTATTCACCCTTATATATGGTTTGAAGCTAAATTATTACCCCAAGAGGATACTAACTGTCACCTGCTAATTAATATTTTGATTTTCTATCTTTCTCATTTTCTAGACACTATCTCCCAGTCACTTAAATCACTCTTCAACATAATTATTCTTCTTCCTGACTATAACACATCAATTCATATGGGCTGTCCTGTACAAGATATATTCAATCAAAAAAATCATTTATCTTCTATCTTCCCTTATTCCTTATTTACTATCAGACCTTACCATCCTATAAAAAAAATTTATTAAGAGGATTTAGCAAAAAATAAGGCTAAAGAAAGGTCATTTAGCAACTGTGAATCCTACAAATACAAGTAACTACAACAAAGTGGGTGGTAAAACTGGAAAAGGACTCTATTCTACCCATGACTTTCAGATGAAGCAAGGGAGGGAACAGTGGAGAAGAGAGAGAAATGGAAGGGATAAAGAGAATAGAGAGAAAAATATTTGGATATAAATAAAAAATAAACATACATGAAAGCAGGTCAATAAGAAACAGTGCACCTTACAAAAAAAAGTAACTGCAACAAAGCATGTGATAAAACTATAAGGTATCGAATTATGAGCTGCTGTGGTTAGAATTATAAGAGTAAGAAGAAAATAAAACAGAAAATAAAAGGAAAGAACTTGGAGAAAAGAATTTATTCTCCCCACAAAGTGCAAGGACTTTCAGATGTGGCCAAGGGGGAAGAAGTGGACAGGTGGGATAAATTGAAGGGTTAAATAAAATAGATAGAAAAATATTTGCATTGTGAAAAGTGGAACAACAGGAAGGTTCTTGATTATATGACAAATTATACTATCCAAAACAATAGAAAACAACATGAGATCAGAAAAAACTACTAATATAAAATACAGAGAAATAGAAAGGTTCACACTCAAATGCAGAATTCACACAAAAGGGATTTTTTTTTCAAAAATAAAATCTTTCCCCTGAAACTCTTCTTCTCATGATTCAAGTAGAAGTAGAGAAAAGAAAGTTCAGTTTGTAAAGTGGTACCACCACTGAGAAAAAAAATCAAGCCAAAACTATCTTATGAAGAAATTTGCTGGGATAAGGTAGAGGAAGCTCTAAAAATGGTTGGGCCATCAAAAGTGCTAATCTTTTGGGTGTTAGACCCAGCACAGAAAAAGAAAAATCTAGTTCTGATGTAGATAGTTCAATTAAGCTAAGCTGACTCATCATTAGATAGAATTTTACCTAATAAATTTCTTCTTTAAAGTCCATATTACAGGAAATATCTGCCCATTCTAGACCTAAAATGAAATTGGGATCAGCTGTGAAACCAAATGATTTAAATTCTGTTTTTTTCTAAGGCCTAGTAAATCAATGATTGTTCAAAATTTTATTTGCCATACACTCATTACCTCATGGTTAAACTGTGTTCAAAACCATGTAGGGGACACTTCAACAAATCTCAAGGCAGCAGAATGACTTGTTTTAAAAAAATTTATTATGTGGTTTCTTTGTTCCCAGTTTGGAATATAGAAAATTCTGAATGTTGAGAGAAGAAGTTGATAAAGTGTCTTTCACTTTTGGTATTGATAATCAACCTTTTAACTTCCCTTGAAATAAATAAAGAACAAATTGTATCTCTTCAAGATCATCTGAAAGAGTATATGAAATGTCTTAAAGAATTTTGGCCACATATTGACATCAAGCCTAATTTCCACTTAGACCAACATTTTCCTGAAGTTCTGCGACAATTTGGGCCAGCACCATCATCAGCAGCTTGGGCTCATGAGCATATAAATGGAATGTTGGGATCTATCTCACACAATAATAAAAAAGTATGTGCTCCTATATTCTTTTTGTTCCTCATAATTATTTACTTTAATATTTTTTATTTTAGATGAAATGGACAAAACCTTTATGAAAATGTTTATCTTGACTGGGAAGCTTCAATCTCTTCTTGAGAGGAATGACATTTGATTTGAAAACAAAATGAAAGATGTTTTTGATATTGAAAAAAAAAGACTTCAAAATCATCTGTTAATCTACTTCATTAAGAATATGTTTTATGGCTGGATTATTTAAACAAGATTGATGGTGAAAAGTGTTCTTCAAATATTTTTGAAAAAGATAAATTGACTGGTGCTCTAGAATTTCTTCCATCAAAAATTACTGATCTCCAATACTTTAACCTTGGTGGTAAATACTTCTCACTATACTCAAAACATCAAAGGAATGGGAATATTGAGATCAAATTATCAAAAGGCAACCAGGTTGGAGTGGTGTTAAGAGTGTGGGAGTCAAAGAAGTTCACAGATCAAATATTTATTCTAGTTGGATTGTATGATGCTATTGAAAAAAATAGAAAATTCTTTCTCAAAAGCAGGATTTAAAACATTTTGGTGCTACAATAGATGGTCTAAAAATGTTAATATTACTCATAAAGATATTATTGTACATGCTTCAAGAACTCTCAATCCAAGTGGCTTTGGTGGTGTTTTATCTGATACTGTCTGTATAATGTCATTAAGTAGTATAGCTGGTGCCTATTAATCACCTTTGTAATATCCATTATGAATTCAATATATGCCTTTTAGACACCAAAGTATGATCTATTGCCTGTTGGAAATTATGCAAAAAGCACTTTATGAAGAATTCAAATTGGTTGTAATGATTCAGCTATGAGCTATGTTTCATGATGAAAAATTGTCCCAGGAAAGTTCCAACACAGGTTTGACTCAGGTTAGACCACAGGTACTAAACAACAACTTGACTGCAAGTCGTCTAACTTTTGACCTGGTGTTTAGCTGAAGAGGAGAATAGAGTAAAGAAGGAAGAGAAAAATATGGTAAAGGTTCATAAACAGGAGAGTGACCCAGTGGTGGAGCATTTGGCTGATCTGACAAAACAGCTACACATTTTTGTTCAGGAGACTAAGAAGGCCAATAAGGCTCCTTCTCAGCCTAGAGATTTTGATAGGAGGGCTGGTAGGAGTGATCCTTGGGTCTGCTCTTATTGCAGCAGGAGGGGGCACATGTCCAATGATGGTTGGGCTCTGAAAAGTGATGTGTCAGAAGGAAAGGTGGAGTTTGACAGCAGTGTGTTCAAGTTCCCTAATGGTTCATTTTTGAAGCTTAGTGAGGGGCAGGCTCCTGTTGATTTGGTCAGGAGAAGTAATGGTATATTGGTCTCAATCAGAGGAGGTTAAAGTTTGAGGAGATTCCTGATCAGGGGATGTCTTCTGGTAAGGAAGATGATGATGTCAAGGTAAAAGGGAAGGAGGTTAATAAGTTCTCTTTTTCTACTTCCTTTGATGGATTGGAGTAGTATTCTTGTGGTGGGTAGTCAAGCATTGAATGCTTGGCTGGTGTCTATGATGTAAAGGCTGGAAAGGTGGGAAGGCCTAAGAGCAGTTCTCAGGCCCAATAAAAGCCTAAGGCTTCAAAGGTGGATCCTAAGCTGAGTGCAGCTTGGAGGAAGTACAGCAAAGAGGAGCTGTACAAGATGCAGAAGGGGATTTCTAATATGGCCCCCCTAGTTTTGGTGCATTGGAAATGAATAGTGAGCCAATGCCTATGGATGTTGATTCTGACTCTGAGTAGGATGTCCCTTTGGCTTCATTGTCAAATCCTGCTGAAGTTAGAGGTGCTGGTGAGGGATCTAGTTTGATTCCTGTTGATGGTAAATCTGTTGGTGGTTCTGGTCCTCAGGAGATTTCTAGGACTAAGGTAGTGAAGCCAAGGGCACACTTTGAGAGGACATTATTTTCTAGCCAATCTAATACTATGGACTCTATTCTTGAAATGATGAATAAGGGTCAGGTTTCCCTTTCTTATGGGTAATTTTATGCTATCAGTCCTGGATTGGCTGATAGACAAAAAAGTTGTTGACCAGGAGAAGGGTTTCTTCTGGGGAGGTGGAATACATTTGTGATTCTGCTGAGAAGTTTGGTGAGGGGTTGGAGACTCATTTTTATGAACCTCTGCGATATGTCAATGTCACTCTGAATGGCAGGGAGGCTAGGAAATCGGTTAATTTATGCTCTCAGATTAACCTGATCTCTTTGTATGAGGCTACTCATCTGGGCTTCCCCATCAAGACAGGAATTGGTTGAAATTTAAGAGGGATTGGTGTCCATATCACTGTGTTGATTGGGACAGCTGAATTTGTGAAGCTGGATGTTAATGGAGCCTCAGGGAAGGTTCATTTTTACATTTCCAAAGGAAATGTAAAAGCTTTTTTGGGTGGACCATTCTTGATGGATTTTCAAGCAAGAATTGGTTATCAGTTTGATATGGGAATCAGTTTGGAGTTGACTGGTGAAGATTAAAGGAGGCTTCACATAAGGTTATCATCTCCAGGAGATGATGGTTGGGAGACCAGGCCTGGCTTTTCTTCAATGTGCCAGTGCATGGATTGTTGTAGAAGAAGAAGGGAAGTGGGTGCCGCCTCTGGTTTTTTGGAGTGTGTCTCAGGCTCTAGTGAGTGTCTGTCTTTTTCTGAGTAATAAGGGCTGATTGCCCTAGTACTACAGCCTCTCCCCAAGATGAGGAAATCTCAGGTTGTAGTAGGTCAGCTTCCTTGGAGATATACCAAGTGGAATTTCAACTTTCTCTTTTTAATGTTTCTCTTCTCTGCAATTATTCTTCATGTTTTTTTTCAAGTATCTGTTCTCTCTCAATATTTTCAATTATTTTTAATTCAACTTCAAAAAAGAAGATTGGCTATATATCTTTATTTAAAGATATGCGGAAAAGCTGTGTATTGGTGATATTGGGGTCTAAAAGTAAGTCCTCCCAATTGTGCACCGCTAGGGTTTCTTCTATGCCTTTCAAAAAACATTACCTTAGTCACGTCTGTGAGCATTGGGAAACCCCTGGTTATTTTTGAAGGATGGATGAAAACTCATAAAGAGAAAATAAAAATTTCAAGATAAATGAACAAAAGCAAGAAAAAAATCTGAAGATAATCAAAAAAGGAGAAAAGAATTATTTTCATGAAGATCAGCAAAATCAATTTTTAGGCCTCCAGCATGAGGTTAAACTGCATAATCTATTGAAGAAAGAAGTTTGTCAAGATCAATTTTTGGGCCTCCAGCATGAGGATAAACTGCATAATTTTAGAAGATGTGATTCAGAAGATGAATCAAGATTTGAAGATTTGGAAGATGGAGGTGAGGATGAAGATGTGGAATTGAGGAAAAGTTGTGGAGTGGTGAGATTGGGGTCTAAAAGTAAGTCCTTCCAATTTTTCACCGCTAGGGTTTCTTCTACACCTTAGAAAAACATTACCTAGGCCACACATGTGAGCAATGGGGAATCTCTTGGTTTTTGTTCTAGGTCTGGTGGCGAAGATGTTCAGAAGATCCCTCAAGTTGATGGTGGAGCCACAAAGTACAAGTAGGTGGTGCAGAAGATTAGGCCTCTCAATGGGCTTATGCCCTTAGGTTTGAATCCTCCTTTGAAGAGACCTCTCTTTCAAGAGATCTGTACTGTAATCCTCTGGTGAAGGATCCTCCTGATTTTGTGGAAACCACTCAGGTGACTGTGGAAAGGTTGAAAGTTGTTAAATTTGGTCCTGATAGGTGGTTGTCTGATGAGGAAATGAAGTTGTTTTTGCGCATTATTGGGCTCAGGGAGAAAGCAGTGGCATTTGTTGAAGAGGAACAGGGTGTGTTAAAACACTCTTATGGGGAACCTTACTTTATTCCTGTGTTTTGTCATGAACCTTGGCAAATCAAACCTATTCTAATTACAGCTGCTATTAGGGATTATTTTGTGGAGATGTTTATGGAAAGAGTCAGGAAAGGATTGTATGAAAAATTAACTTCTAGTTACTCAAGTTTGGTTTTCTGTGTTAAGAAGCAGAATGGGAAAGTGAGGTTGGTGAATGATCTTAGGGCCTTGAATAGAGTCACTATCAAGGATGCGGGGATGCTTCCAAGTGTGTAGAACTTTGTGGAAGCTTTTGCTGGAAGGGTTTGTTATGTTTTGGGTGAGATTATGGGTGTTTATGATGAAAGAGAACTTCATACCAATTCACAGCCACTCACAACATTTGAGACTCCTCTGGGAAGATTTAAGCTCACTAAGCTTCCTCAAGGAGCAACTAATTCAGTAGCAGTATATCAAGTTCAAATGGCTTGGATTTTACAGGATGAGGTTACGACTCATGCTGGTATTTTTATTGATAAAAGTGGAATGAAAGGACCCTCCACTTATTATGGAAATGAGGTGCTGTAGGAGAACCCAGTTATAAGGAGATTTGTTTGGGAATATGCAATTACTCTAGAGAGACTATTGTTTAAAATTGAAGAGGCTTGTTTGACCATTTCTGGGTCAAATTTTTGTTGTTGTGATCCTGCTCTGGAAAATCTGGGTCATGTTGTATGCAAGGAGGGAAGAATTATGGTAAAGAAGAAGGTTAATAAAATTAAGTCATGGAAAGGGCCCAAAAATACTACTGAAGTTAGGGGAGTTTCAAGAGTTTGTGTGTATGTCAAGCTTTTTATGAAAGAATTTTCTTTGTTGGCTTCACTTTTAAGAAGGTTAACCAGAAAGATGCAAAGTGGGAATGGACTGAATAGTGTTAAGAGGCTTTTCAGAAGTTGATTAAGGTGGTAGGTGAAGATATTACTCTTCACAAGTTGTATTATTGAAGGGAAGCTGGAAAAATTTATCTGGCGGTGAACTTAAGTTATATTGCTACTGGTGCTGTTTTGTCTCAGGAAAAAAAAGCTGGGAAGGTCAGGCCAGTAAGGTATGAGTCTGTGGTTTTTAATGATGTTGAATCTAGGTATTCTCATCCAAATTTGGAATTGTGTGGTGTAGCAAAAAATTTGAAGAAGCCACAAACCGTTTTGTGGGGACAGAATTTTGAGTTGCAGGTGGACACAAAATCTCTGGTTCAAATGATCAATACACCTAGTCTTAAAAATTCTCCAATGCCTAGATGGGTGGCTTTTATTCAACATTTTTCTTTGACCTGGTGCAAAAGCCAGGTAAAACTTTTACAATGCGAGATGGATTATCAAGAAGACCACCCACAGATGAAGATTCTGATTCTGAAGAATTTGATGAAGATGTTCCAGTGGTTAGGGGTAGCACAAAGGGTGCTGAAGATTTTTCTCTCCTCCCCCATGAGGCTATACTGGATTATCATTCTCTCCTCCCCCATGAGGCTAAACTGGATGATTGTTCTTTTCTCCGCCATGAGGCTAAACTGGATGAATGTTCTCTCCTCCACCAAGAGGTTAAACTGGCTGGTTCTGATCTTGATTCTTGTGATCAGGATGATTTTTTGATAAAGGTGGGGCATTTTTTTTGGATGGCTCAAGATTTGATAATGGTGTTTCTGTTGGTGAACTGGATTTTCTAAAGATTCAGTGGAAGAAAACAGATGTACCGAAATTGAGGGATTGGTTTCCTGGTTGGGAAGGTTGTGTTTCCCATGTGTACAATGGTTATTTTAATTACAGGTTTGTACCCTTTTATGTGGTTTTATTGGATTTTGAAGATGAGACCTGGGGTCAGACTGGGTTTTTTTTATTATGGTTGAATATCTGTTAACCTTGTAGAGGCCAGATATTTGTGATGATGATAGTTAGGTGGCAATCAAGAAGAAGAGTCCTGGCTTCTATGTTTCAGGAAGGAGTTTTATGAGGAGGAGACATCCAAATCCTCAAGTGGTGGTGACTTAGAAGAAGGGTCAAGAGGTGGTGTTGAAGTCTTTGTATGAAGACCTTGGTCATAGAGGCTTTGGGGAGACTTATAGAAGAATAACTGATAGATTTTGGTGGCCAGGTATGAAGTTGGCTGTTCAGGGCTGGGTTCAATCTTTTGAAGAATGTCAAAGAAGAAGTCACTTTAAAGCTAAAGAGATTGGCCATGCTACTGGTGAATAAACTATGTTTTAAAGAGTCAGTCTGGATGCTGTCCATATCAAAGAGGGCAGGTATAAATACATGATTGTTTCCAGGGATGATTTGTCTGTTTGGGTTGAGGCAGTGCCTCTGGTAAATTTGACTTCCAAGAATGTGGCAGAATTTTCTAAGAAGGAATGGGTATTTAGGTATGGGTTGATGAAGTTGGTGACTGTTGATGGTGAGCCAGAGTTTGAAGCTGAATTTAAAGAAGCTGTGGCAAGTCTTGGCTATTAAGTCAGAGTGTCTACACCTTATTATCCTGAATCTGAATTAATTGTTGAAAGAGGCCATCAAGTTATCAAGAATGCTTTGGTGAAAATGTCTGGAGATAGTGCTGAAAAATGGAGGCATTATTTACCCTTGGTGTTATTTTTTCAGTGTATCTAGTATATAAGTATGATTTAACAGTATTTATTAGTGGTCCTACTACTTATTGTTTAATGATTTAGTGATTAAACCTCAGGGAAAGACTAATAAAATAGTTATTCACAAATAAAACTCACTATACTTGGATTTAAATGTGTGCTAGTGGTGGAAAATAGATGATAATAATATAGTTATAGCTTATATAAAGATAATATCAATTTATAAAAGGCTTTATAATATATCTCTGAATAATAATAATTGTTTTATAATGTTTTTTTGAATTTTAGTAAGTAAGTGATGTCTAATAGCCATCAAAATCCTCCCTTACTTATACCAAAATCTACTGGAGTGCACAGACCTTCAATCCAGATGATGTCACTGCTACTCCCAGCAATTAAAGCACTGTGAGGGCCCATCACCTCCCCATGGCGTCCACTTAAAGCATATTCAACACCCAGACCTCCAGTAAGGACCCTCCATCACAATTAATGATAACACAGACCCATACCATAAATAGAAAATCCAGATAAAAGCTGTCACTAGACGACCTACGCACAAAGGTTAAGGGTGTTCCTGGAAGTGAGATGGAGGGAGGAGTTTAGAAACTTTTTTGATGCACAGAGGAAATGTTCGAGAAAGTGATTCGAAGATTACTCAAAGAAAGAGCTACTGCTTTGAGATATGTTTGAGAAGAACTCTAATATAATTTAAAGGTAATATTAAAATTCTTAAAATCTCACGAAGGGTTGGAAACTCAATAATCAAATATTTAGGATTTAGAAATGATTACTGATAGAATAAGGAAAGATACAATAATAATGATTTAACTTAAAGCTTTACCACTATTAACTATATATACGTTTTATAATTTAATTCTAAAGAATGTCGAACCAAAATCCCAACCCCTTTTATATTCTTTACTCCTCCTCGCATTGACCTCATACCCATCCACTATTCCGCACACCACAGACCATTAAAAAATACATCCATTACACCTGGACCCTGCTCACTAACATCTGTTAACCCTTTAATCCTCCACTATCCATTCCGTCCATGCTCACTACCCCTTTTAATAATTCACAGACATTTAATAAACCTTTTAGTGTACTATTACATTGACTATTGCGCTGTGCATTGCTTATTGAGGAAAAGACTGAGACACACTATTGAGAGATTGACTAATTTAGATTTAGAGTTTTAGGCTAGTGCAGTTGAAGAATGAGTACACAAAGGAAAGTCGCAGTTGCTATGGAGAATTGCTTTCTGCGCTTTGAGTATGGATTTAGACCTCTGTATTATTGATTTAATGAGCTGCTTTTGCCTCGAGTGTCACGTGGCGCATGACAAAAGTGGATACCATAAAGAAACAGGTAAAATAACTCATCCAAAGAGGATATAATGAAAACCAAATCATATAAAGGAAACAAATGAAATCTTAAAGCCCCCAATAACATCCCCAAGCATCCATATTAGCCCAGAAATGACCTCCCAACCCATAAATCCATGAATATCCATCCAAGGAAGCAGACTAAGTTGTCCAAACTGAGTTTATGTGCCTGAAATAGATGTATATGCTTCTGTAGGCATTGTGAGTCCACTGGCTATGTCCATATGACCTAAAATAAGCAGAAAAACTAAGTTTATAGGCTATTAAGAGGCTAAAACCCACTTATATACCTAAATATACATAATATACTGCATATTTCACTGAATATGAGATTTATGTATGTCAATAATTACTTAATATCACTTAAGATAAGTATTTTATGACTCCATTAACACCTTAATAAGTATTATTAAGCTATGGATAAGCTATTTAAACTACTATAATTTATTTGATAGAGTATTAATTATATATATATGTAATATAATCATATATATTATTGTTTTAACCTTATTTTTAAGATATAATCTTAATGTGCTTAAGGTTATCTTATTTTAAGTATAAGAAATACTCATTCCTAGGGATATCTAGGCTGACACTCCCTCACCCAAAAAAAAAATAAAAAAAATGTTAAGACATTTTAATTAAAAGTAAGGAGTGAATAGAAATTTTTTTTAAATTTTCTATGATACATATACTGAATAAACAGTATTATTTTGATTTAAATTTATTCAAGAGATTTTTTAGATCAGAGATTTCATTTTCAGGAATCCACTGGTCATATTCACTTGATTTTTTTTTAAATCTTAATTGATACTCAACTCCCTTTTCTTTAGTAAGGTGTCTCTTTTTAAGTATCTTTTCAATTTCTGCCTTTTCAACTATTTCTTCAGGTTGCTGTTTATGCCTTCCTGATATTCTTTGAAATAGAGCAGTTACATTAGAATGGTATGGTTTTATAAGAGAAATAGGAAATACTGGATTTTTTCTATCATATGGTGCATATAGAATAACCTCAAAAGCATTGTTACCAACCATTTTTTTAACTACAAATGGTCCAATAAATGGATCCTTCAATTTAACATTACCATTTAAATTGAAATGTAGTGTATAAATAAGGGCTTCATCACCCTCTTTGAAAATTTTTTCATTATGGGCTTTATCCCATCTTTTCTTCTCATACTTAAACACCTTATTTATACATTCTTGAGCATGTTTTCTGCATAATTCTTTCATTTGAAGAAAAGATTTATTACCTGGATGGATATCCAATCCAGGTAATTTATTAAGAGTTTTAGAAGGGGTATTAGGTACATAACCCAACCATAACTCAAATGGCTTTTTGCCAGTGACAGAATGTACTGTACTATTGTATGCAAATTCTAAACCTGGGATAAGGGTTACCCAATCATGCCTGAATTTGTCATTGTCTCTAAAGTTAAGACCAAAAGCACAATATCTTCTTATCATATCTTCTAAAGTTTGTATCATTCTTTCTGCTAGCCCATCAGTTTGTGGATGGTGTGCTGTAGAAAGTTTTAATTGACACCCTGAAACATCTATAAGTGATGTCCAGAACTCAGAAGTAAGTTTAGGATCTCTATCATAAACTATTTCTATGGGGAAACCTGCTATATTTAACATTTGTGTCCACCATAAAAAAGCTAAGTCCTTTGCAGAAACCTCTTTGTGGGTAGGAATAAATTTAAACAACTTTGTAAATCTATCAACAATTACCCAGCAGGAGTTATAACTCTTATGCCCTGCTATTGGAAAACCTGTTACAAAGTCCATGTTAATTATTTCCCATGGAGCTTTTGGTTGCTCAATTTGTTGTAATAAACCAGCTCTTTTGCCTGTTAATCTTTTAAATTTTTGAAAAGAATCACATGTCTCAACATATTTTTGAACATCCTCAGACATGTTAATCCACCAAGCTGTGTTTTTTACTCTGGTTAATGTTTTATGGTAGTCAAAATGACCTGCTAAGATATCATCATGACATATACTTAACATTAACTCCTTCATTGAAGGGGAAATTACAATTACATTACTTAATTTTTTACTGTAATATATAAAACCATCCTCAATGGAAATTTTCCTTTTTCTAATGCCTCTTTATACTTATTTGGTAATGTTTTTATTAAAACATTCATTGAAGCATTAGATGGATCATTTAATATTGTAGTGAGTTTACTCAAGTCAGGATCTGAAGCATACATATCAAGAATTGATTGCATAAATTCATCCTCAATATCTACAATATAAATGCCATAAATTTTAATAATCTCTGATTCAGGAACATAAGCAGGATTATCATCATTATTAGGCAGAGGTACTCTAGATAAAAAATCTACATTAGAGTGTAAGGTTCCTGCTCTATGTGTAATAGTCATCCGTCCTCTGTATTCTTGTACAGCTAATTGCCATCTAAACATGTGTCTATTAGGAGTTTTCATGTTTAAGAGTGACTTAACTGCACTACAGTCAGTTATTAACTCAAATTTTTGGTCTTCAAGGTAATAATGTAGCTTCTCAAGAGCCCATAATACTGCCAAACATTCAAGTTGAGTAGCACGATATTTCAATTCACTACTTCTTAGAGTATGTGAAATATAGCAAGTTACTACTTCTGACATTTTTCCTTCAATAAGTTGTTTTTGATTCAAAGCAGCACCCAAACCAATAAAACTTGCATCTGTATATAATACAAAAGGTAATTGGAAATATGGTAATCCCAAGATAGGAGCTGTCATCAAACATTCTTTCAATCAAAATCCTTTTATCTTTCATTATTCCAAATGAAAGCTTCTGATTTATTTATCAGTGTGGTCAATGGTGCAGCAATTAACTGGTAGTTTTTTATATATTTTCTATAATAACCACACAT
Source organism: Hemileia vastatrix (assembly GCA_030280995.1). Taxonomy (NCBI): domain Eukaryota; kingdom Fungi; phylum Basidiomycota; class Pucciniomycetes; order Pucciniales; family Zaghouaniaceae; genus Hemileia; species Hemileia vastatrix. The sequence continues at coordinate 247,466 of JASXTE010000010.1, read as the reverse complement.
ACCAAGAAAAGATTGTACATCCTTTACATTTTGAGGAATGCCAATATTCTTTATTGAAGCCACCTTATTTTGGTCTACACATATTTGTAAGCCAGATACAATATGACCAAGCATTTTTAAAGATTCAAACCCAAATTTACATTTTTTCAATTCAAGGGTCATTTTTATTTCATCCATTTTTTGAAATACCTTCTTTAAATGTATAAAGTGTTCATCATATGTCTTTGAGAACACTATAATGTCATCAATGTATACCATTAACCATCCTTTAATCATTTCATTATGGAATGTTATATCCATTAGCTTCTGAAATACTGATGGAGCATTTTTTGGTCCAAATGGCATCCTGACATATTTATAAACTCCCATGTGTGTTGTTATCAACAAAAATTTCTGTGAATTTTTTTCAACAGGAATTTGATGGTACCCTTTATTTCCATCTAAGCAACTTATATACTTAGCACCTTAAAGGGTAGCATGTATAGAGGCAATCCTTGGCAAGGGATAAATATCATCTACTGTAAATTTATTTAATGCTCTATAATCACCGCACAGTCTTGCTTTATCTTGTTCATAAGAAATCAGCACTAGTGTTATTACACAATATTTTGGTGTAGTTTCAACCTTTTCAAGAATGTTCATTTTTAATAACATCTTAATATTATCCTCTATGTCTTTCCTCTTCATTGGTGAAGCAGGGTATGGTTTCTTTTTAAAACTAGCAGGAATATTATCGATATCACAGGTTAAACTAATCTTCATTCCATGATCTTTTACAAGGCCAAGTTCATTTGTACCATGTTCAAAAGCCACTGGAAATGCTTTAATTAAGTGCAAAATATTATTTTTCTCAGCTTTACTTATCTGAGTGTCAATTGATGCTTTTGAAATTTCTGTTTCCAGAAGTTCCATCTCATTGGATTCTCTTCCTTTGCACGGAATATTTGTTACTAACTCAATGTGTAAGACTTTTTTAAAAGAATTTTTTTTTAATTTCCTTTTACCATTCATTCCAATTGTAAAATTGTTATTATCAGGGTCTAATTTCACACCAAAATTAGTCAGAATATCATTTCCAATGATAAAACAGTTACTACAGTTAGTATTATCCATTACTACAAAGTCACAAGTTACTCTTACATAACCATGTTGATGTTTAAAGAAAACAGCAGCTTTGTATCTACCAATGGGATGTAGTACTGATCAAAAACCTCTCCAATTTTTACTTTGAAGGGGTTCAAACTCAGACTTATATTCACTATCAATTTTCTGCAATGTATTAGTAGAAACAACAGAACCAGCAGCTCCTGTGTCTAATACTATATTAATATTTTCACCAGAAATGTTAGCTGGAACCGTGATAGATGTCATTCTAAAGTTATCAGCTTGTATATCTTTAATGATTTAACCATCCTCAAAATTCATTAAAGATTCATTTGAGTCCATATTTAATATTGGATTGTCAAAGATGGACAAATCATCTTCCAACATACAAACTTCATTTTCATAACCATATGAGATATTGATGTCATAATCACTTGATTCTTTACTTTTTTCAGTTTCAGTTTCAGATTCACATTGATTTTCAACAATATTTATATTCTTCTCACATTTGTGACCCTTAACCCAAGGTTTGTTACACTTATAACAAGTATTAGTTTCAAAATTTTTCTGGGTACTACAGGTGCAGTAGGTTTTTTCTGCTTCTCATGAAGTGTTTTTGAATTCTGATTTTTAACAGGTTCAACATTTTTTTATAAGTGGAATACCTTTCTTCATACTTATGGTTTAGTAATATTTCATTGCAAATATTTACTAATTCAGAATATTCAGTAACATTAATTGTTCTAGCTACAACAATATCTCTGACAGATATAGGTAATTTATATATTATCTTATCTTTCCATAAGTTAAAATCCATGTTAGGCTCAATGGCTTTTAATATTTTATTTAAATTCAATAAAAATACCATAGGTTTGTCACCATTCAACGGATTGTACCTAGTTTTCTCATAAAGTCTCTGCTGAGTGAGTCTGAGTTTAGAACCTCCAAATAGTTTTTCAATTAGTTGTTTCCATTCAGCCTAAGAGTAATCTTTACCCTCATTCAAAACAGCTTCAAACCATAATAAAGCAACATCCTTAAATAAAGAGATCAATTTTGAATATATTTCTTCATCTGGTAACTTATATGAGAATTTTAAGTTGTAAAATCTTTGGATAAAATGTTGCCAATCAGAGCTGGCTTTCCCACCATAAGTTGGGTACTGATCTATCTTAGGCCAGTTCTTCTGATTGGATTTTATTTCACCAATCTTAGGTAAATTCAATAACTCATTTACTCTTGATAAATGGTCTTGTAATTCTTCCTGTATGGATTTTTGACTTAAATTTTCAGATTTGACACTACCACCAGATGGTTTTAGTTGTGGTGGTATAGGGATGGAATTAGATTCACTTTTGCCAATGAAAGGATTATTATTATACTGAATATAATTATGATTGTCCTGGTTCATTAGTAGATTGGCAGTTTCAAGCTCAACTTTAGTCAATCTTTGCAGCAGCTCAGATACACTTTGATTTGTCTGGGCAAAAGATAACTTAGTTCTTGATTCAGTTTTCAATAAATGTGTTTCATACAATTTTTCCAACTCACAGAATTTGTTTGAAAGTTCATTATATTTATTACTTAATGAATCATATTTAAGAGTTAGAGACAAATTTTCATTTTCTAATTCTTTATTACGTGTTGCCAGTTGAGAAATATTTAATGTTAAAGATGAAATTGTATCACTTGTGAGCTTAACTGTTTGTTCCTCACAAGAAGTCATTCTATTCAACAATGCTGAAACAATTCTATGGATAGTTGGATTATTATTAAAATACTCCATGTCTTTTTTCTCAATTCTCTCACCCTCTTGTGAACTTCTCATCTCACTAGTAAGTGGTGGCAACTGAGGATTAACTGTATTATAAATACTACTGTTGTTATTGACAAAAGACAAGTCAGGTGTATCTACATTAAAACCTTATTCTCTTAAGTCCTCCTCTATTTTCTGCACAGATTTGACATCAATAATATTACCTACATTAGGGGGTGTCAGTTCTGGCAAATCCGCACTTACAAATCCACACTTAAATTTGACCAAATCCGCACTTAAATAAGTGCGGATTTCCAAAACACACTAGCCCCAATACTGGTGGATTTCAAAATGAAATAAGTCACTTATTTCACTCAAATCCGCACTTTCTCAACCAAAAGTGCTGATTTCACCATCAAGTCCCATTTCACTGATTTGTCAGCATCATCCCATTCATACGCAGCACTCCGCAGAATAACACTTCATAACTCAAAACATCGTACATCACTTACATCTTCATATCATATCATATAAGAGTTATGCCTTCCTCACTTTCAAATCGTGATAAATTACATAAAGCAATGACTTTCATGGCTCTTGAACTGCTCTTGGACTCTGATTGCGATTCTGATTCTGATCTAGAAGAAGATTTTGTCTTTTTATCAAAAATGGCCACGAAACGTTACCTTCTTCCCAGAAAGCCTCAAGTACTTCATATCCCCAAGTACACCATCCAAACACTTCTTAACCTATCTACACCCAGTTTTAGACAGCTGTTCAGGACTTCTCAGGAATGTTTCCTTAAATTGCTTGAGCTTATTCAGGATCATCCCATATTTCACAATAATTCTCAAAAAGAACAACGACATCCTTCAATTCAATTGGCCATCACACTATGTCGTTTGGGTTCAAATGGTAATGGAGCCGCTTTGAAACGTTTAGAAAATGTCTTTGATTTAGGGTATGGTTCAGTTAACACTTATACCAAACGATGTATCACTGCCATCAACTCCTTGGAATCTCAACTTCTCACCTGGCCAACAAAAATGAAATCGCATATTTTCAGCAAACGCATATTTTTTCAGTCACTCTCTTTTTTTTCTTCACTCATATCCGTTTTCTCCTCTCTTCCTACATCACTCAATCAATTTCACTTATATTTCTTTTTTCTCAACTCATCTCTCCAGGTAAGTCATTTTATTCTTTTTAAACAGAGTGTGAAAATAGGAGGATGAACTCTGTTCTTCGGGCGAAGAACAGAGTTCACTTCCATTCACTTATATTTCTTTTTTCTCAACTCATCTCTCCAGGTAAGTCATTTTATTCTTTTTAAACAGAGTGTGAAAATAGGAGGATGAACTCTGTTCTTCGGGCGAAGAACAGAGTTCACTTCCATTCACTTATATTTCTTTTTTCTCAACTCATCTCTCCAGGTAAGTCATTTTATTCTTTTTAAACAGAGTGTGAAAATAGGAGGATGAACTCTGTTCTTCGGGCGAAGAACAGAGTTCACTTCCATTCACTTATATTTCTTTTTTCTCAACTCATCTCTCCAGGTAAGTCATTTTATTCTTTTTAAACAGAGTGTGAAAATAGGAGGATGAACTCTGTTCTTCGGACGAAGAACAGAGTTCACTTCCATAAAATATTAGCTGAAAATGTAAAATTATTGTTTTTCCATCAAAGAAAATTCTTTAAAATTTTTTGTATTATTACATGATTGAGTTCTAATGCAGCGAGCATGTTGTTAGAGCATTATTGCCCCTCTTAGTAACTCAATCAAGTAATATATACAAAAAAATAACCAAATATTTAATATTCTTCCATAAATTTTTAATAAATAAATATGATATTTCAATTTATGAAATTAAAGTAATGGGCCCACGACCTTGTGTTGTATAAATGGTAATCATGATAACATTAATTTGTTTCATGGGGTTCCTCTAGCCTATACCTGTGGAAAGTCCCAAACCTAGTTTCTAGACTTGATCTGCATTTTGGCTTAAGGAATTGTCATTACTTTAAAAGTAGTATACTTGACATATCTTATTTATATATTAATTAATTTATGTAATTATATTAAATTTTGATGACTTTCACCCTTTACTTCAATAAAATGCAGGGGAGGGTATTGCCAATTTTTTAAATCTGACATGTGAAATTGATGACTTAGAAAAATTTGGTGGTACCCACCCCTTGTTTCAATAAAATGCAGGGGAGGGTATTGCCAATTTTTTAAATCTGACATGTGAAATTGATGACTTAGAAAAATTTGGTGGTACCCACCCCTTGTTTCAATAAAATGCAGGGGAGGGCATTGCCAATTTTTTAAATCTGACATGTGAAATTGATGACTTAGAAAAATTTAGATAAGCAAACTTATTGACTAGAAAGTAAAGATAGAAAATTTTTATTATACATTCAAATTTTTGTCAAAAATAACGTACTATATTCTTTTCCTTTTATAAGTCAGCATATAAGAAAATATTACCAAAATTAAATTAACTAGAAAAACAATTTATCAATTGAAAAGGTCAAGTAATTTTTTAATGTCCTCATAAGATTGGCCATTTTTAACACATTCCATAATGAAATCTTTTTTTTTAAAACTCTCTTGTTTTTCCAATTCACAAGTAGCCATTTCTCTTTGAAATTGACGGTCATTTACTCTTTCCATCTGCTCTACCTCAAATTTTTTTTCTTCCAAATCTAAGGCTTGCTGATCTTTCCTTAGCATATGATCAAACTTCATCTTCTCAAAGTCAAGGGCATTATTTGCAATAGTTGATTTCGCTGAGAAAATTAAATTGAAATAAATAAATAAATGAGTTAATGATTAAGATATATAGTAAACAAAACTTACTTATATCTTGATCTTCTTCAAGTAAAGGTGTGTTGGGAGGATTATAGGAAGGTTTGGATCCAGAGGGTATATGCTTAGTAGTATCGTGTAGAAACCAAGGGTTTACATCAACTCGGGTGCCAAAAAGATTATCCATTTCCTCATAGAAAGGACACATGACATTGAGCTTTTTGGAAACAGTAGTAGTTCCAATCTCCAAATCATCATCGTCAATACCAAATCCAGTTTCATTTGCAGCATGATGAGCCTTTTTATATTTTGATTGGTAACTCTTAAATCTCTCCTTCATTTGTTTAGGATTGATATCGATTCTCTCCCTTGTTTTCTTCCTTACTTCATTGGCCATCAATAAGTAGCCATTAACCTTTGAAGAAGGTGGACATCCAATACGAGTGGACTTTTCACATCCAAAACATGCTTCAAAATTTTATTTTATTTTAAGGAAGTTGATTATGATGAGATAATCATCCTTTTTAAGCTGACCTGAACCTGACTTTGATTTTTCAGGTGTAGGGCTTGCTTTACGAGGGGACTTTGGTGACGAAGCAGATTTTTGAGTTACCTTTTGAGATTTGGAATGTCTGGGAGGCATTATGAAACTGGCACATAACAAGAAAAAAGATTAAAAAGTAGAAGAAATAAGTAAAAAAGAATGTAAACATGCCTGGTCAAAATATTGAAAATGTCAGGAAGGGGTGTGTGCCGATGATTGATGGGTAGGTAGCGAGGAAGGTCAGTGTGTCACATGTGACAGGGATGGGGTAAGAAAGGAAGGGATGTTTTGTGGCCAAAATGTGGTTGTGAAAAAAAACGGGAAAAAAGTGCTGATTTGAGGTCATAACTGACACCCTTTTTTGAAATAAGTGACTTTTTTGCAAAATTTAAGTGCTGATTTGGTTTGAAATCCGCACTTAATTTAAGTGCGGATTTGCCAGAACTGACACCCCCTATTGTAATTATCAGTATTGTGTTCAATCTGAGAGGGTAATCTACTTACCACAGGATTTGTGTGAGACCTGATTTTTGGCGCCTTTGTTTTCCCTTTTAGGGGTGAACTGAGGAAGTCTGATGTGGAGGAGGATCCTTGTTGCAGTTGTGACTGACCATTTTTGATGGAACCAATCCCACTTCCATTTGTCTACCAGTATTTTCTCCTGAGAGTGATGTGATACTCCTGGGGTAGGGGGTTGCTGACTTGGCTGGCCTCCCTTTAGCTCTTCCAGTGATTGGTTCATCTGCTGGAATCCTACCTTGAAATTGTTCTGTAATTGCTCTACCTCCTTGAGTATGAGAGACTTTGATTCCTCTAACTTCAGGACCTGTTTTGCCAGATGTGATAGTTAATCCTGTAGAGGAGGAGACATCTTTTTTATGGTAATCTTTTTTAAGAGGGCGTCTTTTTCCTCTATGCTCATTTGCTCTGCCTGGGGGTATGACTGACCCTCCATGGTTATGTCCTGAAACAATGTTATTGTTAGCTTTAGACCTGGTATTATAAGCAGGCGTTTCTCTTGCATTGTCCTGGGGAGCACTCATACTGATAAAAATAACAATATAACACGTCTACAGAAAGGAAAACCTATTGGAAATAGTAGATCAAAAGTATTAGCAATTTTATTACTAATAAAAAGCACAGGAGCTTACCCTGAATTTAAATCTTTATTTATTTAAATAAAATGTAATAAAAATTCAAAAAAATCTGTTAAAAATAAAATAATAAGTTTAAATAGACCTTTATAAGGGTGAATAAATAGCTTACTAAGCTATAAACAAATGCCAATTTAATTGGGTGTTATATTGGTGACCAAATACCAAGTGAAATTGGGTTTATATTGGGTACAGTTACTACTGTAAATACCTAATTTTTATTATAAAAATTAGTAAAATTATTATAAGGGTTCTTTTCTGCAATCACTGAGTTATGATGACCCACTAATATGCAGCAGATCTAAATATTTGGTTAGTTTGAGCTATACTAAAGTAAAAATCACATCCCAAGGCTTATACTAAATAATAAGTAAAACACTAAGGAAAGACCCCCAATTGTCAGTGTATCTAGTATTTAAGTATGATTTAATAGTATTTATTAATGGTCCTACTACTTATTGTTAAATGATTTAGTGATTAAACCTCAGGGGAAGACTAATAGAATAGTTATTCTCAAATAAAACTCACAATACTTGGATTTAAATGCATGCTAGTGGTTGAAAATAGATGAATATAATATAGTTATAGCTTATATAACGATAATATCAATTAATAAAAGGCTTTATAATGTATCTCTGAATAATAATAATTGTTTTATAATGTTTATTTGAATTTTAGTGAGTAAGTGATGTCTAATAACCATCAAAATCCTCCCTTACTTATACCAAAATCCACTGGAGTGCACAGACATTCAATCCAGATGATGTCACTGCTATCCCCAGCAATTACAGCACTGTGAGGGCCCATAACCTCCTCATGGCTTCAACTTCAAGCAGATTCAACACCCAGACCTCCAGTAAGGACCCTCCATCACAATTAATAATAACACAGACCCATACCATAAATAGAAAATCCAGATAAAAGCGGATACCATAAAGAAACAGGTAAAATAACTCATCAAAAGAGGATATAATGAAACCCAAAGCATATAAAGTAAACAAATGAAATTTTCAAGCCCCCAATAACATCTCCAAGAATCCATATTAACCCAGCAATGACCTCCCAACCCATAAATCTGTGAATATCCATCCAAGGAAGCAGATTAAGTTGTCCAAACTGAGTGTATGCACCTGAAATATATGTATATGCTTCTTTAGGCGTTGTGAGTTCACTGGATACGTCCATATGACATAAAATAAGCAGAAAAACAAAGTTTATAGGCTATTAAGAGGCTAAAACCCATTTATATACCTAAATATACATAATATACTGCATATTTCACTGAATATGAGATTTATGTATACGTATAAGCTTATGTATGTCAATAATTACTTAATATCACTTAAGATAAGTATATTATGACTCCATTTACGCCTTAATAAGTATTATTAAGCTATGGATAAGCTATTTAAACTACTATAATTTATATAATAGAGCAATATTTATATATATATGTAATAAAATCATATATATTATTGTTTTAACCTTACTTTTAAGATATAAGCTTAATGTGTTTAAGTTAATCTTATTTTAAGTATAAGAAATAATCAGTCCTAGGGATATCTAGGATGACATATTTTGTGATAGGGTCACTGTGAAAAGGACAACTGGCTAATTTCCTTATGAATTCATTTTTGGGCAGAAAGCTGTTCTACCAGTGGATTTGGAAGCTGTCTCTTATCTTAGAATTGATTGGTATGATGTGTGCTCAAGAGAAGATTTGCTCTTTTCCAGGATGCAACAGTTGGAATGTAGAGTGGAATGTCAAGAGAAGGCATACTCTAGAATGATGAAGATAAGAAATCAATCAGTCAGATACTGGGACAAGAAGTTGGCTCATAGATTCAGGAATCCCTTGAAACCTGGTTGTTTGTTTTTGGTGTATAATAGAAGTCTGGAGATTTAGTGGGGAAAGATGTTTGCTGACAGATGGAATGGACCTTACAGAGTCAGATTTCAGGTGTCTGGAGGTTCTTATGTTTTGGAGGAGTTAGATGGTGCAGGCTTAAGGAAGAGACTGGCTGCTGATCAGGTAAAGAGATTTTTTTCAAGAGGCACTATAAGTGAAGAATATTGACTCCGCAATGAGGATAAACTATGGACCATTCTTTAATTTTGGATATTGGTGATGCTGTGCATCTGTTTTGTTGGAATCTTTTTTTTGTTAGGAGGTACCCATGGGTGGGGCTTCTAGATTTTATTTTGACAAGTGTGAGGGTGACTAATGGGCTGGCTGCTTGGTATAACCATTACCCCACATTGTCTTTTTCCAAACCCTTCTCTTAATTTGGTTGAACCCTAGTATTGGTTTCTTTTCACAGGTTTTAGTCCTGTGTGACTTTAAACTGGAAATTCATTTAGTCTTCAAGTGCCAGACTCTTCACTCTTATTGGTTTTGATTTAATGTGTTGGATTATGTGTTTTTGTTAGAAGGTACCCAGTGGGGGCTTCTATATTTTATTTTATGCAAGTGTGGGGGTAACTGATGAGCTGGCTTCTCTGTAGAACAGTCACCCCAAAATGTCTGTTTCAAGTTTTTTGTTTGTCCTAGTTGAATCCTAGTTCTGGTTTTTTTATGCAGGTTTCAAGTCCACTATGACTTTAAACCAACTTACTGGCTTGGGACTGGCTTCTTTGGTCTATTTGGATTGGTGGTGGATCACTGGTGGTCTCCCATTATTTTTACTTATTGGAGGGAGCCCACTCAGTGATCATTTCCTTGGACTGGACTTCCTATGGAGCTGGACTTTGTCTTTTTCTTTTCTTTAATTTTTGTGTCTATTGTCGTGTTTGATGGTAGTTTTAGATTTTTTCTTTTTTTTTCTTTTAATCATTTTATGGGGTTGTTAGGATATAAAGAGGGAAAAATAACAAAATTATATTATATGGTGTCACCACATCAGGGTCACCTGGATGTGGGAAAGCATAAGTGGGGAAAGGCTCATCAATTGGCTGGGAAATGCTATTTTCTTTTTTATCTCTATCTCATTTTTTATTATTTTCTTTTATTTCTATTTAGCTCATAATTTCTTTATTTATATTATTTTTCATAATTTTTTTTTCTCAAGTCATTTAAAAATTACTTAAAGGTGTATCCACATCAAGGTGCACTTGGATGCGGGTAAGGCATCAGGAGATCAGCTCATCAATTGGCTGGGATATACCATTTGTAACTATTATTTATCTCATCTTATTATTATTATTCATTTCATTTTAATTTTTTCAGCTCTCATATTTTTGGTTAATATTGTTTATTATTTTCAATTTTTTTTTAGTATGTTAGTAGTTTAAATAAAAAATAAAAATAAAAATAAAATATAAAATAAAAATAAAAAATAAATAAATAAAATAAAATAAAATAAAATTAAAAAAATTATATATATATATATTTGTTAATTATTATTTTTCTTTCTAGTTAGTGAATTAATAATTTCTTTTTTTTATTTTATTTTTATGTCTGGAAGAAGAAGCCTCCAGAAGTTGGTCCAGATTATGGTGGCATTTTTGCTTTTTGTTAGGATTGGTAAAAGAACTGTGTTCTTTGTGATGTAGGCGGCTGGAAAGCATATATGGGTTGTAATTGTCAAGGACCGGAGTAGAAGGTAAATTTTTGGAAGAAGTGGAAGAAGCGGGGATAGAGTGTTGGAAGGTGGGCTTGATTATTCTAGACATCTTCCAGTGGTCATCAAGGAGCATTTTTCCCAGATTCTTTTCAAGCTCATTCAATGGACTGTGGAGAGCAAAGGCCTTAAGCATTTTTGAACACATCATGCTAAGGTATTGCTTCATGTTGGTGCAATCCAGAGTTTAGGTAGTTTCTAGAGGTTGGCCAATCCCAATTTTAGTTTCAGGAGGCAGGGTTCCAACTATACAGAAGAATTAGATCAGTAATTGTTCTCTTTTAAAGAAATTGGATTTATTAATTTAGTATTTACAGATTGGGAACTCTTCAAATTTGTATGCGGCCAGCATTTTGACTGTTGAAGAATTTTGAATGGATGTTGAAGGAGGATCAACCAGATAGAGGTTTGGATTCTCATGATCATTCTCTAATTGCTGTTGGGAAGATGGACTAGAGGGAGGGCATTCCTGTGGCATGGTTGGAGCAGCAGGGCTGCTGTTTTTGTTATGGATATTTTTATTGCTTGGCCCAGTTGGGTTGGACACTGGTGGTGGAGTACCAGGGTTATTGAAGGAAGGACCAGGGGAAGGTGAGCTAGAAGCTGATTGTGATTTGCTAGATGAAGACTAGAGGAAAGGGAACTATCAGAGGAATAATTGGAAGCCATAGGAGAGGTGTAGTTAGTTCTTCTTGGTGGAACAAGAGATTTTTGTATGGGAGCAACATTGCGTGCTCCGGTGTTTTCAGGAGGTCCTCTGGCAGGGCTTCCAGAGATGTTGGAATTTTTGGGGTTATCTGAGGAAGAATTTTTGTGTGTAGGTATTGCTCTGGGAGCACTAGGAGGTGGTTGTGTAGATTTGTTGGTGTTTAATGGTGGATTTTGGCTGTTATCTGGCTGAATTTTGGAGTTTTGAGGCTTATTTTCGCTTTCTGGCAAGGCAGGCCGGCCGCCAGACGTTGGGAGGGCAGCCTGGGAGCTGATTTTGTAGCTGCTTTAGCTAAATTTGCTGAGGTAAAAGCAGATTCTTGAGAAGATAATGTAGGTTGTTTAGGTAGTGTTTTGGGAATAGAATGGCATGATCTTCTGGAAGGAGCAGAAGATAAAGAAGAGGAAGCAGGTCCAATCTCTGGTGACCTGGTTGGAGATCTGGAAATATATTTATGGGAATGTGAAGGCGGAGTTATTGGATAGCTGGGGTCTCTGTCACATCTTCTCTTTTTAGATTTTCAAGAACCACAGGCTCTGTTATAGAATTTGGCCTGAGGAGTAGGAAGATTGAAGGTACAAGGCCTGCACATGTGGACGCACTGTTTACAAGCATAGTCCTTTGGAGCAGTGAAACAGGGAAGGTCGGATGGGGCAAAATCTGGGAATCCAGCCATGATCTGTAAAGGAAAAATAATGAAGAGAAAAGTGATGAATGTAAATTTTATCATTGATGTGTAGATGATGAAGAAAGAGTGGAAGTTCATCAGGTTGGCTGTGGAGCATTGTGCATGGAGGTGGCTCTGCCCTTATATGCAAAATGTGTTTTAGTCCATCAAGACTTTAAACTGAACATTGGTTCAGTCCATCAAGGCTTTAAACTGAACACTGGTAGTCCTCCAAGACTTAAACTGGCTGGTTTTTTTTTAAAGATTTCTTCAAAATTTTTATTTTTTGTTACTACTGTGGATCTTTAGTCTGTCAAGACTTTAAACTGAAAACTGGGTTAGTCCATAAAGACTTTAAACTGAACACCATGGAAAGTTCGTCAAGACTTTAAACTGAACACCAAGGTCAGTCCATCAAGACTTTAAACTGAAAAATGGTATAGTCCCCCAAGACTATAAACAAAGGATGTTTTAATGGTTGAGTCCTTCAAGAATATAAACTGATAATGGGAGCTGGTGTGATTCTGGCAGAGGGCACCCAAGGGGGAGCCTCTGAATTTTTTTAAGGCAAGTGTGGGGGTAACTGATGAACTGGCTTCTCTGTAGAACAGTTACCCCAGAATGTTAGTTTGTTTATTTGGTCTTTAATTTTTTGATCTCTGGTTCTGTATTTTTGATTTAGGTTTTGGAGTCCCCCAAGACTATAAACTGAGGGTTTTTGAGTCCCCCAAGACTATAAAATGAGGGCTGTTAGTCCCCCAAGACTTAAAACTGAGGATTAGTCCCCCACAACTTTAAACTGAGGAAATTTTTGATTTTTTATTTCTAAATCAAGATTTTCAGGCAAGAAACAATTACAGAAAAGAATCAAAAGATGTAACAAAATGTTCAGCATCACCTTTGAACTGGTGAATGAGGCTCTTCCTTTTTTCAAGGTCCTGTGGATTCCTGGCTGGAGTGGATTGGAATTAATTTAAAATGAGATGCTTCTGTTGAGAAGAATGTTGTTGGAATTTTTCTTTGATGGTGGGAAATGGATTAGGTGGGGGTGCTTCAATGGTTCCCACATTGTCATCATCACTGTCAGGATGGAAATGAACTGGAAATTTGTCAGATTGAATTTCAGTATGAAGAAGTGTTGGGCTTACCATCTGAAGGACCAGTTATGGTAGAGCTAGTGATTTTAGTGGAGTTTGCACTCTTTTTTGAAGGGTGTAATTTGTTGACCAGTCTGGGGATCAGGATGGATGGTCTGGATCTTTTGGTGCTGGTAGAAGGTGGATCAGGTTGTTGGGGAAGAGAAGATGTTGAAGAGGAAAATGGACCAGGTCTGAAACAAGTCTTCTTCCTAGAGTGACAGTCATCACAGGAGGTTCTGTAGGGATGAGCTGGTGGTGTGATGGTACAGATGAAATAGTTGTCAATGCAGTATTGGCAAGGACCCATGTCAGTGGCAGATTTGGAAAGAAAGCTGAACATGGTGGTTGTAATGAAGGATAATGTGGACATTATTTATTGGAGGGAGGAGGTGGTCTTCCAACATTGTCAGAGCCCTTTGTTGGTCTATTTGGTGTTGTTTTGATATGTCTTAAATGGAATTGTTTAATAATTGGGTGTTTTTCTGGGTTTGTTGAGCAAATATTGGGACAATGGGGATGTGTATACCACCATTGGATAGCTCTGGCATTTCTCTATATTTTGTTTCTTGATGACATTTTTCAGATTTTAAGTATTAAAGGGATTATTTCTCATTTTTCATCTTAAAAGATAGCTGTTTAATTTTGTTTTTCATGTTTTATGGGCTAACCTTAAGTCTTAGGGTTAAGTGCTTAGTGCCATTAGAATGAGCTAATTTTTCTTTACATTTTATGACTCAATGTTGTTATAGCCTAATTATGTGTTTTAAAGGTTTTAGTTGTTGTAGTAAATTTTTCTAAGTATTTTGGGTATTTTTGGTGGTTTTGGTGGTTTTCTGGCTTCAGGGTGGTCCGGCCACCTCAGGTGGGCCTTCCGACATTGGGCAGACTGCCTGCCTTGGTGCTAGAAGGCTGGGTAGCGTTTCTAGAGGGGTTTTATGCAATTTGGTGCTCAAGAACGCCAAATTTGTTGGTGTGCATGGGCTTTTAGATAGTGGTCTGTGTGTACATAGTGAATAAGACAGTTTGGGGCAACTTAATTTATCATACAACCATCTGGAGGTGATATCCTTGTTCCTCACTCAGTTTTCACTGTTTTTTTGGCCACAATTGGCTGTGTTTGTTGCAGGGTGAGTTCTTCATTTAACTTAACTTGGCAACTGGTTTCTCTGGTATAGTCTTGCAAGCTATATCAAGTATTATTGCTGTCTCTGGTGTGGACTTGGAACCTACATCAAGTATCATTGCTTTATCTGGTGTGGGCATTGGTCTACATTTCAGTTCTTTGGTTTGGTAGTCTGTCTGGAGACTACTTTCTTGGCTGATAAGACAGTCAAGTGTGTTTGAAAAGGGGCTTTAGCAACAGGAACCAATTTACTGTAGCAGGTAAATCTCACTTTATTTTTTCAAAGGGACTGGGGTTTTTCTCTCCAGTTTTACTCCAAATCCTTTGGTCAAGGCCTATAGCTAGTACTATAGGATTGTCTACAGTGTTTGTTGGTTTGTTTGGCGCTGTTTTGGTATTTCTTAATTGACATTTGTTGAATAATTGGGTGTTTTTCTGATTTTATTCAATGAACATTGGGACTATGGGTATGTGGATACTACCATTGGATAGCCCCAGTATTTCTCTATATTTTATGTCTTGTTGACAATTTTCATATTCTAAGTTTTAAGGGATAATTTGCTCATTTTTCATTTCTAAAAGATAGCTGTTTAATTGTTTTTTGTGTTTTACAGGCTAACCTTAAGTTGTAGGGTTAAGTGCTTAGTACCATTAAGTAGAGCTACTATGGCTCTATATTTTATGTCACAATGTTGTCATTGCTTAATTTTGTGTTTTAAGGGTTTTAGTAGTCATGGTGAATTTTTCTAAGTATTTTGGGCTTGATTGGAGGTTTTTGGTGGTTTTCTGGCTTCAGGGAGGTCTGGCCGCTTCTAGGCAGGCCGCCTGCCTTGGTTATAGAAGGCTGGAGAGCGCTTCTAGAGGGTTTTTTTCAATTTGGCTGCTAAAAGTGCCAAATTTGTTGCTGTGCCTGGATTTTTTAGATGGTGGTGTGTGTGTACATACTGAATGTAGCAGTTTGGGTCAAATTTAATTATCATACAAACATCCAGAAGTGATATCATTTTTCTCACTCAGTTTTCACTGTTTTTTTGGCCACAGTCAGCTATGTTTGTTGCAAGGTTAGTTCTTCATTTAACTCAACTTTGGCAACTGGTTTCTTTGGTGTAGCTTTGCAACCTGCAACAAGCATTATTGCTGTTTTCTGTGCAACAAGTGCACAGTGTTTTGTTTTTCTGGTGTGGATCTTTCTGCATTTCAGGTTTCTGGTTCTTTGGTTCTCAGTGTTCTGCTATTGGCTACTATCTTGACTTGTAAAGCAGTCAAGAAGTGTATTGGAAGGGGTATAGTAACAGTCTCTAATTTGCTGTAGCAAATAAATCTCACCTGGTATATCTCAAAGGGACAGGGGTTTTTCTCTCCAGTTTTACTCCAACTCCCTTGGGCAAGGCCTATAGCTAGTACTATAGGATTGTCTACATTTCTCACCTCCCATTCCCCTCACTTGCCCCGATCACCTCCATTAGCCCTCTCCAGCCTTTCTCTCACATTTTCAAACTATTACTCACCTCCCCAGTCTATTGTCCACATCTCCCAGCTCTTGCTTACCCCCCTAGCCCTTTCTCACCTTACCAAGCCCTTCACTCACCTCCCCCAGCCTCCACAAGTCCCTTACTTTGGCTGGAGATGTGATTTGGGTGCTGTAAAGACTAAGGAGGGCTGGGAGAAGTGAGTGAGAGGCTTTTATCACCTCCCCCAGCCTCCTCAGTCCCTTGATTTGGCTGTAGATGTGAACAAGGTGCTGTAAAGACTAAGTAGGGCTGGGAGTAGTAGGTGAGATGCTTTTATCACCTGTCCTAACACTTTAAGAAGACTTGCTCACCTTCTCCAGCCTTCCCGAAGTGGGTTAGGGGCTTTTATAACCTCTCCCAGCCCTGTAAAGCACCTCTTTCACCTTTCCCAGCCTTCCCCAGTCCCTCACTTTTTCTGGGGGAGGTGAGCAATGAGATGGGAGAGGTGAAAAAAAGGTTTGAGAGGCATGCAAGGGCTTGGGGAGGAATTCAAGGGCTTGGGGAGGCATGCAAGGGCTTGGGAAGTAGCCCACTTTTGATTAACTTGAGAATAATTAGTATTTATGAATTAGAAATAAAAAGGAATAAAATTTTGAGGAATTATAACCCATTTTAAGTGGTAAATAATGTAACTAAATACATATTTCAGAATTTGAGTTGCTTGTGTTTACTAAAAAAATCTGGCCAAGTGTTGAGAAAGGAAGATATTTTTAGGGAAGAAACATGAAAAAAATACAAAGTAAAATAAAACTAAATAATGACAGTTGGCTGTGAAAGGTGAGTGAGGTTCAGGGGGAGGTGTGAGAAATAAAGAGAAGAGAAGTGAGAGGGGGGGAAGGATAGGAGAGTTGTTTTCTCACAGTGAAGGGAAGGGATAGGGTAGAAAGGGTAAGTAGATGGAAAGGTTAGCAATGAGATAAGGGGAGTAGGATGGAAGGCAGATTGAAGATAAAGGAGAATTAGGGGAGGGAGGTATCAGATGGAAGTCCCACTTGGAATTCTACCAGGAATCATTTCAGGAATTAAAAAAAAGTACTAGACCTCTAGTGCACACTTTTTTCCTGCTGTGAATATTTTTTGAACTATTAATCAACTGTGGTTCAATGAAGGTTCAAATCAGTTTCAAGGTGTTTTCAAAGTGGATTCAATATTTCTTCATGATTGTTTTATCACCACCTCAATGTGTGCTGAAAAAGATATGAATTAGGGTTCAAGGTTGTGGACTTACTAGAAAGTCTGCCCCCCATATTGTGTGGTGAAAAAAAATTAAATAGCACAGATGGCTTGTGCCCTCAAGCTGGGTTAATTTCCATGATTGTTAATTTTAACTTTTCTTTTTTTTTTGACAGGAGATCCCTACTCAAAGCACAAATGTGCAAAAACAACACCCCTTCCCCTATGTATTGAAGAATAGGACAAAATTACTAGATCTAAGTGGCCCAGTAATCAATGCAGTGACAGTTGCTCACCATTATGATGATGAAAGGCAACTGGAGTTGAAGCTGGTGCAAAGGAGTGTACAGCTTGAACAATCTGAGCTTCAACTGAGACTCTACTATGTTAGCTAAGTGTTAAAAGCAATGTGCAGTATTTTTCTCACTACTTGTCCAAATTTTTTATTCTCCAAAACTATACTCAAAAGTGAAAATTTGTGAAGGAGAATGAACAATTTTGCTTGCCAGTCTTAATTATGCAATATGCAAATCAATATTGAATTTCCTTTTTTTTTTTTGATACTGTTGATATAATATTTTCAACAACAAATTAAGAATTAAGTAAACACTATTTTGTGATTCCAATAGATAAATAAGTTAATATAATAATTGTAAAACCAATGAGTTATTCAGATTGAAAAACTAAGTTAAATTGGCTAAGTTATAGCCATTTCATCCTAACATGTGATTTTCACTAAGAAGTGCTATATTTCACTCAAATTTCAAGCTACAATAATAATTTCAGGATATGGAAAGCTTCTTATAGTGATCCCAAATCCAATGAGCTAATCAGATTTAGAATCTAAGTAAAATTGGCTAAATTATAGCCATTTCAACCTGACATGTGATTTTCACTAAGAAGTGCTATATCTCACTCAAATTTCAAGCTACAATAATAATTTCAAGATATAGAAAGCTTCATGTAGTGATTCTGAATCCAATGAGATAATCAGATGTAGAGTCTAAGTAATACTGGCTAAGTTATAGCCATTTCAACATAAAATGTGATTTTCACTAAGTGCCACATCTCACTAATTGTCATAACTTGACCAATTTTGCTTTGATTCTAAATATGATTAGCTCATTGGATTTGGGATCACTATAAGAAGCTTTCCATATCCTAAAATAATTATTGTAGCTTGAAATTTGAGTGAAATATAGCACTTCTTAGTGAAAATCACATGTTAGGATGAAATGGCTATAACTTAGCCAATTTAACTTAGTTTTTCAATCTGAATAACTCATTGGTTTTACAATTATTATATTAACTTATTTATCTATTGGAATCACAAAATAGTGTTTACTTAATTCTTAATTTGTTGTTGAAAATATTATATCAACAGTATCAAAAAAAAAAAAAGGAAATTCAATATTGATTTGCATATTGCATAATTAAGACTGGCAAGCAAAATTGTTCATTCTCCTTCACAAATTTTCACTTTTGAGTATAGTTTTAGAGAATAAAAAATTTGGACAAGTAGTGAGAAAAATACTGTGCATTGCTTTTAACACTTGGCTAACATAGTAGAGTCTTGGTTGAAGCTGAGATTGCTCAAGCTGTACACTCCTTTGCACCAGCTTCAACTCCATTTGCCTTTCATCATCATAATGGTGAGCAACTGTCACTGCATTGATTACTGGGCCACTTAGATCTAGTAATTTTGTCCTATTCTTCAATACATAGGGGAAGGGGTGTTGTTTTTGCACATTTGTGCTTTGAGTAGGGATCTTGTGCCAAAAAAAAAAACATGACATGACATGGTGTCCTGTAAATGGTTTCATTTTATTGCATTCATTTATCTTTAATAATGAAATGTTTTTAGAGTAGGCTGAATGATGTTAAATTTTTTGTAGGACTTTGTAACCTGTGATGCAAACATAACATAATTTTCACTTAGTACAGATGATAAAAACTGTGGGGTAATCTGTCTTTTTTTTCTTTTTTTAATTGTTCATTTTTTCTCACCACATATGTACAACCAACTATTATTCCAAAAATACAACATTTAAAGGGGTTCATTTTGTGGTTTAAGCATTTTTTTTTTTCAAATGGGATGAATCCCCATATTGTTGGGCGCGCAGGATTAATTCACAAGTAGGCTAGTAATTGATTTGTGTTTGAAGGAAAGCAGTAAGGAATGAACTTGATAACCATTCAGTGGAAGATTGCAAGTAGAGGATCTGAAAGTGAACAGGAGCGATACTAATCAACCATGGCAACACGCACGTCGTCGGTTGAATGAACAACTTGTCGACAGTTGAGGGGAGTTCATTGTGCAGTGTGGCTGAGTCTGGGCGCAGGCTGGGGCGTTGGGTGAGTGTGGAGTGGAGTTTTCGAACTCTTTCTTCTTTTCCCCATGTCGCTCTCCTCCGTCCATTCCGACCCTTCCACCCGCCAGACTACTCCCGATGCTGCTCCGCCATCGGTCAGAGTCCATCAGCTCTACGTTCTTCTTGACAAGTCCGGCGTGCCGGGTGATGGCTTCTCTCCTGGCGAAGAACGCACAAGAGGCCGCTCCGATATCCTCTTTCCCCTTCCTCACTCTTTCAATCCTCTCTCTTCAACCCCTGAAGAGTTCGAAATCCTCGCTAAAACTGATCGTTATGGTTTCTTCCTTCCTTCTTATCGCCAGACTGCCGGCGGATCTGGCCGTCTCGCTTTTCTTCCCTGTTCTCCCTTCTCCACTTTGATCCCTAATACACTTCCTATCTCCCCTGGTACTCTCGCTCCTCCTGTTTATCTTAAAACCCCTCAACCTCTCTCCCCCTCAGATCCTATCCCCTCACGTCTTCATACAGATCTCCCTTTAGTCTTGCAAAAGGAGGATCAACGTATCGAAAAATGGTCAGACATGCTTTCTCTTACTATCAAAGATCAAGGCGGTAATGTCGTGGCCTATCAACTCCATCCTGTCTGGCTCACCAACCCTGAGAAGAAGAAACGCTTTCGGAAACGTTGCTATAAGGGAATCCCTGATCGTTGGAGGAGATCTGCCTGGCTCGTCTTAATGTCTTCGTTTGGTTCTCATTGGGGACACGATGAAAAAACTTCGGGCGCTCACGTTATTGAGTGGTCTAACTTCAATCAAAGTCATCTCATCAATCGCTATCATGCTACCGTAGAAACTCCTAGCGATCAAGATGTCCAAATCGATCTTGATGTGCCAAGAACCATTTCTGGAAATGTTTACTTTCATACTCGTTACGGCAAAGGGTCTGTTCATCTTCTCATTTTCTTTTCCATTGTCATCCTCCTTCTTACACTGTCTTCAATCATCTCACCCATTATTATATCCATTTCTGATTTTTTTTTTTTTTTTAGGCAAAGAGCTCTTTTCAATGTTCTTCATGCGTTCGGTATGCATTGTCCTACTTGTGGCTATTGTCAAGGAATGGGTCCCATCGCTGCAACGTTTTTGAGCTATTATGAACCCGAGGTATCTATCTCGATTTTTTTTTCTTTGTTTTCTTTTAGCTTTATCATTGATTTATTTCCTACCATCTAATAGGTCGCCTACATCTCTCTTTTAAGACTTCACGACCAATATGGCTTTCATTCCATTTTTGCTCCTGGTTTTCCTGGTTTAGTTGAATGCTTTTATATTCAAGAACGTTTAGTTGAGCTCTTGATGCCCGAAGTTCATAGAGCTTTTGTTAGTTTTTTTTTATTTTTTCCTCTTGTTAGTTATCGTTTACTCATCCTTCTTCTTTCATTACAGAAAGCGCAATTCATATCCACATCCTCTTTTGCAACAAAGTGGTACATCACTCTCTTTTCAAATACTATTCCGTTTGCTTCTCAACTTCGGGTCTGGGACGCGTTTCTTCTCGAAGGCAAAGATATATTGGTCATGATCTCCGTTTCCATCATTTGGTCATTTCGTGCTGTCTTGGCTGCTCCGACATCCAATTTCGAATCTATCCTCTCTCTTCTTTCGTGCTTTTTCTTAATTGAAGATGATGACGCTTGGTTGCGCTGGATATGGAAAGCAATGCGCCGTCAAGATATACGTCAACTCATTCAATCTTGGAAGCAGGATTGGCAAAAATTTGTCCGTGAAGGCACAGACGCTTCTCAGCTCATTTAATAGCGCCATGCTCCGCAATATGTCTTTTCATCCATCGAACACCCTCCTACCCCCATCCTTTCACCCGCTTAAATATATACCTGCAAAAAAATAAAAATAAAAATAAATAAATAAAATATAAAAAAAAAGCGAACTATTTGTGTATAACTACCAGACTCATTGCTTAACATTTCTTTAATTTAAAAACTCTTTTATTTATCTGTTTATTGTTTCTCTCTCTCTCTCTCTCTCTCTCTCTCTCTCTCTCTCTCTCTCTCTCTCTCTCTCTCTCTCTCTCTCTCTCTCTCTCTCTCTCTCTCTCTCTCTCTCTTGGCTACCTGGACACTTTCTTTTTTCTTGGTCATTGCTTTCCCTGTAAAACCTTTGTTTTCCATTTTAGCATTTGGTTTGGTTTCTTTCTCTTGTACTACACTTCTTATCATGTTCAATAACTTTTTTTCATTTGACTTGATTATTATTATGGTTGAGATTTTTAGTCTAATACGTTTTTTATGATTTTCTCTTCCCAGCATTGTGTTCGATGTGTTGTCTTGTCACATTTCTTAACCCAAATATACTTTTTTTTAAAAAAATGCAAAATCTTGGGAAGTATATACTGGTTTGATTTGTGGGTCAGAAACCATGTATTATGTATTGGATATTATTAGGTGTTTTGATTAGATTGACATTGATCTGGTTATATATATATATATATATCACTTTCTCTTCAGAGGTTAAAGATACAAGTGTATATATTATTTTTATATTAACACTTATATTAATTTTTTTTCTATTATTTTCTTTTTTTTTTTGATTTGCTATCACTTTCATTACTGATTATTTTCTTTTTCTTGAAAATTTGAGTTTATTATAATCATAATTACCATGACTATTGTTATTGTCACGAGAAAAAAACGGCTGGTGCCTGCTAGTAGGTTCCCATCCCTGACTGAACTATGGTAGTTTAATTAGGGGGGGAGGTGGGGCGCTGTTGGCAGGTGCCAACATTTTTTCCCTACACTATGCACCAAGTAAGATATCCAATGCGAGTTGAGGATATTTTAGGGAGGAGCATAAGGTCAGAAAAATAAATGTAAGAAAAGTAAGAGCAAGAAAAATAAGTGCGAGAAAAGTAAGTGTAAGAAAAATCATTTGCGACCATGAGAATTTTTTTTTTCAAATAAATTGTAAAAAAAGAGAAAAAAATAAAGATGAAATAAAAATCATTTTTTTGAGAAAAAAAAAATTAAAAAACAAAATTTCCCATTGCTGCAAAATATTTTTCTTACACTTATTATCCTCACATATTTTTTTTGCACATATTTTCCTGACACATATTTATCCCACACATATTTTTTTATCCTTATGTCCCTCCCTATAATATTGTCAGTATAGTCTAGTAAATAAGTATGATATAATAGTGTTTATTTATGGTCCTACTACTTATTGATAAGTGATTTAGTGATTAAACCTCAGGGGAAGACTAATAGAATAGTTATACTCAAATAAAACTCACAATACTTGGATTTAAATGCGTGCTAGTGGTGGAAAATAGATGAATAAAATATAGTTATAGCTTATATAAAGATAAAATCAATTAATAGTGGCTTTATAATATATTTCTAAAGGTTAATAATTGTATAGTAGTGTTTATTGGAGTTGTAGTAATTGAATGATGATAAATAACCGTCAAAATCCCTCCTTACTTATACCCAAATCCACTGGAGTGCACAGACCTTCAATCCAGATGATGTCACTGCTATCCCTGGCAATTACAGCACTGTGAGGGCCCATCACCTCCCCATGGCGTCCACTTCAAGCAGTTTCAACACCCAGACCTCCAGTAAGGACCCTCCATCACTATTAATAATAACACTGATCCATACCATAAATAGAAAATCCAGATAAAAGCGGATACCGTAAAGAAAGAGGTAAAATAAATAATAAAAAAGAGATTTAATGAAACTAAAAGCATATAAAGGAAACAAATAAAATGTCCAAGCCCCCAATAACATCCCCAAACATCCACATTAACCCAGAAACATCCTTCCAACCCATAAATCGGTGAATAACCATCCCAGGAAGTAATTTGAGTTGTCCAAACTGGGTGTATGAGCCTGATATAGGTGTCTATGCTTCTGTAGGCGTTGTGAGTCCACTGATTTCGTCCATATGACCTAAAATAAGCAGAAAAACAAAGGTTATAGGCTATTAAGGGGCTAAAACACACTTATATACCTAAATATACATAATATACTGCATATTTCACTGAATATGAGATTTATGTATACATATAAGCTTATGTATGTCAATAATTACTTCATATTACTTAAGATAAGTATATTATGACTCCATTAACACCTTAATAAGTATTATTGGGCCATGGATAAGCTATTTAAACTACTATAGGTTATATAATAGAATAATAATTATATATATATATAATAAAATAATATATATTATTATTTTAACCTTATTTTTAACATATAAGCTTAATCTACTTAAGGTTATCTTATTTTAAGCATAAGAAATACTCAGTCCTAAGGATATTTAGGCTGACAAATATTCTCAACTTAAGCTGGATATCCCCATAAGGGATAACTGTCAGCCAGGCTATACCAGGAGCCCAGTAAATTTTATGTCAATTAACTGGCGCTAAAAAAGGGCGTAAAAATATGCTTATTATGTATATAAATTAATATTATATTGCATAATGAAATGATATAATTATTTCATTAAATATATATAATAAATATTATTTTAATTTTATTATGATATAAATTATTTATATGTTTAAATTAAGCATGATATTTTTTATATTATATAAATTATGGCGCGTTTTTATGTATTTAATAGGGGGTATTAATGTTGACTGATCCACAAATAAATTAATTGCGGATAACAATCCTTATACCCCAATTGTCAAGGTACGCTTTTGGTCTAGAAGATTTGGTATGAAGTTTCTACAAGGATTTTAAGGATTTAAATGAACTCTCAAAAATTGGTACGTATTTCTTAATATAAGTTATTTGTTACTCAAATATAAGAGGTAGGATTTTAAATATTGATATAATTTATTGATTAGAATTACTGTCAGCCAGGCTACTAGACTTACCCAGTGAAATAATTAATTATTTACTGGATGAAGCCACACCTTATCATTTTAATTATTGTTTAATTATAAATTAGTTACATTAAAATTACTTATAATAAATTAACTAATTACAGAATGATAAAATTAAATGAATAATTAAAATTAAAATATAAAATTGTCCCTTATATTTTTTCTCTAACACCGTGCTCATTTGACAGGTTGGAAGAAATAAAGATTTATATTAAAAAATAGATTTTAAATTAAAATAATATTTTATTATTCAAATAATATTAAATATATACAAAAAATTCAAATTTCTTATTTAGAATTGACTTCTACAGTAAATATTAAATAAATTGATGTATTTCTGACATACTCTGTAAATACATCTTTTTGACGCCTTCTTTTTAGAACAACTTTATTATTTGAAAATTCTCCTTCTGGAATATTCTTTTTCTCTCTCTCATACTACTATTTTCATAATTTGATTGCCGTGCCTTGTCCCTCCTTTGCCTATATAAGGCCTCTCTTTTTGTTGTTTTTGAATCATTCCACTATTACCTTACTTTATTATCATAACTACAATATAACACTTATCTTCTATATTTTATATCTTTAGTATTTACAAGGATGTCATTCTAATCTATAGCTTATATTGATATTTTAATTTAACCTCTGTTATTTGAGTAATTAAATCATTTTGATTAAGAAATACATACCATATTGTTGAGAATCCATTTTAACCCTTAAAATCCTCGTAAAACTTCATACCAAATCTTCTAGACCAAAAGCGCACCTTGACAAGTGGGAACCTTTCCAAAATATTGACGGCGCAACGTTAACTGAGGCGTAATCGAAGGGACCATCGGTGTACAAGTACCTGTAAAGGACGAGAGAAGGCGAGAAAACAACGAAGTTCATACGTCACGTGACAAAAGTTTTTGCTGCGAACGGGAATCAAACCGCGCTCCAAAACTTAGGTTCATATTCTGACTAAACGTCGTATATATCGTGGTAATTATTTTTATTACTATTTGTGGGTTACTCTTTACTCTTCATTTGCTATGTATTTCCTTTTACTCAGTACTCTGTAAGTGGCATTAATTGGCTCATTTTGCAGGGGGAGGTGTCTGGTAATTTGGAATTTATTTTTATTATTATATTTTTATTTTATATTTCCTGGTTGACCATAATAGAGCAATAAGTGTTCTTAGTCCCAGAGGTAATAAAATAATTATATTTTAATATTAATTATTATAATTTTTCAGTTGACATTTGTCCTGATTAATTTAAATTTAAATTGTTCCAGTTGACAAATTGTCCTGACAATAATATTTTTTTAATTAATAAATGATTCATATTTAATTACTTCAGTTGACTTTTAGTCCTGGTAGTTCAATAAATTTTTTTTAATTAATAAAACTCATATTTAATTATTTCAGTTGAAATTAAGTCCTGGTAGTTAAGTGATAAGTTTAATAAAAGTTTAAATAAAAAATTTATATTTAATTACTTCAGTTGAAATTAAGTCCTGGTAGTTAAGTTATCAGTTTAATAAAATTTTGTTAAATTAATAAAGTTTCATATTTTGATTATTTCAGTTGACAATAAGTCCTGGTAATAAATTAGTTGATTTAAATCCTGAAAATAAATAATTAAAAATTATTAATAAAAATTTTAAATTATTTCTACAGTTGATTATATTATAATCCTGGTTTTAAATTTTTTTTATTAATAAATTAATTTTATTTATGTTGGTTTTTATCCTAAAAAGATTTTTTTTATTATTTTTATTTTATTTCTGTTAAATAAAAATTAAAAATAAAGACTAATTAATCTTATTGTCTCGTTTCTTCATTTCAGTAGAATATTAAAATGACTGACCAAAGTGGTTTTGCTGCACGTGAAGAAGAACTAGACTTGATTGATTATGATGAGCCTACTTCTGTAAGTTCTCCTTTAACAAGAAGAATTTCTCAAACTAATAAATCCTTGCCCCAAACAGGATGTAGAGATGGAAGAAGTAGAAATCCTAGTGGACACAACTCAGGATCAGAAGCCTATGATAAACCCACCAGAAGAGCTTCCAAAAGGCTTCAGGATAAAAAAGATGCCGTTGTCTCAGCAGGTAAAGAATCTGTCTACTCACATAAAGGAGTTAAGGACAGAAAGCTTGAGACTAAAGGTAAGGGTAGATGCCTTGGAAGAAAAGGTGAGAAGAACAGATACTTTTCTCCAAGAGAAGAAGAAACCTCTTCCTCCCAGGGATCAACAACAATTGGCTCCCCAGTCCCAAGAGAAGGTGGAAGTGTCCAAGTGCAAGTGGGACTGGTTAAACACTCAGTGGGACTACTTGGCTCAAAACCAGCATCAGTTACCTCAGGTAGGTCCATCAAGGCCCACCCAGGTCAACCCCACTCCTCCCCACCCTTATCAAGGAGGCAAAAGAAGAAGGAAGCCCAATATGGTGATACCCAGCAAACCCTGGTACGTCCCTCTATTGATTCTTAAGTGCCTTTTCTTGTGGCTGACTCTGTTCCTTCAGGTAAATCTGGAAGGGAGGATGAAACTTTGAGACCTATAGAGGCTGGGAATAGTAGACAGATATCTCATGTATCTAATACATTACATTTAATTGCTACCTCAATGATTAATCCTGATATGGCTGTGATTGATGAAACTCTTGACCCTGAGTTCTATGAGAGTCTGGAAAGTTACTCAGTTTCCTTATTGAGAAACACTCCAGATGTAGCAAGAATTAATGATGAGCACTTGAAAGATATTATTGCCAAGCAAAATCATATAATGAACAATATGCAATTGACTCAGAGATATAATAGTTTGTTAACTGATCAGGGTTATCAAGCATTAAGAAGTGAATCACAGAGAGTCTCTGATGAATTTTCTCATTACAAAGCAACCCATGAAAAGAAAGTTGCATTATGGAAAAATATAAAAAATGATTTGTCTAAACTAAAAGATACTGTATCTGCCTGTTGCCAGGAGGTAGAGATAGATAAGATAAATCTGAAAAGATTGAATGACCATTTGTCATCTTTTCAAAATAAAAATCAGTTATCTTTTGCAACTATCAATGAGAGTTTATCTAGTCTTCCAAGAATGAAAACAAGACTAAAAACCATTGAAGAAAAATTGAACTCATTGTTAAATGACCAAAAATATTCTGACATTTCTGTGAAGGAATATATAGTACAGGATGCCCAAATAGTACCTGTGGCTAGTTCATCTAAAGTAAAAATAGCTCCAGACATACCTGTTGATAACACTGAGTTTCCATCAAAAACTG
This sequence comes from Hemileia vastatrix, assembly GCA_030280995.1. Taxonomy (NCBI): domain Eukaryota; kingdom Fungi; phylum Basidiomycota; class Pucciniomycetes; order Pucciniales; family Zaghouaniaceae; genus Hemileia; species Hemileia vastatrix. The sequence continues at coordinate 219,645 of JASXTE010000010.1, read as the reverse complement.
ATGATGCACCAGGATCTGCAACAGAAGGATTAAACAATGAGATTTCAGCCCAATTAGAGAAATTACAGCTGCTTCTTACTCAGAAACAAGCTAGTACTAAGGAGACTCCTTTAAATCAAAAGAATTGGCCAAAACTTGACCAGTACCCAACATTTGATGGTGATTCTTCTTCTGATTGGCAACAATTTATTTGCAGAATTGATAACTTAAAAAATTCTTAAAAACTCCCAGATGAGGAAATTGTGTCCAAGTTAATTTCTTTGTTCACTAATGTTGCCCTGATGTGGTATGAATCTGTTCTCCTGGATGGGAATGACTACTCACGGGAGGATTGGAAGAAATTAATTAAAGCACAATTTGGTGGCTCCAAGTTCAGAATGGCTCAACAAAGGCAGTATGAGGAAACTAGATATAGCTCTTCTACAGATAAACCTATTGAGTTTTTAATGAAACCTGTAAAAATCTTAAGGGCAATGGACCCAAATATGCAGTTTGATTTATGGAAGGACAGTATACTCTATAAATTACCAATGTCTCTGAGAGACTTGATAGTGGCTAGGACTGAGTTCTCCAAAGAACCCTCTTATTTCATTAATACTTGCAATGAGATACTTCTAAACAATAAGTATGATGCCAGAAGATTCATTCCTAGGACCCCTTTGGAGAAACCCTCCACATACCAACAGAAACCTCTAGAAAAGGTTGGTAAACCTTCTGCCCCTGTTGCACCAAAGAAGTATGCAACAAACACTTGCTTCAAGTGCAACAAGCCTTGGCAGAAAGGCCATGTTTGTGAAAAGAAGATAAATCTTGTGGAACAATCAGAGGAGCATGCTGATGACACAGTGGCACTGGATGATACATCAAGTGATTGTGCCAGCAATATTTCATATGAATCTCAACAAGAAATCTTGATGCTGGAAGAGGATATCCATTATTTAAATACTATTGACATTGATAATAATGGTTTATCTACAGTTAAAGATGCTGAGATCATAAAGAACATTGAGGATAGCTCAATTATTATTGCCCCTCTTAAGGTACAAGTCTTGATCAATGGAACCAGCATTGAAGTTGTTCTGGATTCTGGAGCTGGAGGAGGTGTAGTATCTGAAAGAGCACTTTCTTCAGTAGATCAAGACTATAAATCTAAACTGATGCCTATCATTTCTGAAAATTGGAGAGGGTATGGCTCTGTTTTGTCCCCCATTGGTAAATACAAAGCCACAGTGTTTTTTAAATATAACCATGGTTTTGTAAGAGCTATTGTCACCGGACGACCTACGAACAAGGTCGAGGGTGTTCCTGCAAGTGAGATAAAAGGTTTAGATACTTCTTTGAAGCACAGAGGGATAGTTCAAGGAAGTGGTTCAAAGATGTCTCGAAGGAAGAACTACTGCTTCGAGTTATGTTCAAAAAGGATTCTAATATAATTGAACGGTAATATTAAAATTCTTAAGATCTCACAAAGGGTTGGAAAACTCAACAATCAAAGATTTAGGATTTAGATATGATTATTGAGAAAATAAAGAAAGATACAATAATAATGATTTTCACTTAGAGTTTTATCACTATTAACTATAAATACGTTTTATAATTTAATTCTAAGGAATATCGAACCAAAAAACCAGCCCCTTTTATATCCTTTACTCCTCCTCGCATTGACCTCATACTCATTCACTATTCCGCACACCACAAAACTTGTAAAATATATCCGTTACACCTGGACCCTCCTCACTAACATCCGTTAACCCCTTAATCCTTCACTAACCGTTCCGTCCATGCTCACTACCCCTTAATAATCCACAGATATTTCATAAACTTTTTAATGTACTATTATATTAACTATTGCGCTGTGCGTCGCTTATTGGGAAAAAACTAAGACACACTATTGAGAGATTGACTAATTTAGATTTAGAGTTTTAGGCTAGTGCAATTGAATAGCGAGTACACAAAGGAAAGTCGCAGTTGCTATGGAGAGTTTCTTTCTGCGCTTCGAGTATGGATTTGAACCCTTTAGTATTGATTTAATGAGCTACTTTTGCCTCGAGTGTCACGTGGCGCCTGACAGATGCCCAGGTATAAGAACGCGAGCTCCGTTGAGTGTAAAACATATTTCCCACCCTAATTTACCTTTCTGTTCACTTAATTATTATTTCATCACTTTAATTCAATATGACGGACTTTCCTACACCAACTCCCACGCCTCCACACCCTAAAGTGGATGGGGGTGTTGTCACACGGCAATTTTTGAAGACTTGCACGGCTTGTGAGTCGATGGAGTATTTCTGCATGGAGAGAACGGCGACACGAGGGCCTCGCCAGAAGTGCGAGTTTTGCCGATGGAGAAGAGTGGCGTGTGACGCCTTAGCAAAGAATGCCAACATTGAGAGTCGGTTTACTAAGACGAAGTATTGGGTGATCCCTAAAACGAAGGAAGTAGTCAAGGACATCTGGGATGTGTCCATTGGGGACGATAAATCGGTGGGAGAGAATGAGGAAGAAGTCAAAGATGATGTGAAAATATGGCTGGCTAGGGCTGGGAACAAGAGGGGGGTCGTCGAGGAGGAAGTTGATGAATTGGTCAAAGAGGAGGAGGAAATTCCCATCTCAAGGAAAACCCTGAAAAAATGATGGGTGGTCATCAAAGATGACGAAGAGGAAAGGGAGGTGGCAGAGAAGGTCACTCCTAGATTATTTTTGGAGCCTGACTCAATCTTCGAAGTAAGTTCACTCTTTTATAATTTATAAATTTAATTAATGATGATTCTGTTTTTTTAGAATTCAGACATCATCATCGAGGCCCCTACAACAGAAGCTTCAAATGTGGAAGCGACCCTTGTGGGACCCATTGCGGTGGAAGTGGCAGTGGAGGATAGATTACCAACTGTTACCTAAAGGGAGGAAAACGAAGAAACCCTCAATCAAGTTTGGTCGAAGAAACCTCGTCAGATTTGTCGAGCGAAATATATTGAAGAATTCAGCGGCGAGATTGATAACATTATCGATGCAGCTTCCTTAGACGTAGCCGAGGAGTTACTTGAGCTTGGGGAGTTGATTCTGGTAGGAGAGGGGGAGAATTTTGAGAAATGTAGAAAGGAGATAAGGGAAACTTTGGAGAAGATGAAGGGATTGGTTCGGGAGAAGATAAAAGAGAAAATTTAAAATAAAAAGAAAAAAGAAGAAAAAGAATGTAAAAACAATTTGTATTTAATTATTTTACTTTGTTATTTTACTTAGAATTTTATTTTTTTTATATGAGATTTTGAGAGAAAGAAGGAAAAGACAGAAAAAAAGATTTAAATTTGTTTTAAGATTTTGAAAGAAGAAGTTTAAATGAGAGAAAGAAAAAAAAGAATATTTGATTGAAGGAGTTTTAGTTTTAAAAAAGAAAAGAATTAAGTAAGAAGGAAGAAATAAGAAAGAAATAATTGATTGAGATAATTTAGGAAAAAAAATTGTTATTTAAGTTTGTTAATTGGAGATTTGAGGGATTTTAGTTATTTGAAAAAAAAAAGAAAGAATAGAAGAGACAAAATAAAATTTCTAAGAGGATTTTGAAGAAAGAAGTAATTTGTTTCGAAGAATTTAAAAAGGTGATTTTAGAAGTTAAAGTGAAGTTCGAAAAAGATGGTTGTGTAATGTTTGTGAAGAATTTTGATAGTTTGAGGAAAATAAAATTTTAAAGAAAAAATGTATATAGAAAATTGAGAAACAATTTTTTTTTTTTTATATTTTTATTTGTTTTATTTTTATTTTATTTTAATTTGGTTTTTATTTTATTTTATTTTATTTTTTAATTTAATTTAATTTAATTTTATTATTATTTTATTTTAAAAGAAGATTGAAACATTTTTAAAAGAGAAAGAATAAAGAAGAAAACAAAAGAATTTTTTTTTTAGAAATAAAAATGTTTTAGATTTTAAAAGAAAGAAGAAAAAAAAAACAGAGAAAAGAAAAAAAGAGTTTTAAGGTTTTGGTTTTAAAGGGTATTTAAGATGAAAAGATTTTAGGAGTTTAGGGGTGTTAGAAACATTGATGGCTGGTTCCCAGGATGTTTTGTCTGAGTCATCGAGGAAGCCTTCCCATTCCACGAGGTATTGAAGTTTCCCCTTGCGCATTCTTGAATCAAGGATACGACTTACTTCCCACTCTAGATGGTCTTCTACTTCGACCGGTTCCGGAGGAGGTTGGTTCTTGCCCGGGTATGTTTCTCGAGCCAGTTCCAGGAGAGATACGTGAAAAACAGGGTGAATAGCCCGCCATTTAGGAGGTAGCTTGAGTCGAAATGCAGTTTTAGAGACTTCAGAGTCTATTTTGAATGGCCCCAAGCGTTTTTCAGCCAGTTTCTTTGATGTTCGAGTCGTTCGAATGTTCCGTGCGTTGAGCCATACTTTGTCACCTGGTTTAAAAGGAGGAGCAGTTTGTCGATGTTTGTCAGCCTGTTCCTTGTACATTCGAACCACTAACTCTAGATTTGATTTAAGTTCCTCTTGGAGTCGTGATATGGTTCGAAGATAATGTTCAGCAGGATGATTAGTTCCTACATGGATTGAATTGAATCAAGGATGTCTTCCATAAACAGTTTCAAAAGGAGATTGTTGTGTCAAAGAATGAGTCGAGTTATTATAAGCAAATTCAGCCAATGGTAGCCATGTGATCCAACTGTCTTGTTGGTAACTGAATTACATTCGAAGGTATTGTTTGAGGATTTGGTTGACCCTTTCTGTTTGCCCATCGGTTTTGGGATGATAGTCTGTGGAGAGGTTCCTCGTGATATTGAGTTGTCGACACAGTTGAGTCCAGAATGTGGATACAAACAATGAGCCTCTATCTGAAATAATATAATTAGGTAAGCCGTGTTTTAGAAAATACATATTCTAGAAACAATTTTGACAGATCTTCTGCAGTAGCAGTAGTAGTGGTTTTAATGAAAATAGACATTTTTGAGAATCTATCTACTATTACTAATATAGCATCAAAATGATTAGAAAGAGGAAGTTGAGAAATAAAATCCATCGATAAAGATTCCCAAGGTTTAGAGGGAATAGGAAGTGGTTGAAGCAACCCATACTTCCGGTGATGGGGAGCCTTATTCCTATTACATTTTTAACAAGCTTTTATATAGGCCTTGATTTCCCTGGTCATACCTGGCCAGAAGAAATCCCTCACTATTAACTGGTAGGTTTTATCAACCCCAAAATGACCAGCTAATGGAGAATCATGTTGACTATTGAAAATCCATAATTTTATCTCATTGTTTTTGGGTATGACTACTCTACCTTCAAAGACTAATAGACCTGATTCAATACTAAATCTTTTGGCCCCTTTCTTTGAGAGTATTTTGTCTTTTAACCCTAAACAATAATCGTCCTTCGACTGAGCTTCGAGGATGTTGGATAGTGGATTTTGAAACGATTGAATTGTCATCGAATTAAGTTGATGAGTCGTTAACATTGATTTGTTGAAAATTGATTTCACATTTGCTGGATTTTTGTCAGCAAATGCGTCCCCCCGCTGTGGGTAAACGTTGTCCCGACGTGACATGATATCTGGGACTATGCAGTTCTTACCTGGGTGATAGGAAATAGAAAAGGGAAATTCAGACATAAATTCAGCCCACCTGGCTTGACACCTGGTTAACACTTTGGAAGACATAAAGTATTTCAAAGCATTATGGTCTGTTAAAATTTGAAAAGGACTATCTAGGCTGAGAAGAAAAGAGCGCCATTTTTTAAGACAGTGAATAATAGCTAAAAGCTCTTTGTCATGAATTTCATAATTTAACTCTGCTGCAATGAGTTTGCATGACTCAAAAGCAACAGGATGAAACAGTTTTGTTTCTGGATTCAATTGAGAGATGACCCCTGAGATAGCATAATCGCTTGCATCTGTCTCGACTATTGTCAAAACAGTAGGATCAAAGTTTCGAAGAATTGGAGCTGTGGTGAACGCCGTCTTCAATGCTTCGAATTCCTTTCGCGCTGTAGAAGTAAAAACAAAAGGAATATCTTTTCTAAGAAGAGAAGTAAGATTGTAAATAGTTTTAGAGTAATCTTTAATAAATCTTCTATAGAAATTTGCAAAACCCAAAAACCCTTGGAGGGATTTAACAGATTTGGGCTCAGGCCATTCCAGGACCTTTTGAACTTTTTTGTTGTCCATGACTAAACCATCAGTGGATAATTTAAAACCCAAAAAATCAATAGATTTAAGATGGAATTCACATTTATTATGCTTGGCATAGAGTCCATGATCTCGAAGTTGATTTAAAACCTGTCAAACATGATGAATATGTTCATCCAGTGTCTTCGAGAAAATTAAAATATCATCTAAATAGACGACAAAAAATTGTTCAACAACATCTTGAAAGATGTCATTGACAAAAGTTTGAAAAGTAGATGGTGCATTACACAATCCAAAAGGAATAACTAAATATTCAAAACTACCAAATCTAGTGCGCATTGCAGTCAGTGGTTCATGACCTTCCGCAATGCAAATAAGATTGTAAGCGCCTCTAAGATCAATTTTAGAAAAGAAATTAGCACCATTAAAAAGTGTAAGAAGCAATGACATAGGAGGAACAGGATATACATTCTTCTTAGTGACTGTGTTGAGCTTTCTATATTCAACACACAACCTAAGACTACCATCCTTCTTTTTTACAAAGAGGACAGGGGAGACGGTTGGAGATTTACTGGCTTTGATGAAAACTTTGGCTACATTCTCTGCAATGTAGTCTCAAAGAACTTGAGATTCGTCCTTCGACAAAGAATAGACAGGACCTGCCGGAGGTACTGGACCTATTAACTCTATCTGATAGTCGTAGGGTCAATGAGGTGGTAACTTATCGGCCTTGCGGATTGAAAAAACATCGAGGAAATCATGATAGATTTCTGGTAGAGTCGATTTAATGGCTTCAATGTCAATTTGGTCGTCCTCATCATCTTTGAGAGAATCTGTTGAGGGAAGACCAGAATTGAGAGAGCATAATTCGATTACTTTGAGGCGATGTAAATCCTCTTCGAGTGAAGTCATCAAGCTAGAAGGGTTAGCCAATTGCTCATTTAAAGAAAGATCAGATGCTTGCAAGTCATCTGGCAGAGTTTTGTCCTCTAGCAGGACATTGTCAGGCGGGTTGTTTAACTCCCTATTGACATGCATTGAAGAATTAGAAATATACTTAGTCTGTGGGGTGATAAATCCCCGTGTCCTGTCAATTTCAGGATTCCAATGCGTTAAAAAGTCATGGCCAATAATGGTATCGTCCATCCTTGGTGCCTCCAAGACTGTAAGTTCCCACTCGAAGGGGGGAAATTCAGAAAGTTGAAAACCCATAAAACTTTCTTACTGACCCAATATTTGGGTTCCTCTGATTTGACCAAATAAATTGGAGTTCGATCAATATCTGTAAATGTCAGCTGTAACTTCTCGGCAAAAGATAAACTGATAAAAGAAATTGAAGCTCCAGAGTCTATAAGACAACTGAAGGGGATATCCTCCTTAAAAAGAATGAATCTCAAGAGGTTTAAGGCAACTCCAGTCCTTAAGACATGGAGGTTCTGTGCACTGGGAGATATAAGATAGTTTGCTTTGCACACAAGTAAACTATCTACTAGTTTTTTGGCTTTGAACTAGTACCTTCTCTTTCCTTCAACTTAACACAATCTTCCAGCTTGTGCTTACCCCCACAATACATACATAACCCATTATCTGTTTGCCTCTTCCTCTCAGCTTCCTTAAGTTCCCCTTTAGGATCCAGTACTTTACTGATATTGCCTGGGGTCGAGCTTTTTGGTCAAGGTTTGTCCTTTCCCTTAATAGGTTTGGATTAAGTTGTTCGTGGGTGTGAAGAAGGCCCCGATTTGAAATTTAAGCCTTGAGATTTGTTGGCTTATTGACAATGTTGAAGTCTCCCTTGGTAAACGCCGTCAAGTTCGAGGGTTTGATCCATTAAATCTGTTAAAGTTGTCATCTTCTGACCATGAAGATTTAACTGATCCAGAATCCTCGAAGGAAGTCCTTTTTTGAAATGATACTTAAAGGCAGCACCATTCCAACCTACTTGAGTTTGAAGCACTCTGAAGTTTGAGATATATTCAGAGGCTTTCCCATTATCACTCATGCGAAGGAAATCAAGTTCAATTTCTGCGTTTTCAGTTTCATTAGGGTCACCGAACAACGTGAAGAGTTTGTCTTCAAACTTTTCCCAGTTATTAATAAGTAAGTGGGTTTTGGTTGAAGAGAGCATGAGAAGATAAGGTTCGAACCATCTTGCTGCTTTTCCGGCCAGGAATGAAGAAGCATAAACAACTTTAAATCGGTCGTTATTGAAGGTTCAAGGGTCATTATGGAACAGGAGCTTGCAGGTTTGCAAGAAGGGTTGCAATCTGTCTGGATGTTCTCCATTGAATTTATCAGGAGATTTCATAGAAGGAGTTTTGAATTTAGATCCCTCTGAAGACGTTGAATTTGAAAGGTTCTTCATGAAAAGTCTCATGAATTCTTCCAGAGAATTGGATGGTCCAGGTTCTGAAGGCTGACCAGAAGGGTGGTTAGCAGGGGCAGATGGTGCCTCGTGCATTGTATCCTCTTCTTCTTCAACATCACTAGAATCATTGAAGTCTTGTGGAATGTCTTCTTCTGATTGGACTGAATATTGCCGTTCCCTAAGGTTGAGTGGCTCCAAGGAGTGAGTGCGGGAAACAGACCTAGTGGCTGTTGGCCTGCCTCTGGCTCGAGCTCTAGTAGTAGTGCCTGTAGGAGGAGTGCGTTGAACAGGTGCCATTTTAAGAATTTAGAGAAAACACCTGAAAAGGGACGTAGTAGTGCAATGAATTAGAACTACGGAGAATTGAATTATACTGTCACCGGACGACCTACGCACAAGGTCGAGGGTGTTCCTGCAAGTGAGATAAAAGGTTCAGATACTTCTTCGAAGCACAGAGGGATAGTTTGAAGATGTCTCGAAGGAAGAACTACTGCTTCAAGTTATGTTTGAAAAGGATTCTAATATAATTGAACGGTAATATTAAAATTCTTAAGATCTCACAAAGGGTTGGAAAACTCAACAATCAAAGATTTAGTATTTAGATATGATTATTGAGAAAATAAAGAAAGATACAATAATAATGATTTTTACTTAGAGTTTTATCACTATAAACTATAAATACGTTTTATAATTTAATTCTAAGGAATATCGAACCAAAAAATCAGCCCCTTTTATATCCTTTACTCCTCCTTGCATTGACCTCATACTCATTCACTATTCCGCACACCACAAACCATTTAAAATATATCCGTTACACCTGGACCCTCCTCACTAACATCCGTTAACCCCTTAATCCTTCACTAACCATTCCGTCCATGCTCACTACCCCTTAATAATCCACAGATATTTCATAAACTTTTTAATGTACTATTATATTAACTATTGCGCGGTGCATTGCTTATTGGGAAAAAACTAAGACACACTATTGAGAGATTGACTAATTTAGATTTAGAGTTTTAGGCTAGCGCGATTGAATAGCAAGTACACAAAGGAAAGTCGCAGTTGCTATGGAGAGTTGCTTTCTGCGCTTCGAGTATGGATTTGAACCCTTTAGTATTGATTTAATGAGCTACTTTTGCCTCGAGTTTCACGTGGCGCATGACAGCTATTTGTGATTTTGTTGTCATGAAAAATGATAACTTGAGCAATTGGTTTATTGTAGGGAATGATATTTTAACCAAGTATGGCATAAAATTGGATCCTTCAAACCAATGTTTCACAATGGGGATGAATGGGAAGAGAAAATTTAAGATTTCCTCCCCTAAAAAATTATTAAAAGCAGAATTGAACACATGTAATTCTGTGGTTCAATATAAAGGAAGATCTACAAAAGAAATGAATGCCCTTATGTCTGAAATTGACAATGCTTCTTTTGGAGAACAACTTTCTGGTGAGGATAAAGATTCAATCATTAACTTGATAAAATCTTTTCATATGGCCTTTGCTCATGAGTCACATGAACTGGGATTAGTTAAAGAGGAAATGAAACTTTCATTGTCTTGCCCATTAACTGATATACCACCTAGTTTAAAGAAGAAGCCTTATCCTGCTTCTCCCACAATAAGAAAAGATATTGAAGACAATATCTATACCCTTTTAAAAATGAATATTATTGAAAAGGTAGTTGAAACACCTAAATATTGTGTTATCTAACCTGTCCTAATTTCTTATGAGAAAGATAAAGCCAGGATATGTGGTGATCATATAGCACTTAACACTTATACTGTTGATGATATCTACCCTTTACCTAGATTCAGCTCTATACATGCTACTTTACAGGGTGCTAAATATATCAGCTGTTTGGATGGAAATAAAGGATATCACCAGGTACCTGTTGAGAAAAATTCTCAGAACTTTCTGATGATTGCCACTCATATGGGTATTTTTAAGTATATTATGATGCCATTTGGCCCTAAAAATGCCCCTTCAGTTTTCCAAAAAGTAATGGATAACACATTCCATCAAGAGATAATTGAAGGATGGCTGATGGTTTATATTGATGATATCATTATATTCTCAAAAACATTTGAGGACCATCTTAAACACCTGTGTAATGCATTCCAGAAAATGGATGAAATAAATATGACACTTGCTTTGAAGAAATGTAAATTTGGTTTCCATTCTTTAAAAGTTCTTGGTCATGTTGTTTCAGGCTTACAGATATGTGTTGACCAGAACAAAGTGGCAGCCATAAAACAGGTCAAAGCTCCTACAACAGTGAGAGAGCTCCAACGTTTTTTGGGAATGTGTGGATACTATAGACAGTATCTTAAAAATTACCAAGTCATAGCTTTACCCCTTACCCAATTAACTAGAAAGGATGTTACTTTTGTCTGGAATAGTGAAAGACAAAGAGCCTTTGACACTATGAAACACTTTTTAATGTCAGCACCAATTCTTGCTTTACCCAACTTTAATCAACCATTTGTTTTGTACACTGATGCCAGTTTAATTGGTCTTGGTGCCTCCCTCCATCAAAAACAAGTAATAAATGATAAAGTTTCAGAAGTAGTAATTTGTTATATTTCAAGAACCTTGAGAAATAGTGAATTGAAATATGGTGCTACTCAATTAGAGTGTTTAGCTGTAGTATGGGCTCTAGATAAGAAAGTAAAAAATTAGTACGTCAACAAGGGCATCAAATTTATTAGCAACAAAGTTTGAATTCCTTGGACTGTCACAATTATTACACAATGAATAATCAATTACATTACTTTCACGGGATTACAGATCTCTCACTGAGGTAATATAATTGTTTTAAAGTTTTTATATTATAAATTTATTATTAATTTTACTCCCTTTGACATATACTTTTGAGCACGGTGTTAGGGAGTAAAATTATAAGGGACGTTTTATTTATATTATTTATTTATACTACTTATTGTACTTAACTCTAGTTAATTATAAGTACTGCTTAAGTAAATAAATAAATCATTATTATTAGGAAGAAAGGCGTGGCTTCAACTCAGTAAAATAATTAATTATTTTACCGGGTAAGTCTAGTAGCCTGGCTGACACTTCCTCACTCTAAAAAAAACAATAAAAAAAATGCTATGATTTTTTCTTTTTATACTTTTTTAGTAGAGTAGGAAGATTAGATATCTTCTTCCCAGGTATCCAAGAATCATATTCAGATGATTTATTCTTGAATCTCAATAAGTATTCTGTACCTTTTTCAGCAGTGACTATTCTGTCATTTAGAATTTTTTCAATTTCTGCTGTTTCAGTGATTTCATTTGGGTTTTTCTTTGGTCTTCCCCTCCTTTTTGGAAATAAATCACTATTGGATGTGTAAGGTTTCAAAAGAGATATTGGAAAAACAAGATGTTTTCTGTCATATGGAGAATACAGAATAACCTCAACTGCATTATCTTCAATCATTCTTCTGACAAAAAATGGACCAACAAATGGATCTTTCAATTTGTTATTACCTTGTAAGTTGAAGTGAATTGTAGAAATCAATACTTCATCACCCTTTTTAAAAGTGTATTCTTTATGGGATTTGTCCCATCTTTTCTTCTCATATTCAAATGATTTTTCAATACATTTTTGAGCATGATTTCTACATAGTTGTTGCATTTGAAGAAAAGATTTTACACCAGGATGTATATCCAATTTAGGTATTTTGTTATTGAGAATTTGGGCAGGAGTATTAGGAACATATCCAAGCCAGAGCTGAAAAAGCTTTCTTTGAGTAACAGAATGAACAGTGCTATTATAAGCAAATTCTAACCCAGGAAGTAAGGTAACCCAATCATGAGTGAATCTGTCATTATCTTTATACTCAAGTCCAAAGGCACAATATCTTCTTATTATCTCCTCTAAAGTCTGAATCATTCTTTCAGATAAACCATCAGTCTGAGGGTGATGGGCAGTAGAAAGTTTCAGATCACAACCACAAACATCCATCAGAGACATCCAAAATTCAGAAGTAAATTTAGGGTCTCTGTCAGAGATTATGGCTTTAGGAAAACCAGCAGTATTAAACATATGAGACCACCATAAGAAAGCTAATTCTTTAGTGGAAACATCCTTGTGGGTAGGGATAACTTTACACATTTTTGTGAATCTGTCCACAATAACCCAACAAGAGTTATAACTGTCTTTACCAGCAATAGGTAATCCTGTTACAAAATCCATGTTTATTATTTGCCATGGAGCATCAAGAGGTTCAATATGTTGCATTAATCCTGCTCTTTTAACAGTTAATCTTTTTGATTTTTGGCAAGAATCACAAGACTCAACATATAATTTTGTGTCTTCAGACATATTAACCCACCAAGCAGTGCTCTTAATTCTAATCATTGTTTTGTCAAGATCAAAATGTCCAGCTAATATGTCATCATGACAAATTTTCAAGATTATTTCTTTCATAGAAGGAGGAATAACAATAACATTACTCAACTTTCTTCTATAATATAGATATCCTTCATCAACTTAAAATTTACCTTTTTCCAAAGCTTTTTGGTACTTTGGGGGAAGGGTTTTAATTAATGCTTGTATTGAAGCATTCTTTGGATCATTTAATATGGTGCATAACATTTTCAAGTCAGTGTCCTTATCATATGATTCCAGAATAAGCTGTAATAGCTCTTCCTCCATATCAACCACATATATCCCATGTATATGAATAATTTTGTCCTCAGGATCATACGCAGGATTAGAGTCATTATTTGGCAAAGGTAACCTAGATAACATATCCAAATTTGAGTGCAAAATACCAGCCCTATGAATAATTGTCATTCCCCTCTGTACTCTTGAATAGCCAACTGCCATATGAACATATGTCTGTTAGGTGTTTTCAAGTTTAAAAGGGATTTAACTGCACTGCAGTCAGTGACAAGTTCAAATTTATGGTCATCTAGGTAATAATGAAGCTTTTCTAGAGCCCATACTACAGCTAAACACTCTAATTGAGTAGCACCATATTTCAATTCACTATTTCTCAAGGTTCTTGAAATATAACAAATTACTACTTCTGAAACTTTATCATTTATCAATTGTTCTTGATGGAGGGCAGCACCAAGACCAATGAAACTGGCATCAGTGTACAAAACAAATGGTTGATTAAAGTCAGGTAAAGCAAAATTTGTGCTGACATCAAACAGTGTTTCATAGTGTAAAAGGCTCTTTGTCTTTCACTATTCCAGACAAAAGCAACATCCTTTCTAGTTAATTGGGTAAGGGGTAAAGCTATGACTTGGTAATTTTTAATATACTGTCTATGGTATCCACACATTCCCAAAAAATTTTGGAGCTCTCTCACTGTTGTAGGAGCTTTGACCTGTTGTATGGCTGCCACTTTGTTCTGGTCAACACATATCTGTAAGCCTGAAACAACATGACCAAGAACTTTTGAAGAATGGAAACCAAATTTACATTTCTTCAAAGAAAGTGTCATATTTATTTCATCCATTTTCTGGAATGCGTTACACAGGTGTTTAAGATGGTCCTCAAATGTTTTTGAGAATATAATGATATCATCAATATAAACCATCAGCCATCCTTCAATTATCTCTTGATGGAATGTGTTATCCATTACTTTTTGGAAAACTGAAGGGGCATTTTTAGGGCCAAATGGCATCCTAATATACTTATAAATACCCATATGAGTAGCAATCATCAGAAAGTTCTGAGAATTTTTCTCAACAGGTACCTGGTGATATCCCTTGTTACCATCCAAACAGCTGATATATTTAGCACCCTGTAAGGTAGCATGTATCAAGCTAATTCTAGGTAAAGGGTAGATATCATCAACAGTATAAGTATTTAGTGCTCTATAATCACCACATAAACTGGCTTTATCTTTCTCATAAGAAATTAGGACAGGTGAGATAACACAATATTTAGGTGTTTCAACTACCTTTTCAATAATATTCATTTTTAAAAGGGTATAGATATTGTCTTCAATATCTTTTCTCATTGTGGGAGAAGCAGGATAAGGCTTCTTCTTTAAACTAGGTGGTATATCAGTTAATGGGCAAGACAATGAAATTTTCATTTCCTCTTTAACTAATCCCAGTTCATGTGATCCATGAGCAAAAGCCATAGAAAAGACTTTATCAAATTAATGATGGAATCTTTATCCTCACCAGAAAGTTGTTCTCCAAAAGAAGCATTGTCAATAAGGGCATGCATTTCTTTTGTAGATCTTCCTTTATATTGAACCACAGAATTACATGTGTTCAATTCTGGTTCTAATAATTTTTTAGGGGAGGAAATCTTAAATTTTCTCTTCCCATTCATCCCCATTGTGAAACATTGGTTTGAAGGATCCAATTTTATGCCATACTTGGTTAAAATATCATTCCCTACAATAAACCAATTGCTCAAGTTATCATTTTTCATGACAACAAAATCACAAATAGCCCTTACAAAACCATGGTTATATTTAAAAAACACTGTGGCTTTGTATTTACCAATGGAGGACAAAACAGAGCCATACCCTCTCCAATTTTCAGAAATGATAGGCATCAGTTTAGATTTATAGTCTTGATCTACTGAAGCAAGTGCTCTTTCAGATACTACACCTCCTACAGCTCCAGAATCCAGAACAACTTTAATGCTGGTTCCATTGATCAAGACTGGTGCCTTGAGAGGGGCAATAATAATTGAGCTATCCTCAATGTTCTTTATGATATGAGCATCTTCAACTGTAGATAAACCATTATTATCAATGTCAATAGTATTTAAATAATGGATATCCTCTTCCAGCATCAAGATTTCTTGTTGAGATTCATATGAAATATTGCTGGCACAATCACTTGATTTATCATCCAGTACCACTGTGTCATCAGCATGCTCCTCTGTTTGTTCTACAAGATTTATCTTATTGTCATAAACATGGCCTTTCTGCCAAGGCTTGTTGCACTTGAAGCAAGTGTTTGTTGCATACTTCTTTGGTGCAACAGGGGCAGAAGGTTTACCAACCTTTTCTAGAGGTTTCTGTTGGTAAGTGGAGGGTTTCTCCAAAGGGGTCCTAGGAATGAATCTTCTGGCATCATACTTATTGTTTAGAAGTATCTCATTGCAAGTATTAATGAAAGAAGAGGGTTCTTTGGAGAACTCAGTCCTAGCCACTATCAAGTCTCTCAGAGACATTGGTAATTTATAGAGGATCCTGTCCTTCCATAAATCAAACTCCATATTTGGGTCCATTGCCCTTAAGTTTTTTAAAGGTTTCATTAAAAACTCAATAGGTTTATCTGTAGAAGAGCTATATCTAGTTTCCTCATACTGTCTTTGTTGAGCCATTCTGAACTTGAAGCCACCAAATTGTGCTTTATTTAATTTCTTCCAATCCTCCCATGAGTAGTCATTCCCATCCAGGAGAACAGATTCATACCACATCAGGGCAACATTAGTGAACAAAGAAATTAACTTGGACAAAATTTCCTCATCTGGGAGTTTGTAAGAATTTTTTTAAGTTATCAATTCTGCAAATAAATTGTTGCCAATCAGAAGAAGAATCACCATCCAATGTTGTGTACTGGTCAAGTTTTGGCCAATTCTTTTGATTTAAAGGAGTCTCCTTAGTACTAGCTTGTTTCTGAGTAAGAAGCAGCTGTAATTTCTCTAATTGGGCTGAAATCTCATTGTTTAATCCTTCTGTTGCAGATCCTGGTGCATCATCAGTCTTTGATGGAAACTCAGTGTTATCAACAGGTATTTCTGGAGCTATTTTTACTTTAGATGAACTAGCCACAGGTACTATTTGGGCATCCTGTACTATATATTCCTTCACAGAAATGTCAAAATTTTTTTGGTCATTTAACAATGAGTTCAATTTTTCTTCAATGGTTGTTATTCTTGTTTTCATTCTTGGAAGACTAGATAAACTCTCATTGATAGTTGCAAAAGATAACTGATTTTTATTTTGAAAAGATGACAAATGGTCATTCAATCTTTTCAGATTTATCTTATCTATCTCCACCTCCTGGCAACAGGCAGATACAGTATCTTTTAGTTTAGACAAATCATTTTTTATATTTTGCCATAAAGCAACTTTCTTTTCATGGGTTGCTTTGTAATGAGACAATTCATCAGAGACTCTCTGTGATTCACTTCTTAATGCTTGATAACCCTGATCAGTTAACAAACTATTATATCTCTGAGTCAATTGCATATTGTTCATTATATGATTTTGCTTGGCAATAATATCTTTCAAGTACTCATCATTAATTCTTGCTACATCTGGAGTGTTTCTCAATAAGGAAACTGAGTACCTTTCCAGACTCTCATAGAACTCAGGGTCAAGAGTTTCATCAATTACAGCCATGTCAGGGTTTATCATTGAGGTAGCAATTAAAAGTAATGGATTGGATACATGAGATATCTGTCTACTGCTCATAGCCTCTACTGGTCTCAAGGTGTCTTCTTCCCTCTCAGATTTACCTGAAAGAACAGAATCAGCCACAAGAAAAGGCACTTGAGAATTAATAGAGGGATGTACCAGGGTTTGCTGGGCATCACCATATTGGGATTTCTTCTTCTTTTGCCTCCTTGATAAGGGTGGGGAGGAGTGGGGTTGACCTGGGTGGGCCTTGATGGACCTGCCTGAGGTAACTGATGCTGGGTTTGAGCCAAGTAGTCCCACTGAGTGTTTAGCCAGTCCCACTGCCACTTGGACACTTCCACCTTCTCTTGGGACTGGGGAGCCAATTGTTGTTGATCCCTGGGAGGAAGAGATTTCTTCTTCTCTTGGAGAAAAGTATCTGTTCTTCTCACCTTTTCTTCCAAGGCATCTACCCTTACCTTTAGTCTCAATATTTCTGTCCTTAACTCCTTTATGTGAGTAGACAGATTCTTTACCTGCTGAGACAATGGCATCTTTTTTATCCTGAAGCCTTTTGGAAGCTCTTCTGGTGGGTTTATCATAGGCTTCTGATCCTGAGTTGTGTCCACTAGGATTTCTACTTCTTCCATCTCTACATCCTGTTTGGGGCAAGGATTTATTAGTTTGAGAAATTCTTCTTGTTAAAGGAGAGCTTACAGAAGTAGGCTCATCATAATCAATTAAGTCTAGTTCTTCTTCACGTGCAGCAGAACCACTTTGGTCAGTCATTTTAAGATTTTACTGAAATGAAGAAAAGAGACAATAAGATTAATTAGTCTTTATTTTTGATTTTTTATTAAAAAAAAAAATCTTTTTTCAGGATAAAAATCAACTTAAATAAAATTAATTTATTATTAAAAAAATTTAAAACCAGGATTATAATATAATCAACTGTAGAAATAAATTAGAATTTTTATTAATAATTTTAAATTAATTATTTTCAGGATTTAAATCAACTTATTTATTACCAGGACTTATTGTCAACTGAAGTAATCAAATATGAAACTTTATTAATTTAACAAAATTTTATTAAACTAATAACTTAACTACCAGGACTTAATGTCAACTGAAGTTATTAAATATAAAT
The DNA here is from genome assembly GCA_030280995.1 of Hemileia vastatrix. Taxonomy (NCBI): domain Eukaryota; kingdom Fungi; phylum Basidiomycota; class Pucciniomycetes; order Pucciniales; family Zaghouaniaceae; genus Hemileia; species Hemileia vastatrix. The sequence continues at coordinate 201,672 of JASXTE010000010.1, read as the reverse complement.
TTTTATTTTAAAATTTTATTAAGCTTGATCACTTAATTACCAGGACTTAATGTCAACTGAAATAATTAAATATGATTTTTATTAATTAAAATATTTATTGAATTACCAGGACCCAAAGTCAACTGAAGTAATTAAATATTAATTATATATTAATTAAAAATATTATTGTCAGGAAAATTTGTCAACTGGAACAATTAAATTAATCAGGACAAATGTCAACTGAAAAATTATAATAATTAATATTAAAATATAATTATTTTATTACCTCTGGGACTAAGAACACTTATTGCTCTATTATGGTCTACCAGGAAAAATAAAAAAAATATAATAATAAAAATAAAAACCAATTACCAGGCATCTCCCCCTGTAAAATGAGCAAATTAATGCCACTTACAGAGTGCTGAGTAAAAGGAAATACGTAGCAAATGAAGAGTGAAGAGTAACCCACAAATAGTAATATCAACAATTACCACAATATATACGACGTCTAGTCAGTATTTGAACTTAATTTTTGGAGCGCGTTTTGATTCCCGTTCGCAGCAAAAATTTTTGTCACGTGACGTATGACATTTGTCGTTTTCTCGCTCTCTCATCCTTTACAAGTACTTGCACACCAATGGTCCCCTCGATTATGCCTCAAATATCGTTGCGCCATCAATAATTCGGAAAGCCCTCAATTGTCAAGGTACACTTTTGGTCTAGAAGATTTGTTATGAGGTTTTTACGAGGATTTTAAGGATTTAAATGAACTCTCAAAAATTGGTACATATTTCTTAATCTAAGTGATTTGTTACTCAAATATAAGAGGTAGGATTTTAAATATTGATATAAATTATTGATTAGAATTAAGCTCTTGTAACTACTAATGTGATAAAATATAAAAATAAGTATTGTGTTGTAAATAGTAATAATAAAGTAAGGTGATATGAGAATGGTTTGAAAAGCACAAAATTAGAGGCCTTTTATAGCCAAAATATGAGAAAATAAAATGTAAGGAATTTACACCGTCTACTGTGAGTGTGAGAAAAAAGAATGACAAGAAAAAGGAGTACATAAATGACATAAGAAAGTAATAAATTAGTACGTCAACAAGGGCATCAAATTTATTAGCAACAAAGTTTGAATTCCTTGGACTGTCACAATTATTACACAATGAATAATCAATTACATTACTTTCACGGGATTACAGATCTCTCACTGAGGTAATATAATTGTTTTAAAGTTTTTATATTATAAATTTATTATTAATTTTACTCCCTTTGACATATACTTTTGAGCACGGTGTTAGGGAGTAAAATTATAAGGGACATTTTATTTATATTATTTATTTATACTACTTATTGTACTTAACTCTAGTTAATTTTAAGTACTGCTTAAGTAAATAAATAAATAACTATTATTAGGAAGAAAGACGTGGCTTCAACTCAGTAAAATGATTAATTATTTTACCGGGTAAGTCTAGTAGCCTGGCTGACACCAATTATCTTCCAAAATTATTTTTGCTAATTATTGGGTTATTAGACACTTTACGTGTCAATGTTCACCTCTTATCCAACATTTTTCTACTCAATTTTTCATAACCACATCTTGGACAACTTTCTGTCATAACCACATGTTGCATAACTTTCTGCCATAACCACATCTTGGACTATTCTCTGGATATGCCTTATGGATGTGATGAGTTTGGGATCAGGAATTAGAAATGGAAATTGGGGTATAAGAGGCGGGATAATGCATTATCATGGATTCCTTATCCACAATTAATAATAGGGGGTAACAATGTTCAGGGATCCACAATTAGGGATCAGGAATTTTTTTTCCCGGGATCAGACATTATTAATTGCGGAAGATTCTTATCCACTAGCCCCAGGGCTAGTGGATAAGGAATCCATGATAATGCATTATCCTGCCTCTTATACCCCAATTTCTGTTCCTAATTCCTGATCCCAAACTCATCACATTCATGATGGATTTTTAAGAAAGTCACATGACATATAATTTCTGATGCCATCCTTAAGTCTCTCCTCACTCTATGCTACTTAATTTTGGTGGCGAACACTTAAGTTTTTTTTCTATCTACACACCCCAACTGCACATTTGGCGGTGAATTCCCACTTCTCTCATCACATAAGCCTTCCACCAACAAATATGAAACACCTCTCTACTAGGCAGCTACTTCACTCAACAATGAATGCTATCACTTTTCTTTTAGTTCTTTACTATAAATCTGACTCTGATTTGGAAGATGCTTTAGCTTATATGTGTTTTATTTCCAAAAAGCGTTACATCATCACCAGGGGGCCAAATCTTTATCATGATCCCCGATATGATCTGGCCTCCATTCTCAACATTCCTCATTTAAACTTCACCCAAATTTTTAGAACTTCTCCCAATTCTTTCTTCAAACTTTATCAACTAATCTCCAATCATCCTATCTTTCATAACAATTCCCATAACAAACAGTGTAATCCTGCCATCCAATTTGCTGCTGCACTATGTCCCTTCTGCTCAAATGGAAATGGTGCTGCTGTAAGACATTTGGATAATCTCTTTAACATAGGATTTGGTACTGTGATATTATACACTAAGCGCTGTATGATTTTTATCCTTTACCTCAAGTCTCAAACTCTTGCTTGGCCGACTCCAGAACAGCGACTTGAATCCTCTCAAGTAATGCAAGCTGAAGGTTTCCCTGGCTGTATAGGTTGTGTTGATGGCACAACCATCCCTTTGAGTCAAAAGCCTTCTCATGATGGCAACCATTATTTTGATCTCAAAAAAAGGTTTCTACAAAATCTCCTCCAAGTTCTCATCTTTCACAATCTAACTTTTTATCTTCTTTCTAGATACTCTATTGCCCTTCAACTTGTATGCGATGTCAATAAAAAATTTATTGTTTTTCACAGTGGCTGCCCTGGATCATGTCATGACTCTTCTGTCTTCCAAAGAATGAGGATTTCTCAATCCCCTGACTCATACTTTGACAAATCTCAGTACCTCCTTGCAGACTCAGCATATGCAAGTGGAAAGTACATTATACCTGCTTTCTGTGGTGCAACTTCAGAAAATGACCCCAAAACTGCCTTTAATTATCACCTTGCACAATCAAGAGTACGAATTGAACATGCTATAGGTATTTTAAAGGGACCATTTTCTAGTCTTTGGGAGCTCAGAATCCAATTTCAAAAAAAATTGGAGATCAAAACTGCAAATCATTGTATCTTGACTTGCATAATACTCCACAATATTCTAGCTGATTTAATGGATGAGTGGAATGATCTTTATGAAGAAGAGGATCCTGAACCACCACCGGCACTCCCCTCCCTTGATTCACAAATCATTCAATCAACCAGCATACGCCCCATTATAATGCCAATTACTCTCCAACATTTCTCTTCACCACCCTTTTAATTTTTAATTTTTATTTTTTCATACTTTCCAAATGTCCTCTTTGTGTACTTTATTCAGTTGGTTGTGTATTTTGGTTTGTTGCATATTCATTTTTTTTTGAATTTATGGTGAATATCATTTTTTTGGATGGCTCATTGGTTTTCTTTCACCAGCTCAACATGAAATCGCATATTTTCTTGTATTGCATATTTTGTCAGTGATTTTTTTTTTTCATTCATCACTCATATCCTTTTCATACTCTCCTCAAACATCACTCAGTTTTTTTGGTTGCATTTATTTTCTCAACTCAACTCACCAGGTAGGTCATTTTTTTCTTTTTTCTAGTTTTTTTATTTGCTAATCATGTTTTTTTTTTTTTTTTTTTTTTTTTTTGCTTTTTTTTGCTTTTTTTTGTTTTTTTTTTGTTTTTTTTGTAAGTGCTTCATTTATTTTTGTTCTAGGGTAAACTAATTTTTTGTTTGTTTTTTTCTCTTTTTTCTCTTTTTTTTTTGTTTTTTTCTCTCCTTCACCTCTCTTTATCATCCTCAAGGCCCCCCTTTTTCCCTCTCTTTACCTGTCTCAATACCCCCTTTTTACCCCCTTTTTAGCTGCCTCAAATCCCCCTTTCTCCCCTCTTTAGGTCCCTCATCACCCCCGTTCCCCTCTTTTTAGGCGCTTCAAACCCCCCCTTCCCCTCTCTTTAGCCGCCTCAAACCCCCCTTCCCCCCCTTCTACTTGCTTTACCCCCCACCCACTCCCTTAACTCCTCCTCTACCCCCCCTTTTTCTTAACGAACGATTGTTACAGATTGTTCATTAACAAGGAGGGGGGGGGGGGGTAGAGGAGGAGGTAAGGGAGTGGGTGGGGGTAAGGTGAGTGGAAGGGGGGGGAGGGGGGGTTTGAGGCGGCTAAAGAGATGGGAATGGGGGGGGGGGGTTTGAGGCAGCTAAAGAGGGGGGGATTGGGGGGGGGGGTGTTGGGACATATTAAGAAGGGTAAAGGGGGGGAATTCGGGGGGTTTCAGGGGGTTTCGGAGGCAGGCAAGGAGAGGATTTGAGGAGACTTTTGAGGCAAGGAGGGAGGGATTTGTTAGGCGATTTCAAATAAATAAAGGAGGGGAAAAGGGGACATTTATGGGAGCTACTTTCAAATAAATATACTAACAAATTTTTATTTGTAAATTTGATTAATTTTTTAATTTTTTTGGCAGTATTATAGAAAAAAAAATTCTTTTGGTTAAGGAATGTCTCTCTTATTTACAAATCAAAAATAGTTTATCATTTAATTTTTAATTTTTCTAATAAATAATTTTTCTGAATTTTTTTTTTATTTAAAAAATTTTTTTGTTTTTGATTTTGATTTTACTGAATTTTTTTTTTTAAGGATCTTGTGAGAAGGTTTTTAATAACCAATCATCATGTTCACTTTTATTTTTTATTTTTATTTAATTTTTACTAAAATTTTTTTTTTGAATTAATTTTTTTTTTAAAGGATTTTGCTTTTATTTTGTTTTTAAAAATAAAACCTCAGGTTTTTTTTTGATAATTAATTTTTTTGGAAAAATTTTAACTGATTTTTTGTTTTTATTTTTTTTATTTTTTTTTTCCAATTTTATTTTTCAAATAAAAAAATAGCTTTTTTTATTATTAGGTGAGAATTTTTTTTAAAAAAAAATTGAGTTGAAATTTTATTGACATTTAAATTTTTTTTCAGAACAAAAAAATGTCTTCTTCTTCAGATTAACCCCTTACTTCTCTGTCATCTTCATCTTTATCTTCTTTATCATCTTCATCTTTATCATCTCTATCATCTTCTTTGAAATCAACTCTATCATCTTCTTTGAAATTAACTTCCATACAATCATCTTCTAAATCATCAAAAAAAATAATGATAATCAGTCTCATCAGAAGAAAAGATATTTAAAAAAAAATTCTCTGCAAAAGTTATTTTTGTCATATCCCAAACATATTTTTTTATAAAACTAAAGTAGATAAAAAATCAATATCCGAAAAAATTCCCAGAAGATATCAAATATCTAACAGAATTTGAAGATGATTGAGTTGTTGCAGTTATCAGCAATACTTTTAAGCCTCAATTCATTTTGGAAGTTCATTCATTCGATGGTGTAAAAGATGAAGCTTTTAATCAACTATCCAATCTTATCATAACTCTTTATCAAATGGCTTTGATTTGGTTACCTATAAGGAATATGAATTTGTTGGGTGGTATCATGATTGGTTTTGGTTGGAGACCTGGTTTTGTCAAAGGATATTCTCTTGGTATGTCTAATAATTTTTGTTCCATTCTTAATATCATTTCACTTATTTCAATTATTTAGGCATATATTCATTGCTCAAGAATATCACTAAAGCACAAAAATATGAAGATTTTTGCTTATGGGACACTCTACCTTCATTTAATTCTTTTCTTGCTCTTCACCTCAAAAGGCTCTGTAATAAGGCAATTGAAAAATACATGAACTTGCAACCAAAGTTGGAATACCAAATTGGTGTGACTCCAAATGGGAAGATATCAGCCACAAATATCTTTTATTTTCTAATGTTATTGTCACTCATTCTGGATTTCACAATAAAATTCACACCGACACCAATGACACCAATTTTCTTACTTTTGGTATATTCTCATATATCAAACCAATTACTGGGCTGCCAATACCATCTCCAGCTAAAATCAAAGGACATGGTTTATATTTTCCAGACCACCGGTGCATCATTGATTTTGGTTTGGGAAATGGTATCATCGAAACTATTTGGAATTCTTCTAAGGATAATCATCAAACGACCAAAGCTCCTCCTGGTTTGGAATCCTGTCAAGATTTCACTCATTTCGGTTTTTCTTTTCAAATAAGTCAAAAGTTGATTCAAAGAATAAACAAGGTAAAGAAAGAAGGTAAAGTTAATCATTTTAAAAAAACTTTATCTAGATCCAAAAAGTATGCGGATTAGAGTTGTCATCAAAAATTTTATATTTTTTCATAAATTTTTAATAAATATTTTTTATATATCAATTTCCTCAACTAAATTAATGGGCCAACGACCTTTTGTTGTATAACAGGTAATCATGATAATGTTTATTTGTTTCATGGGGTTCCTCTAGCCTATACCTGTGGAAAGTCCCAAACTTTTGTTTCTAGATTTGATCTGCATTTTGGCTTGAGGAATTGTCATTACTTTAAACTAGGGAAATTAATATATATTAGATATTTATTTAATAATTTATGTAATTATATTAAATTTAGATTACTTCCACCCCTTACTTCAATAAAATTCAGGGGGGGGGTATTGCCAAATTTTCAAATCTGACATGTGAAATTGATGACTTAAAAAATTTTTGGTGATACCCACCCCTTGCTTCAATAAAATGCAGGGGAGAGTATTTCCAATTTTTTAAAACAGATATAGAATTTTTTTTACTTGTAAATATTTTGGTGAAAATATTTTGATGATACCCATACCTTACTTCAATAAAATCCATGAGAGGTTTTGCCAAAATTTCTTATAAGACTTGTGAAATTCTTGACATGTAAGAATTTTGGGGATACGGGTAAAATGCAGGGGGTAGTAAAGCCAAAGTTTCATATAAGACTTTCAAGATTCATGACATGAAAGAATTTTTGTGATACCCACCCCTTACTTCAAAAAAATCCAGGGGTGGGGGTTTAGCAAATTTTCAAAGGAGACTTGAAAATTTTATTTAAAAAAAGAATATTTAACATTAAAATGCGATATTTCAAGAAATACAGAAAATAATTGTAAAATTTATGTACAAATAAATATGAACACATGAAGTGTGAAAGAAATGAAAGAAAATAGTCAACAAAAAATTTCATTAAACATTCTATTTTTTCAACAGATTTGTTTGCTTTAATGCATTCAATCAAGAAATCTTTCATTTTTAGAACTTTCTTGGAGATCATGCTTATACTTCATCTGTTCCATTAAGTTTTGATGCTTGAGTGTTTTTTCCTCTTTTTTGGATTTTTCAATACTAAGAGTTAACTCGAACTTCTTCTCCTCCAAATCTTGGACCCAATCATCCTTCCGTAAGGAGAGCTTATACTTCCTCTCTTCCAAATATTTTACTCTGTCATCCCTCCTTAAAGAGAGCTCATATTTCTTCTTTTCAAAGCTTAGAGTCTCCTTAGCAATTTCCACTTGTTCTAGAGTGAGACTTAAAATTAACATAAAGTAGAAGAAAAGCAGAGTAAAGTAATAAGAGGTATGATATCACTTAACAGCATCACGTTTCTCTAAAAACTGTTCCATCAAAGAAAACGGTGTTTGTGATGAAGTATCAATTTTTCATCTTCTTTGGGAGTGAAAATTTAGACTACTAGAAGCCCTTTGCTTTTTGTTCAACATAGCATTTTCCTCCTCATCATTGTCACTAGCTTCAGACTCAGTTGATTGTGGGTCCTGGGCTTGTTTATCAGCCTTTTAAGAAATAAGAAAATCTAAGTAAATAAAAAAAGTATTAATAAGATAAAAGAAAAAAAAACAGACCTGAGTTAGATTGGGTTGGGTAAAATCACCTGTAGGATCTACAGAAAAGCTATCTAGATATGTCTCATTCAAATGAGGGGAGGCTTGAGTGGAGGAAGAGGATGGGAAAAGATTTGCTTCAACATCATGTTTGGAGATAGGATCTTCACCATCCAACATGTTTACATGATTAACATCGGCTCGCTCTCCGAAAATTGCATCCATCTCTTTAAAGTAAGGACATAAAGAATCAAGTTTATTTTATATGGATTTTATGCCCATAGTTATATCTTTGTCAGTAACCCCAAAACCAGTGGAAGATAAAAGAGCCTTTTCCTTCTTGTATTTTTCTCAGTAATGCTTGAATCGTTCAGACATCTGTTTAGGCAAAAGATCAATCCTTCCCTTGGTCTTATTCCGTTATTCATTTGCCATTAGAAGATAGCCATTAACTTTTGATGCGGGGGGCCGTCCTACTTTAGTGGCATACTCAGTACCAAAACAAGAATCATAGTTAGATTTGGTTTTCAGCCAGTTGATAAGAATGAGATGGTCATCTTTTTTTAATTGAACGGTCTTGATTTCTTGGCTGAGCAGAGGAAAGACGAAGTAGTGGGAATTGAAGAACAACTGGGTGATGGCTGCCTTTGAGATGATCTAGGGTGACGAGGCATGTTATTATAAATGAAGATGAAAAGGAGCAGAAACAAGCAGATGAGATAGCGTGATGAAAAGGAGCAGAATCAAATAGATGAAATGGGGAGAAATTCTGAGCGGATAGAATGAACAGGATAAGATGAGAATGGAAGTGCGCAGCAAGGTAGAAGGCATATCCAGGGAGTAGTTCAAGATGTGGTTATGGCAGAAAGTAGGTCAAGATGTGGTTATGACAGAAGGTTGTCCAAGATGTAGTTATGAAAAATTGAGTAAAAAAATGTCGGATAAGAGGTGAACATTGACACGTAAAGTGTCTAATAACCCAATTATTAGCGAAAATAATTGCGGAAGATAATTGGGGTATAAGGATTTTTATCCGCAATTAATTTAATTGCTGATCCCTGAACATTGATACCCCCTAATGTCTGATCCCGGAAAAAAAAAATTCCTGATCCCTAATTGTGGATCCCTGAACATTGATACCCCCTAATAAATATAAATTAATAATTAATTAATTATAAACATATATTATAATTATAAGTGTAAATTTAACTAATAATTTAATTAAATTAATTAATTAAAATTATATATTAAATAAAGCCATACATATCTTATTAAACAATAATATTGAGCGCATTTTTGACCCTTAATTGTGTCAGTAAAATTATTAAATAAATTAAAACACTTATTTATTAATATGGTATTCAAATTCTCACTTTAAATTAGAAATATCATTAAATTAATTATTTGTTTCATTTAAACTAGTTATTGAATTAATTACATAGTTAAAACAATTAATTAAATTTGATTTATACTGGATTATATTGATTACATGGATTTTTGCATGAAATTAATTCTATTTGTTTTAATTAAACCCTTTACATCTCACTGTAATATCTGTTTTGGGTTATTTTACTCACTGTTCTTATGTTTCAGACTTACTTAACTACTTATTATTTTAATTAATTGTTTTGGGAACTTATGGTGGGAAAATTGGTTACTTACTCACGGGTTTAGTTTATTGTTTCATGTTTTTCTCTCAATATCTATGTTTTAGTTATATTCTTTTATATTCTTGTTTCACTTTATTACTATTTTATAATTACTCATTTGTGGCGCTTCAGAGGATCCTTTTCCTATAAAAGGCTTTGGATAATCCCCTGTAGCCGCATCACTTATTATACTCAACTTTTAACATATTTTTTTAAATATATATAACATGTTTATTTTATTTTTATTAGTATTATAAGTCTAATTTAAAAAGTAAATAAATATTCTAAGGTTGCAGTAAGTCTATTAATAATGGTAATTGTTTGCCGGGAATTGAAGATAGTACTTACTTAAATAAATATATTATTAATAAATAAAACCTCACCATTGTGTCAATCTTAAAAAATAGTTGTTGCATCTCTTTTAAATAACTTAATTATTTTATTAATTTCATTTCTTTCAACTTTTGTCAAACCTTTTCTTTATATTTTCCTTTTCCTCCTCTATTTCTTTCTTCTTCTTCTTCTTCTTCTTCTAGACAACTGGCTAACAATTGGAGGCCTTTCCAAACAACAACAACAATATGCCACCTTGCGACAAACGACATTGCGCATGGACCACCCAAGCCAAAAATAATTTTTTTTGCCGCGGCCATGTTTCAAACTTGAGTTCGACCTTTTAGGTTTATATTAAATTAAATAATATATAATTTTGAAATGATTTCTCGATCACTATAGTAAGTTAACCTTTGCACCTCTCACTTATATTATTAAATTTTTATTGCAATAACAGTGATTGTGGCTTAATTGCTGATTCACTGAGTGTAAGTGTTAAATTTTTTTATTAATTTTTTATTCCTAGTTGACCATAATAGAGTTATACTCTTAGTCCTAGAAGATCATTAAATTTTTTAATAAATTAATAAATTAATTTTTATTAAATTATTTTTTGATTTATTGGTTGACCATAATAGTACTAAGTGCTTAGTCCCAATATTGCCAATATATTTTTTTTTGGTATTAATTATTTTTGGTTGACTTATAAAACCTTTGTTGGTTGGTCCCATTATAATTATTGGTATTTCTTAATAAACAATTGTAATTACATATATTTTTATTACATTTTTTGTTAATTAATTGATTTTTGAATAAAAATTTAAATTTTCTTTGTTTTGTTTAAAAACAAATAAATTATATTTTATTTTTAAATAAAAATTTGAATCATTAAAATAATTTTGATTCTTTCTTCACAGTTTTATAGCCAGTAGTTTGGATAACAGCATGGATAACTTACATGTGGATGAAATTGAAGTGGATGTTGACACTGAATCTGTAGGTTCTTCTAAATTAACTTACAAACATTATTCAGCTGACAAAAAACCTTCAGGACGTGGAAATGGCAGTAGAAGTGGAAACCCCCCCTTACCAAACACCTCTGAAAGAAGCAAAACCTCTGATAAACCAGGAAAATCCACTAAAGGGTATTAAAATAAAAAAGATACCTCTGACTCAACAAGTAAGCAACCTTTCCAGTCACATAAAAGAACTGAAGGCAGAAAGTATGAAGTACAATGGAAGAGTAGACACACTCTGGAAACAGATGCAGGAGTTATTAAATCCCAAACAGGCTCAACCTCCTCCTTTCCCAGCCTCTCAGCCTCAGCCTCAACCTCAGCCCCATCAGGCTCCCAGCTCCTTTACTCAAAACCAAAACACTCTGCAGGTGGAGCAGTGGAAATTGGACTACCTGATGACCAATTACCAAAAGAATGTTCAACAGCCAGCACCCCAACACCCTGGCCCATCCAGGACACAAACCTACCATCAATCTCAGCCCCATCCTTATCCAGGAGGAAGAAGAAAGAAGGCACAGGGGAAGTTTCCTCCCTTTCCATGGTAAGTAGTTTCACCACAGAAAAAATGGGGGGGTATTACTAGCAATACCCCTTGCTTGAACTCCGTTGAGCCACAAATCTATGCTTGAATTATGCACACATCATCACCATGTAGGAAATTGTTTGGCCTTACATTTAGTCAGAGATTTGTCACAAATTGAGCTCAAGATGAACCTACATTGATCACCGTTTGATCTTGTAAAATCCTAATTTGATCATCAGTTGAACTCCCTTTGATCTCACTTTGATCTAACATAAGCTTTTGCATATCCAATATGTCAACTATTCACTTTCAAAAAGATTCGTAATGAATTTCACATGGAATATTAGAAACGAAACCAGTAATTTTGAGTAAATGGCTCATCAAAATGATTAATCTACAAAAAAATACCATCAAAATTCAATCTGATTACTGAAAACTTTTGGTAAAATGACTAATAGATATTTAAATTGGAAAATAATATTCCATTTCTCAATTTCAAATTCAAAATATAAATCCTCGTTTGAAATGTGAATTTTGTAGATTCCTTGCCTTCCTATATTATGAGTAATATTTGAGGTATTTTACACCTTTGTAAATATGGTGTTGTGCTGCTAGAAATTATCTCTGTTTCAATTCAACTTTATTGAAGCTTGATTCCAGAATGATACATATTTTATAACTATTTTGAGAAAAAAGTCACTAGTAATGAATTTAGCCTTTTATCTGTCCTTTATTAAACCTCACTTAATCCTACTTAAATCCAAATTGACCCACAAAAACCTTATTTGGGATATTTTTTAGCCCAGGATGATTCAAGATTGGAGCAAAATATTATTTTAAATATCCAATATGGCTATTGATTAAATTTCTTCAAGCTTACTTTAAATTCACATTAACATTAACTTTCACAGGAAATATTAAACACAAATCTTGAAAATATAGTATTTAAAATCATAATAAATATAATATAATATGCTTACAACAAAATTTTCTTTCTGGATTAATTGAAACAAAAAATTGTTCATTTGTGAAAATAGAAAAAATACTATCCATCCTGAATTTAGAATTCATTTTTAAAAATTTAATGCCCCCTCACTTTCAAGTTTATCATGTATTTCAAAAATTATATTTTTAATAATTTTGTGAATAGTACACCTGAGATATAAACTTGGGGATATCAAAAACTAAAACATCAGCAAATTGAAATGTTTTTTATTGTTATGAATGGAAATAATGATTGAAAAACACCATTAGAGCAGGTTTCATTTTGAATAATAGGCATACTTTCTCATGTAAATTTCAATAAAAATAATTTTTATTCTTACATAAGTTGTGGTGGATACATTTGAGCTCAAAAAGAATTAAAATTGACAAAATAAGACTTCTATAATTCATATTCAAAAATGAAATCACCCTTCATTATCTACCTGTAAACTATTTTAAATTGAATAATTTCAAAGTCAGTATATACTGATGTTATTTTTTCTTCTAAAAAATTTATTATATAGATTAATAGTCATAAACAGTTGACATAGATGTTAAATTTATATAAGCAATCTTTAATTCATAAAATGATAAAACTATCTTTTATGTAAAAAGTGATGAAGGAAAAAAATATTATTAAATTTTTGATGCACTATCAATAAAATTGAAGATAGAGCATATCAAAAGTTTAAACTTAATTTCAATTTTGATATCATCATTTTATTTTATTTTACTTGAGTAGAAAACAGATTTTAAATCTCAATATAATTTTAAATCCCATTAGTTTGTAGATTTCAACATTTGAAACTATGAAATAAATATTTATGAAAGAATTTTACAATATTTGCCCTTCTAAAAACTCATAAATCCAACTTCAAATCTTCTAACCTTCACAAGTAACCACAATGCATTCTGAAAATACTCTATATTTAAATAATTAAAGGTAAATAAAATTATGTTTTTATTCTTTATTTCAATTTTTGATAAATAATATATATATATATACATATATATATATATATAATTTCTTAAAAAGTCGCAGAGGGAACTTAATAGTGGTTTTGGCATTAGATATATAGATTCAACTTTCAAAAAATTTGTTTGGAATAAATTACAAAGACAAAAAGGATATATTTTGATGAAAGAATACTGATTTAGGTTCTTTTAAAATATTATTAACCATTTTTATGGAATATTAATCCATGGTTATCATTCTTTATGATATTATCATAGAATTTTTTCCTTTTTTAATATAATGATTTTCTATTGTGTGGTATGTAGGCTAAGATAAGTTTAAAAGATTTATTGAAGATATATATACCAGAAACAGTATAATCTGTAGATTTATAACTATAACTTACTTTTCTGATGTTTTACATCATTGATAAGTAGCTCATGCATTACACAAGTAAATAATTATAGTCTCTGGAAGTAATTCCTTGTGAATTTCAAATTTTTTGTTATTCTTAAAATCATTACTCAAATAAACTAAAAATTTCTTCAAATATTGATTGAAAGAAGGAGTTACAAAATCTTATTTTGTAGTTATAAAAGTTTGAGTTATTTTTCATATTATCAAGTATAATGAACATTTGTAAATTTTAACTTGAAAACTAGTGATCATAGCAAAGTAATACTGGAAGAATCAGATAAAAAGGGTGGAATAAAGTCATAGCACAACAGGAAATGATGCAAAATTGTTGATTTTTATCTCACAAAATTCAACATATTTTTAACATATTTTACCACCTTTAGATAATGTTTAGTGGATTTTAACATAATTATAACAAGCAAACTTAACAATGTTTTGATTTTTTTAACAAAAATAAATATTGTTAGATCATTTTTTTAAAAAATATGACTTATTTTTATGCTTTATCTACAATAGTTAGTAGTTTTTTTTGCAGAAATTACTTGTTTTGATATTCTATTTTTGAATTTTTTAAGAGACTTCATTGCATTAAAGTTTTGTAATAATTTTTCATTAAAGCATCATATTTTAAATCTAGAGAATTGGTTTTGAAATAATATATATTTTCATGTTAATTGACTCATTATTTTTGGATTGATAAATTATGTTAAAATTGGGATTGCTTATTTCTAGTGAGTGTACATCATAGTTTGTTTTCAAATCAAAGATTATTAAATGGTGAAATTTGGTAAAATTCTAAATATATTTTAAACCTTTTTGATTTAAATAATGTTTAATGTTATGTAATCATTCTATAAGTAGAACACAGTTAAAATCTGATAATGGTACATTGCTTTCAATTTCTAATACTAAAATTCTATTCTACTTGAAACAATGTAAACTAAAGCTTGGTATCTCATAAGAAACTCACAATTTTCAAAAATCATATTTCCAAATTTTTAAACATGATACACATTAAAATATATTTTTAGAATAATTTCCTAATTAGTTTCAAATACTAGAAAATAATGACCTCAATTTATTTTAATACTTAAACCATTCTGATGAGTGAATTTCACAATCCTCTAAGTAACATATGGTTACCATTTATACACATATGCATGATTTCTCCTTTTGTTTAATTTTAGCTGAATCTAAAAAGTAAAATCACATGTTGAATATCATCTATAGATAAACTTCTTATATTAGAAGCTAATATTTCATATGAGAAATTTGTTATTGAGTTTGGGAAACATTAATAAGTGTTGGGTATTATAATTGAGCCATTTATTCAAGTAAATAAAAAAGGATGACCTTCTAAATATTTCATATATATATATATAATAAAAATTAATTATATAATAGCATTTAACCATGTTTTTATACTAATTTCATATAAAAAAAGGGATTGAACTAAAACTTTCAGTAAAGAAAATAAAAATAAGATAAGTTAATATTCTTGTTTATATTCTCATATTTTTGAAATGGCTTACTTAAAGGAGAAAATTATTTGGTTTTAGAGTACAAGAATTTCTAGATGAAAATCTTCACAATATAGTTTGACCCTCTCAAAAAGAAAATTTCTCAAATTTTACTATCACATTTTATATATTTGTTAAGTAATAGAAAATGGAGTTGTGTCTTTGAAAATGAAGCTTTAGAAAATGAAATAAATGATTTAAATTTATAATATAATTTTTGAAACAATAAATCATGTATTCAAAAAAAATTATATATCTTACAATCAAGATAACAGTATTAATTAAGCAACTCTAACAACTTTGGAAAGAAAACAAGAAAAAAATAATTAGTAAAATGCATAAGTTATTTTTAGAATTTAAGGAAACTTAATAGCTCTACCTGTAAACTAGCCTTAAAGCAGGTTTGGATTTAACATGTGGAAATTCATACATAGTACCCTTCCATCATTAGAGCAGAATAAAATTTATGTAGTTTTATTTTTTTAATTTATAATAGTATTTTTATTTTTGGCTTTTTCATTAGTATAACTATATATTTTTTAACTTTTTTGTTTTTCATAACATAAGTTCAAAGCTGCACATCACTACTTCAAGATGAAACTCCATATAATGTAATCAATGAATGATATATTATAATGAATTTTACTAGAGACTTTTCAAAAATGGTGATTAAGAATACTTATTATAATTTTTTAAATTTTTATTATTATTCTATCTCTTGAAAGGAGATGGCCATATCTCAATTTAATTAGTTTTTCCTCAGAAAAATTTATTCTTGATCTAAATAAAATTGCATCACTATTAACTAGATGTTATTATACAATTTTAACAATTTTTTTATCTGAACATAGTTGAAAGTATGTATAAATTAAAGTGTTTCCACATAGTCTTACTATTATCCCACCATTATTTTCACATTTAGATTTCATTATAACTGTAAAATAAGTTTTTCAATAATTTTAATAATACCTTAATATTTAATAATTTAGTTACATAGTAGATTTTTTATCCTTTTTTTATATGAGGCTTATTATATAAACACTACTTTTAGATTTTATCCATTTTGATGTCTGATAATTTAAATTTTCATTTAACTACCCAAATTATATCAAAAAAAATTCAAAAGTATATTTTTTTAATGTACTCTTTTTGATAAACTTATCATTTCTTATAGGTTATTCTTCAACTATTTATTGTAATTAATTACCCACTCATTTATGGTCTGTTATTGTTGTTCATTACATACAGACAAAATAAGGATACTCTCATATTATATTGGAGTTTTAAATTAAAAAGTAAATACTAGTGGCTGGTATTAAATATGAAGTTGTTATAACTAAGTTGAACATTAATTAATTATTAAATGGCATTTTATATTACAAATTTTATTGAATGTATATAAAAATAACACTCAAGAAATATATATAAGATATATATATAACCATTGTATATCAAAAATGAAGTACTTATCAACATGGTCTTTTTAAATGATTTTCAAATTTACTTAAAGAGACATTAATATTACCAATTCAAATTTTATATCAAATATAACAATATTATTATTTCATTTTTAATTATTTTACAAAAAATTTGAGTTTCAACGTAATTTAATTCAGTATTTAATGAATTTTTTTGAAAAATATTTTTAAAAATAGAAGTAACCCCTCACAAAAAAAAAATATAATTTTTTTTACTTACAATTTGCACCATATTTCTACCCTTAAAATATTTGTATTCTTCTAACAAAAACATTTTTTAAATAAATTTAAAATTTTTTTCATTATTCAATTACAAAATGTCAAATTTAGAATTTATTTTACCTTACTAAAAAATTTAGTTGAAAATTTAATTTTGTATTTCCAAAAAATAAACTTAAATGTCAAAAATTAAAAAAACAAAATTATAAATATAATTATGAGAAAGAGGTAGATTAAATTTATAATATTCATATAAAAAAAATTCATATATTTTATGGTGTTTGAATTTTAAATTTAATATATTAAAAAATAATTATTAAATAACCAAGCCAAATGAAATTGGCTTGGATTTTTGGTATCACTAGCACTTATTTTTTTTCTTATACTCACATTTTAATTTTTAATTTTTTTTTTTCTACATTTCTCATTTTTTTTTATGATTTTTAATGTTTTTAAGACCGAAGTTGCTTTCAAACAACTTCAGTCTAACGTTTCTCTCACTTTCCCACCAGATTGCACCTGGTAGGGAAAGTCGCTTCCATTTTAGAGACCAAAGTCCCTTGCAGGGACTTTGGTTTCTCTGTGTGCATTGCACAGCCAGAAAAAAACTGGCTGTGCAATGCACTGCATGCAGCACATGCAACACGCATTGCTGCTGCAAGTAATGCGCATATCTCATGCAGCTGACTTGATATCAGCTGCATGAGATATGGTAGCGATTGTGCAACGCACGTTGCACACTGCTTTGGCCACCTCCCAGCCTAGTAAATTAGCTGGGAGGGTGGCAAACATTACAGCAAGCAATCGAAGTCGCTTTTAGCAACTTCGATTGCTTGAAAGAGACACTTCCAGCCAGGGGAGACCTGGCTGGAAGTACTAAATTGCAATTTAAGGGACCCAAGCCAATTTCAAAGGCTTGGGTCATAAATTAAGGTTTCTAAAAAGCAGCCAGTATAAATCTGGCTGCAATAAAAAGTAAATTTTTTAAATAAAATACATAAAAAAATAAAAATGTGTTCAAATAAAATATACAACACTCTTCAGCCAGTAAGAAACAGCCTTCCATTGTTACACATAGAAACAAAATCAAATGTTTCTTTCATCAACATTTTCCATGTTTCAATATTTTGAACCAAGTAAGATCAGGAAAAAGGTCATGGCAAAAAAATTGTATAATTAAAAGTCTCCCAATTTAATATGGTGCGGAGGTTCATATTTTAGAAATAGGTGGTGCACATTATAGTTCCCTTTAAAAAAATTTAAAAATGAATTAATTTTGGCGCAATGTAAACTTAAATGTGATGAGTGTATGTTTTTTAGCTACGTGAAACATGGTAGCTAGAATTATGTGGCGTCAATTTTTTTTAGATGTGAAATTCAGTGTTCCACAAATGTGCATCTGTACAACATGCAGCCAAGTAAATTCTAGCTGGAATTAGTATATGCATAGGAAAAAATGATCATGCTGTGTACAGTGCCTTGGCAACATCTTTCTTGGAATTTAAATGAAGTTTATTATATGACTTGGAGAGCTGCATTTTTTTGAAAATATGATCAGTGAAAATTCATGATATATACATCTGTTTGCCACCCAATTTATTTTTCTTTTCTCTTTCTCACTTACCTTTTTCAAAAATTATCAATCATATTTTTGCTTTATCATTTTGAATTATTGGTACTATTTTCTTGACCTTATCTGATTACCGGTAAGCAATTTTTTCTTGCTATTGCATTTCATATCATTTTGGTTTGTTACACTTTTTTACACTTTTGACAAGTTAATCTAATGATTCTAATTCTGAATTTATTTTTATGGTATCTTTTACTGTACCCTTTCGATTCATTATAAAATAATTCTTTTTCAGTTAACTTAAAGTTTTTTTATTTGTTTGTCAATTTACTTTTCTTTATTCCTTATCAAAAATGTTCAATGTATTTATCTAACCATTTATTTTTTAAAACAGTGATTATAAAATAAACTTTATAATTAATTTTGATCAATCAGCTAAAAATGGAAGAAGATTTTATAGACATGTAAGTTCATGTTTTGCTTATTATTTTTCTATATTTCTTTAATACTTTCTCAACCATTCTATTATTAATATGAAAATTAAAACATCATCTCGTACTTGCTGAAAGCATACAGGATAATGTTTTGCTTTTCATAATAATAATTAGATTGTTTGTACTTTACCTTTAATTTATTGATTTTTAAGTTGTTTCAAAGTCTCGTACTTGCTGAAAGCATACAGGACAATGCTACAATTTAAAAATTAATAATTTATTGAAGTATAACTTTCTAAGTCAATATATTGATCAGAGCAAGATTTTTCATTTTATATATGTGGATATCATAATTCCGTAAATTTTTTAATATTACTAGTGTATTGGAGTTATACTTTCATTATATTATAAATATTAAGTGTAGAGCCAAATCTCGTACTTGCTGAATGCATACAGGATAAAGCTATACTCTTTATATGTATAATTTAATAAAGTATACCTTTGAAACACTTTCTTAATATTTGAAATAAAGAAAAAGTATATAAATTTACTAATATGTAGATATGCTAACTTTTGTATTTCTAATATTGAAGATATGATAAAGTTAAAGGTATCATTGACTGATAATTGAAATTATGTTACTATTTTCTAATTTTTGATTTTTTTCTATTTTAAATCAAAATTGAATTCTCTTAGGATTGAACCATCAATGAGTAACGATTTGAAAAAAAAACGGCCAGGGAAGAACTCTAACAATAGGTGGGCGAAAGACATTGCTACTGGAATGAAACTTGTAAACGCTCTTGGAATGGATACAAATGGGAAGAAGCCACATTTCTATGCACGATCTCATGCAAATAATATGACAGATTGCAATAATTATTACAATTTTTTTCCTGGATGTAGTATTTATAAACCAAAAGGTGTCTTAATACCTAATGTTCTTGTGCAGACTTTTGAAATTCATGAGATCAAAGAACTAGATATGTTAGAAGCTACGGTGCAATGCATTAAGGATCTTTCTTACTGCGAACATGAAATTAAAAATAATGGTTATCATCGAAGAGCTGGTGGTTTTGGAAAAATGTTTGGTGGTGGCTTTATTTTAGATAGAAAGAAATCTTTACATATTCGTAAGTATCACTTTTTTTAATTTAAATACTGAATTTTTGAATGCTTTTCCTTGCAGATGAATACACTGATGATATTGTAAAAACGGATGAATATAAAAAACGAATGAAGAGGATTACAATGTACTTTGAATATTTTTTTAAAAAAATATCATATGTAAAGTACAATGAGGCAAATAATCTTTGCGCAAAACTTGGTATTCTTGGATTTTCAAAAGTTTCTAGTGAAGAAGAGGGTGTACTGTTTGCTAGTAATTTAACTTGGACATCTGGAGGGAATGGTAATGGGTTCTCTAATGAGGTTCATCTCGATAAGGATGCAAGTGAGTATACTTTAGGAATATTTTTTCCTAAAGATACAGAAAAAAACACCATTCATATGAAGTATGATAAGAACCAACCACGACAAATAGGTGGAGAACTTATGTTTCCCAAAATTCAAAGTAAAATCAACTTTGAAGCAACTAATGGAATAACAGTGACATTATGGCCTGCCAATCAACTAAGGCATTTTACCTCAAGATGTCATGAAATTCCTGGCTTCACTAGGATAGGTTCTTCTATTCAAATCAGCACTAGACTTTTTCATGCTATAGAAAAGCTTAATGTTTTTGATATTGATATTTCAGAATACTTAGAAATTAAAAAAGAAAAATTTAGGTTAGAATATTTGATTAGTGCTTTGAGAGTTTTTTTGAAAAGAGATGACTTAATAGAGGAAGAAATAGAATCAGCAAAGTATTATTTATCTAATGTTAAGACAAATCTAAAAAATCTAGATATATAAATATTAAAAATTTATATTATATATACACAACTTAATGCAAATTTAAACATGATAAATACTGGGAGTAGCTGTAACATTTTCAGTTTTGATAATTATAGTATTATCTATTTTTTTTATTTGTGAAATAAAATAATTTTTTTTCATAATATTATAAGAAAATTTGATTTACTTTTGAGGAAATATATAAGTTGTGAAATCTTTAAATGTCATTTTTATTAAATTGGTAGCAAAGGTTCTAAAATAAAAAAACTATAATAAAGAATTTGAAATATATTAGCCATAAAAATGTGCTTTTAATGCTACCAAATTAACTGTATAGTATTTTAGGTCAAACAGGCTTATTAATAAAAAAGTTAATAATAAAGAGTTGAAGAAAGAATTTTGAATCAATAATAGATTAAATTGTATTTTTTTAAGAATGTACTCATTTAATTATTTAAATTGTTCTACTTCTGATTAAAAATGTTACAATCAACGAAAATATTTGTAATAATTAATAGATTATATAATATTAAAGGTAAAGTAACAAAACTAGAGCAGTTATCATATTTTTATATAAACAATAAAATATTTAAGAATTTAATACAAGTATTTGAAATCATATAAGTAGATTTTAAAATCTTTGTTATTGCTGGACTTACAATAATTTTTTTTAATAATTAATTTAGAAAATCATGTCAAAGGTTACTTAATAAATTTCAAAGATGGTCACATTTTTGACGTATTTGAAGGAAAATAACTTGAATTATACAAGATATATCATATAGACAGAACTTTATCTATTTACATGTTGGAATATTAATTTATTGAAAGGCTATGTTTAGCAAAAAAAGGTGATACTGGCTGAATGGAGCTCCAGTGATTAAGAAAATCTGCAGAAATAGCCCTAGCAATTCCCGGAGGACTTGGGGTATCAAATTTTAAAGGAAATGGATCACACTTGCCTATAAAAGGTTTTATTAATGTTAAAATATAGTTATTTAAATTTTTCCAAATTATTTCTTCCATCAAATGATTTTTTTTTCATGTAAATTAAGAAACTTAAATTCTGATATTACCTCCAAGCAATCAGCTGCTGAAGCCAATCTATGATCTTGAGAGCTCAGAAATAAACCACAGACACCATCGATTATATAGAATGTGAAAGATTGATATCGGTGGTGGGAGTATTCAGAATTTATTTTGTTTAGTGCAGCCTTTTGTTTCTCTCTCATTATAGTCAGTTCAGTATTTTCGTTTTTCTCACTTGATTGTTGAGCTTCACTAGTCTTGCCACTTGATATTGTTGCAGCACAATATTTTGATTTAAGAATGATAATTGACATAATATATCAATGATAATATTGCTGATTTGAAGAAGAGTTGACATTGATATATCACGGGTTTGAAGTGCAGTGGGACCAACTTCTAAGCCATCAGAAATTGGACTCTTCAGATTTGAAAGGTGAGCTAGAAGCTGAAGACCACGTTCAATTGGACAATCTGAGTTAATGTTTTGATGTGATGGAAGCTGGCTGAATTCATGTGCGGTCAGATAAAGTGAAGATGATATAAGAGATACCCATGAAGAACGGCAGTGGTCACTTGGGATCATTAATCTCATGAGCATTCGGATAAGATTGGATTCAGGGTGATCCGTTTTCTTTGTTGAGGAAAGAATTTCAGTATTTAAACCATCAGGATCACATAAATCTTCCATTTTTTTGAAATCAATATTATTGAGTACCCATAGCTGTGAGCTATCAATCTCTAAAAAAATATTTGCTACAAAGGAAAAAAAATAAGTAAAAGAACAAAAGTCAAGACTAAAAATTATGGTAATTTACATAACTCATTAAGTTTTTAAAGCCAATCTTCTCCACAAGATTTTTCCCAATGAATAGTAAACATTGGAATATTTGACATGGGTTCTTGGGAAGAAGTAGAAGAGCGTAATTCGAGGAGAGTAACAATTTCCAACCACGACCTGAGGACCTTTGCCATGCTGATTCTACCTTTATAAAAATTATGAATTTTACAGAATTCCTCCTGCAAATCAGATTCTTTTAGAACTGAGGGTGAATAAGTTAGAGGTTTTTTCGATATCTTGATTGGAGTTGATTTCATTGGTAGAGAAGCTTTCAAAGTGGTCAAAGTAGGTAATTTAGGAGGTGATGGGTATTTCTTCTTAGAAATGAAGGAATTCGGTGATGAGCTGTTTGAATCATCATATTTATCAAACATATCAACATGTCTTGAAGAAGATTTTAAACTTTGTTTTTTTTGATGAACAAGCATAGCTTCATATTCTGAAAGTTGATCATCGCTATTTTCATTGCTCTTTTCATCATCTTCATCAGGGAGAGGGCGTTTATGGATGGAACAATCTACAGCAGGTGAGTTTCTGGTACAAAATATCAAAAGAAAGATAAAAATTACAATATGTAAGCAATAAAAGAGATATATGATAGAATTTTAAAGATAAAAGAATAAAAATAAAAAAAAAGGAAACAAGAATATACTCATTATCAAAACCTTTGCTTTTTTTTGAGATTTATTATTTGATACATCAGAAAATTCATTAGAAGAAGCCGGTTTAATACGTCAAACAAAAGAGGAGCCTTGGGATAATCTCTTTTTCTTGGAGCGGATAACAAGTGTTTCAAGATTTTCCTTAGAAGTTGAAGCATGAGTTAAATCTGATGGTTCATCTGTCTCATCATCATCCCTAATGACAATGATTTCATTAGGAGGAATCATACCCTCCTCATAAGCTACAAATATATATGAAGAAAAAAAATATTAATAATCTTATCTACTAATTTGAAAGGAGACAAAAAAGGTGATGAACATACATTTTTCAAGGCTTTTCACATATTGGAGTAAGTCATTACAAGGGTTAGATAAATATGAAGGAGAAGGATTATTGTTAAGGATCTTGACAAGCTCTTCTGTTTTATATCTAGCCAATTCAAGTAAGTTGCAATACTGAACTCTCGTTATTTCCTGCCTCTCATTGCTAAGTACAGGAGGGTTAGGTGCCATGCCATGTTGCAGACATGGTGCAAGCTCAAAAGCTTCAAAGCGAGTATCAATCAGAGAGTGGGATGAAACACATTCGGGTGCTGGAAAATCAAATTTTTGAAAAAAAAGATATAGAACATAAGTGAAATATATAAATTAAGAGAGAGGAACATGATATACATACAAAGTGGAGGTGTAGGATTATGTATACTAGACATATTGATTAATGACTATTAAAAAAAAGTATTTGATATCAAAAAATTATGATGTAATATGATGAATAATTATAAGAAACTCTATTCTAGAAAATTGAAGTTGATAATTTAATACGATAAAAAATTGAATAAGATTAAAATTAAAGTGAGGATGAAAGAAACAGAAAACATAAAGAGGGGGATTTTATATTATTTGAGCTTTTTTTAACATGTATTATTCATAGTGGGGTAAACTGAGTAACATGCTAAATCACAATCTGTTTATATTGAAGCAAAATTTGATGTAGCTAACAGAAAATACTAGTAATTCTTTGGGGACTTTTAGTGTGAAAAACAAATAATAACAAATGTATATCCCATATGCAAATTGCCACGGGTAAATACAAAATTTTTTAAATTAGAATTTACTCCTAAACAATGGAGATACACTTAATTAGTATATTATATGAAAAAAAAACGATAATCCTTTATGAATATTTGTTAAATTTACTTTCAGATGACAATGCGAGATTCACATATATACTGATATGCCTCATCAAACAAGAAATGAATTATAAATATAAAATTGGTAACATTAGAATTTAAGATAAGAATTTGTTTTTTAAGTGACAGGAGGAGTGTCAGGCTAGGGTGTGGGCACCATGACCAAACCTTTGATAAACTTGGATACAACTAAGGGAAAAAAATTGAATAGTTTTATTTTGCAATATATCTTAGTCTGCACAAGATATTGCATTGTTGTCCCTAACTATACCAATATTGTTACTTTTCAAAAGTTATAGGACTACTAAGTTGATAAAATATTATTATGAATCACCCAATGAAATACCTTAAGCAACATTCAAAATTATTAAAATATTAATATTCAATTTGAGATTTGGATTAGCTAATTTTTCACAACTTACCACAGTTTTGATTAATATAATAAAACTTGAAAAAAATTGTTGAGATAACCTAGAAATGGGTGCAAGAAAATGATGAAACATACACCACGCAATATGGGGGGCGGACTTGCTAGCAAGTCCGCAACCTTGAACACTAATTCATATCTTTTTCAGCACACATTGAGGTGGTGATGAAACAATCATGAAGAAATATTGAATTTACTTTGAAAACACCTTGAAACTGATTTGAACCTTCATTGAACCACAGTTGATTAATAGTTCAAAAAATATTCACAGCAGGAAAAAAGTGTGCACTAGATGTCTAGTGCTTTTTTTTGCTTCCTGAATTGATTCCTGGTAGAATTACAAGTGGGACTTCCATCTGATGCCTCCCTCCCCTAATTCTCCCTTATCTTCAATCTGACTTCCTATCCTACCCCCTTATCTCATTTCTAAACTTGCCATCTACTTACCCATTTTCCCTATTCCTTTCCTTCACAGTGAGAAAACAACTCTCCTCTCCTTCCCCCCCTCTCCCTTCTCTTCTCTTCATTTCTCACACCTCCCCCAGACCCTCACTCACCTTTCCCAGCCCACTGTCATTATTTAGTTTTATTTTACTTTGTATTTTTTTCATTTTTCATGTTTCTTCCCTACAAAAATCTTCCTTTTTCAACGATTGGCCACATTTTTTTAGTAAACACAAGCAACTCAAATTCTGAAATATGTATTTAGTTACATTATTTACCACTTGGAATGGGTTATAATTCCTCAAAATTTTATTCCTTGTTATTTCTAATTTATACATATTAATTATTCTCAAGTTTATAAAAAGTTGGCTACTTCCCAAGCCCTTGCATGCCTCCCCAACACTTTTTTCACCTCTTCAATCTCATCGCTCACCTCCCCCAGAAAAATAAAGGAACTGGGGAAGGCTGGGGAAGGTGAGAGAGGGGCTTTACAGGGCTGGGAGAGGTTATAAAATTCCCTAACCCACTTCGGGAAGGCTGGAAAAGGTGAGCAAGGGTCCTTAAAGGGCTAGGAGAGTTGATAAAAGCCTCTCACCTACTACTCACAGCCCTACTTAGTCTTTACAGCACCTCGTTCACATCTCCAGCCAAATTAAGGGACTTGGGAAGCTGGGGGAGGTGAGCGAGGGGCTTTGAAAGTCTGTGGGAGGTAATAAAAGCCTCTCACTCACTTCTCCCAGCCTTCCTTAGTCTTTACAGCACCTCGCTCACATCTCCAGCCAAAGTAAGGGACTGGGGGAGGCTGGAAGAGGTGAGTGAAGGGCTGGAAAGATTGGGAAGGTGAGAAAGGGCTAGGGGAGGTAAGCGAGAGGTGGGGGATGTGGACAATAAACTGGGGAGGTGAGTAATAGTTTTAGAATGTGAGAGAAAGGCTGGTGAGGGCTAATGGAGGTGAGTGGGGTGAGTGAGGGGAATGGGAGGTGAGCGAGAGGTTGCAAAAGGGGTGTAGTTGTGTTAAAAGTGAAAATAGAGTGGAGGGGAGTAGTGAGGAGGGCTTAAACATAGATTTTGAAGCTTAAAGGGTGTAGCAAATGTATCAGGAGGGCAATAAAAGGGTGGTGAGTGGTAATAGAATTAACAGAAATGAAAAAGCAGAAAAATTTGTGTGGAGAGATTGAGAGGTTGTCCATTGAGGTAGTGAAAAATGGAGTGTGAACTTTGTTCTTCGGGCGAACATCAGAGTCCACCCCCTCAATCTACAGCTCTATTCTGCCGATATGGAAAATGATTGATAATTATTTTTTATTGATATTTTTTAACTTAAACCTATAGTTTATACGTCTTTATTTTATATTTTTGATTTACAATGCACTTTAAGACTAAGAAAGTAATATAGTAAAATAATTGATAATGAAATACTATTTTGCTTTTTTACACAATAATTCACAGAATTCTTTTGATAACTATACATGATATAAATAAATAATATAATAGGAAAATTGTAGCAAAAAGTTAAAAACTAGAATAAAACATTTAAAGAAATTTTAAACTATTGAACTTATGTATTTTTTGAGTTTATTGTATTTATTTTTAAATGTAATAGTAAAATATGTTGGTTAGATTAAAAATAGCTTTGAATTAAATTAAATAATTAGGGTAAAGGTTGAGGAAAAGATTTATCCACATATATAACCATTTAGGCTTATTTCTTGTTTTGTGATTGCTATATATAACTGGATAATTGACTGTAATAACTGCAAATTTAAAAAACTTCAATAAGTTATCTACCTCAATATATTTATGATAATCTATTCAGTAACAGAATAAAATATCTGAGTCCTTTCTTTTACTAATTTTTTTTCATTTCAATGACTATATACATTTTCAAAAAAATTATTTATCATGTTTTTGGTGGAACTTAGATTGAACTCTCAATGCAATCTTGTTTCCAAGTGTGGTTCATAATAATTTAAGCCATGAAAAAATTTATACTTTTTTAGAAGTTTTATTAATTACTTTTAAATATAAAAATAATTATATTTTTATATCAAAATATTTTTATTAAACACTTTGAAGTTCTAAAAATAAGTACATATTAAGAATTATTTTTAGATAATATTATATTAAAAAAAGTTTTAAGTTGATTATATATTATTATGATATGATTTCTTTCCATATTACGTATTACGAAACTACCTAAAAATCAATTTTATACAACTATATTACATAAAAAAGATATCAGCTCTTCTGCTTAGATATAAAGTACTTCAAAAAAACATTATTTTTGCCTTAGGTACACATTATATAGAGTATTCAGAGCATCATATTAATTTTTTAGACTTACACATTTAAGTTGAATGGAAGCCTCACAGGATAAAATTGGTCATTTTGTAAAAAAAAAAATAAGTAAATATCTTTTAAATCAATATATATTTTTATAAAAAGTCAAATTTTAATATTTATGTTTAGTTTAAAATCTGTTATAAAGATTTGAAATATTTCTATTTAAATTAATTTTTATAACAATATAACCATTCCAGTATTGCTTTGTGATAAGGCCAATTTCAAGAAAATTTTTAAATTCTTCTGTTTAAATAAAATATCAAAGGGATTGTTTTTCATACACTTAGAAACTGAATAGAAACATCATATAAGATCTACCAATCAGCATAAATATCATAATTCCAATAAATCATTGATAAATCTTGAACCCATATATATAATTTTACAATTGCGTGTAAGTGTTCAGTTGTGAATTACTCCTATCAAAACTTTGATTCTAATGACTAAAAAAGCGTACCTGAAATGTTTCATTTAATTTATTTTTCAAAACCATAGAATTGAAATATTTTTTCTTTTCATTTAAAACATGGAATAATATTATTTTTAATAAAAAGATGATTGCCTTTACAGCTGCTTTTCTACATGGGTATAATCTAAATTACCTATTGTGTCTTTTTTACAAAATGAATATCATATAATAGTTTTTTAATTTGAAACTGATAGAATTATGAAAAATTACCACTTTTACCTATTTAATTCAGTTCTTGAACAATAATACAATCAAAATATCTACCTGAAGCACATTTTTTAACATGAGATCACTTTTCAAATTATATGGTGCTTATTCCCAGGTTGACACTGAAATTATCCCACAATACAGCATTGAAGCAAAATCAAGTACTAAAATTAAAGTTTAAATAAATTTATACTACTTTGTTTTAATTATCTTTAAATTTTTACATCTAGCTTGAATTTCAGTCTTTCATATGAAAAATTCACTAAGTAGTGATTAATTATTTCAACTCATGAGATTACTCTACCAAATAACCATATTTACATTGAATTTTGATGAAATACATCATGAAGAGTTCCAGAAAATCATATGTGTATTACATTGAATAAATTAATATTGTGAAAATTCTTAGTAGTTGAATATTCGATAGAAAAAAAAAGAGCAAAAAGATATTTCCTTTTAATTTTAATCATCTTCTTGCATACAAAAATGGAAAAAACTGGATTAAAATTCACTTGTATAAGAATTATACTTCTTTCTAGACATATAATTAAACAATTTATCAATTATTAGTGCTAAGTGTAAAGAAGATATTAGAGAACTTCATTGAAACAGAAATTATGAAAACATATTTCTATCTTTTATTTTTCTTAATTATGAGTCTTTTCACAGTATTCTAGAATAGAAACTTGAGAATTTTTATGGTTCAATATTTTTATTAAATAATTCCATTGAGTTTAAAATAATTATATTGCATAATAAGAAATAATAAAAATACAAAAAAAAAATATCAGGTAATATGGTTTAAATTAAAAAATAAAAGCTTCAAATTCTTGGTTAAAAGGAGTTATCATTAAAGAGAACCACTGATATTATTTTATATTTTTTCAAAAAAAATAGAATAAAATAATTAGAGAGGTTAAAAGTGATGTTTTTGAAATAAATAGTATAATTTTCAGTCTTTTAAGTGATCAGGTGAAATTCAAAATGAAAATGAAAATGAGTTTTGTGAAAAAAATTCTGTGAATGGATCAGGTTATTAATCTTCCCTTGTTATTATTTCTATAAATTATTTATTAAACTTTCACTATTACTCAGGCACAGACTCATCCATGTTTGGTTAAGAGCCCAATATGAGTTCAAAGTAAAGTTCAGTCTGAGTTCAGTCTGAGTTCAGTCTGAATTCCATCTGAATTCAAGTTGAGGACTTGCTAGCAAGTCCCCCCCAAATATTGCGTGGTGATATGACTTGAAACTTAACTCATACACTATTGATAAACTTCATGGATCCTGATTAATTTCTATCGAAATTAATTTTGAGACTAGCATATTGAATTTTAGCTATGACCAAGTACTGTAAGTGCCATGGTTTGTATTCAATATATTGGTGTTGAAATTAATTTTGATAGGAATCAACAAGTATCATATGGCACCATGCATGAAACACTGACAGAAACCATCAAATTTATGAGGCAATGAACCTCATAATTTCGATCGAAATTAATATAGACCCCTGCATATTGAATACAAGCCATTTCACATGGACTACACAGACATAGATAAAATTCAACATGCATGGCTTAAAATTAATTTTGATCGAAATTAACCAAGGCATTAAAACATCAATTTTTATATGGTGTACTTGATCAAACCAGTTTATCTTACTGCTTAGCTTACCTATACTTATAGGAATTTTATGCATAGTCCATGTCCATATTAATTTCAATCGAAATTAATGTTGACTAATACATAATGAATACATGCTATGCCACTTACACTTGCCAGGCATAGCTACCATTAAATATGCCAGTATCAAAAATTAATTTTGATCAAAATAAATGAGCATGATAATCACAAATTTCTGGAGTCAACTGCTTATTTTTATGCATGGTGCCTTGCCAACATTAATTTCGATCGAAATTACTTTTGATACTGGCATATTGCATGTATATATGCCTGGAAAGTGTAAGTGGCATAGTGTGTATTCATTATGTATTGGTCAACATTAATTTCGATCGAATTTAATGTTGACATTTGCATATTGAACCCAAGCCAGAAAACAACCCAGAAGATTCTTCATAAAACTTCCCATTAATTTTGATCGAAATTAAGGCTGACCATATACATATTGAATGGTAGTTATATCTGGTCTGAGTAAGCGGAGATTACTTATATTCAATATGTATTGGTCAACATTAATTTTGATCAAAATTAATGAGCATTTTGATCATGAACTTTTTCAGTCAGTTAGTTGTTTCAATGCATAATGGCATGCCAACATTAATTTTGATCAAAATTAATGTTGAAATGATATAATGCTTTTTTGCATGACATGTAAAGGACGGCAAGTATTTTTAAGTATTGAAATTTACTATACATGTTGAGGGTAAATATAAAATTTACATATCCATATTAATTTCTATAAAAATTAATGTTGACCAATACATAATAAATAGTAAATATGCCTGGCTAGTGTAAGTGGCATAGCTTTTTTTCAATCTGCACTTGGCAACATTAATTTCAATCGAAATTAAGGTTCATGATTATCATCAATTTATTCAGTCAGTTGCTTACTGTTATGCATGGTAACATGTCAACATTAATTTTAATAAAAATTGAATTTGACATGCCACCAAGCATTTTTATGTAAGATGAAAAGTAGGGCACTCTATTCTTAAGTAAACACATTACAATGCATATTGAGCATGTAAATATCATTTACACATTAATATTAATTTCAATCAAAATTAATGTTGACCAATAAACATTGAACACAAGCTTTACAACTTACACACACCAGATATAACTACCATTCAATATGTATATGGTGCTCACTAATTTCGGTCAAAATTAATGAGCAGTTTTATGAAGAATTTTTTGGGTTGTTTGCTGGTTTGGGTTCAATATGAAAATGTCAATATTAAATTCTATTGAAATTAATGTTGACCAATACGTAATGAATACACACTATGCCACTTACACTTTCCAGGAATAGACACCATGCAATATGCCAGTATCAAAAGTAATTTCGATCGAAATTAATGTTGGCAAGGCACCATGCATAAAAATAAGCAGTTGACTCCAGAAATTCATGATTATCATGCTCATTAATTTCGATTGAAATTAATTTTTGATACTGGCATATTTAATGGTAGCAATGCCTGGCAAGTATAAGTGGCATAGCGTGTATTCACTATGTATTGGTCAACATTAAATTCGATTGAAATTAATATGGATACATAAATGTGACATAAAGAGGTATGGACCATCAATTTGTTGAAAATACATTTTTATATCTCATACATTATTTGTTTTTCTTAAATAAAATGTTACTCTCTCTCAATATCACTTTATAACATTTACCAAGCTGCTTTGAAAAAAAACAGAATACATAAAATTCATTATAAGATAGCTATATTACACAGAAAATCACCGTTATACCTAAGTTATGATGATGTTGATGCTCTATTAATTGATTCCCAAATCTTTACCAGATCAATATCAGCTCCAACCCCAAGTGACTCACGTTCATTCACAGATAATCCTTGCAAAAATGTTGCTGAATAGCAATTCTTGGGGAGGTATTTGGGAACATTGAATATACCATTTTGTGCAACTGTCCTTTCTGATGACCGTGAATATGTTTTTAATGCTGATTTTCTTTGAGCTGGTGTATGGGCTAAGTCCTTTGTCATCTTATCCATTTTTTTAAACAAATCATTGAGTTCAGGATTTCGCCATCCAGGAATAGCTCGGATAGGTGCAGTTGGGGCTGGTGCTGGGCCTTCCTCGATATCAGAGATGCACCTAGTATCATGAAAAAGCACAACAAAACCTGGCACATCACTGCAGAGATCTCTTGCTAACTTGTAGCGTGCACTAGCAATCTGAATTCCAACTAAATCAGCTTCATGATAACAAAAAGCAAAGTAAAATAAAAAACTTACCTTGGTCCGATAACGTTTTACTTGTGCCCTTGCCCTCTTTTCAATCTTTTCTCTTGCTACCCTTTCCTCTTCTTGCCCAAACAACCTTATCATCTCCTTCCCCTTATTAACTACCCATTTCTCAATAACACATTGAGTGAACTGAAGCTTTGACTGATCGATTGTATTCAAGGTGGTGAGCCATCTGGTACAGTGGTCGCATACTATGCTTCCCATGACTTGATTCCAAGTTGATTCTGAAAAATCACGGCAAGTCCAATCAAACGCGAATTTCCGAAAACCTTTTTCTTGCAATTCACGCTCTAAGTTTCTTTTGACAGAAAGTGGGATCGGTGCTCCTACTTTTAGTCCTCGAGGCTCAGGTGCTGGAAAAAATTTGGGTAGTCGAATTTTGGATCGCAAGAAGGCTATAGAATTGGTTATCATAAATTGTTGATCAGCTGCAGAATTTGCACGGTTAGAAGATTGGACTTGGGTTAGGACAGTTTGAATGGTTTTTAGTTTGAATTGGCTCCAATCTTTCCAATTTTCAATCTCCAAAGGTGTTGGGCTCGCAGGATATTTTGATATTTGTGTTGGTCCCCCAAGACAATACTTCAGAAAGTGGTAAATATTTCTATTTAGACTGTACAAGCTCCTGGGAACATCATTCCTTCTAACTAAGCCTCTTACAGCCCTTAACCCCCGTTCTCGCTCATGAGACTCTGCTGAATTGAGTCTGTGGTAATCACTGATACCCATAATGATTAAGGGATTCACTAACAATTCAAATAAGTTAATTAAATTGGTTATTTTTCAATAAAAGAATACACTACAAATTTGACTTACCTGCTCCACTTGTGCTTGCTCCTTGGTTAGGCTGAGCAGATGATGATTGGTCTCTGAAAAATTCCCTCAATACTTCACTAGCCCAATCTCTTCCTAGCTGATCAGCACTTTCAGAAGCAGAAGGATGATTGGGATTAAAATTTCTTGGTTCTGAATGAGACTCTTGGCCTGGATTGGGATTAGGTGGTGGATTAGGATTAGGTGGTACAGATTGAGATGCATCTGGAGGTGGATCAGCAGAGGGTGGTGGAGGAGTATTTCCAGTATTAGTATGTTGAGGCGGAAAACAGTCAGAATCGGTTGGGTCAACAGACATCCCTTCAAAATTATCATCCATAATGAACTTTAATAAAATAAAATAAAATAAAAATAATCAGTTGTTAAAATTTATACCTATCAAAGCTAAAGTAAAAAAAGATACTATGTATATAGTCTTGTAAACGTGTATGTTCTCTTGTCGAAAAATAAAGTGAATAATATATAGCTATCAGCTAAAGTTGGAAGGTCAAACTATTTATAGTAGATAAATGAGCAAGAAGATCATTCATTAAGTAAAAATTTTATCATATTTCTCATTATTATGATTTTATTTCTTTCATTCTTACATTTAAGATAAAAATGACTCATTGAAAGCATGGGTTCTCTCGCAATAAAAGCAACCAAAATAACTGTTCACTGATTTATGATAAGGTAAGTTGGATGCATTGCATTTTTTAATTGAGCATTGAATTATTTCTTTCACCATTTACAAATATCACCAATCCCAAATTAACACAAAGATGTTAGTCAACAGAAAATAAATTTGATTAATTTTTTCACTCACTACTGTCTGCAGTCCAATGGCAGTGACAACCTCGTCTTTGATTCCAAACATTCCTTTTTTGTGCTCGACAGTAGCTGCATGTCCAATTATTGCATCTTTCTTAATCACAATTTGAGTTGCTTTGGCTACTCTTACTAACAGACAATGCACTTGTGGGAAAAGCTCATTGGGATCCTTTGATGTTTCTTCTGGACGGAGCTCTTTGAAAGGACTTACTATTAAATATATTTGATCATTCTCTTCCTTTGATCTGAAAAGATCATCAATTTGCCCAAACTGGCTATCTTTTCCATAGTAGAATTCAATTGTTGAATTAGCAATGTGTCGATGGTAACTAGTAAACCTCTTTCCATGTATCAATATGCTTGCTACATTTTCAACTACCCGATCCCCACTTTTCTCCGATGGTGTCAAAGCCCGTCTTGAAGTTTCTTTTCCCATTTGTGCCCTTACCCATTTAATAAATAATGCCATACTTAGATGGATCCATTTGTTTTGTTTATCGAGATCAATATGGATTTTTTTAGTCTCACATTGATCATTATCTTCAGCTTCACCAAGATCTAATACCCTAGACTTCCGATACCAATGTTTGAGCATTGTTAGCGGTATCTCTCCTGTGGTAAATATTAATAATTTAGCACAGCTGAGTTTTTAAATAATTGCTTACAAACATTACATACGTGGATGGTGATTGTTTGGAATTTCAGATAATATATGATTCACCCGCTCTCCAGACCAAGTAGCTGTACCTGATGGTGGACCAAGACGCTTTATCATTTCAGGATAATGTTGAGTGATATGCAGATTTGGCTTTGCATTAATATTCTTCCAACCCTCTTCAAGGCACTCACGATACTCTAACAGAAATTGATCTAGATCTTTAAGCTCATTAGTCTGTATATTTTTTAATGTCAAAAAATTGGTGATCGAGCATAATGTTACAAGTGACTTGAGAAGATAATATTCTCTTGGTTTATCAGCTGAGGAAGCTGAAGATTCAGATTCTTTAAATTTTTCAAACCAAAGGGGTATAAGTGACAAAGGGAAGTAGAGAGTATACGGCATGTGCCATTCTGCTGCCTTGAGGTATCCTGCCTTTTTAGATCCTACTGATTTTGGAACTCGTGTTAGCCAGGAAGGTCTTCTTACTTGATCAATCATCTTCCATACAACCTGTAGCTCTGCTGCTGTGATTCGTGGATTACTACTACCTTCATTTTCTTTCTCCTTACCTTTCCTTTTATTTTCTTCATCTCTAGCTGTCTCATTTGATGAGTGAGATCCTTCACTCTGTGATATGCTAATGCTTCTTTGCCTTAAGTTATACAATGAATTCCTACTGTCACTTCTGTGAGACTGTATTGAGGCCACATCGCTATATGGAGGAATAAATTTGGAGCTGGATGACCTACTCTGGCTTCTTGATCGATTTGTTCCCAATCCTTCATTATCTAGTCCATGATGACTTGATGACTGTCTTGAACTCGTACGTCTTTGCCGCTTGTGCTGTCTCATGTGTCCTGTATCATCATCATCATTATTTGTGGTGCTTAAGCTACTTCTACGTTTTTTTGAATGTTTGTGCAGTGAAGTATCAGAAAAGAAATCATCATCTTCTTCTCTTACATGCCAATTTTTATCCTTTTCCAGCTTTCTTTCTAGATCTTTTGCTGCATTTTGGATTTGAAAATAGCTTAGACTGTGATCTTTTAGGTTGCCAAGCATATGTGAATGCATAAGATCAATTGAGCAATATTCAGTTGGACGCCAATATTCAAGGTTATTCAGCTCACTCCATCGTACCCCATGATTTTGAACAATTGATACATGCTCCCAATGTGACTTAGAATTTTTCCACTTTGTCGCCCAGCACATATGATCCTCATGATTCCGTAATGAAAAATTTCCCACATTCTTTTCACTAATTTCATCTTTAGAGATATTACAGAAAGAGCAGAACATTTTTGCAGAGTGACTCGAAAAGCCAGCCAATTTTCGTATTGCAGGAATGTCACCTATCAAAGAGAACAATGCAACTCTTAATTTCCGGCCTCGTGGATAAAGATGTGTCTTTTCAATCAATATACCATCCCATAGAGTTTGTAGATCATTAACCAGTGGTTTTAGAAGGTGATTAAGCTGTTCACTTGTGGGTTCTGTTGGTCCAGGTATAATAGCATACAAAAAAAGATTTTCCATTTTGTATCTATCTTCTTGAGGTAGGTTCATACACACCATCATAATATTGCCTACAGACTTCTGATGACCTCCAATCCTATTGCCACCAGGCCTAAACCAGTCGACATATAAAGTAAACATTAAGTTGCCTGAAGTTATTGTATATTCATCATCATTGCTGTCCAGAGCTGGAGTGGCTATGGGAAAGTTTTTCCAAATTGAACCATCACAAACATCCTTCATCAAATCACACTCTACACGTTCTGCCACAGGGGTTTTCTTATCAATCAGAAGCTCAAATTTGAACAGTTTGATCTTTTCCTTAAGCCAGTCGATAAAAGAATGGTGATGAAATGTTTTAAGAGATAAGTATTTTACATGTTCTTGATGTTCCTCCATCAAATACAGCCTTTCATCACATTTAACTTCAATTTGTCCTGCTCCAAACATTTTTAAATAGCGCTTTGATGATGAAAGAAACGGTTGATTGCAACATAGTATAGATGGTTGAGATTCAGAGTTATACTCATAAAGAGCAAAGCATTTAGGACAGCATGTTTTAGTGAAAAATGATTGATTGAGCTTTAATCGACTAAAAACTGTATCTATCGAGCGTGGGACCAGGCAGACAATGCTATCAGAATCCAGTATTCCACTATCACCTAGAAGTTTGAGCTTCTTAATTTCTTCATCCAAAAATTGAGTACAACTTTCTTTGCTCAAATGATGAATCAGAGAAAGCTTTGCTGCCTGCCACATAATTATTTGGCTATACCGTTCCCCAAGATTTGAGTTTCTAGAGACTTTTGAAGATACTTCTGCCCCCAATAGCAACTGCCCCTATGTAATAAATCATTGAAACATCATAAAGACTTTAATTCTCACATTGAACTATAGATATACAGCTTACTGTTTCTGTGGAGCGGGAACTTCCAATGTTAAGTGGATTGTTGGAAGAAATAACCATTGGGGCCTTCCTATTTCTTTCCTCTTGATGTTTTGCATAAGAATTAGAGCTTTTGAAAGCCATACCAACTTCAAAGGACCCAGAAGAAGTTTGATACTTTCTATTGACACATCCAAGATCTTGAAATTGACATACATGAAAAAATGGAGGCATTGTAATTGTGATAATTGTAGGAATAAGTTAGCTATTTGAAGTTACCGATTGAAGGTATTCCTTTTTTTGAAAGGCACTAGCTAATATAAGCTACATTTTTTTATCAAAAGAATATGATGGAATATGTGTTGAAATTATTTAAGTTTAAATGTTTAATTTTTAATCAGATAAATTATATATTAATTTAAAGTTATGCAGTCTACTTTATTTGTATTCTGTATACTCTCTGCATTTGTACAACAATGCATGCATGTTTATCACAATATTTTCTATCATAGAAAAAATTCTGTTGTACGCACAAGCATCTTAATTATTTTTCTATCAAATGCCTTCTGAGTTATATCTAACTACCCTATAATTAATTGATTTTGATAAAAATTCTTAGTTATGGACTATAAGAAAAGTAATCCATATTTTTAACATAATTATTTAAAAAATTACCCCAAAAATCAAAGTTAAACCCAAAAATAAGGTTAATATTTTGTAAAAAACAATCACAAACATACTTCTTTCACTTTGAAAATTGGTCTGTACTAGGTAGAATTTTCTATAAAGAAAAAATCAAAAATACTCAAATAATAGATGCTACAAAAGTGTAAACCTTAAAGAATTACATAAAAGCTGAAACCTTGTATAACTTTTCATACATAAATGTGATGAAGTGACACTCTAGTCTATTTATTCAGGTTGAAAAAAATTACTCAATAGAATATGTATTACTATCATATTGGACCAAAAATAATTTTTTGGTAATCAAAAAATGAACATAGCCTCACATTTAACAAATTATTTTTGTGGAAGAATTTTTTGAAAAGAAAAAAAAATCCGTTTCTTAAATGAGTCTGCTTTTATCACATAATCATTCTCTTTATTTTATACCATTCCTTTTGAGTTCAAGTTGCATATAAAAATATAATTTATGCATATTATAATTCCATAAAGTTGAAATATTTCTTATTCTTAATTTTTGTGATATTTCTCCTTAAATCAACTTTGATTTTAAAGTTTTGGAGCTCAACAATTTATCCTTCCTCTTTGTTTAATTTAATTGAACACCTTCTTAATCTAATTATTTATGAGCCCTAGTAGCTCTTACTTTCCTCATGGAAACCTACCCACAAACACAAGAACACTTAATAGAATTTTTAATGAGACTTTGCCTCCATTCAATACTCACTTTTGTAGATCTATACACAATTTTTGTCGTTCACTTTTGGATATGTCACCAGAATCAAATGGATGGAAACAAAACCCTACTGAAGAGCAAATAGACAGATTTTCATCATTC
Source organism: Hemileia vastatrix (assembly GCA_030280995.1). Taxonomy (NCBI): domain Eukaryota; kingdom Fungi; phylum Basidiomycota; class Pucciniomycetes; order Pucciniales; family Zaghouaniaceae; genus Hemileia; species Hemileia vastatrix. The sequence goes on along the minus strand of JASXTE010000010.1, from coordinate 162,987 downwards.
GACATGAATTCTTGCAACATTGCCTTTGAACTACCTCATCCAGAATCAAATTCAGCGGTTTCGGAAAAGTTTCCACCAATTTTCCGTGAATCTTTTATTGAGCACCTTTGCATGTGTGGTTTCCCAGGATCAACTTTCGCTTGGAACCTAGATTGGTTTGACAAATGGAACCAGGTCTTGGCAAATATTCTCATTAAACACTGGGACAATGCCTTAAAAACCAATAATTTGATTGCATATCCAATTGACTCAACTCAAATTAGCTTCTCAAATCAAATAGGAGTTCTTCACCGTTGGTTTTTAGGTCATGCTGATAGATTAAGACTTGGGAAGGATTTTCATAGCTCTCAAGAAATAATCAAAGTGAGAAAGCATAAATATAGAATAAAAAAAAAGTATGAAAATCCCTTTTTTTCAACCGTTTTTATTTATGACCTTTATTTCAAATAACAAAGATTCTTAGAATTCAGTTAACCGAACTAAACTTCTTAAACAACTTCCACATTGTGAAACTTATCACAACCTTTTCACAAACATCAAGTGTTGTTCAGACACCGAAATTGATAATGATGGATCGTTAAGACGTATCTTAATGCAATGGAGGTCTGAAGATTTTTCTAAAGTTGCACAATATCTTGACCAACAACACTTTGATATTCGAGATAATTCAACCTACTCTGGAAGTGTGCTAAAGGACTTGGCCTTGTACAAAAGAATCAGTTTGGTTTCAACATTATCCCCTAACCTTAATCCTTCTCATGTCCCCCAGGGTTTGCCAAATGACTGTTATTCTCCCTTATATCTTGCATCTCTAAATCCTCAACAACTCAGACTTTTAAATCCTCAAAATCCCATAAATTTACCTGCTCTCCTTGAAATTCTTTCTTCCTCTAATGTGAGTGATTGACAAACTCCCTTAATAATAGGTTTGCACACTCATACTCCTCATTTCCACTGTTTGGGACACTTAGCCTTGAAAACAAAAACATAATTTTAATGATTACTATTATCATTAAAATTTATAGAAATGAAATTTGGCTTACATTGTTAGCTCCATTTTTTTCCTTTGAATCTTATACATGCTGAATTCTATACTTCCTTGTACAAAATAATTCAAAACATTTACTTCATTTTGCTGCCCCATTCTATACAGCCGATCAACAGCCTGTTGCTCAACTGCTGGATTCCAATTTGGCTCCTATTTCAACATTGAACATATAAAAAATTTAATATTTTTGTTCTTAATATGAAATAAAAGACATTGAGCTCACCATTATATATACATTTTGAGCACACCTGAGATCTATACCCACTCCTGCAGCCTGAATCGTTCCAACCAAAACTTGGCAATTTTTATTAAAATGGAATTCATGCATATTTTTGTCTCGCTTTGTCCTGCTGAGTTCACCCGTAAGCTGGGTATACCTAATATTGTGGTCATCTAAAGCCATTTTTATTCTATTTTGAAATATTAGAAAATTGTTTTTAATAAGCCAACACAATTTTGTAAAACAATTCATTATAGAATCACTTACATCTGCAAAAAGTCTGCAAAGTTGGAGAATATAACAGCTTTTGGAAAATTTATACCCCTTTCACCAGACAAAAAGTTTTTTAAGTGGCCTATAAGATGAAAAATCTTTGTGGAATGCTGCCAGGTGAAATCAAAAGTTGGAGTTTCATCCAGATTTTCGTAGATTGGATGGTTGCAGAATTTTCTTAAAATCATCAGCTCTCTTAGAAACTCAGATGAGTCCCAAGGGAAGTCAGTGCTTCTGGAGGGCCCATATCGCTCAGTGAATCCTTCTTGAAGCACATCAAGTTTAGACCTCCATGGATCTGCTAATGTAACCGATATCCCCCTTTGAATCTTTTTTGGAAGAGACAAAATTGCATCCTTTGTTCTACGTAGGCTTATGACTTTCATTAAGTGATTGATTGATTTAATAGAATTAGCCTTTCCTTTTTTCAAATCTGGAAAAAGGAAATTCTTCCATAACCAGTCTTCTTGCCACTTTTCGATTCTAAGAAAAAATATGAGACTTTGAAGGTCAGTGGGCCTGTTCTGAAGTGGAGTTCCAGTCAAGCATAGTCGGTGTTGGGATTCCAAGTCAAATATTGTTTGAGCCCTCTGCGAGTAAGGATTTTTAATGTAACTAAAAGAATATTTATAAAAATTGATTATAAAAATTAAGTTTTAAGTTTTAGATATAAAAATGGGCACTAACTGAGCTTCATCTAAAACAACTCTATACCAAAAGAGCATTTGAGTCACCGGTATCTTTTTTTGGCTTTGATTTTTTGACATCGTTGGGCTAGCTATTTCATAGGTCTTTAAAACAATAGCAGTGTCCTGTAGCTCATTGACATTAGTATTTTGACAATCCTTCCCATAAAGAACCTTGAAAGGAAGCGCATTATCTTCAAAGTGCACACTTATTTCATTGATCCAATTCGATAGTGTTGCCAGGGGGAATATAATCAGTGTGGCTGAACTCCGATTAATACCTTCTTGATTTTCTGATACCTGGAATTGTCTTGCTTCACCTTGAGTTGCACTTATAAGAGAAAGAGTTGAAAGTGTCTTTCCCAAACCCATATCATCAGCAAGTATTGACCCGTTTCCTTCAGGCGTTAATTGATTGTTAGGAAACTGATCTTTATAGTCATCGAATCCAGTTCTAAGCTAATGGTTGTCCTGGTGCCTCCACATGATATCCAACTTTTCTTTTAACATTCGTTCATTTTCAATCATAAAATTTATTGCTTGAAGTTGATGTGTTTTGAGAACTGTTTTGATTCCTCCGATAAGTTGATCAGCTTTCCAATCTTGAGTACTCTGAGATATTTGGAAAGAGCCTTCAAAAATTACATGCGGGATATTAAAAAAGATAGTGGAGTCGCAGTTCAGGATTGGACATAAATCAATTTGTGCAGAAGAAAATTCTTCTTTAGCAAGACTGATTAGTGTACTTGAAGAAAAGAGGCATCCCCAAAGTTGATACTGATTACCAAAAACTGGAACCAAGTAAGCATGAAAATAGAAAGGCTTCATAGGATTCAAGGCACTTCTTTGGTTTAAATGGTGAGATCCAGAGCCAATGTCACCCAATAGTGGTCCAATGTGCTGACTCTGCACTTGAGAAAGATTACCGACAAGGGTTGGTTTTCTTTCTTCAAATAGTCCAAAAATATGAACATTCGAATGGCCTCGCTGTAAAATCGTGGGGGTCGGTGAGTTTTGAAATCTTGAAATTACATTCATATAAATTTGATCGATTGTTATTGAGAACTGTCCAACACATCTGAGACTTGACATATTAAGTAAGAATAGTATCTGAAGATAGTGGTTGTTAAAAGATGAATTGAAGCAAAAAATGAATAATCAGTTTTGAATAAAACGACAAAATAACTTTTTAGCATATGCTATGCTAAGCTCATAATTCTTTCACATGTATTATTATTATCTTTTTAATAAATATTGGAAGTAAATCAATGATAACTGAAATGAATAATATGGCTTAAAAATAAATCTTGAGCCTATAGAGTAAACTTTGGTTTGTGGAGGAAGAAAAATTTTCTCAATAAAAATGTGCTTTATTGTTACATTATAATCACAAAATAGAATAATTTCACTCTTATTACACTTATTTATGTTTCTGTCTAATAGTAAAATGCTTTAGAAGTCAGTTCAAAATCCAAATTGAAACTACTACCTAGAACGATGTCTTGATACTAACATACTTTTTGTAAGTCTTTGGACAGACACTTATGGTGATCTCAATAATATTAAAATTGATTTGAATTGTATGTTTTATCAAATATCTATGTAGTCTAGTGTAATAATTGAGATACTACAGTTTAACCTTCTGTTACCAACTTGGCAAGAAAATATATGTAGATATTCTTAGAACGAATATCAAATTTTGCTTTCCACAAGATGGGAAAGTGAATATTATGATATGTTAAGTGATATGTTCAAGCTTTTCTCAATCTGTGCTCAGCTCAAAATCAAAGTAATCACCAAGCTCCAAGAAACCTGTGATTGAGTTTGGTTGAACCTAGGTCTAACTGATTACCAAATCTTTGTCCAATTAATTTAAATCTGGTTTCACAATGAACTCCCAACAGCCTTCCAACAGCTTTCCAACCACTTCCCAACATTTTTAAATGAGGGGTATTGCTAGCAATACCCCCCCAAATTTTCTGTGGTGTTTTTTTGATAAACATGTTGGTATGTATAATAAAAAATCTTCTTCTACAGGTAATATTGTGGATCCTGGTGAAAGAACAGTTAAAACCTTAAAAAGACAACTTCCTTAAATGAGTAGCCCCAATGAAGTAATTAGCAAATTATCATTTGATGAACCCTTTCATTTGACTTCTACTTCTTTAATTAATCCTTCTCTTGCAATTAAGAATGATTCTGTTTCACCTGAAGTCTATACTTTAATTGAGAAAACTTCTGAAGAAATATTGAAAGATACACTTGATTTTAATGTTGTGAAAGACAAAAATTTGAGAAATGTGTTGATACATGAGAGTGATAGATTAAATAATTTTCACTTGCATTGTAAAGTGAGTTCTTCTGTACAAGATACAGCTTATTTTAAAATCAAGGAAACCTTGAATATTGTTCTTAGCCAACAAAAACAAATAAGGAGTGACCATAGAGCTATCTCAGATAAGAATTCCAGTCTGCATAAAACCTTGAGTGAATTGAAACCGCTTATTGAGGAAAATTATTCATTTAAAGGTGAAATTAAATCTCTACACAATGATTTGAAAAGGCTAAAAAATGATTTCCATGCACTAAGTACCAAACACACAGTTTTTGAGGACAGAAATGTTTTATCCCTTGCAAAAATGATTGACCAGATGTCTGAAATTCCAAGGATAAGAAACTGTGTGTCTGACCTGCAGGAAAAATTTTCAGCCTTAACCATCAATCATTATGGTGTAGATGAGGGTGCTGCCAATAAGCTGCATAAAAATAAGGGAAAGGAACCTGAACAGAGCAGCTCTTTTCTTCCCCATATTTCAGCAATTAAACAAACTGAAAATGAGTCTGTAAAATCTTTTTCTACTAGCAAAAAATCTTGTAATGGTCATGTGCCAGCTGTTTCTGTAAGTAATGAAATTTCTGAACACCTGGCTAAACTTTAAGAATTATTAATGATAAATAATTCAAACCAAAGGATGGAACATCCCAGTAGCCACAAAAATTGACCCAAACTGGATCAATATCCCACTTTTGATGGTTACCCTTCATCTGACTGGCAACACTTTGTTCAGACAATTGATAATCTGAAAAACTCTTATAAATTTCCAGATGAGGAAATTGTCTTTAAATTAATTTATTTATTTTCCAATGTTGCTTTAATGTGGTATGAATCTGTCTTACTGGACAATCAACATTATACTTGGAAAGAATGGAAAACCTTGATTGAAAATCAATTTGGTGGTTCCAAATTCAGGCTTGCCCAGCAGAGATTATATGAGAATGCTAAATATGTGTCCTCTTCTCCTGAAAAACCTATTGTTTTCCTTATGAAATTTACAAAAATTCTTAGAGCCATGAATCCTAAAGTGGATTATTATATTTGGAGAGTTAAAATTCTCTATAAATTACCAAAGTCTCTGAGGGATTTGATTGTGACAAGGACAGAGCATGTGAGAGAGAATTCTTCCTTTATTAATATCTGTAATGAAGTCCTACTAAATCATAGATATGAACCAAGGAATTATCCTGTTAAATCTTATCATGACCAACAAAAGCCCTTCACAAAACTTCCACAAAAAACTGGTAGACCCTCTGCCCCAGTTGATCCAAAGAAATATGCTACTAATACTTGTTTTAAATGTAACAAACCATGGCAAAAAGGACATATTTGTGACAAGAAAATTCATCTTGTAGAACAAAATGAGGAATCTGAAAATACTCCAGCTGATCTTGATGATTCCTCCAGTGACTGTAATAGAAATATCTCTTATGACCATAAGTCTTCTCAGGAAATTCTGGTTTTAGAAAAGGATATCCAATATTTAGATAATTGATCTGATAATTGTGATATTGACTTATCTTCTGTGTAAAATTCTGAAGTAATTAAAGATATTACTGACATTTCCATTTTAATATCACCTTTGAGAGCACCAGTTATCATTAATGGTAAAAAATTTTGAGGTTATTCTTGACTCTAGTGCTGGAGGAAGTGTAGTTTCTGAGAAAGCACTCTCTTCAGTAGATAAGGATTATCAATTCAAATTATTACCTATAACATCTGAAAAATGGAACAATGTGGTCTTCCAACATTGGTAGGGGCCTTTGTTGTGTGGTTTGGTGCTGTTTGTGCATGTCTTAATTGGCATCTGTTGTAGAATTAAGTATTTTTCTGGTTTTATTCCATGAATATTGGGACTGCAGGTATATGGGTACTATCATTAAATAGCCCCGGTTTCTCTATATATTTCATGTCTTGTTAATATTTTTCATATTCTAAGTTTTAAGGGGTCATTTCTTCATTCTTCACTTACAAAAGATAGCTGTTTAATTTTTTTTGGTGTTTTACGGGCTAACCTTAGGTCTTAGGGTTAAGTACTTAGTACCATTGGATAGGGCTAATTTAGCTCTATATTTCATGTCTCAATGTTGTATAGCGTAATTCTGTATTTTAAGGGTTTTAGTAGTTCTAGCTAATTTTTCTAAGTAGATTAGGTGTTTTTATTGGTTTTCTGGCTTCAGGGAGGCCGAGCCGCTTCAGGAGGCACCTCCGACATCAGGCGGCCTGCCCGCCTCTGTTTTAGAAGGTTGGGGAGCACTTCTGGAGGGTTTTTATTCAATTTGGCTGGTACAGGTGCCAAATTCATTGGTGTGCATGGGCTCTTAGATAGTGGTCTGTGTGTACATAGTGAATAAGACAGTTTGGGGCAACTTTAATTATCATACAACCATCCGAAGGTGATATCATTGTTCCTCACTCAGTTTTCACTGTTTTTGGCCACAATTGGCTGTGTTGGTTGCAAGGTTAGTTCTTCATTTAACTCAACTTTAGCAACAGGTTCTCTGGTATAGTCTTGCAAGATATATCAATTATTATTGCTGTCTCTGGTGTGTATTTGCAGCCTACATCAAGTATCTTTGCTTTCTCTGGTGTGGACATTGGTCTACATTTCAGTTCTTTGGTCTGGTAGTCTGTCTGGGGACTACTTTCTTGGCACATCAAGCAGTCAAGTGTGTTGAAAAAGGGCTTTAGCAAACTGGAACCAACTTACTTTAGCAAGTAAATCTCACTCTATTTTTCTAAAGGGACAGGGGATTTTCTCTCTGGTTTTTCTCCAACTCCCTTGGTCAAGGCCTATAGCTAGTACTATAGGATTGTCTACATTTCTGGCGCCCAACGTTGGGGTAGAACTTGCTAGTTTTTAGAATCTCTGTTTTCTTTGGTTGGCTCTTTTTGGTGTTTTGGTCTGGAGGAATGGCTTCTGGTTCCTCTATTCCTGTGGTGACTGTCAGTGGGGGAGATGGTCCTCCTGCTGTGATGGTCAAAGAGTGTGTTAGGATTAAAGCTTGGGATGGTACCAAGTTTAATGGGGAGGATGTCAAGTGGTTTCTGTAGAAGTATGAAACTGCTTCTGGAGTGGATGGTGCTTCTTACTTGGACATAGTGAAGCAGATTATCTTCTTCATTGGTGATAGGGCAGTGGAGAAGGAGATTGTGGCCATGTCTGGCTACAAGAAGAGGGATTGGAAGTTATTGTGTAGGGAGATGGTAGATAGATGGGGTGTCAGGTTCACTATGGTGGATCTGAACAAGGTTTTCAGTGAGTGGAAATCTTATGGTGGTGTTGGTAACTTGCATAGTTACAGAAAGTTTCTGCTACAGTTTGATCCTGTGGTTGAATACTTGGTGGAAGTGGAGGAGCTGGCACATGAAAATGCTGCCAAGGATGTTTATTGGTCTGCCCTGGCTAGAGATGTCAGGATGGATGTGTTGAAGGAGCTTTCAAGGAAGGACTTGATGAAGACTCTTTCTAATGGGAACCAGAAGTTGCCTGCCTTGGATAAGGTGAAGGAGGCTGTTGAGGCCCATTTGAAGCTATTGGCTGTGGACACCTATCAGGACGGCATGGTAAGGTAAACTCTTACAGTCGCCTTGCTGTAAGCAGAATCCGGAGGAGATATGTGGATTTAGCTGAAAACCCCGTCCTTCCAATAAAAATAACAAAATGGGTGTTCTAAATCACTAAGCTAACCAATCTACTTAGATCTGATTGATAAAATAATGAAACTCTAAAATAATTAACGCTTATTGAGATTTAATGAAAGTGGCTGTTGATAAAGAAATACTGATAACAACAATTAAGGTGTACCAGTGAAAGATCTGAAAAGATTGACTTTTATGTTTTTATAATAATTTTAATTTTTTATGAGACAGCAATAATCAAGTCCCAGTGATGAAGACCTTTCTAAAGATACCCTGTATGAAGTGTTATTTAAACTGTTGAATTGTATTTCTAAAATGTTATGTAAAAAATAATAATGTTATAAGGGTATTACAAGTTATTTTAATTTGTTGAGTAATAAAAAATGAGACTGTGGTGGTTAATGATTAAGCTGTATGATGTGTCTCCCCTCTCAATTTCGAGTTTGAGACGCGCTTAAGTATTCCTAGTCACGTGCCTAAGTTTTCCCCTCCAGAGCTCTTCCAGAGTCAATCCGGAGCCCGTACGGAGTCCGTCCGGACTTCCGGACTCAATTAGAACCTTAAAACTATAATAAAAAATCTAGAAAAATTACACATAATAGAGCTACTTCCCCTTTACATACCAAACTAATTTTCGTAGTCTGCGCAGCTCTAATTACCCCGTGAAAATTCATCAAAGTTAAGTAATTTTTGAAAACGTAAATATTTCTATAAAACTTTAAAATTCATTTAAAAATATAAGAAAAATAGTAAAAATTCTGGGAAAATTTCCCAAGGTTCTTGAGTGACTCGACTTAATACTTATAAATTTTTCAGACCGTAAAAATAAGTTTTCTCCGCAAAATAAATTGTTTTCGTGTAGGCATTTGCTCGTGACCAATTTCTTCATATTTAAAACTCCAATAAATTAAATAAAACCCTTTTATATAAAAAAATAATAACACCAATCTTGCATGCCGTGATAACTCCATTTACATATTTAGGTGCTGTACTAAACTTTAGGCTACCACAACGGGTGTTCCAAATATGTCAGCAAATTCAGTGAGGCTTAAAAGGAAGTTAGGGAGAAGAAGGAGGAGAAGAATATAGTGCAGGTTCCTAAACAGGGGAGGGACCCAGTGGTGGAGCAGTTGGCTGATCTCAAAAAGCAGCTGCATATTTTTGTTCAGAAGACTAAGAAGGTCAATAACACACCTTCTCAGCCTAGAGATTTTGATAGGAGGGCTGGTAGGAGTGATCCTTGGGTCTGCTCTTATTGCAGCAGGAGGGGGCACATGTCCAATGATTGTTGGGCATTGAACAGGGATGTGTCTGAAGGAAAGGTGGAATTTGATGGCAAGGTTTTCAAGTTCCCTGATGGATCATTTGTAAAGCCCAGTGAGGGGCAGGCTCCTGTTGATTTGGTCAGGAGAAGGGGTGGTCTCAATCAAAGGAGGTCAAGGTTTGAGGAGATTCTGATCAGGGGAAGTCTTCAGGTAAGGAGGATGATGACGTCAAGGGAAAGGGGAAGGAGGTAAATAAGGTTTCTTTTTCTTTTACCTTTGGTGGTTTGGAGTTTTATTCCTGTGGTGGAAAGTCAAGTGGAGAATGCTTGGCTGGTGTTTATGATGTGGATTCAGGGAAGGTGGGAAGGCCTAAGAGCAGTTCTCAGGCCTGACCAAAGCCAAATGCTTCAAAGGTGGATCCTAAGCTTAGTGCAGCTAGGAAGAGGTACAGTAAAGAGGAGCTTTACAGGATGCAGAAGGGTATGGCTGACATGGGCCCTCCTAGTTATGGTGCATTGGACATGAATGGTGAGCCAATGCCAATGGAGGTTGATTCTGACTCTGAGGAGGATGTCCCTTTGGCTTCATTGCCAAAGCCTGCTGGAGTTAGAGGTTCTGGTGAGGGATCTGGTTTTGTTCCTGTTAATGGTAAATCTGTTGGTGGTGCTGGTCCTTAAGAAGCTTCTAGGACCCAGGTAGTGAAGCAAAGAGCTCACCTTGAGAGGCCAGTAGTTTCTGGTCAAGTGAATGTTATGGACTCTGTACTGGAAAGGATTTATCAGGGTCAGCTTTCCCTCATGGGGAATTGTATGCTATCAGTCCAGGGTTGGCTGATAGACAGAAAAAGTTGTTGACAAGAGAAGAGTTTCTTCTGGGGAGGTGGAATACATTTGTGATTCTGCTGAAAATTTTGGTGAGGGGTTGGAAACTCATTTTTCTGCTCCTCTGGGATATGTCAATGTCACTCTGAACGGCAGGGAGGCAAGGGCATTGGTGGATTCAGGTTCTCAGATAAACCTTATTTCTTTGTTTGAGGCAACTCATTTGGGCCTCCCCATCAAAACTGGTATTGGTGGGAATTTGAGAGGGATCGGTGGCCATGTCACTGAATTGGTTGGAACTTCTGAGTTTGTGAAGTTAGATGTTGGTGGAGCCTCAGGGAAAGTTCATTTTTATATTGCTAAGGGAACAGTTAAAGCTGTTTTGTGTGGGCCATTCTTGATGGATTTTCAGGCAAGAATTGGTTATCAATTTGATTTTGGAATCAGTTTGGAGTTGACTGGTGAAGATGAAAGGAGACTTCACATGAGGTTATCATCCCCTGGAGAGGATGGTTGGGAGACCAGGCCTGGTTTATCTTCAATGTGCCAGTGCATGGATTGCTGCAGGAGAAGGAAGGAAGTGGGTGCCACCTCTGGTTTTTTGGAGTGTGGCTCAGGCTCTATTGAGAGTCTGTCTTTTTTAGAGTAATGAGGGCTGATCACCCTAGTGCTACAACCTCTCCCCAAGATGAGGAAATCCCAGGTTGTAGTAGGTCAGCTCCCTTGGAGATATACCAAGTGGATTTTCAACTTTCTTTTTTTAATGTTTTTCTTCTTTGCAAGTATTCATCAAGTTTTTTATCAAGTATCTGTTCTCTCTCAAGATTCTCAATTATTTTTAATTCAAGCTCAGGGAAGAAGATTGGTTATATATCTTTATTGAAAGATATGCGGAAAAGTTTTGGAGCGGTGAGATTGGGGTCTAAAAGTAAGTCCTCCCAATTGTGCACCACTAGGGTTTCTTCTACACCTTTCAAAAACATTACCTGGGCCACACCTGTGAGCATTGGGGAAGCCCCTGGTTATTTTTGTAGGTCAGAAGAAAACTCAAGAAAAGAAGATAAGAATTTCAAGATAATTCAAGAAAATCAAGAAAAAAATCTGAAGATAATGAAGAAAGAAGATTCAAAATATTTTTGTGAAGATCATCAAGATCAATTTTTGGGCCTCCAGCATGAGGTTAAACTGCACAATTTTAAAAGACTTTATTCTGAAGATGAATCAAGATTTGAAGATTTGGAAGACGGAAGTGAAGATGAAGATTTGGAATTGTAAAAAAGTTTTGGAGCGGTGAGATTGGGGTCTAAAAGTAAGTCCTCCCAATTGTGCACTGCTAGGGTTTCTTCTACACCTCTCAAAAACATTACCTTGGCCACACATGTGAGCAATGGGGAAACCCTTGGTTTTTGTTCCAGGTCTGGTGGTGAAGATTTCCTGAAGATCCCTCAAGTTGAAGGTGGAGCGGCAAAGTATAAGAAGGTAGCGCAGAAGATTAGGCCTGTCAATGAGCCTATGCCTGTGGGTTTGAATCCACCCTTGAAGAGACCTCCTTTGTCAAGAGATCCGTACTGTACTCCTTTGGTGAAGAATCCTCCAGAATTTATAGAGACGGCTAGGGTGACTGTGGAAAGGTTGAAAGTTGTTAATTTTGGTCCTGATGGGTGGTTTTCTGAAGAAGAAAAGAAGTTGTTGTTGCACATTATTGTGCTGAGGGAAAAAGCTGTAGCTTTTGTTGAGGAGGAAAGGGGTGTATTGAAGCACTCTTATGGGGAACCTTACTTGATTCATGTGGTTTGTCATGAACCTTGGAAAATCAAACCTATTCTGATTCCAGCTGCTATCAGAGAGGATTTTGTGAAGATTGTTAGGGAAAGAGTCAGGACTGGGTTATACGAAAAATCAACTTCCAGCCACTCAAGTCCGTTTTTCTGTGTAAAGAAGCAGAATGGAAAGTTGAGGGTGGTTCATGATCTTAGAGCCTTGAATAGAGTCACTATCAAGGACACTCGTATGCCACCAAGTGCAGAGGATTTTATTGAAGCTTTTTCTGGAAGGGTGTGTTATGGTTTTGGTGATATTATGGGTGGTTATGATGAGAGGGAACTCCATACAGATTTAAGGCCTCTCACAACTTTTAAGACTCCTTTTGGAAGATTTCATCTCACTAGGTTGCCTCAAGGAGCAACTAATTGAGTGGAAGTATATCAGGCACAGATGGCTTTTATTTTGCAGGATGAGGTTCTTACTCATGCTGGTATTTTTATTGATGATGGTGTAATTAAAGGACCATCCACTGATTATGGTAATGAGGTGTTAAGGGAGAACCCTTGTGTAAGAAGGTTTGTTTGGGAATATGCAATAACTCTAGAGAGAGCGTTGTTTAGGATTGAAGAGGCTAGTTTGACCATTTCAGGGTCAAAATTCTGTTGTTGTTTTCCTGCTTTGGAAATTCTGGGTCATGTGGTATGTAAAGAGGGAAGGATTATGGAAAAGAAAAAGATTAATAAAATTCAGTCATGGCCAAGGCCTAAAAATACTACTGAAGTCAGGGGATTTTTGAGTGTGTGTGTATATGACAGGAATTTTATTAAGGAATTTTATCTTTTAGCTTCACCTTTAAGGAGGTTTACCAGGAAAGATGCAGATTGGGAATGGACTGAAGAGTGTGAAGAGGCTTTTCAGAAGTTGAAAAAGTTTGTTGGGGAAGATATTGTTCTTCACAAGTTGGATTATGGTGTTGGTGCTGGAAAAATTTATCTGGCAGTGGACTCATGCTATATTGCTCCTGGTGCTGTTTTGTCTCAGGAGGATAAAATTGGGAGGGTCAGGCCAGTACGATATGAGTCTGTAGTGTTTAATGAGGTGGAATCTAGGTATTCTCAACCTAAGTTGGAATTGTGTGGTGTAGCAAAAATTTTAAAGAAGCTACAGACGGTTTTGTGGGGTTAGCATTTTGAGCTGCAGGTGGATGCAAAATCTTTGGTTCAGATGATCAATACGCCTAGTCTTCCAAATGATCCAATGACTAGGTGGGTGGCATTTATTCAACATTTTTCTTTTGACCTGGTACACAAACCAGGCAAAACCTTTACAATGCCTGATGGATTATCAATGAGGCCACCTACAGATGAAGATTCTGAGGCTGAAGAGTTTGATGAAGATTTTCCAGTGGTTAGGGCCAGCACAAAGGGTGCTGAAGATTTTTCTGACCTCGCCCAAGAGGCTAAACTGGCTGGATCTGATCTTGATTATGGTGATTGGGATGTTTTTGTTGATGAAGAAGGAGTTGTTGTTTGGGACAGCTCAAATTTGGAAAAGGGTGTTTTTGTTATTGAACTGGATTCTCACAAGGCTCAGTGGAAAGAGAAGGACGTGCCAAAATTTAAGGATTGGTGTCCTGGTTGGGCTGCTCAATTGGCTCATCTTCACACTGGTGATTTTGATGACAGAATTGTACCCTTGGATGTTGTTTTGTTGGATTTTGAAGATGAGACCTGGGTTCAGTCTGGGTTTTATTTTATTTTGGTGGAATATCTGTTGACCTTGGAGAGGCCAGATAGTTGTGATGATGATACTTGGTTGGCAATTAAGAAGAAGAGTCCTGAATTTTATGTGTCAGAAAGAAAGTTGATGAGGAGGAGACATCCTAATCCTCAAGTTGTGGTGACTCAGAAGAAGGGTCAAGAAGTTGTGTTGAAGTCTTCGCATGAAGACCTTGGTCATAGAGGCTTTGGGGAGACTTATAGAAGAGTAGCTGACAGATTTTGGTGGCCAGGTATGAAGTTGGATGTGCAGGGTTGGGTTCAATATTGTGAAGAATGTCAATGAATAAGTCACTTGAAACCTAAAGAGGTAGGCCATGCTACTGGTGAAACAACTGTTTTTGGAAGAGTCAGTATGGATGTTGACCATATTAAAGAGGGCAGGTATAAATACTTAATTGTTGCCAGGGATGATCTGTCTGGTTGGGTTGAGGCAGTGTCTCTAGCTAATTTGACTGCCAAGAATGTGGCAGAGTTTTTGAAGAAGGAGTGTAGTTATAGGTATGGGTTAATGAAGTTGGTGCCTGTTGATGGCAGGCCAGAGTTTGGTGCCGAATTTAGAGAAGCTGTGGCTAGTGTTGGTTCTAAAGTTAGAGTGGCTAAACCTTATTATTCTGAAGCTGAAGGCATGGTTGAAAGAGGCCGTCAAGTTATCAAGATTGCTTTGGTAAAGATGTGTGGGGATAGTGCTGAAAAGTGGAGGCATTATTTACCCTTGGTGTTATTTGCGGATAGGGTCACTGTGAAGAGGACAACTGGCTAATCTCCTTATGAGTTAATGTTTGGTCAGAAAGCTGTTCTACCAGTGCACTTGGAAGCTTTCTCTTATCTTGGAATCAATTGGGATGAGGTGCACTAAACAGAAGAATTGCTCTGTGCCAGGATGCAACAGTTGGAATGTAGAGAGGAATGTCAGGAGAAGGCATACTCTAGAATGATGAAGATTAGGAATCAATCAGTCAGATACTGGGACAAGAAGTTGGCTCATAGACTCAGGAATCCCTTGAATCCTGCTTGTTTGGTTTTGGTTTATAATAGAAGTTTGGAGAGTCAGTGGGGAAAAAAATTTTCCAACAGATGGAACGGACCTTACAGAGTCAGATCTCAGGCATCTGGAGGTTTTATGTTTTGGAAGAGTTGGATGGTGCAGTCTTGTAGAAGAGAGTGGCTGCAGACCAGGTGAAGAGGGTCTATCCCAGAGGCACTAGACATGAAGAAGATTGACTCCGCAATGAGGATAAACTATGGAACGTTCTTTAAATTTTGAAATTATTGGTGTTGCAGAGCAACTTTTGCATTGGAAAATTTTTGTTAGAAGGTACCCATGGGTGGGGCTTCTAGATTTGGTCTTGGCAAGTGTAGGGGTAACTGATGGGCTGGCTGCTCTGTACAACAATTACCTCAGATTTTCTGTTTCCAACCCTTTCTCTTAATTTTGTTGTTTCCTAGTATTGGTTTCTTTTCACAGGTTTAAGTCCTCTATGACTTTAAACTGGAATTTCCTTTGGTTTTCAAGTGCTGGACTCTTCACTCTTATTGGTTTTTTTAATGTGTTTGATGTTGTGATTTTGTTAGAAGGTACCCAGGGGGGCTTCTATATTTCATTTTGGCAAGTGTGGGGGTAACTGATGAGCTGGCTGCTCTGTAGAACAGTTACCCCAGAATGTCTGTCTCAAGTCTTTTGTTTTTCCTAGTTTAATTCTAGTTCTGTTTATTATTCAGGTTTCAAGTCCACTATGACTTTAAAGTGGTTTGGGACTGGCTTCTTTATCTTTGGTTTTTTTTTGGGTTGGTGGTGGATCACTGGTGGTATCCCATCATATTTACATATTGGAGGGAGCCCACCCAGTGATCATTTCTATGGACTGGACTTTCTCTTACTGGACTTTCTCTTAATCTGGACCATCCATGGAGCTGGACTTTCTTTGATTTTTTAGTTATGATTTTGCTAGATAGTAGTTTCAGATTATTTTCTTTTTTCTCCTTTTTTCTTTTAATTTTTTTATGGGGGTTGTAAAAATTATAAAATCAAAAATATAGGGTGTTACCACATCAGGGTCACCTGAATGTGGGCAAGCATTGGTGGGGAAAGGCTCATCGATTGGCCGGGCAATGCTATTTTATCATTTTATTTTATTTTATTTTTATTTTCATTAATGTCATTTTTTATTTTTTTATTCTCATTATTACCCTTAATTTGTTTTTCTTATTTCAAATCATATAAATTATTTAAGGTGTATCCACATCAAGGTGCACTTGGATGTGGGCAAGGTATCAGGGGATCAGCTCATCAATTGGCTGGGGGATACCATTTGTATTATTTTTTATCTTTATTTTATTTCATTTACTTTTATTTTATTTATCAATTTCTAATTTTAGTATGTTAGTAGACTGTTAAAAAAATGAGAATTTATAGTTATTAATTTTACTAATTTATTTATTATTATGTTTTTTTAATCTTTTTGCAGGAGCTCAATGTCTGGATGATGAAGTTTCTGGAGGCTGGTCTGGATTATGATGTTGTTTTTGTTTTTTGTTGGGGTTGTGGGAAGCACTGTGTTCTTTGAAGTGCATCCTGCTGGAGAGATTATATGGATTATAATGGGAAGGAATGGGTTTGGATGGAAGTTCAGAAGAGGATGAAGAAGAGGCAGGAATGGATTGTTGGAAGGTGTGCTTAATTATTCTAGACATCTTCCAGTGGTCATTCAATAGTTGTTTCCTCAAGGTTTTCTCAAAGTCATTTAAAGGTCCATGGAGGGAAAAGGCTTTCAGCATGTTTGAACACATGGTGCTGAGGTGTTGTTTCATGTCTCCATAATCCAGGGTCAAAGAAGTTTCTAGAGGCTGGCCAACTCCAATAGTAGATTCAGGAGGAGGGGTGCAAACTAGACAAGAATAATTGGATCAGTAATTGTTTTTGTTGAAGAAATTGGATGGATTAATGTGGTACTTACAGATTGGAAGCTCATCAAATTTGTAAGCAGCCGGAATTTGGACTTCTGAAGATTTTGGAATGGTGATAGTATGTGGATCAATCAGGGAAAGATATGGATTCTCTTGGTCTTCCTCTGAAAGGTTTTGAGAAGGTGAACTAGGAGGCTGATGTTCCTGGGGCCTAGTTGGAGTAGCAGGCCTGTTGTTGCTGTTGTTAATATTTCTGTTTGATTCAGTTGTATGAGGTTCTGGTGATGGAGTACCAGAGTTGTTATAAGATGTGGTAGGAGAGGGTGAAATGGAGGCGGATTTTCTGGATGATGCTTTTGAAGGAATGGAACTGTCAGAAGAATAGTTGGCTGACAGAGGAGAGGTGTAGTTTTGTTGCCTTAACTGGGGGCGAAGTTGTTGCTTTGGTGCGGTGTTGGGTGCTATGGTTTTTTCCTGGGGTCCTCTGGCAGGTCTCCTAGAAGTTTGGGAAATTTGGGAGTTTTTGGACCTTGGAGAGGTTGGCTGCATTGCTCTGGGAGCAGTGGAAGATAATTGCATGGAGTTGTTTTTGTTGATTGGAGGAATTTGGCTGTTTTCTGGTTGTTTTTGGAGGTTTTGAGCCTGATTTTCACTGTTTAGTGAGGCGGGCGGGCCGCCTGGACGTGGTCTAGCAACCTAGGAGCTAATTTAGCAGAGATAAAAGCTGTTTCTTGGGAAGTTAAAGCAGGCCTTTTTGGGAAAGTTCTGGAAACTGAGTTCCGGTGTGGTCTTCCAACATTGGCAGGGGCCTTTTTTGTGTTGTTTGGCGCTGTTTGTGCATGTCTTAATTGGCATCTGTTGGAGAATTGGGTGTTTATCTGGTTTTATTCCATGAATATTGGGACTGTGGGTATGTGGGTACTATCATTGGATAGCCCCGGTGTTTCTCTATATTTCATGTCTTGTTAATATCTTTCATATTCTAAGTTTTAAGGGGTCATTTTGTCATTCTTCAGTTACAAAAGATAGCTGTATAATTTTGCTTTTCATGTTTTACAGGCTAACCTTAGGTCTTAGGGTTAAGTACTTAGTACCATTGGATAGGGCTAATTTAGCTCTATATTTCATGTCTCAACATTGTTATAGTGTAATTCTGTGTTTTAAGGGTTTTAGTAGTTGTAGCTAATTTTTCTAAGTAGATTAGGTGTTTTTATTGGTTTTTTGGCTTCAGGGAGGCCAGGCCGCTTCAGGCGGCACCTCCGACGTCGGGGGGCCCGCCTGCCTCTGTTTTAGAAGGTTGGGGAGTGCTTCTGGAGGGTTTTTATTCAATTTGGCTGGTACATGCACAAAATTTGTTGGTGTGCATGGGCTCTTAGATAGTGGTCTGTGTGTACATAGTGAATAAGAAAGTTTGGGGCAACTTTAATTATCATACAACTATCTGGAGGTGATATCCTTGTTCCTCACTCAGTTTTAACTGTTTTTGGCCACAATTGGCTGTGTTTGTTGCAAGGTTAGTTCTTCATTTAACTCAACTTTGGCAACAGGTTCTCTGGTATAGTCTTGCAAGCTATATCAAGTATTATTGCTGTCTCTGGTGTGGATTTGAAGCCTACATCAAGTATTTTTGCTTTCTCTGGTGTGGAAATTGGTCTACATTTCAGTTCTTTGGTCTGGTAGTCTGTCTGGGGACTACTTTCTTGGCTCATCAAGCAGTCAAGTGTGCTGAAAAGGGGCTTTAGCAAACAGGAACCAACTTACTTTAGCAAGTAAATCTCACTCTATTTTTCTAAACGGACAGGGGATTTTCTCTCTGGTTTTTCTCCAACTCCCTTGGTCAAGGCCTATAGCTAGTACTATAGGATTGTCTACACCGGGATCTTCTGGATGGTGCTGAGGATAAAGATTAAGAGGCTGGACCAAGCTCTGGGGATCTGGTAGGGGATCTGGAGAGGTATTTATGAGAAGGTGAATGAGGAGGAATAGGGTAGTTGGCATCTTTGTCACATTTATTCTTTTGGAGTAGCAAGAATCACAGGCCCTGTTGTATAATTTGGCTTCAGGAGTTGGAAGAGTGAATGTGTCAGCCTAAATATCCTTAGGACTGAGTATTTCTTATGCTTAAAATAAGATAACCTTAATTAGATTAAGCTTATATCTTAAAAATAAGGTCAAAATAATAATATATATTATTTTATTATATATATATATAATTATTATTCTATTATATAATTTATAATAGTTTAAATAGCTTATCCATGGCCTAATAATACTTATTAAGGTGTTAATGGAGTCATAATATACTTATCTTAAGTGATATGAAGTAATTATTGACATACATAAGCTTATATGTATACATAAATCTCATATTCAGTGAAATATGCAGTATATTATGTATATTTAGGTATATAAGTGGGTTTTAGCCCCTTAATAGCCTATAACCTTTGTTTTTCTGCTTATTTTAGGTCATATGGACGAAATCAGTGGACTCACAACGCCTACAGAAGCATAGACACCTATATCAGGCGCATACACCCAGTTTGGACAACTAAAATTACTTCCTTGGATGGTTATTCACGGATTTATGGGTTGGAAATATGTTTTTGGGTTAATGTGGATGCTTGGGGATGTTATTGGGGGCTTGGACATTTTATTTGTTTCCTTTATATGCTTTTAGTTTCATTAAATCTCTTTTTGATCTTTTATTTTACCTGTTTCTTTATGGTATCCGCTTTTATCTGGGTTTTCTAATTATGGTATGGCTCTGTGTTATTATTAATAGTGATGGAGGGTCCTTACTGGAGGTCTGGGTGTTGAAACTGCTTGAAGTGGACGCCATGGGGAGGTGATGGGCCCTCACAGTGCTGTAATTGCCGGGGATAGCAGTGACATCATCTGGATTGAAGGTCTGTGCACTCCAGTGGATTTGGGTATAAGTAAGGAGGGATTTTGACGGTTTATTATAATCATTCAATTACTACACTTCAAATAAACATTACACTACAATTATTAACATTCAGAAATATATTATAAAGCCCTTATAAATTGATATTATCTTTATAAAAGCTATAACTATATATTATTCTTCTATTTTCCACCACTAGCACGCATTTAAATCCAAGTATTGTGAGTTTAAATTGAGTATAACTATTCTATTAGTCTTCCCCTGAGGTTTAATCACTAAATCATTTATTAATAAGTAGTAGGACCATAAAATAACACTATTATATCATACTTATATACTAGACTGTACTGACAATTGGGGGTCTTTCCTTATATTTTACTTATTATTTAGTATAAGCCTTGGGACGTGATTTTTACCTTAGTATAACTCAAAATTAACCAAATATTTGGGTCTGCTGCATATTAGTGGGTCATCATAACTCATTGATTGCGGAAAAGAATCCTTATAATAATTGTACTAATTTTTTATTATAAAAATTAGATATTTACAGTAGTAACTGTACCCAATATAAACCCAATTTCACTTGGTATTTGGACACCAATATAACACCCAATAAAATTGGTATTTGGCTAAAGCTTGGTAAGCTAATTAATCACCCTTATAGAGGTCTAGTTAAACTTATTATTATATTTTTAACAGATTTTTTCGAATTTTTCTTATATTTTATTTAAATAAATAAAGATATAAATTCAGGGTAAGCTCCATTGCTTTTTTATTAGTAATATAATTGCTAATATTATTTGTCTACTAATTCCACAGAATTTTTTCCTTTTGTAGACGTAAAATATTGTTATTCTGAACAATATGAGTGCTCCTCAGGATAGTGTAAGTGAACAGCCTGCTTATAATACCAGGTCTAAAGCTAATAAAAACTTTCCAGGACATCACCATGGAGGGACAACAGTACCCCCAACCAGAAAGCATGAGTGTAGAGGAAAAGGACGCCCTCTTAAAAAAGATAACTATCAAAAAGACGTCTCCTCCTCTTCAGGATCAACTGTCCCACCTGGCCAAACAGGTTCTGAAGCTAGAGGAATCAAAATCTCTCATGTTCAAAGAAGTAGAGCAGTTGCAAAACAATTGCAAGGTAGGATTTCAGCAGATGAATCAGGCAATGGCAGAATTAAAGGGAGGCCTGCCCAGTCAATCAAATCAGCAACCCCCTACCCAAGGAGGGTCCACTCACTCCCAGGAGAAAATCCTGGTAGACAAATGGAAATGGGACTGGTTTCACCAACAGTGGACAAGCCACAGTTGCAACAGGGATCCACCCCCTCATCTGACTTCCTCAGCTCACCCTTACAAGGGAAAAAAGCGCCAAAAATCAGGCCTGGCAACCATCCCTTGGTAAGTAACTTACCCCCTCAGATTAAACATAATACTGATAATTACAATATAGGTAATTCTATTGATGTTAAATCTGTACAAAAAATAGAGGAGGATTTAAGAAATTTGGGTTTTAGAGTAGATACACCTGACTTGTCTTTTATCCATAATAACAGTACTATATACAATGATAATACAGTTAATCCTCAGTTGCAACCACCTACTAGTGAGATGAGTAGTTCACAGGAGAGTGAGAGAATTGAAAAGGAGGACATAGAATATTTTAACAATAATCCAACTGTCCATAGAATTGTTTCAGCATTGTGGAATAGAATGACTGATTGTGAGGAACAGACAGTTAAGCTCACTAGTGATACAATTTCATCCTTAACATTGAACATTTCTCAATTAGCAACACGTAATAAAGAATTAGAGAAGGAACATTTGTCTCTAACTCTTAAATATGATTCATTAAGTAATAAATATAATGACCTTTCAAACAAATTTTGTGAGTTAGAAAAATTATATGAAACACACTTATTAAAAACTGAATCAAGAACAAAGTTATCTTTTGCACAGACAAATCAAAGTGTCTCTGAGCTGCTACAAAGATTAACTAAAGTTGAGATTGAAACTGCCAATCTACTAATGAACCAGGATAATCATAAGTATAATCAATATAATAATAATCCTTTCATTGGCAAAAGTGAATCTCATTCCTTCCCTGTACCACCACAATTAAAACCATCTGGTGGTAGTGTCAAATCTGAAAATGTAAGTCACAAATCCGTGCAGGAAGAAATACAAGACCATTTATCAAAAGTAAATGAGTTGTTGAATTTACCTAAGATTAGTGAGATAAAATCCAATCAGAAGAACTGGCCTAAGATAGATCAGTACCCAACTTATGATGGGGAAGCCAGCTCTGATTGGCAACATTTTATTCAAAGAATTGACAACTTGAAATTCTCATATAAGTTACCAGATGAAGAGATAACATCAAAATTAATTTCTTTATTTAAGGATGTTGCTTTATTATGGTTTGAAGCTGTCTTAAGTGAGGGTAGAGACTACTCTTGGGCTGAATGGAAACAACTTATTGAAAAACAATTTGGAGGTTCTAAATTCAGGCTTACTCAGCAGAGACTGTATGAGAAAACTAGGTATAATCCTTTGAATGGTGACAAACCTATGGTATTTTTAATGACTTTAAACAAAATCTTAAAAGCCATTGAGCCTCATATGGATTTTAACTTATGGAAAGATAAGATAATTTACAAATTACCTATATCTGTCAGAGATATTGTTGTAGCTAGAACATTAAATGTTACTGAATATTCTGATTTTATTAATATTTGCAATGAAATATTATTGAACCATAAGTATGAATCAAGGTATTCCACTTATAAACAAAATGTTGAACCTGTAAAAACTCAGAATTCAAAAACACTTCAGGAGAAGCAGAAAAAACCTACTGCACCTGTAGTACCTAAAAAGTATGAAACAAATACTTGTTATAAGTGTAACAAACCTTGGGTAAAAGGTCACAAATGTGAGAAAAATATAAATATTGTTGAAAATCAACGTGAATCTGAAACTGAAACTGAAAAAAGTAAAGAATCAAGTGATTATGACAGCAATATCTCATATAGTGATGAAAATGAAGTCTGTATGTTGGAAGATGATTTGTCCATCTTTGAAAATCCAATATTAAATATGGACTCAAATGAATCTTTAATGAATTTTGAGGATGCTGAAATCATTAAGGATATACAAGCTGATAACTTTAGAATGACACCTATCACGGTTCCAGCTATCATTTCTGGTGAAAATGTTAATATAGTATTGGACACAGGAGCTGCTGGTTCAGTTGTTTCCACTAATACATTACAGAAAATTGATAGTGAATATAAGTTTAAGCTTGAACCACTTCAGAATAAAAATTGGAGAGGTTTTGGATCAGTACTACACCCCATTGGTAAATACAAAGCTGCTGTTTTCTTTAAACACCAACATGGTTATGTAAGGGTAACTTGTGACTTTGTAGTAATGGATAATACAAATTGTAGTAACTGTTTTATCATTGGAAATGATATTCTGACTAAATTTGGTGTAAAATTAGACCCTGCTAATAACAATTTTACAATTGGCATGAATGGTAAAAGGAAATTTAAAATAAATTCTTTTAACACAGTCTTACACATTGAGTCAGTAACAAATTCCCCGTCTAAAGGAAGAGAATCCAATGAGATGGAACTTCTGGAAACAGAAATTTCAAAAGCATCATTTGGCACTCAGATAAGTGAAACTGAGAAAGATAATATTTTGGAATTAATTAAAGCTTTTCCAATGGCTTTTGCACATGGTACAAATGAACTTGGCCTTGTAAAAGATCATGAAATGAAAATTAGTTTAACCTGTGACATGGATAATATTCCTGCTAGTCTTAAAAAGAAACCATATCCTGCTTCACCAATGAAGAGGAAAGACATAGAGGATAATATTAAGATGTTATTAAAGATGAACATTCTTGAGAAGGTTGAAACTACACCAAAATATTGTGTAATATCACCAGTGCTGATTTCTTATGAACAAGATAAAGCAAGACTGTGCGGTGATTATAGAGCATTAAATACATTTACAGTAGATGATATTTATCCCTTGCCAAGGATTGCCTCTATACATGCTACCCTTAAAGGTGCTAAATATATAAGTTGCCTGGATGGAAATAAAGGGTACCATCAAATTCCTGTTGAAAAGAATTCACAGAACTTTTTGTTGATAACAACACACATGGGAATTTATAAGTATGTCAGAATGCCATTTGGACCAAAGAATGCTCCATCAGTATTTCAAAAGTTAATGGATATAACATTCCATAATGAAATGATTGAGGGATGGTTAATGGTATACATTGATGACATCATAGTGTTCTCTAAAACTTTTGATGAACACTTAATCCATTTAAGGAAAGTATTTCAGAAAATGGATGAAATAAAAATGACCCTTGCATTGAAAAAATGTAAATTTGGGTTTGAATCTTTAAAAGTGCTTGGTCATATTGTATCTGGCTTACAAATATGTGTAGACCAAAATAAAGTGGCTGCAATAAAGAATATTGGCATTCCTCAAAATGTGAAGGATGTACAATCTTTTCTTGGAATGTGTGGTTATTATAGACAATATATAAAAAACTACCAATCAATTGCTGCACCACTGACCACACTGATAAAGAAATCAGAAGCTTTCATTTGGAATAATGAAAGACAACATGCTTTTAATAAGTTGAAAGAATGCTTAATGACAGCTCCTATCTTGGGATTACCAGATTTCCAATTACCTTTTGTATTATATACAGATGCAAGTTTTATTGGACTGGGTGCTGCTTTGCATCAAAAACAACTTATTGAAGGTAAAATGTCAGAAGTAGTAATCTGCTATATTTCACGTACTCTGAGAAGTAGTGAATTAAAATATGGTGCTACTCAACTTGAATGTTTGGCAGTAGTATGGGCTCTTGAAAAGCTACATTACTACCTTGAAGACCAAAAATTTGAGTTAATAACTGACTGTAGTGCAGTTAAGTCACTCTTAAACATGAAAACTCCTAATAGACACATGTTTAGATGGCAATTAGCTGTACAAGAATACAGAGGACGGATGACTATTACACATAGAGCAGGAACCTTACACTCTAATGTAGACCTGTTATCTAGAGTACCTCTGCCTAATAATGATGATAATCCTGCTTATGTTCCTGAATCAGAGATTATTACCATTTATGGCATTTATATTGTAGATCTTGAGGATGAATTTATGCAATCAATTCTTGATAATTATAATTCAGATCCTGACTTAAGTAAATTAACTACAATATTAAATGATCCATCTAATGCTTCCATGAATGTTTTAATAAAAACATTACCAGATAAGTATAAAGAGGCATTAGAGAAAGGAAAATTTTCCATTGAGGATGGTTTTATATATTACAGGAAAAAATTAAGTAATGTAATTGTAATTCCCCCTTCAATGAAGGAGTTAATGTTAAGTATATGTCATGATGATATATTAGCAGGTCATTTTGACTACCATAAAACATTAACCAGAGTAAAAAACACAGCTTGGTGGATTAACATGTCTGAGGATGTTCAGAAATATGTTGAAACATGTGATTCTTGTCAAAAATCTAAAAGATTAACAGGAAAAAGAGCTGGTTTATTACAACAAATTGAGCAACCAAAAGCTCCATGGGAAATTATTAACATGGACTTTGTAACAGGTTTGCCAATAGCAGGGCATAAGAGTTATAACTCCTGCTGGGTAATTGTAGATAGATTTACAAAGATGTGTAAATTTATTCCTACCCACAAAGAGGTTTCTGCAAAGGACTTAGCTTTTTTATGGTGGACACAAATGTTAAATACAGCAGGTTTCCCCAAAGCAATAGTTTCAGACAGAGATCCTAAATTTACTTCTGAGTTCTGGACGTCACTTATGGATGTTTCAGGGTGTCAATTAAAACTTTCTACAGCACACCATCCACAAACTGATGGGCTAGCAGAAAGAATGATACAAACCTTAGAAGATATGATAAGAAGATACTGTGCTTTTGGTCTTAATTTTAAAGACAATGACAAATTCACGCATGATTGGGTAACCCTTATCCCAGGTTTAGAATTTGCATATAATAGTACAGTACATTCTGTCACTGGCAAAAAGCCATTTGAGTTATGGTTGGGTTATGTACCTAATACCCCTGCTAAAACTCTTAATAAGTTACCTAGATTGGATATTCATCCAGGTACTAAATCTTTTCTTCAGATGCAAGAATTATGCAGAAAAAATGCTCAAGAATGTATAAATAAGGCTTTTGAGTATGAAAAGAAAAGATGGGATAAAGCCCATAAAGAACAAATGTTCAAAGAGGGTGATGAAGTCCTTATTTCAACGCTACATTTCAATTTAAATGGTAATGTTAAATTGAAGGATCCATTCATTGGACCATTTGTAGTTAAAAAGATGGTTGGTAATAATGCTGTTGAGGTTATTCTATATGCACCTTATGATAGAAAACATCCAGTATTTCCTATTTCTCTTATAAAACCATACCATTCTAATGATACTGCTCTCTTTCCAAGAAGATCAGGAAGGCATAAACAGCAACCTGAAGAAATAGTGGAAAAAGCAGAAATTGAAAAGATACTTAAAAAGAGACACCTTACAAAAGAAAAGGGAGTTGAGTATCTACTAAGATTTAAAAATAAATCAAGTGAATATGACCAGTGGATTCCAGAAAATGAAATCTCTGATCTTAAAAATCTCTTGAAAAAATTTAAATCTAAATAATACTGTTCATTCAGTATATGTATTATAAAAATTATTTTTTATTTTATTATTTCATTCCTTAAGATTAAGTAAAATGTCTTAACATTTTTTTTATTGTTTTTTTTTGGAGTGAGGGAGTGTCAGCCTAAATATCCTTAGGACTGAGTATTTCTTATGCTTAAAATAAGATAACCTTAATTAGATTAAGCTTATATCTTAAAAATAAGGTCAAAATAATAATATATATTATTTTATTATATATATATATAATTATTATTCTATTATATAATTTATAATAGTTTAAATAGCTTATCCATGGCCTAATAATACTTATTAAGGTGTTAATGGAGTCATAATATACTTATCTTAAGTGATATGAAGTAATTATTGACATACATAAGCTTATATGTATACATAAATCTCATATTCAGTGAAATATGCAGTATATTATGTATATTTAGGTATATAAGTGGGTTTTAGCCCCTTAATAGCCTATAACCTTTGTTTTTCTGCTTATTTTAGGTCATATGGACGAAATCAGTGGACTCACAACGTCTACAGAAGCATAGACACCTATATCAGGCGCATACACCCAGTTTGGACAACTAAAATTACTTCCTTGGATGGTTATTCACGGATTTATGGGTTGGAAATATGTTTTTGGGTTAATGTGGATGCTTGGGGATGTTATTGGGGGCTTGGACATTTTATTTGTTTCCTTTATATGCTTTTAGTTTCATTAAATCTCTTTTTGATCTTTTATTTTACCTGTTTCTTTATGGTATCCGCTTTTATCTGGGTTTTCTAATTATGGTATGGCTCTGTGTTATTATTAATAGTGATGGAGGGTCCTTACTGGAGGTCTGGGTGTTGAAACTGCTTGAAGTGGACGCCATGGGGAGGTGATGGGCCCTCACAGTGCTGTAATTGCCGGGGATAGCAGTGACATCATCTGGATTGAAGGTCTGTGCACTCCAGTGGATTTGGGTATAAGTAAGGAGGGATTTTGACGGTTTATTATAATCATTCAATTACTACACTTCAAATAAACATTACACTACAATTATTAACATTCAGAAATATATTATAAAGCCCTTATAAATTGATATTATCTTTATAAAAGCTATAACTATATATTATTCTTCTATTTTCCACCACTAGCACGCATTTAAATCCAAGTATTGTGAGTTTAAATTGAGTATAACTATTCTATTAGTCTTCCCCTGAGGTTTAATCACTAAATCATTTATTAATAAGTAGTAGGACCATAAAATAACACTATTATATCATACTTATATACTAGACTGTACTGACAGAATGTGCAAGGTCAGCACATGTGGATGCACTGTTTGCAGGCATAGTCCTTGGGAGCAGTGAAGCAAGAAAGATTGGAGGGGTCAAAATTAGGGGATCCAGCCGTGATCTGTGGTGAGAAAAGATGTTGGAAAGAGTTAAGAAGGAGATTTTTTTCAGTGATGGGTAGATGATGAAGTGAAGATGGAAGTTCAGCAGGTTGGCTGTAGGTGTATTCTGTATAAAAATGGCAGCGTCTATTTTATGCAAAATTCTATCAGTCCATCAAGACTTTAAACTGAAATCTGGTATCTGTCAGTCTATCAAGACTTTAAACTGAAATCTGGTTTCTGGTAGTCCTCCAAGATTTTAAACTGGCTGGTTTCAAGAATAGTCCATCAAGACTCTAAACTGAAAATCTATGGTTTCAAGAATAGTCCCCCAAGACTTTAAACTGAGGATTGTTTGATGGTTTAGTCCCTAAAGAATATAAACTGAGGAATGGGTTTTTGTTGTTGGAATGGGTTTGAAAGATTTTTGGAGGGTATCCACATGGGGAGCCTCTGAACTTAGCAAAGGCAAGTTTGGGGGTAATTGATGGGCTGGTAGCTCTATTCACAATTACCCCAGAATGTTAGTTTTTTCTCTGTGCCTTAATGTGGTTGATCTTTGGTTCTGGGTTTATGATTTAGGTTTCGAGTCCCCCAAGACTTTAAACTGAGGGTTTTTGAGTCCCCCAAGACTATAAAATGATGATGGTCCCCCAAGACTTAAAACTGAGGATTGTTTGTGGTTGCATCCTATAGAGGGTGTGGTCAATTTTTCTTTTCTGGATCAAACTCAAGTACTAGTGGAATTACAGAGTGAATCAAGAGATGAAATGAAGTGTTCAGAATTAGCCTTGAACTGGTGAATGAGGTGTCTTCTGTTCTCAATGTCCTGTGGATCTCTAGCAGGAGTAGATTGGAAGTAGTTTAGCAGAAGGTTTTTCTGTTGAGACGTATGTTGTTAGAACTTGGCCTTAATTGTGGGCAAGTGGTTTGGTGTTGTTGGTTCAATGGATCCTACATTGTTATCATCACTGTCAGAAGATGAAGGAACTGAGAAGTCATCAGTTTTATAAAGTGGAAAGAAGAAATGGAAGCTTTTACCATCAGATGGACCAGGGATGGTGGAACTTGTTGTTTTAGTGGTTTTGGCACTCTTCTGGGAAGGGTGTAGCTTTTTGATTAATCTGGGAATTAAGATAGATGGCCCAGATCTTTTGCTGCTGGTAGAAGATGGACCAGGTTGAGGTGGAGGTGAAGCTGTTGCAGAAGATAATGGACCAGGTCTGTGGCAGGTCTTCTTTCTAGATTGGCAGACATTGCAGGACGTTCTGTATGGATGGACAGGAGGTGTGATGGTGCAGATTAGTTATTGTCAATGCAGTATTTGCAAGGACCCATTTCAGAGGCAGATTTGGGAAGAAGGTTGAACATGGTGGTTTGATGAAGAAAGAATGTGGAAATTCTGAATTGGAATGAGGATGTGGTCTTCCAACATTGGTAGGGGCCCTTGTTGTGTGGTTTGGCGCTGTTTGTGCATGTCTTAATTGGCATCTGTTGAAGAATTGGGTATTTTTCTGTTTTTATTCTGTGAATATTGGGACTGGAGGTATGTGGGTACTATCATTGGATAGCCCTGGTTTTTCTATATATTTCATGTCTTGATAATATTTTTCATATTCTAAGTTTTAAGGGGTCATTTCCTCATTCTTCACTTACAAAAGATAGCTGTTTAATTTTGTTTTTTGTGTTTTATGGGCTAACCTTAAGTCTTAGGGTTAAGTAATTAGTACCATTGGATAGGGCTAATTTAGCTCTATATTTCATGTCTGAATGTTTTATAGCGTAATTCTGTGTTTTAAGGGTTTTAGTAGTTGTAGCTAATTTTTCTACATAGATTAGGTGTTTTTATTGGTTTTCTGGCTTCAGGGAGGCCGGGCCAATTCAGGCAGCACCTCTGACGTTGGGCGGCCCACCCACCTCTGTTTTAGAAGGTTGGGGAGCGCTTCTGGAGGGTTTTTATTCAATTTGGCTGGTACAGGTGCCAAATTTGTTGGTGTGCATGGGCTTTTAGATAGTGGTCTGTGTGTACATAGTGAATAAGACAGTTTGGGGCAACTTTAATTATCATACAACCATCCGGAGGTGATATCCTTGTTCCTCACTCAGTTTTCACTGTTTTTTTGGCCACAATTGGCTGTGTTGGTTGCAAGGTTAGTTTTTCATTTAACTCAAGTTTAGCAACAGGTTCTCTGGTATAGTCTTGCAAGATATATCAATTATTATTGCTGTCTCTGGTGTGTATTAGCAGCCTAAATCAAGTATCTTTGCTTTCTCTGGTGTGGACATTGGTCTACATTTCAGTTCTTTGGTCTGGTAGTCTGTCTGGGGACCACTTTCTTCGCTCATCAAGCAGTCAAGTGTGTTGAAAAAGGGCTTTAGAAAACAGGAACCAACTTACTTTAGCAAGTAAATCTCACTCTATTTTTCTAAAGGGACAGGGGATTTTCTCTCTGGTTTTTCTCCAACTCCCTTGGTCAAGGCCTATAGCTAGTACTATAGGATTGTCTACAACGGTTATGGTTCTTTTTTATGTCCCATTGAAAAATACAAAACCACTATATTCTTTAAATATAATGGTGATTTTTTCAGAGTTTTTGTGAATTTGTTGTGATGAAAAATGACAATTTAAGCAATTGGTTTATCATGGGAAATGATATTTTAACCATGTTTGTCATTAAATTGGATCCTGCAAATAATTGTTTTACTTTGGGAATGAATGGAAAAAAAAATTAAAATTTCTTCTTCTAAAAAGCATTCTGCACCCTTTTTAAAATATTGTCATTCTTTGATCCAATTTAAAGGTAGACAAACAGAGGGAATGAATGTATTATTGTCTGAAATTGAAACAGCTTCATTTGGTGATTAATTAACTGATGACCAAAAAGATTCAATAGTGGCCTTAATTACATCTTTCCCAATGGCTTTTGCTCCTGGTTCCCATGTGTTAGGCTTGGTTAAAGATGAAATGAAAATTTCTCTATCCTTCAATTCGGATGAAATACCTCCTAGCCTAAAGAAAAAACCTTACCCTGCTTCTCCCACAAAGAGAAGAGATATAGAAGTAATATCTCCACTTTATTGAATATGAATATTAATGAAAAAGTAGATGTTACACCAAAATATTGTGTCATCTCTCTAGTTTTAATCTATTATGAAAAAGATAAAGCTAGACTTTGTGGAGATTAAAGAGCATTAAATACTTATACTGTGGATGATATTTACCCATTACCCAGAATTAGCTCTATTCATGCTACCTTACAAGGTGCTAAATAAATAAGCTGTCTGGATCGGAATAAAGGTTATCATCAAACACCTGTTGAAAAGTCTTCCCAAAAATTTTTGCTAATTGCAACACATATGGGAATTTACAAATATTTTAGGATGCATTTTGGCCCTAAAAATGCCCCTTTAGTATTCCAAAAAATGATGGATAAGACATTTCATCAAGAAATAATTGAAGGTTGGTTAATGGTTTATATTGATGACATCATAGTTTTTTCTAAATTTTTTGATGAAAATTTACAGCACTTGAATAAAGTCTTCCAGAAAATGGATGAAATTAACATGACTTTATCCTTAAAAAAGTGTAAATTTGGGTTTCAATCCTTAAAAGTCCTGGGTCATGTTTTTCTGGCTTACAAATCTGTGTAGACCAAGGAAAAGTTGCTGCTATCCAAATTTTTCAGCACCAACTTCTGTAAAAGAAATACAGTGTTTTTTGGGAATGTGTGGCTACTATAGAAAATACCTAGAAAATTATCAAGTCATAGCCTTACCACTTACCAAACTAGCAAGAAAAGATGTAGCTTATATATGGAATGAGGACAGTCAAAGAGCTTTTGATACATTAAAAAGATGTTTAATGTCAGCCCCAATCCTTGCCCTTCCAGATTTTAATAAGCCTTTTGTTCTTTATACAGATGCAAGTTTTATAGGACTTGGAGCTGCTCTTCATCAAAAACAAATTATTAATGAAAAAGTTTCAGAAGTAGTAATCTGTTATCTTTCAAGAACCTTAAGAAAAAGTGAATTGAAATATGGTTACAATCAATTAGAGTGCTTAGCATTTGTACAGGATTTAGAAAAGCTTCATTATTATTTATATGTTCAAAAGTTTGAACTAGTTACTGATTTCAGTGCTGTGAAATCCCTATTAAACTTGAAAACACCAAAATAGACATATGTTTAGATGACAAATAGCTTTTCAAGAATACAGAGGCAGAACAACTATTATTCACAGGGATGGAAAGGTTCATTCAAATGTGGATATTTTGTCCAGATTAACTCTTCCAAATGATGTTTCAAATCCAGCCTATGTACCTGAAGATGATACTGTACATATACATGGTATATACATTTTTGATATGGAAGAGGAACTGTTACAATTAATTCTGGATTCATATGATAGAGATTCTGATTTGAATAAATTGGTTACTATCTTGAATTATCCAAAAAATGCATCTATCCAAGCATTGATAAAAAAAAATCTTCCTCCAAAGTACCAGAGTGCTTTGAATAAAGGAAAGTTTTCCATTAAAGATGGTTATATTTACTACAGAAGAAAACTGACCGTTGTCATTGTTATTCCTCCTTCCATGAAAGAAACTATCTTAAAACTATGTCATGATGACATATTAGCAGGAAATTTTTTTCTTGAAAAAACCATTATCAGAATTAAAAACACTGCTTGGTGGGCTAATATGTCTAAAGACACTAAATTGTATGTTGAATCTTGTGATTCTTTTCAAAAATCTAAAAGATTGACAGGTAAAAGAGCAGGATTTTTACAACATATTTAAGCACCTGATGCTCCTTGGCAAACAATTAACATGGATTTTGTCACTGGTCTTCCTGTAGCAGGTAAAGACAGTTATAACTCTTGTTGGGTGATAGTGGATAGATTCACCAAAATGTGCAAATTTATTCCCACCCACAAAGATGTATCTACAATGGAATTAGCTTTCTTATGGTGGACTTTCATGTTTAATATTTTTGGACTTCCAAAAGCCATTATCTCTGATAGAGATTCAAAATTTACATCTGAGTTTTGGACCTCTTTGATGGATATTTGTGGCTGTGAGTTAAAGTTGTCTACAGCTCACCATCCTCAAACTGATGGTCTAGCTGAAAGAATGATTCAAACTCTGGAAGATATGATTAAAAGGTATTGTGCCTTTGGATTAGAATAAAAAGACAATGACAGATTTACTCATTACTGGGTCACTCTATTGCCTGGTCTTGAATTTGCATAAAAAAGAACTGCTCATTCTGTCACTGAGAAAAAGCCTTTTGAGCTTTGGTTAGGTTATGTCCCAAACACTCCTGCTCAAATTCTCAATAATAAATTACCTAAGTTGGAACTACACCCTGGTGAAAAATCTTTTATGCAAATGCAACAGCTATGCAGAAAACATTCTCAAATCTGTATTGATAAAAATTTGAATATGAAAAGAAGAGATGGGACAAATCCCAAAAAGAATACACATTTAAAAAGGGTGATGAAGTGCTGATATCTACTGTCCATTTTAATCTACAAGGTAACAAAAAATTAAAAGATCCTTTTGTGGGACCATTTGTTTTTAAAAGAATGGTTGGAGATAATGCAATAGAAGTTGTATTGTATTCTCCATATGATAGGAAACATCATGTTTTTCCCATTTCTTTGCTTAAACCTTATACTTCCAACTGTGACATATTTCCCAAAAGAAGGGGAAGACCTAAGAAAAACCCTCAGGAAGTCACAGAAACTGCAGAAATTGAAAAAATTCTCAAT
The DNA here is from genome assembly GCA_030280995.1 of Hemileia vastatrix. NCBI lineage: Eukaryota > Fungi > Basidiomycota > Pucciniomycetes > Pucciniales > Zaghouaniaceae > Hemileia > Hemileia vastatrix. The sequence continues at coordinate 129,456 of JASXTE010000010.1, read as the reverse complement.
GATATAATTATCACTTCTGAAAGAGGGTACTGAATATTTATTGAGATATAAGAAAAAATCATCTGAACATGATGCATGGATACCTGGAAAAGAAATTTCAAATCTTCCTACTTTGTTAAAGAAGTATAAAACGAAAAAATCTTAGCATTTTTTTATTTTTTTAGAGTGAGGGAGTGTCAGCCAGGCTATGCCAGGAGCCCAGTAAATTTTATGTCAATTTACTGGAACTAAAAGAGGGCGTAAAAATATGTTTATTATGTATATAAATTAATATTATATTGCATAGTGAAATGATATAATTATTTCATTAAATATATATAATAAAAAATTTTTAATTTTATTATTATATAAATTATTTATACGTTTAAATTAAGCATGATATATTTTATATTCTATAAATTATGGCACATTTTCATGTATTTAATAAATATAAATTAATAATTAATTAATTAATTATAAGTGTAAAATTAACTTATAATGTAATTAAATTAATTAATTAAAATTATATATTAAGTAAAGCCATACATATCTTATTAAACAATAATATTGAGCGCTTTTTTGACCCTTAATTGTGTCAGTAAAATTATTAAATAAGTTAAAACACTTATTTATTAAGATGGTATTATAATTCTCACTTTAAATTAGAAATATCATTCAATTAATCATTTTTTTCATTTAAACTAGTTATTGAATTAATTACATAGTTAAAACAATTAATTAAATTTGCTTTATACTGGATTATATTGATTACATGGATTTTTGCATGAAAATAATTCTATTTGTTTTAATTAAACCCTTTACATCTCACTTTAATATCTGTTTTGTGTTATTTTACTCACTGTTCTTATGTTTCAGATTTACTTAGTTACTTATTATTTCAATTAATTGTTTTGGGAACTTATGGTGGGAAAACTGCTTACTTACTCATGGGTTTAGTTTATTGTTTCATGTTTTTCTCTTAAAATCTATGTTTTAGTTATATTCTTTTATATTCTTGTTTCACTTTATTACTATTTTTTAATTACTCATTTGTTGCGCTTCAGAGGATCCTTTTCCTATAAAAGGCTTTGGATAATCCCCTGTAGCCGCATCACTTATTACACTCAACTTTTAACATATTTTTTAAATATATATAACATGTTTATTTAATTTTTATTAGTATTGTAAGTCTAATTTAGAAAGTAAATAAATATTCTAAGGTTTCAGTAAGTCTATTAATAATAGTAATTGTTTTCTGGGCATTAAGGATAGTACTTACTTAAATAAATATATTATTAATAAATAAAACCTCACCGTTGTGTCAATCTTAAGAATTAGTTGTTTCATCTCTTTTAAATAACTCAATTATTTTATTAATTTCATTTCTTTCACTTTTGTCAAACCTTTTCTTTATATTTTCCTTTTCCTCCTCTATTTCTTTCCTCTTCTTCTTCTTCTTCTAGATGACCGGCTAACAATAACTTACTTGGTGTGTAGTGCTAGTTTGTTGTTTTAATTATGAAGGTTTATTTTTAGAAGATGAGTGAGAAAAAGTGGGTGTGTCTGTGGGGTTGAGGTTGAGGTCATGTGTATGTCACTTTTTTTTTTTTGAAGGTGGGTGGAGGGGAGGGGGGATAGAGGAGGGATGAGATTTCTTTAAGATTTAATATTTTGAATTTTTAAATATTTTTTGTGATGGTGAAATAAAGCCATTGTATATCTCCATTCCCCTCCCCTTTCCCATTATCATCACGATTTCACTAACCAAAAAAAATAAAAAAAATGAAAGGAAAGAAAAGGAAATGAAAGGAAATGAAAGGAAAAGGAAAAAAAAAGTGAAAGAAAAAAAAAAGGATTGAAAACTCAAAACTTGAGTTTAAACTGAATGTAAAAATCTATACAGCACATTTTTGTTCCACCATAGGGTGAAACACTTATGCAGCAGCTGTGCAACAGTTAGAGCATGTACAATTGTCCATCAATTTAGCCCAATTTTGCATTTTTTTTGCATTCATTTGCCATTTTTGCTCCAATCATCACTTCTGCTAATGTTCATCAAAAAATGATCTTCATAAATACAAATTGCATAATTGATGATGATGGAGGATAATTGAGCTCTATATGATCTCTTAACATAACAGGACCTAAGGTTATTATGTGTTTTTTATCCCTTTTTGGTTTTCATTTATGTCCTTTAGGTTACTTTCTGTCAGCCAGGCTACTAGACTTACCCAGTGAAATAATTAATTATTTACTTGATGAAGCCGCACCTTATCGTTTTAATTATTTAATTAATTAGTTACATTAAAATTACTTATAATAAATTAACTAATTACAGAATGAAAAAATTAAATAAATAATTAAAATTAAATATAAAATTGTCCCTTATATTTTTTCTCTAACACCGTGCTCATTTGACAGGTTGGAAGAAATAAAGAATTATATTAAAAAATAGATTTTAAATTAAAATAAGATTTTAATATTCAAATAATATTAAATATATACAAAAATTCAAATTTCTTATTTAGAATTGACTTCTACAGTAAATATTAAATAAATTGATGTATTTCTGACATACTCTGTAAATACATCTTTTTGACGCCTTCTTTTTAGAACAACTTTATTATTTGAAAATACTCCTTCTGGAATATTCCTTTTCTCTCTCTCTCATACTACTGTTTTCATAATTTGATTGCCGTGCTTTGTCCCTCCTTTGCCTATATAAGGCCTCTCTTTTGGTTGCTTTTTCTTCATTCCATTACTATATTATTTTATTACAATTACAAAAAATCAAAACTTATTCTTATATTCTATAACATTAGTATTTACAATAAAGAAACTCTAATCTATAAATTATATCAGTATTTTAATCCTACCTCTTTTATTTGAGTAATTAAATCACTTAGATTAAGAAATACGTACCATCTTGTTGAGAATCCATTTTAACCCTTAAAATCCTCGTAAAACTTCATACCAAATCTTCTAGACCAAAAGCGTACCTTGAAAATTGGGAAACTTTCTGAAATATTGACAGCGCAAAGTTAATTGAGGCGTAATCGAGGGGACCATCAGTGTACAAGTACCTGTAAAGGACGAGAGAGGCGAGAAAACGACGAATGTCATACGTCACGTGACAAAAGTTTTTGCTGCAAACGGGAATCGAACCGTGCTCTAAAACTTAGGTTCATATACTGACTAAACGTTGTATATATCGTGGTAATTATTGATATTACTATTTGTGGGTTACTCTTCACTCTTCATTTGCTACGTATTTCCATTTACTCAGCACTCTGTAAGTGGCATTAATTTGCTCATTTTACAGGGGGAGGTGTCTGGTAATTTGAAATTTATTTTTATTATTATTATTTTTTTTTCCTGGTTGACCATAATAGAGCAATAAGTGTTCTTAGTCCCAGAAGTAATAAAATAATTATATTTTAATATTAATTATTATAATTTTTCAGTTGACATTTGTCCTGATTAATTTAAATTTTAATTTTTCCAGTTGACAAATTGTCCTGAAGATAATATTTTTTTTAATTAATATATAATTAATATTTAATTACTTCAGTTGACTTTGAGTCCTGTTAATTCAATAAATATTTTAATTAATAAAAATCACATTTAATTATTTCAGTTGACATTAAGTCCTGGTAATTAAGTGATCAAACTTAATAAAATTTTAAAATAAAAATTTATATTTAATTACTTCAGTTGACATTAAGTCCTGGTAGTTAAGTTATCAGTTTAATAAAATTTTGTTAAATTAATAAGGTTTCATATTTGATTACTTCAGTTGAAAATAAGTCCTGGTAATAAATTAGCTGATTTAAATCCTGAAAATAATTAATTAAAATTATTAATAAAAATTTTAAATTATTTCTACAGTTGATTATATTATAATCCTGGTTTTAAATTATTTTTTGAATTAATAAATTAATTTTATTTAGTTGATTTTTATCCTAAAAAGATTTTTTTATTATTATTTTTTTTTATTTCAGTTAAATAAAAATTAAAAATAAAGACTAATTAATCTTATTGTCTCTTTTCTTCATTTCAGTAGAATCTTAAAATGACTGACCAAAGTGGCTTTGCTGCACGTGAAGAAGAACTAGACTTGATTGATTATGATGAGCCTACTTCTGTAAGTTCTCCTTTAACAAGAAGAATTTCTCAAACTAATAAATCCTTGCCCCAAACAGGATGTAGAGATGGAAGAAGTAGAAATCCTAGTGGACACAACTCAGGATCAGAAGCCTATGTTAAACCCACCAGAAGAGCTTCCAAAAGGCTTCAGGATAATAAAGATGCCGTTGTCTCAGCAGGTAAAGAATCTGTCTACTCACATAAAGGAGTTAATGACAGAGAGCTTGAGACTAAAGGTAAGGTTAGATGCCTTGGAAGAAAAGGTGAGAAGAACAGATACTTTTCTCTAAGAGAAGAAGAAACCTCTTCCTCCCAGGGATCAACAACAATTGGCTCCCCAGTCCCAAGAGAAGGTGGAAGTGTCCAAGTGGCAGTGGGACTGGCTAAAACTCAGTGGGACTACCTGGCTCAAAACTAGCATCAGTTACCTCAGGTAGGTCCATCAAGGCCCAATCAGGTCAACCCCACTCCTCCCCACCCTTATCAAGGAGGCAAAAGAAGTAGGAAGCCCAATATGGTGATACCCAGCATACCCTGGTACGTCCCTCTATTGATTCTCAAGTGCGTTTTCTTGTGGCTGACTCTGTTCCTTCAGGTAAATCTGGAAGGGAGGATGAAACCTTGAGACCTAAAGAGGCTGGGAGTAGTAGACAAATCACTCATTTATCTAATCCTTTACTTTTAATTGCTACCTCAATGATTAATCCTGATATGGCTGTGATTGATGAAACTCTTGACCCTGAGTTCTATGAGAGTCTGGAAAGTTACTCAGTTTCTTTATGAGAAACACTCCAGATGTAGCAAGATTTAATGATGAGCACTTGAGAGATATTATTGCCAAGCAAAATCATATAATGAATAATATGCAATTGACTCAGATATATATTAGTTTGTTAACTGATCAGGGTTATCAAGCATTAAGAAGTGAATCACAGAGAGTCTCTGATGAATTGTCTCATTACAAAGCAACCCATGAAAAGAAAGTTGCTTTATGGCAAAATATAAAAAATGATTTGTCTAAACTAAAAGATACTGTATCTGCCTGTTGCCAGGAGGTAGAGATAGATAATATAAATCTGAAAAGATTGAATGACCATTTGTCATCTTTTCAAAATAAAAATCAGTTATCTTTTGCAACTATCAATGAGAGTTTATCTAGTCTTCCAAGAATGAAAACAAGACTAACAACCATTGAAGAAAAATTGAACTCATCGTTAAATGACCAAAAATATTCTGACATTTCTGTGAAGGAACATATAGTGCAAGATGCCCAAATAGTACCTGTGGCTAGTTCATCTAAAGTAAAAATAGCTCCAGAGATACCTGTTGATAACACTGAGTTTCCATCAAAAACTGATGATGCACCAGGATCTGCAACAGAAGGATTAAACAATGAGATTTCAGCACAATTAGAGAAATTATAGCTGCTTCTTACTCAGAAACAAGCTAGTACTAAGGAGACTCCTTCAAATCAAAAGAATTGGCCAAAACTTGACCAGTACCCAACATTTGATGGTGATTCTTCCTCTGATTGGCAACAATTTATTTGCAGAATTGATAACTTTAAAAATTCTTAAAAACTCCCAGATGAGGAAATTGTGTCCAAGTTAATTTCTTTGTTCACTAATGTTGCCCTGATGTGGTATGAATCTGTTCTCCTGGATGGGAATGACTACTCATGGGAGGATTGGAAGAAATTAAATAAAGCACAATTTGGTGGCTCCAAGTTCAGAATGGCTCAACAAAGGCAGTATGAGGAAACTAGATAAAGCTCTTCTACTGATAAACCTATTGAGTTTTTAATGAAACCTTTAAAAATCTTAAGGGCAATGGACCCAAATATGGAGTTTGATCTATGGAAGGACAGGATCCTCTATAAATTACCAATGTCTCTGAGAGACTTGATAGTGGCTAGGACTGAGCTCTCCAAAGAACCCTCTTCTTTCATTAATACTTGCAATGAGATACTTCTAAACAATAAGTATGATGCCAGAAGATTCATTCCTAGGACCCCTTTGGAGAAACCCTCCACTTACCAACAGAAACCTCTGGAAAAGGTTGGTAAACCTTCTGCCCCTGTTGCACCAAAGAAGTATGCAACAAACACTTGCTTCAAGTGCCACAAGCCTTTGCAGAAATGCCATGTTTGTGACAAGAAGAGAAATCTTGTAGAACAAACAGAGGAGCATGCTGATGACACAGTGGTACTGGATGATAAATCAAGTGATTGTGCCAGCAATATTTCATATGAATCTCAACAATAAATCTTGATTCTGGAAGAGGATATCCATTGTTTAAATAACATTGACATTGATAATAATGATTTATCTACAGTTGAAGATGCTGAGATCATAAAGAACATTGAGGATAGCTCAATTATTATTGCCCCTCTTATGGCACCAGTCTTGATCAATAGAACCAGCATTGAAGTTGTTCTGGATTCTGGAGCTGGAGGAAGTGTAGTATCTGAAAGAGCACTTGATTCAGTAGATCAAGACTATAAATCTAAACTGATGCCTATCATTTCTGAAAAATGGAGAGGGTATGGCTCTGTGTTGTCCCCCATTGGTAAATACAAAGCCACAGTGTTTTTTAAATATAACCATGGTTTTGTAAGAGCTATTTGTTATTTTGTTTTCATGAAAAATGATAACTTGAGAAATTGGTTTATTGTAGGGAATGATATTTTAACCAAGTATGGCATAAAATTGGATCCTTCAAACCAATGTTTCACAATGGGGATGAATGGGAAGAGAAAATTTAATATTTCCTCCCCTAAAAAAATATTAAAACCAGAATTGAACACATGTAATTCTGTGGTTCAATATAAAAGAAGATCTACAAAAGAAATGCATGCCCATATGTCTGAAATTGACAATGCTTCTTTTGGAGAACAACTTTCTGGTGAGGATACAGATTCCATCATTAACTTGATAAAATATTTTCCTATGGCCTCTGCTCATGGGTCACATGAGCTGGGATTAGTTAAAGAGGGAATGAAACTTTCATTGTCTTGCCCATTAACTAATATACCACCTAGTTTAAAGAAGAAGCCTTATTCTGCTTCTCCCACAAAGAGAAAAGATATTGAAGACAATATCTCTACCCTTTTAAAAATGAATATTATTGAAAAGGTAGTTGAAACACCTAAATATTGTGTTATCTCACCTGTCCTAATTTCTTATGAGAAAGATAAAGCCAGGTTATGTGGTGATTATAGAGCACTAAACACTTATACTGTTGATGATATCTACCCTTTACCTAGAATCAGCTCTATACATGCTACTTTACAGGGTTCTAAATATATCAGCTGTTTGGATGGTAATAAAGGATATCACCAGGTACCTGTTGAGAAAAATTCTCAGAACTTTCTGATGATTGCCACTCATATGGGTATTTATAAGTATATTAGGATGCCATTCGGCCCTAAAAATGCCCCTTCAGTTTTCCAAAAAGTAATGGATAACACATTCCATCAAGAGATAATTGAAGGATAACTGATGGTTTATATTGATGATATCATTATATTCTCAAAAACATTTGAGGACCATCTTAACCACCTGTGTAAAGTATTCCAGAAAATGGATGAAATAAATATGACACTTGCTTTGAAGAAATGTAAATTTGGTTTCCATTCTTTAAAAGTTCTTGGTCATGTTGTTTCAGGCTTAAAGATATGTGTTGACCAGAACAAAGTGGCAGCCATACAACAGGTGAAGGCTCCTACAACAGTGAGAGAGCTCCAAAGTTTTTTGGGAATGTGTGGATACTATAGACAGTATATTAAAAATTACCAAGTCATAGTTTTACCCCTTACCCAATTTAATAGAAAGGATGTTGCTTTTGTCTGGAATAGTGAAAGACAGAGAGCCTTTGACACTATGAAACACTGTTTGATGTCAGCACCAATTCTTGCTTTACCTGACTTTAATCAACCATTTGTTTTGTACACTGATGCCAGTTTCATTGGTCTTGGTGCTGCCCTCCATGAAAAACAAGTGATAAATGATAAAGTTTCAGAAGTAGTAATTTGTTATATTTCAAGAACCTTGAGAAATAGTGAATTGAAATATGGTGCTACTCAATTAGAGTGTTTAGCTGTGGTATGGGCTCTAGAAAAGCTTCATTATTACCTAGATGACCAGAAATTTGAACTTGTCTCTGACTGCAGTGCAGTTAAATCCCTTTTAAACTTGAAAACACCTAACAGACATATGTTCATATGGCAGTTGGCTATTCAAGAGTACAGAGGGAGAATGACAATTATTCATAGGGCTGGTATTTTGCACTCAAATTTGGATATGTTATCTAGGTTACCTTTGCCAAATATTGACTCTAATCCTGCGTATGATCCTGAGGACAAAATTATTCATATACATGGGATATATGTGGTTGATATGGAGGAAGAGCTATTACAGCTTATTCTGGAATCATATGATAAGGACACTGACTTGAAAATGTTATGCACCATATTAAATGATCTAAAGAATGCTTCAATACAAGCATTAATTAAAACCCTTCCCCCAAAGTACCAAAAAGCTTTGGAAAAAGGTACATTTTCAATTGATGAAGGATATCTATATTATAGAAGAAAGTTAAGTAATGTTATTGTTATTCCTCCTTCTATGAAAGAAATCATCTTGAAAATTTGTCATGATGACATATAAGCTGGACATTTTGATCTTGACAAAACAATGATCAGAATTAAGAACACTGCTTGGTGGGCTAATATGTCTGAAGACACAAAATTATATGTTGAGTCTTGAGATTCTTGCAAAAAATCAAAAAGATTAACTGGTAAAAGAGCAGGATTAATGCAACATATTGAACCTCCTAATGCTCCATGACAAATAATAAACATGGATTTTGTAACAGGATTACCTATTGCTGGTAAAGACAGTTATAACTCTTGTTGGGTTATTGTGGACAGATTCACAAAAATGTGTAAATTTATCCCTACCCACAAGGATGTTTCCACTAAATAATTAGCTTTCTTATGGTGGTCTCATATGTTTAATACTGCTGGTTTTCCTAAAGCCATAATCTCTGACAGAGACCCTAAATTTACTTCTGAATTTTGGATGTCTCTGATGGATTTTTGTGGTTGTGATCTGAAACTTTCTACTGCCCATCACCCTCAGACTGATGGTTTATCTGAAAGAATGATTCAGACTTTAGAGGAGATAATAAGAAGATATTGTGCCTTTGGCCTTGAGTATAAAGATAATGAAAGATTCACTCATGATTGGGTTACCTTACTTCCTGGGTTAGAATTTGCTTATAATAGCACTGTTCATTCTGTTACTCAAAGAAAGCCTTTTAAGCTCTGGCTTGGATATGTTCCCAATTCTCCTGCCCAAATTCTCAATAACAAAATACCTAAATTGGATATACATCCTGGTGTAAAATCTTTTCTTCAAATGCAACAACTATGTAGAAATCATGCTCAAAATTGTATTGAAAAATCATTTTAATATGAGAAGAAAAGATGGGACAAATCCCATAAAGAATATACTTTTAAAAAGGGTGATGAAGTGTTGATTTCTACAGTCCACTTCAACTTACAAGGTAATAACAAATTGAAAGATCCATTTGTTGGTCCATTTGTTGTCAGAAGAATGATTGGAGATAATGCAGTTGAAGTTATTCTGTATTCCCCATATGACAGAAAACATCCTGTTTTTCCAATATCTCTTTTGAAACCTTACACATCCAATAGTGATTTATTTCCAAAAAGGAGGGGTAGACCAAAGAAAACCCCAAATGAAATCACTGAAACAGAAGAAATTGAAAAAATTCTAAATGACAGAATAGTCACTGCTGAAAAAGGTACAGAATACTTATTGAGATTCAAGAATAAATCATCTGAATATAATTCTTGGATACCTGGGAAGGAGATATCTAATCTCCCTACTCTACTAAAAAATTATAAAAAGAAAAAATCATAGCATTTTTTTTATTGTTTTTTTAGAGTGAGGGAGTGTCAGCCAGGCTACTAGACTTACCCAGTGAAATAATTAATTATTTACTGGATGAAGCCGCACCTTATCATTTTAATTATTTAATTAATTAGTTACATTAAAATTACTTATAATAAATTAACTAATTACAGAATGAAAAAATTAAATAAATAATTAAAATTAAATATAAAATTGTCCCTTATATTTTTTCTCTAACACCGTGCTCATTTGACAGGTTGGAAGAAATAAAGAATTATATTAAAAAATAGATTTTAAATTAAAATAAGATTTTAATATTCAAATAATATTAAATATATACAAAAATTCAAATTTCTTATTTAGAATTGACTTCTACAGTAAATATTAAATAAATTGATGTATTTCTGACATACTCTGTAAATACATCTTTTTGACGCCTTCTTTTTAGAACAACTTTATTATTTGAAAATACTCCTTCTGGAATATTCCTTTTCTCTCTCTCTCATACTACTTTTTTCATAATTTGATTGCCGTGCTTTGTCCCTCCTTTGCCTATATAAGGCCTCTCTTTTGGTTGTTTTTTCTTCATTCCATTACTACATTATTTTATTACAATTACAAAAAATCAAAACTTATTCTTATATTCTATAACATTAGTATTTACAATAAAGAAACTCTAATCTATAAATTATATCAATATTTTAATCCTACCTCTTTTATTTGAGTAATTAAATCACTTAGATTAAGAAATACGTACCATCTTGTTGAGAATCCATTTTAACCCTTAAAATCCTAGTAAAACTTCATACCAAATCTTCTAGACCAAAAGCGTACCTTGACACTTTCTGTATGTCTCTGACTCACCTTTATTTTAACTCAAATTATTCTCAACTTCTTTGGTTTTCAATGCCATGCCTACAAAATAATCATCAGGCACAAAATTAAGTTTCAACATGTTTCATGACTCATTCAGATTTTTTAAGCAATCAGATTGCTTTAGTCTCAAGACCTTGGAAAAGTAAAAATTTCATTATTCTGAATCCATAGAGCTAGTCAGATTCAAAATTATAGCAAAATTGAGCAAGATATGGTCATTATTGACAGAAGAGCTCATGTGGCACTGATATAGCCATATCTCAGTAAATATCAAGCCAATGTTGAATCAGATTAGCTTAAAATTCAAGTTGCACAGCATCTTCAATCAAAGAAAATGAATATGTGATGCCAAATTCATAAAAGATAATGGGAGGTCCTTTATCCCATTAAATTTAATTGGATTGATGTGATTTGACATAAAAAATAGCTAACTTCCATTAGATATTTGACTTATTGCATGTGAGGTATGATTAATTCAATATCTTTTGCATAATTGTAAAAAAAAAAAAATTCCCATGATTGTGTGCACTGAAATATAAATCAATATACTTTAATACAAACTCCATTTTCAGACACTTTGTATGAGATGCAATACACATGAAGAGTAGATATTTCATGACAGTAGGAAAAGGAGCAGGCACTATGCACCAAGTAAGATATCCCTTATGGGGATATTCAGTGCAAGTTGGGGATATTGTAGGGAGGGACATAAGGTTTGAAAAATATGTGTAAGATAAATAAGTGTAAGAAAAATATGTGAGAAAAATAAGTGTAAGTAAATATCTTTCAACCATGGGAATTTTTTATTATATTTTTTTCTCTACAAAATGATTTTTTTTTTCATTTTTTCATTTTTTCTGTTTCTTTACAATTTTTTTTTTCAAAAAAAAATTCTCATGGTCACAAATTATCTTTTTACACTTAATTTTCATGCACTTATTTTCTTTGCACTTAATTCCCATACATTAATTTTTCTGACCTTATGTCCCTCCCTAAAATATCCCCATCAGGGATATCTTACTTGATGCATAGTGATGAGACATATTGGGGTTAATGTTGCGTTTTAGAGAGTTCTAAAGCACTTAGCAGTAGACACAATGCAAGATGGGTTGGTTCTTCCTTTCGATTTCTAAAAAGAAGCGCCTGCCACTCTTATTTTTAAAGACAGCGCAATAATGTGTAACACCAATATGTGATTAGAAAGTTTATAAGTTGAGAACCAAGTTTTTAATAGATAAAAAAAAAAGTATTACTATCCATATATTTCTATTCTTAACAAGCGCTAATATCCACAGCTACTCCCTCTTGAAGCGCTCTCTTCAAATATGCCTCATTATAGCAATAAAATAACTCTAATAATAGTTAATCCTTTGAATCTATATACTCTCAAACAATTGATCGCAGAAAATTTTAATATTTTTGACTTTACAATTATTAACTACTTTTATGTTAACTAACTATTTGTCCAATAGTCCTCCCTCTATTACTAGATGTGATACCCTCTTTATATTTTTCCAGCGCTCTAAACACAGTTCCCTAGTGGATCTCCAGCGCTGACTCTAGCACTACATTAGTAAAACAGTAAGTAATCTATTAGTAGACCACATACACCTCTTGTAACAACTACAGCACCTAAAACATACCCTATCCTTACTAACAATAGTATTAAATTGTCTCACTCATGCTTGACACTTTGAAATGCGTGCCCCTGAATGTACCTTTTTTTGTTTCAGCACTACTTCCAAGTTTGACTCCTTCTAATGCTGATCCTAGTTGCTTTGATTTTCAACTAGTTAAACTCCTATATCACCTGTTTCAGTAAGTTACCACACTAGCTGCGGTGCAGTATACTTTGCACTTGAGCCTTTCCTTAAGCCATAATGCCTTCCTTAGTGCGTAATACACAATTATTGGAAAATACAAGTCCATATTGTTCAGTGCTTGCAGTCCTAAATCAATAACACACAATTCCCCATTATGCGGCACATCCCGCTGCAAAATCCGAGCGCACAGACCCTGAATCCTCTTCCGCACTTCTATTTCCCTTTGTCCTTGAAACATAAAAACACGCATTATAGTTTAGAACTTCCTACTGTGCAATGAATACCCTTTGTTCTTCCTGGACTATCTGAGCTGATTGGTCCAAAATCAAACTACCTGCGAGGCGCGTACCACATCCTTCCTCTACTCGCGACTGTCCCCAGGAGCCTATAAATATCCTGCGTCTTACAGAGTATTCTTCCTCCATCTTCCTCCATCTTCTCTTATTTATTACAATCCTCTTTTCTTCGTAATTTTCTTTTCCTTAATTCTTTTCAATGAATACTAGAAATAATACCGTTAATCCCAAAAATACCGCCAATGTTGTGGACACTATCTGGCAGATCATGCGCACCCAGCCTGCTGCTGCTCCACCTGCGACGTCAGTTACTATGCTGATGGGTGGGAAAAGATGCACCCGCTGCATCAAGAATGGCATAACTCCCTGCCATTTCTCAAAAGCCTGCTGTGGCAATGTTTTCTTTACTGTAAGTTTTTCTTTTCTTTTCCTTCCTTTCTCCTTATGACTAATCTTCTATTTTTTTCTTTCTTAGTCATGCAATTACTGTAAACAATGCAAGAAGAAATGTAGTTACAATGGGATCCCCACTGTTGTGCGCCTGGATCCCAATGCTTCAACCTTGAATATGATGAGTCAGTTAGCCATCAAGCGCCCTGCGCCTACATCTTCAGCTCCACCTAACAAGAAACAAGCCAAGGTTAATCACTGCGCACCTACACCTAGTAGTGTTGCCTCCGTTCCAAATTCTCTCTTTTCAGAGGAGAGTAAAGTAAGCTCTCTTTTTTTTTATTAAAACGCTAACATAAGCTCTTTTCTCTCTTAGAATGAGCCAGACTCCTTACACTGCATCGCCTCTGCCGCCTTACGCTCCCCTTTTCCTTCCTGCCTTGGAAGAAGATCCTGTCTGTGATACCAATCCAATTCCTGAGTGCACTCCGCGCTCACCAACTCCTTACTGGACTACCCTTCAACCAGTCTTCAATGCTATCATCCCGGATGATTGGCCAGCCAACGACAAAGAAGAAGAAGAGCCCGCCATGGCTCAAAACTGGGAATTTTCAGAGCACGTTTCCTGCGCACCATACAATGCAACCATGTGTTGTATGAACAATATGATAGTTGCCATTGAAAAATTTCTCAAGGCGGTCCCGTTCTATACTTGCACCAAGTATGACAAAAGAAAACAGCTAGTCACCACCTTGCAGCAAAACATAAAAGAGGCTGGTTATGACTGGGCCTTCTGGCGTCCCTATCCATGATGACGCAGAATACTAAAAATCTTTGCTATATATTCCTCAAAAAATTGTATATAAATTTATAAAAAATGTAATAATTTTTTTCTCCTTAATTCTGCTTGACCCTAAGTCCCTTGTGAGAACCTAACATCTGTGAGATGAGTTTCCCCCAGAAAAAAAATATCATCATTTTTTCAAACAGCGCACCTTACTACTAAGTGCCAATGAAAAGTGAAATGATAAAAACAAAATAAATCTGAGATCAGCGCTACTCCTTATAGCAGCAAATACATCCCCTGCGTCATATATGCATGCGCTCCCTTGAAATCTTCAGATCTTTGCAGTGTATGACTTTCTCTTGACTGCAACAGATTCGCCTTTCATTAGGTCCCTCATTTTTTTTTCTTCTTTGATGAAGATTCTTCACATCCATCTTAGTAACCATTCAGCACTCATGTCAGTTATTGTGCGACTGACGCCTCTTCCATAATGCCATTATTAACCTATAAATAGCCCATCTAATAACCTGGATTACCTTCATCCAAACATCATGACTCAATATTGCACAGTTCCCAAAGATCAAGTGTGCTCATTTTGTAAACGCCGCAACTTTCATTGTACATTTTCTAGACCTCGGGGGTATTCCTCCTTTAGACCTGCCTGTGACAACTGCTTTAGATACCACAAAACTTGCAATATCTCTCTGAAGCATAATACTCCTCAGCCTACTGGCTATATTCACTTTCCTCCTAGTTCCACCAGTAGCGCCCCCATAATTACAACTACTAGTCCTGCTAGACCCAATTCTTCTGCCAATAGCAACATTCCTCATGAGTTGCCATCATTTCCTACTTTTTGCAGGCAAGAAATATCTATCCAGCCTAGCACTGCAACTTCTTCCACTCTGAGCTCTAATGCTTCCATGCACTCAGGCTCCACTACAGCTTCTCCTGATGCAATTACCATTTCTTCGCCATCAGCATGCCCACAAAATTTATTAGCAAGTAAGTACCCTTTATTATACTTACGCTTCCTTTACCTGCTCACTCTTTTTCAGGCTTCAATGAATCCATCTCTCTGGGATGGGTTCTTATTACTTTACCTTTTGTCCATTCCATGCGAATGTTTTCCAGACTTTGTCTTATATATGATGCTATGTCTATATCCTATTATAATGCACCAGCTTTTTCTGACGCTGAACTTGAAGCCCGCTAAAACAGTATAGAAATGATAGGTCAACTAATGAACAAATTTAGTTCATCAACTATTCTTGGATTCCTTGCCAATCCTTCTTGTTTTGTCATGCCTGAATACTGGAAAGGATATCCTAATAGCTTTCACCCCAATACTGAATAGTCCAATAGCGCCCTCCATATGAGTCTTCTCTGTCCATTATTCCTGTACATAGTCTTCATATATTTTTCATGCTATGCCTTTAAATAATAATTTTAGACATGGCACTATTTTACTACACCTTTCTTCCATACTACCTGTCTTCTAAATTTAGAGCACCTAACTTTGCTCCCTCTACTTTCTTTAAAAGACTGTAAACCCTAAAAAATTATAAATAAACATTTTAAATCATAAACCTTTACCGCCTTTACTGAGATACAAAAATACACAATGTAAATAAGAATCAAACTGTAGAGCACACCATTTATAAGTCATTATTCCACTCCTGTTTAGTTAGCCCATTAGCTAAATTCCCAGCGTCTTTTGCGTTTACATGGTATGCACCTTCTTTAATCCAATTGCCTATCTTGTCATGTCCCCTTGAATGATGAAAATATAAGATTTCATTTTCCTCTACTCCCTCATCTGAGCACTTATTCCAGTTTCCTGTTCAGCCATAGTCCACCTAACTTCCAGTTAGTGCCCTCTACCCATCACAACTGTGTCAAAGCCTCCTGTGAGTCTTCTTAGAAAAACAAAGCTTAACATAAATTGTTAGTTTAACCTCTTCCCAGAGGTCATTCTGGTTGTTTTTCCTCCTTCCTGAGGTCATCTTGTATCACTGGAGCACCCCTTGGGTAGAACCTTTTTATCTGATCTGCCGCCACACGCTGCTTCCATTCAGTACCATCTAGTTCCTCCAGTAAGTAAGACACCCCAGTTATCTGCTTTCTGACCCTATAAGGACCGTTCCATCTGTCAGCAAACATCTTCCCCCATTGGCTTTCTAAACTTCTATTATAAACCAAAACCAAATCTCCTGGGTTCAATGGCTTCCTTAACCTATGTGCTAAATGCTCATCTCAATTTTTTACTGACTTTTCATGGATCTCCATCATTCTATCATATGCCTTCTCCACAAACTCATCCTTTCATTCAAGCTGCGCTACCCTCGCTAGAATTAAATCTTCAGTTGAGCCCACTTGATCCCAGTCGCATCCTAGAAAAGATCTAGCCTCTAGATCAATAGGTAATACTTCCCTTTGACCAAACATAAGTTCATACAGTGAAAACCCTGTTATCCTTTTAACTGAAATCCTTTCTACAAGAAAAACTAATGGCAAGTAGTTCTCCCGCTTTTCCCTATTATTCCCACATAATTTAACTAGTGCATCCTTTATAACTTGATTCCCTCTTTCTACCATCCCCTCTGCTTCAGGATAATATGGTTTTGCAACTCGTAGCCTTGCACCAATACCTTTAACTACCTCTTGGAACTCTCCAGCGAATTCAGCGCCACCATCTACAGTCACCATTTTCATTACCCCATACCTATAAACCCATTCTTTTTTCAAGAACTCAGCTACATTACTTGCCTTAAGATTTACCAATGGCGTTGCTTGGACTCATCCTGATAGATCATCCCTGGCTACTACCAAGTATTTAAAGTGTCCTTCTTTTATATGAACTGCATCTAAACTGACCCTACCAAAAACAGTATCTTTTCCCATCGCTCTACCTTTCTCTTTTGGCTTTCTGTAACTCCTGCTCTGACATTCAAGACAAGATTTGACCCTATCTCTTACTTCATTCTTCATATTGGGCCACCAGAATCTCTCCCTAACTCTGCAATACGTCTTGTCTTAACCTCTATGTCCTAAATTCTCATGCAACTCCCTGAGTATTGCTTCCTTCCTTTTCCTAGTTTGAACAACTAACTGGGGAAACAAGGCTTGATCCTTCCATAACTTCCAATCTTTTACAAAATAGCCTTTAGCGCGCTTTTCAATATTGCACCAAACCTTTTTATCACAAAAATCTGGTCTAAAACTGCCTTCCAGATATAGTCTTAACAACTCTACTCCCTCATCAGTAGATGTGTCATCTTCAGAATACTCCCCTTCTTTGGGATGAGTGCTACTATCTTGACTTCCCCTTGAATCATCTTTGTCATGTTACTCTTCTGTTCCCTTTCCTAGCACACTCCTTGTTGCTACATTAACTTCAAAGTTCCCTAAATCCAGTTGCAGACTACCTTTTCAAACATCCTGCGCATCATCAACATCTAGCCTTATGTCTTTACAGACATTCCACACAAATAGTTTATTGTAATCATGGAAGACCTTGCCTGCTAGTTTATTGTCATCGCGGACAACCTTGCCAAATTTTTCATAACAATAATCTATGCCGTTTACTCATCTCTTATCTTCTTCAAATTCTTCGGTGTCCGAGTCTTCTTCACATGGTGGTCCTCTAGATAATGAATCTGGCATAGTGAAAGTCTTTCCCAGCTTGTGGACCACATCAAAAGAAAATAAATTATTCTGTGCTACCCACCTCGTCATGGGCGCATCTGGTAAACTTGGGCTACTAATAAGTTGCACCAATGATAGCGCATCAACCTGCAACTCAAAATTTTGCCCCCAAATCATCCATTTCAGCTTCTTAAGAATCTTCACTACTCCGCATAACTCCAGCTTAGACTGGGAGTACCTAGACTCTACTCTAGTAAAAGTCTTAGATTCATAAAAGACAGGTCTATCATTACCTTCCTCATCCTCCTGCATAAAAACTGCGCCTACTGCGGACACACTAGAATCCACTGCTAGAGTAATTTTCCCAGTGCCTGGTCCATACTCCAATTTCTTCAAAATAAATCTTTTCCTACAATCCTTATCACGAACTTAAATGACTCATCACATTCATCCGTCCAATTCCATACAAAATCTTTTCTTTTTAAGCGCCTTAAAGGTGAAGATAACATAGCAAAATCTCAAATAAACATTCTTACATATGTACAAATGCCTAAAAATCCTCTAAATTCTGTAGTATTTCTTGGCCTCGGCCATGTAAGTAGCTTATTATTCTGTTTTTCTGTAATGATCCTTCCTTCCTTGCATACAACATGTCCCACTATATCTAGCACTGGAACACAACAAGCAAATTTGGATTGAGAGATTGTTAATCCTGCCTCTTCTATCCTGAATAGCACTCTTTCCAGAGTAATTTCATATTCCCAAACAAACCTTCTAATATATGGATTCTCCTCTAACACTTCCCCATTGTAATTGCTGGCTGGTCCTTTTATACCACCATCATCAATGAAAATTGCCACATGATCTGGAATTTCATCCTGTAATATCCACATAATCTGTGCTTGGTATACCGCCACAGAATTTGTTGCGCCCTGTGGGATGGTCTTCCAACATTGGAAGGGGCCTTTGTTTTGTTGTTTGGCGCTGTTTGTGCATGTCTTAATTGGCATCTGTTGAAGAATTGGGGGTTTTTTCTGGTTGGTCATTGCTGCAGAAAAGTCTAGGCACTGTGGCAAAGTTTGGTCACTGCAGAAAAGTCTGGGCACTATAGAAAAGTCTGATCACCAGTGCAAAGTTTGGTCACTGCAGAAAAGTCTGATAACCAGTGCAAGTTTGGTCACTGTGCAAAGTTTGGTCACTGTGCCAAAAGTTTGGCTATTGTGGCAAAATTTGGTTAGAAAGTTATTATGCTTACTAGATCAATAGTTTATTGTAGATCATATGCATGTAGGGTATTGTTGGAAAGGTCTGGAGCAGGAGAATCATTTGGGAGGGAGAATCTTAGTCTTATAGATGTTTTTTGTCTTTTAGTTTCGATAATAAGAGTCTTTTTTAATAATTAACAATATTTAACATATAACAACAATTATAATAAAAAATATCAACATATAGGGTACCATTGGATAGCTCTCATCCTGGGTGACTCAAATTTATTTTCTTTTCTTATAAAATTTATAAAATAAAAATATAATAAAGAGCACTTTTTAATTTCGGTGGGAAACTGGGTAAATCTGGGGCAGACCTTTAATAAGGCACCTTTGAACAGATCATCCCAAGGGTAGTTTCTGGGGTACTTTACTGTACTTTTCAGTCTCTGGGGCAAGTGTTGCGGCTTGTTCTAAGTATTTTCTGTGACTTGTATCGGTGTAATCTGGTATTAGGTATTTTTTTTTGGGGTGTAATTGTCTATTGCACTTATTTTTTTCCATATTATAGGTTTCCAACACTTTCAAAGTCTTTCTCTCATATTTTCAACTTATCCAACTCTTCAAGCAGATCTTCAAGCTTAGTTAATTGAATCTTATGTTCACTTAGAGGGACAGGGATTTCATTTTGTTTTTCCAACTCCCTTGGATTCTGCCTGCAACAAGGTGACTGTAGGAGTCTACTCTACATTTTTGGCACCCAATGTGGGGTTTGAATTCTCTAGCTTCTGAAGAAACTTACTTGTTGGACTTCTGGATTTTGGTTTTCTGGTTGTTGGATTTTGATTGGTTGGTTATTTGGTGATTCTGGTAACTGGCTGAGCCAGTACAGGATCTGTGGTAGTAGGGATCTAGGTATAGGGCTGAACCCTTGCTAGATCTGTTGTTTTTTGTTTTTTTTTGTTGTTTTATCCTAGTAAAGGGATGAACCCTTGTAGTATATTTTCGGTTTTCTGGTAAAGGGCTGAAACCTTGCAGATTTTATTGGTTTCTAGTGCTATTTGGGATGTATTCTCCATCTGGTGCAGGTGTTATTGCTGCTGCTGCTGATGGTGTCAGGTCTTCAGTAAGTATTCAAACTTGGGATGGGCCCAAGTTTGTTGATGAAGATTTAAATTGGTTTTTGATGGGGCTTCTCATTTAGATATGGTGAAGCAGGTAATATTTTTCATTGGTGATAGGGAAGTTGAGAAGGAGATTACTGGTATGGAGGGTTATAAGAGTAGGGATTGGAAAAGGCTTAGTAGGGAAATGGTGGACAGATGGGGAGTCAGATATTCATAGTTGGATTTAAATAAGGTTGTTGGAGAATGGCAAGTGCAGGGTGGAATAACCTCTTTGGTGAGTTATAGGAAATTTGTTGGTAGTTTTGAAACTGTGGTGGAATATCTGGTGGAGGTAGAGGAATTGGCTCATGAAAATGCAGTCAAATATTTATTTTGGTCCGCTTTTGGGAGGGATGTTAGGATGGATGTGTTAAAGGAGTTTTATGGGAAGGGTTTAATGAAAACCTTACCCAATGGGGAGCAGAAGTTGCCTGCTCTTAAGGTGGTTAAAGAATCGGTGGAGTCTCACCTCAAGCTTTTGGCTGTTGACAGTTATCAAGAAACCTGTACACAGTATGTCAGCAAAATTAATGAACTTCGGCTGATAATAACGATATCATGAAGAAGGCTCAGGAGGCAAGAAAAGCTTAGTTGGGGAAACCAGTTCCTAAGGTGGATGAGAATGTGGATAAGGAGATGGTGGATCAATTGGCTGACTTAACGAAGCAATTGAAAATTTTTGTTCAAGAAACTCAGAAGGCCAGAAGGGTTTCAGCTTCTTCTTCATCATCTTATTCAAGTAGAGGTTATGATAGGAGGAATGGTGGTACTGTTGATGTTTGGATTTGTTCCTACTGTAACCGGAAGGGACATAAGTCTAATGAGTGTTTGACTTTGAATAGGGATCAGGCTGCTGGTAGAGAAAAATTTGATGGAAAGGTATTTAGGTTTCCTGATGGATCTTTTATCAAGCCCAGTGAAGGTCAGGCTCCTTCGGATTTGGTGTGTAGGAATAGTATGGGTGAAAAGAGAGCTAGGTTTGAGGAATTGCCTACTGAGGCTTCTTCTGGTACTGGAAATAATTCTGGAGATAAGGGGAAGGAAAAAGAGTTTAGTAAGGCTACTTTTTCTACTTCATATGGTAATTTGGAGTTAGTAAAGGTTGTTAAGGCAGATGGTGAGTGTATGGCTGGTGTATATGATGTGGAGGCTACTAGGAGGGAGGCTGCTTCTAAAGCTTGAAGCAGTATTTCTAATCAGTTAAGGTCAAGAGGTGGAATGGCGGATTCTAAGAAGGCTGAAGATCCAAAGAAGATTTATATGCCTGAAGAGATTCATCAGATGCAGAAGGGGATAGCTGATATGGGTCCCCCTAGTTTTGGTGCTTTTGATATTAATGGTGATCATATGCCTTTGGATGATGCTTAAGATACAGAGGATGTGCCTTTGGCTTCTTTGCCTAGGTCAAGTTCTAGTGGGCCAATGGAGGGAGTTAGAACTACTGTTGATGGTTCTGGTTTGGTCTCTGTGGATGTAAAGGTTCATGGGGATAATTCTGATGTGGAGATGCGTGATGTTGGTAATGTGGGACCTCAGGAGTCTTCTAGGGCAAAGGTTGCTAGGAGTAAGGCTCATTATGAGAGGCCAGTGGATTCTGGTAAAGAGAATGCTATGGATGTTGTTTTGGGAAGGGTGAATCAGCCTCAGATTCCATTATCTTTGGGTGAATTGTTCACTATTAGTCCAGCCCTTGCTGAAAAGCAGAAGAAGCATTTGACTAGGAGAAGAGTGGCTACTGGTGAGGTGGAGTATAGGTGTGAAAATGTGGAGAAGTTTGGTAATGAGGTGGAGACTCATTTTCCTGCTCCTTTGGGATATTTGGTGGTTTCTTTAAATGGCAAAGATGTGAAGGCATTGGTAGATTCAGGCTTACAAATAAATTTAATTTCATTGGATCAAGAAACTAGTCTGGATTTGCCAATTAAAGCTGGTGTTGGAGGAAATCTCAGAGGGATAGGTGGGCATTCTACTGAGCTGATTGGTACAGTGGAGCACGTAAAGTTAGGTGTAGGTGGAGCTGTTGGAAAAGTTCATTTTTATGTGGCTAGAGGATCTGTGAAGACAGTTTTAGGAGGGCAATTTTTGATGGATTTTGAGGCCAAGATTGGTTATCAGTCTGGTGTTGGGATTAGTTTTTAGATTACTGGGGAGGATATGAGGCGGTTAAATATGAGGTTGGCACCCCCAGGTGATGAAGGTTGGGAAACTAGGCCTGGTGTTTCTGCATCTTGTCAGTGTTGCACTTGCACTAGGAAGAGAAAAGATTTGAAGTCCTCTTCTGGTGTATTTGAGGATAATGGTGATCATTTTGTTGGTGACCCTTCTTTTTTAGGGTAGATAGGGCTGATCAGTCTAGTACTGTAATCTCTCTTCAAGAAGAAATCCCAGATTGCAGTAGGTCAGCTCAAGTGAAGATATATCAAGTGGAAACTCAACTTTTTGCAGATAATATTACTTTATTATGTCAATTTTTGTCAAATTATTTGTCTGGTTTCAGTTTTTCTTCAAGTTCCTCTCTCAAGTTTATTTCAAGTTCTTTAGATGTTTTAGTGAAAATTTTGTTGGAGTGTAAAAGTTTTGGAGTGGTGGCAAAGGGGTCTAAAAGTAAGTCCTCCCAATTGTGCACCTCTAGGGTTTCTTCTACACCTTTCAAAAACATTACCATGGCCACACATGTGAGCATTGGGGACACCCCTGGTTGTTTTTCTAGGAATAGCAAAAAACAATTTGACGAAAATCAAGAAAAAAATCTCAAGATAAATGAAAATCAACAACAAAATTATTTATGTAAAGATATTGTCAATAGGGCTGAGCCTACTTGGCATGCTGGTAACCTCCTGCATGAGGAGAGACTTCCAACTTCTCATACTTTTTATTATTCTTTTCTTATTTCTAAAAATAAAAATCAAATTAAAAATTGTCTGCATAATGAAAAACTAGATAACAATATTTTTGAAAATTCCAATAATTCTGTTTCTAAAAACTTTAATAATTCTTTTTCAAAAAATAAAAATAAAAATAAAACTGATAAAATTTCTTTATCTGATTCTAATAATTCTTTTTGTAAAAATTCTGTTACTCTTAATTCTGATGAAGATGAAGAATCTGTTGATGAAAGGAGCTCAATTCCTCAAGTACATGTGGAAGTGGAAGCGGCAAAATATAAGAAGGTTGCTGTGAAAGTTAAACCAATCAATGAAGGGCTTCCAACTGGATTGAATCTGCCGTTGAGGAGGCCACTTTTTGTCAAGAGATTCATATGAAACTCTTTTAAGAAAGAATCTGCCTGAATTTTCTGAAATGTCGAGAATTACTTTTGATAGGATTGGTGTTGTAAATTTTGGGCCAGAGGGTTGGTTATCTGGTGAGGAGATGAATTTGTTGTTGGATGTGATGGTGTTGAGGGAGAAGGCTATTTCATTTGTGGAAGAAGAGAGGGGTGTTTTAAAGCATTCTTATGGTGAACCTTACAAGATTCCAGTTGTTTTTCATGAACCTTGGCAACTCAAGCCAATTCTGATTCCTGCTGCTCTTAAAGATGATTATATTGAAGTTGTTAGGGAAAGGATTAGGACTGGACTTGATGAATAATTGTCATCAAGTTATTAAAGTCCAGTTTTCTGTATCAAGAAGCCTAATGGAAAGCTTAGAGTGGTTCATGATCTTAGGGAATTGAATAGGGTGACTATAAAAGATGCTGGTATTCCTCCAAGTGCAGAGGAATTTGTTGATGCTTTTTCTGGAATGATATGTTATGGTTTGGGTGATATTATTGGGGGCTATGATGAAAGAGAATTACATCCGGATTCAAGACCTCTGACAACTTTTTATACTCCTCTTGGACTGTTACAGCTGACTAGATTACCTCAAGGTGCTACTAATTCTGTTGCTGTTTATCAAGCACAAATGGCTTGGATTCTTCAAGATGAAATTACACAGTATGCTGGTATATTTATTGATGATGGTGGAATTAAAGGTCCTTCAACTGATTATGATAATGAAGTGTTGGAGGAGAATCCAGGTATTAGGAGGTTTATTTGGGAGTATGCAGTAACTTTGGAAAGGATGTTGTTTAGGATTGAAGAAGCTGGTTTAACTATTTCCGGTTCTAAATTTTCTTGATGTGTTCCAGCTTTAGAGATTTCTTGATCATGTGGTGCGTAGGGAAGGCCGAATTATGTCAAAGAAGAAAGTCAACAAAATTCAATCTTGGCCGAGACCTAGAAACACTACTGAAGTTAGAGGATTTTTGGGAGTATGTGTTTATGTTAGGATGTTTATTAGGGATTTCTCATTATTGGCTGCTACATTGAGAAGGCTAACTAGGAAGGATACTGATTGGGATTGGGATGAAGCTTGTGAAGAAGCTTTTGTTAAGTTGAAGAAGGTGGTTGGTGAAGATATTATTCTTCATAAGTTGGATTATGGTGAAGGAGCTGGTAGGATTTATTTAGCTGTTGATTCTAGTCAGCTGGCTACTGGTGCAGTGCTTTCTCAAATGGAGAAGGGTGGTTACATTAGACCAGTTAGGTATGAATCTTTAGTTTTTACTGAGGTGGAATCAAGATATTCACAACCAAAGTTGGAACTCTGTGGTGTGGCAAAAACTTTAAAGAAACTTCAAAATATCTTATATGGGTCAACATTTTGAACTTCAAGTGGATGCTAAATCTTTAATTCAGATGATTAATTCACCAAGTTTACCTAATGCTCCAATGACTAGGTGGGTAGCTTTTATTCAACATTTTTCATTTGATTTAGTGCACAGGCCTGGAAAATCTTTCACTATGCCTGATGGATTGTCAAGAAGACCACCTACAGTAGATGATTCCGATTCAGAAGAGTTTGATGAAGATATACCTATAATCAAGGCCAGTACCAAGGGTGCTGATGACTTTCCATACCTCCTCCATGAGGTTAAACTGGCTGGTTCTATTTTTGTTGAATTTGATGAAGTTGATGATCTAGTTGATCATGAGTTTTTTGTAGATGAGGTTGGTGTGGTTGTTTGGGATAATTGGAAGTTGGTTAATGGTGTTTATGTTTGGGATCTGAAGGAGGATAGTGGTAGCATGGAAAAATATTTGAATGAGGTGGATTATGTGAATTTCAGAAAACAGCCAAATGCTCAGAGAATGATTGCTCATTCACAAGTGTGAGATGTTGGGGACAGGGAGGTTCCTTTGGATGTTATATTATTGTATTTTTCTGATGAAATTTGGGGCCAGACTGGGTTTTATTTTTCAATGGTGAAATATTTGTTGTCTCTGGGAAAACCAGAAGAATGTGATGAAGCTGAATGGGTGGCTATCAAAAAGAAGTCACCTGGTTTTTATTTGTCTGGTAGATGGTTGATGAAAAGAAGACATCCAAATCCTCAAGTTGTTGTATCTCAAAGAAAAGGTCAAGAATTGGTGATGAAATCTCTTCATGAAGATTTAGGGCATAGGGGCTTTGGAGAAACTTATAAGCGGATTGCTGATAGATTTTGGTGGCCTGGAATGAAGATGGCTCTTAGATCTTGGGTTCAGTCATGTGAAGAATGTCAGAGAAGAAGTTATTTAAGGCTAAAAGATCCTGGAAATGGTACTGGTGAAAATACTATCTTTGGACGGGTTAGTTTGAATGCTGTTCACATCAAGGAAGGTAAATATAAGTACTTGATTGTGGCAAGGGTTGATTTTTCTGGTTGGGTTGAGGCTGTCCCTCTTATTAGTTTATCTGCTAAAAATTTAGCAGAATTTTTGATGAAGGAATGGGTGTATAGGTATCACCACACAATATGGGGGGCGGACTTGCTAGCAAGTCCGCAACCTTGGACCCAAACTCACCATAGATTGAACACACATTGAGCTATTGATAAAGGAACCATACAATCAGGGATGAACACCACTCAGTAGAACAGTTTTAGGTGGGTGTTCAAGTAGAGTTCAGTATGGGTTCAGTATGAGTTCAGTCTGAGTTCCATCTGAGTTCCATCTGAGTTCAGGTTGAGAACTTGCTAGCAAGTCCACCCCCTATATTGCGTAGTGTATGGTCTTATGAAGTTGGTAACTGTTGATGGTGGCTCCAAGTTTGGTGCAGACTTCAAGGAAGCTGTTTCAAAATTTGGCTCAAAGGTTAGGGTGGCGACCCTACATTCTCCTGAAGCAGAAGGAATGGTTGAAAGGGGGCATCAAGTTATTAAGGATGCTTTGGTTAAAATGTGTGGAAAAAGTGCTGAAAAGTGGAGGCATTATTTACCCATTGTTTTTTTTGCTGACAGGATTACCACCAAGAGGACAACTGGTTATTCTCCTTATGAATTAGTTTTTTGACAGAAAGCTATTTTACCGGTTGATCTTGAAGCTGAATCTTATCTTGGTGTTGATTGGGATGCAGTCAAAACTACTGAAGATATGCTCTGTGCTAGAATGCAACAGTTAGAAAAGAAGGAGGAATATTTGGAGAAGGCATACAATAGGATGATCAAGATCAGGTATCAGTCTGTCAGGTATTGGGATCAAAGGTTGGATCATAGACTCAGGAAGCCTTTGAGTCCTGGTAATATGGTGTTGGTGTATAATAGGAGTTTGGAAAGTCAGTGGGGGAAAATGTTTGCTGATATATGGAATGGACCATATAGGATTAGAGAACAGGTTTCTGGTGGTTCATATGTTTTGGAAGAACTGGATGGTGTTGTCTTAAAGAAGAGGGTAGCTGCTGATCAAGTGAAGAAGTTTTACCCTAGGGGCACAAAGAGTGCTGAAGTTTGACTCCGAAATGAGGATAAACTACAACATCAATCTTTTAAGAAATCTCACAGTCTTTCATAAAATCAATCATTAATTCAATTTTAAAATTTTATTATGTGGTGAAAATATGAGGGGGAAAAAAATTTTGTTAGGAGTGTTCACAGGGGAACCTTCTAGATTTTATATTGGCAAGTTTGGGGGTAATTGATGATTTGGCAGCTCTATTCACAATTACCCCATAATGTTCATTTCCAACCCTTCTCTGTTTCTAGTTGAATCCTGGCTTTGTTTTTTGTTATATAGGTAGTCCTCTATGACTATAAACTGGAACCTTCCGTTGACACATCACAATCTTTTGGAAGTCTGGATTCAAGAATTTTGTTTTGTTTCATTTTTTTGTTGTATTGGGGTGGATGATCACTTGTGGTCTCCAATCATTTTTACAAATTGGAAGGAGCACACCCGGTGATCATTAGTTTTTTTCCTTGATTTTCATTAAATTATCATTTTTCAAATCTACAAATTTTCAAAAAAAAAAAAAAAGATTATTTTTTTCAAAAATAATTTGTTTTCAAAAATTTCATTTTATGTTATATTTTTAATTTTTCTTTCTTGTGTATCCACAATCAAGGTACACTTGGATGTGGGTATGATGTCAGGGTTTTGGCTCATCCAAATGGCTGGGGGACATCTTTTTTTTTTTTATTTATGTTTAATTTTATTTCTCTTTTTCTTTTATTATATATTTATTTTATTCATTCTGCTAGTCCATCAAGACTTAAAACTGAAATTCTTTTCAAGATCATTTATGATTGGTCCTAAACTTCAAGACCGTGGAGAACTGAAGATGTCAATAAAACTAGGAATTATAATGGTCAAGATTTGAGGAGGATTTCTTTTAGTTAGAAGTGTTCATTGGGGAACCTTCTAGATTTTATATTGGCAAGTTTGGGGGTAATTGATGAGTTGGCAACTCTATACACAATTACCCCACAAATTTCGTTTATATGATTTATTGTTTACAGATTGATCTCTAGCATTGGTTTTGTGATGCAGGTGGAAGTCCTCTAAGACTATAAACTGATGATTTTTTCACTTGATGACTCAAGAAAATTCAAGTGGAGGTTGTTTTTTGAAATTGGAGGACCTCATGGCGATGTCCAGATCATTGCAGTTCTGGCTCAGTGGAGATGAAAGCCCACTCTCTAAATTTTATTTTCTGTAGTTGGTGATTTTGGAAATTGGAGGACCTCATTGCAATGTCCAGATCATTGCAGTTCTGGCTCAGTGAAGATGAAAGCCCACTCTCTTAATTTTCTTTTTTTTGTTGGAGGTGAATGGTAGGAGTTTGGAGGGCCTCATGGCGGTGTATAGATCATTGCAGTTCTAGATCAGTAGGGTTTAAAGCCTACTCTCTCATACTCAGTGGATTGAAGAATCAAAAATCAAGTGGAGTCAACTTTAGAAGAAAACTTTTTATTGAAATGATGGTGCAAAAGTTTTTTATGTGATTCAGAATGGAATGGGGACATTCCATATTGGAGGGAGGATGTGGCATTCAAAATCTGGGTAGGCTACTTAGGTGAAAATTTGATTGGACCTTGGTTGGAAGAAACTCATGGTGTTAGCAGGTGTTAATTTGGTTGAAGGGAGTTAACTGGATTTTTTTTTGGGTGGATTTATGGTGATTTTTGGAGGATTTATGTTGATTTTTTGGAGGATTTATGGTGTTTTGGAATGGATATATGCTGGTATTCCTATTGTTATTCAATGGTTTCATGGATTGGGTATTGGTTTTAATGGATTTTCTAGGGCTCTCTTGGTATTTTTGGTGTATGCAGTGTGCTCATGGAGTAGCCATTTTTTTTCCAGTGCACTCTGGTGCACCCCGGTGATTTTCTGGTGCAAAAGCAAAGTCACTGTGACAAAGTTGGTCATTGGGGAAAAGTTTGGTCATTTCTGCAGAAAGGTCTAGGCACTGTGGCAAAGTTTGGTCACTGCAGAAAAGTCTGGGCACTATGGCAAAGTTTGGTCACTGTAGAAAAGTCTGATCACCAGAGAAAAGTTTGGTCACTGCAGAAAAGTCTGATCACCAGTGCAAAGTTTGGTCACTGTGCAAAGTTTAGTCACTGTGCCAAAAGTTTGGCTATTGTGGAAAAATTTGGTTAGAAAGTTATTATGCTTACTAGATCAATAGTTTATTGTAGATCATATGCATGTAGGGTATTGTTGGAAAGGTCTGGAGCAGGAGAATCATTTGGGAGGGAGAATCTTAGTCTTATACATGTTTTTTGTCTTTTAGTTTCGATAATAAGAGTCTTTTTTAATAATTAAAAATATTTAACATATAACAACAATTATAATAAAAAAATATAAACATATAGGGTACCATTGGATAACTCTCATCCTGGGTGACTCAAATTTATTTTCTTTTCTTATAAAATTTATAAAATAAAAATATAATAAAGAACACTTTTTAATTTTGGTGGGAAACTGGGTAAATCTGGGGCAGACCTTTAATAAGGCACCTTTGAACAGATCATCACAAGGGTAGTTTCTGGGGTAATTAACTGTACTTTTGAGTCTCTGGGGCAAGTGTTGCGGCTTGTTCTAAGTATTTGCTGTGACTTGTATCAGTGTAATCTGGTATTAGATTTTTGTTTTGGGGGTGTAATTGTCTATTGCACTTATTTTTTTTCCATATTATAGGTTTCCAACACCTCAAAGTCTTTCTTTCAGATTTTCAACTTATCCAACTCTTCAAGCAGATCTTCAAGCTTAGTTAATTGAATCTTACATTTACTTAGAGGGACAGGGATTTCATAATGTTTTTCCAACTCCCTTGAATTCTGTCTGCAGCAAGGTGACTGTAGGAGTCTACTCTACACCGGGCCACTTCAGGCGGCACCTCTGACGTCGGGAGGCCCGCCCACCTCTGTTTTATAAGGTTGGGGAGTGCTTCTGAAGGTTTTTTATTCCATTTGGCTGTTACAGGTGCCAAATTCGTTGGTTTTCATGGGCTCTTAGATAGTGGTCTGTGTGTACATAGTGAATAAGACAGTTTGGGGCAACTTTAATTATCATACAGCCACCTGGAGGTGATATCCTTGTTTCTCACTCAGTTTTAACTGTTTTTTAGCCACAATTGGCTCTGTTTGTTGCAAGGTTAGTTCTTCATTTAACTCAAATTTAGCAAAAGGTTCTCTGGTATAGTCTTGCAAGCTATATCAAGTATTATTTCTGTCTCTGGTGTGGATTTGCAGCCTACATCAAGTATCTTTGCTTTCTCTGGTGTGGACATTGGTCTACATTTCAGTTCTTTGGTCTGGTAGTCTGTCTGGGGACTACTTTCTTGGCTCATCAAGCAGTCAAGTGTGTTGAAAAAGGGGCTTTAGCAAGTAAATCTCACTCTATTTTTCTAAAGGGACAGGGGATTTTCTCTCTGGTTTTTCTCCAAATCCCTTGGTCAAGGCCTATAGCTAGTACTATAGGATTGTCTACAGTGGTAACCTTGTAAACCTGAAGTGTCCCAGTGGGGTTTCAAACCTTGTCATGGGTCTGGATTATTTTTCCAATTAGCGCTCATTGTATCCTCCCATAATATCACCTAATCCGTAACATGCACGTCCCGCAAAAGAATCCACAAACTCCTCCGGCGTTGGCGGCATTCCTGCGTCCTTTACTGTAACGTTTTTCATCTCCCTAAGATCATGAGCAACCCTTAATTTACCATTATGTTTAACAACACAAAATACTGGACTTGAATAACTAGACATAGACTGTTCATACAAGCCAGAATTTAACCTTCCCCTAATTAATTCTGTATATTCTTCTCTTATAGCCGCTGGTATTGGAAAAGCCTTCTTTTGCCACGGCGCATGAGGTATAACTGGAACAATATAAGGTTTACCATATGAGTGTTTTAAAAAACCTCTTTCCTCTTCTGAAAACGCAATAGCCTTTTCTCTGAGAACCATACCTTGTAACAATAACTTCTTTTCTTCCTGAAACAACCAATCCTTTGGTCCAAAATTAACCATCTGAAGCCTCTTCATTGTGATTTTACTAGTAGGCGCAAAATCAGGTGGAAACTTTGTTAAATGAGTATCATAAGGATTCCTAGACAGAGCCGGCCTCTGAAAAGGAGGATTAAAATCTGGAATGGGTACATTTACTGGTTTAAACTTGAAAGCCACTGGTTTATACTTGGACACTAAACAGTGCTTGCTGCTTCCTTCATTACTTAAAATCAACCCCTTTCTAATATAACTACGGGTTACACCTAAATCCTGTTTTTGTCTTTTCTTTTTAATATAATTATAACAAAATCCATAATCAATGAAATGAAAAAGTTTAGGTATAATACATTCTACTATAGTATTCCCAAGACACCTATGAAGTACCACTTTACGTATCCCTTCTTGTTGTACTGACTGGTCACTATCTGGGTTCCTCTCATCTTGGTAGATAGTAACACCTAAAATTCCAGTCCCTAATGAAAATGTTGGCGCCTTTCTGGCGGTCGCCCTATCTCATCATCTGAGACTTCCTCATAAAACTCTCTTTCTTTCTCTAATTGCGCAGCTCCAGAGTACTTAGTTTCCCAGCCACCATCCTTAGGCGCTACTAAGACTGCTGTTACTGGAATACCATCATCACCCATAATCCTTACTCCAATAGTCTTATTTAAACCATAATAAATAGTTGCAGAATAATCCATTAAAAATGGTGTGCCTAAAACTGGTTTAACTATACCCATTGGAACATAAAAATGTATATCCCTCGTTTCTCCCGCAACCCTAGTGCGTACGTACTCTGCTACACCTATAACAGGTAACCTACCTCCACCAATTCCTGTGACAGTACCCTCACCCCCTTTAACAGGAAGACCTAAATCCACCGTATCATCTACTGACACCACATTGATTTGTGAACCTGTATCCACTAATGCTCTAATTTGCTTACCATTTACAGTGATTGTTAAATATTCTAGGGGTCCTGCATAATGTGGCCCCCTAGGTAATCCAACAACCAGCTGAAATGACTGCTCTCCAACATCAAACTCAGCGCAATTAGCAAACCTTTGCTTCCTGCACTTATCTACAATTCCATTTGCTACATCCGGCACTACTGCTGTCAGCATCCCCAATGGAACAGAAACTGTAGTCTTCAAACATTTTGCGACTAAATCCTCAGCTGCCTTAGGAAGATCAGAGTGAACCTGGCGCTGCATCCTCCATTTAGGTTGAGTTGTCTTCTCACCAGCCTTTGCTCTTCCAGGTGGATTCTTTGGAGTATCGCGCCTTGTCTCTGGAATTCCTTCAACAGGTACCACTCTTTGCTGCACTACCTCTGACTCCTCCATCATCATTGTTTGATCTTCTACCTGATGATCCACACCATAACCAACTGGTTCCATACCATCCATTTCAACATCCTCCATAGGCACAGGTGTATTTTCTCTAGTAGTATACCCTACTTCCTCCATATCCTCTGGATTTGCATACCTAGCGCCAGCTCTTCTTGGCCTACGAATTGTAGGTGGGGCTATTTTCTTGTGCTTTGCTGCAAACATCTCCAAACGTGCTGCAGTAAGTGGCGCTGCAACCACTACTTTTTTTACTTTAAAATCCAATACTGCGCAAGTAACTGCAAAATTGACTGACTTCACATCCTTGCCTTTCTCTTTTGCTTCAGGCTCCTTGCCCTTACTCGACCTGCCCTCCATAGACTTTTTATTAATATGATCAATGACCATGGCTTGCATCCCTTGATCCTTGTCTTTGACAAGCTTAGTCCCATCTTCCAAAATTAGCGTAGTTCTATCCTCCTAAACTACCCTCTCTTCTTTATCTTTTTGGAGCGCATTAAACCTCATCCTAGTATGTCCCTCTTTATTACAATAGTTACATACCATAGTAGCAAAGCACAATGGTTGAGGAGAACTCTTGGGCCAAAACAATTCTTTCGCTTTTGCCGCTTCATTTATTTTCTTCTCCAGCTCGTCAATCCTCGCCATAACTGAATCCGGCTCCTTAGTGAAAACTTTTACTTTAGGAGACAACATCTGAGGAGAAGATTGCACGCCAGATGCATCTTCGTCCATTTCCTCGTTATCAAAAGAAACTCTAGCTGCGCAACGCTCAACTCAGCCCAGCTTCATTTCTGCTTCCACTGCCATTTCTACTTCTTCTAATCCAGGGTACTTATAATTACTGTCCCTCTTCTTGAATAGCTTTCCTTCATTATCCAAGCGCCTCTTTGCCCAGTCTTCCACTTCTGGGGCTAGCGCTTCAAAAAACCAAGGTAAAGAAGCATTAGCATCACTAAAATCTTCATTACTGACTAAATATTCCACCGTTTGATCAAAATCCTCTCTAAAACGTTTAAATTCCCTAGGGTCTCAAACACCCCCTTTAGATTTAACCCTTTTTACCAAGACATCCAGATCCTTTATTGTATACTTAGTTCCCTCGGTAACTTTTGGAAATCTCTTGTGCATTTGTTCTTTTAGTGCTGACCAATTGCGCTCTTAATGCCCCTTTAAATCCTCTAAATTGTTTTTGCACTCAATAGAGACAAAGAAGAGCACTTGATGCACCATATCATACTCGGTTGCTCCATGCACTTCTGCTGCTTGTTCAAACCTTTGTAAGAACTTCTTGATATTAATACCCGTAAAACGCAAACTTTCATCTTTACATCTAATTATTGTAGTTACCATTTGTGACAAAAACACTGTCAAATTAGGCGTTTTAACCTTCTCCTGACATCCCTTAGATGTAGTTGCAGTAGGATCCATTTCCGAAATATGAAATTAAAACAGAGATCACAAAATAATAAACACAATTATATTCACGATAAAGCCCTACTCTATCCTCTGATAATGGCTATTGATCCTCTTGTTGTAGACCCTACGACTCTTCCACTGAAGCACCGGCTTGATCTTGTCCTCTTGACAAAACCCTGAAAACTAAACGATCTAATCAAAATACTAGTTACAATTAGGCCACTGTTGGGACACCAATTGTAGAGAGTTCTAAAGTACTAAGCAGTAGACACAATGCAAGATGGGTTGGTTCTTCCTTTCGATTTCTAAAAAGAAGCGCCTGCTGCTCTTATTTTTAAAGACAGTGCAATAATGTGTAACACCAATATGTGATTAGAAAGTTTATAAGTTGAGAACTGAGTTTTTAAAAGATC
Source organism: Hemileia vastatrix (assembly GCA_030280995.1). NCBI lineage: Eukaryota > Fungi > Basidiomycota > Pucciniomycetes > Pucciniales > Zaghouaniaceae > Hemileia > Hemileia vastatrix. The sequence continues at coordinate 95,264 of JASXTE010000010.1, read as the reverse complement.
CAAAAAAACAAGTATTACTATCCATATATTTCTATTCTTAAAAAGCGCTAATATCCACAGCTACTCCCTCTTGAAGCTCTCTCTTCAAATATGCCTTATTATAGCAATAAAATAAATCTAATAATAGTTAATCCTTTGAATCTATATACTCTCAAAAAATTGATTGCAGAAAATTCTAATATCTTTGACTTCACAATTATTAACTACTTTTATGTTAACTAACTATTTTTCCAATTGTCCTCCCTCTATTACTAGATGCGATACCCTCTTTATATTTTTCCAGCACTCTAAACACAGTTCCCTAGTGGATCTCCAGCGCTGACTCTAGCGCTACATTAGTAAAACATCAACTAATCTATTAGTAGACCACATGCACCACTTGTAACAACTACAGTGCCTAAAACATACCCTATCCTTACTAACAATAGTATTAACTTGTCTCACTCATGTTTGACACCTTGACATGCATGCCCCTGAATGTACCTTTTTCTGTTTCAGCACTACTTCCAAGTTTGACTCCTTCTAACGCTGATTCTAGTCTCTTTGATTTTCAACTAGTTAACCTCCTATATCACTTGTTTCAGTAAGTTACCACACTAGCTGCGAAGCAGTATACTTTGCACTTGAGCCTTTCCTTAAGACATAATGCCTTCCTTAGTGTGTAATACACAATCATTGGAAAATACAAGTCCATATTGTTCAGCGCTTGCAGTCCTAAATCAATAACACACAATTCCCCATTATGCGGCGCTTCCTGCTGCAAAATCTGAGCGCAAAGACCCTGAATCCTCTTCCGCACTTCTATTTCCCTTTGTCCTTGAAACTCACAAACATGCATTATAGTTTAGAACTTCCTACTGTGCTATGAATACCCTTTGTTCTTCCTGGACTATGCAAGCTGATTGGTCCAAAATCAAACTACCTGCGAAGAGCATACCACAGCATGGCTGCAGAACTTCACATTTAGTGCTAATTAGCAAAGGCAAAATGAATAATAATTTGTGTGAATGTGGAAAAAGGCCAATTAGCCTAAGTTTTTAATGTTGCACAACATTTGAAAATGTAATTTTTTATGCATGATTGTACATGCTCTTAACATAAACTCTTGATAGCTCATTGAAAAGGGAACCCCTTGGTGAAAATTCTCTGCCTAGCTCACATCCTACAATCTCTTCCCCAGTCAAGAAATCTCACTGCTCACATTATCAGCTCTCTAATGGTGTAAAAAGATGGTTCTATAATACTAAGATACAGAAACAATCCAAAATGGGTTGATTCTCCTTTCTAAAACTAATTTTAAAAAGAAGCGCCTGACACTCTAATATTTAAAGACAGTGAAATCACATATTTTAAGTGTGGTTAAATATTTTTTGGAAAGAAACAAGAATGAAATTCTGTAGAGATCTTTTAATAAAATAGTATTATATTTTAATATAATTAATCTATCTTGTTGGCTAGATCTATTCTCAGTAAGTGCTAGTATTATAAGTCACTCCCTCTTGAAGTACTCTATCTAATACTATTCTTACTGTAGCAATAAAATAACTCTACAGTGCTACTTCCGGTATGCACACCTGTTATGTACAAATAAAAAATATCTATAATTTCTTATCTGCATATAAAAAAATCTAATTTATTTTCTTCTTTTCTTTCTTCTTTTCAGACCCCTCTTTTAAAATTGAGTTCTCTTTTATATACCTGTATGTTCAGCACCCTTCCCCTATGCTCTTTTTCCCTACTGGATTTCCTACACAAGGAAGAATATTAAATGGTAACTAAGTATCTCAATAATTTATTTAAAGTTGTTAACATAAGTCTTGGTCCTAATAGCACCTGAAACATTTATACAAGTACAGATATTAGCGCCTGACACTGTATCTTTTGTACATACCCTAAACTTCTTGAGATCCCTGACTAAACAATAGGTACTTTACCGCCTTCCCTACCTATTGTAATAACCCGCACTTTACATATGAGTATCCACTAATCATGAAACCCTCTGAGCTAAGTAAGTACCTTTCCTTCAAGTCTTGCTTCTTTTTCTTCTATTTTTGAGTGCTTCTTATCAAACTACTTGTTCTTCTAGTGCTAGCTTCTTTTCCCAACTAGTTTCTACCAGCGCTAAGTGTTTTTAGCTTAAATTTAAAGCCCATCACATCTCCCCAAGTGTGAAAACTTGCACCCTCACTTTATGTTACCCATTACTCGATACTATGCTTCTAGAACTGGTCATGGATTACTCAAGTACATATCATACCTTCTTGTCTTATAGTCCAGTATGCACTTCCCTCTAATTTATATACTTGCTGTGGCTTGTATATACACAGTAAACAAAAAAACTGTGTGCAGAGAGTCTACTTTTTCTGCACTTTTGAAGACCCCTTAGTTGCGCTTCCATAACCATCCTTCCTAGCAACCCCTTTGTTGCACTTCCTGAGAACTGAGACATTTTCTGTGTTACTTCAAGATGTGTACCTCATTGGGGAGAAAGAAAAGCATCACCTTCTCCTATTAAGAATACCCTCCAAAATTCTTCCCCAAAGGGCTCCTGAAAGGGTCTCCTCTTTCCCCCATTTTATTCATCATCTACAATTCCAATCTCCTCACTCTCCCTTCTCTTTTGGAATCCACTTTAGCATTAGGGTACATCTATCACCACGCAATATGGGGGGCGGACTTGCTAGCAAGTCCGCAACCTTGAACCCTAATTCATATCTTTTTGAGCACACATTGAGGAAGTGATGAAACCATCATGAAGAAGTATTGAATTTACTTTGAACACACCTTGAAGCTCATGTGAACACAAATGGGGCTACAAGGGCTGGAAAGGCTGGAGAGAGGGGTGAGGAAGGGTGTATGGGGTAGCGAAAAGGTTGGGAAAGAGTTGGAAGGGAAGATTAAGGGTTCCGAGGCATTTTAAATGAAGAAAAGGGTCTGGGAGAGGTTGAGAGGGGTGAAATGGGGATCAAAAGAGGATGGCATACAATGGGGCTGGGAGGATAGCGAAAGGCATGGGAAGGGAAGACAAGCATGTGTTGATAGAATTGAAAGGGATGGAGATTGGTGCAAACAGAGTGTGAAAATAGGAGGATGAACTCTGTTCTTCGGGCGAAGAACAGAGTTCACTTCCATAAAATATTAGCTGAAACATAGTTTTCAATTCTGTAAAAACAGTTGTAAGTAATAGAAAAAGTCACTGATTTTTTTTATATGTAATCTGAAATTTTTTAATAAAATTATTGTATTTAAGAATTGCAATATTGTCAATCAATTTTTATTGATCAAATTAATTTAATAAAGTATTATTTTAATAAGCTGTTTCAAAAATACTTTGCATTGAGTAGACTCATGGAATGATTTTTTCTGGCTTCCATTCAGTTATCCTCACACTTTCACTATGTTTTCAATATAGATCCATTGTTATTTGTGTGATACTTCAAGTGAAAGTTCAGTATTACTTCAGTCTGAGTTCCATCTGATTTCCATCTGACTTCAAGTTGCGGACTTGCTAGCAAGTCCTCCCCCTATATTGCCTGGTGTATTATGTTGTGTTTCTATCCAGAGCCCAAAAGCAACAGGAAGTGCTTGATAAACTCTCCAAAATAGGCTCAGAGGCAGTCTCCTGGGGTGTAAAACTCACTTCCATTTTTGATCTTGCATAAACAAAGTGGATATTACTGAAAAAATTTCCTTCTCTCCTCAAAGCTTCCCTCCCCCTTTCATTTGATGGAAAATCTATTTCCCCTTCACCCAGCCTCAAATGGCTAGGAAACCTCATTGACCCTACCCTTTCCTTTAAATAAAATGGGACCAAGCTCATTTCCTCTGGCCTACAAGCTACTGCTGCAATTCATTGGCTGGCCTCCTTGGGCTGGGGCATTCCCCTGAAGCAATACAAAATCCTTATTTCATCCCTCCTCCACTCATGCACTGACTATGCTGCAGTTGTATGGGAAAATCCTAAAAAACCCTCACACACAACCAGGTTACCCCAAGTTTTCAATAACAAAGTGCTATGATGAGCACTTGGCTTTTTTTTTACTACCCCTACCTGCATCCTTCTCTATGACTCCCAATCCCTCACCTCCAAAAAACAACTTTATCTGGCTTTCAAAAAAGCCTGGGCTTGTCTCCTTACCATCCCCTCCTCCAACCCCATGGATTTCCTTGCAAAATATCTTGTTTCCCTTACTTCCCCAAAATCTCAATTACACCAACTACACCTTTTATCAGTGCACAATATCTTCTCACACTCCATTCCTCTAGGTAACCTGGACCTCAGACTTCCCCTTTCCTACCCCCCATGTCTCCCTCCATTAATCTTCAAGGTCATTGACCCCTCAAAAGAAGAAGTGTGCTCAAAAGTCATTAAAATTACACAATTCCCCCAGCCCACCTCCTACTTCATCTACACTGATGGATCAAAATCTCAGAAAGGCACATTTTCCGCTGCCTTTTATTCCAACCAACCCCTCCCCTTTGTGACACAATTAGCAAACCCATCCCCTCTCTCAGTTTATGAGTCATAATTCATAGGCATACTCCTTGACCTTCAACTCTTCTCTCCAATCCTCTCCACATACTATACAACACTCTCACCATATTCACCTACAATCAGGCAGTCATACATGCCCCCTTCTTCTCATCCCAATCCACCCTTAAATCCTCCATCTTTCTATCCTTTCTTACCCTGACTCATAACTTTTCCATCTTCTCCCTAACCTGGTCATCACCCTTCACTGGTGCCCAGAACACATAGGCATCATAGGCAACAAGCTGGATGACTCCCTTGCAAACAGAACCCACCTGCTATCTTAACCAGCTAAGTCACTCCTCTGCTTCCATATTCCCCTCCCCCTCCATATCTTACTTAAAATCCCTACTTAAGTCACACAATAAGTTTCTTCTTCTCACTCCCCCCTCTCCCAATGCTCTCAAGAAGTTAAGAGGTAAATTTGACCTGACCTACATGTATATAATGCTGGTTAGACTCCCCAGAGCCCATGCCACTGCATTCATACAATGTCACTCTGGCCACTCTCCCCTTAAACATGACCTCTTCTGATTCAATGCCTCACCTTCTCCTAACTGTCTGCTATGCACTTTTCCCTCAAATGATACTCCAGAACATATCCTCCTTTCCTTCCCCACTCACCAGGATCAACAGAAAGCTCTCCTGAAAGCTTCCTGTCAACATAAAATCCCTTTTACCACACCTAACCTTCTCTCTCCCTCTCCCATTGCCCCATTAATAGCTGCTTTTCTTGTCCAATCTGGTAGATTCCCAAACAATGTCCCCTTTTCCCATTATGCTCCATAAATTTTTCTCTTTCTTTATTTCCCATCAGCCCCTACAATATTCTGCCCATCTTGTACTTACTATATAATTGTACTCAATCTTTCATGCTCCCCACTGGGTGATATTGTATAAAATTTAAAAAAAAATTGCAAAGGGAATTTTCCTTAAGATTATATGCCTGTTGATTGCAGGTTTGATATTATTATTTCATAAATTTATCTGGAATTGCTTAAATTTTTAATAATTTTTAAAAAATGTAGTTATATATATATATATATATATTATAATAGATTGAGTGGTATGAGATGGGGTTTCGTAAATGAAAAAATGAAGATATATATATATATATAACAGTGAAGAGGCAATATATATATAAACTAGAGATGGACTATAAGTTAATTGGTTATAGATTATAGATTAGACTTTGAGGCTAGATGGACAGAAAATTATAAAATGACTGAAATAATGATCATAAAAATGAAAGTTTAGGAAATTACTAAACGCAATGATGAAACATATACATCCATGTAATAAAAAATATAAAAATAACAAATAAATGAAAACTATATACAACAAAAGATTGATGTTGAAAATAAATAAATATTGGTATCCTTGGATAAACTACTAAGGTTAACTAATCAGAAGGTGTCAAGTTTCTGTGAGAGTAAATATATATATATATATATATATATATATATATATATATATATATATGAATTTTAATAATTGTGGAGTCTTATGTAACTAATTTCTGATATTGTTGAACAGTAGTATAACATCCTCTTTGCAATAATTTCAATATTTTCTTCATATAAATAAGTATCTGGTTTTTTTTCTTTTTCTTTTTTAAACCCCTTTGATTTATAATTTAAAACCATAATGCCCCAAATCTCTCTCTCTCTCTCTGTCTCTCTCTTTTTCTGCTCTTCTCAAACTGATTTCTTTTCCTCCAGTTTTACTTCTTCTCCATGTTTTCTTACACCGTCAATATTTTTGATAGTTGGTTTTGTGAGATGAACTTCTTTGAAATATTTAACTACTTGTTCCGCTTTCTCAGCTGCTTCTTCTGCTTTCTTAGCAGCCTCTTCAGCTTTCTTTGCAGCATCCTCTTTTTTCTCTTTCGGTTTAGTAGGTTCAGTAAATTTTCGTACGATCAAACGAAAGAACGCTGCGAGAAGTGATTCGCTTTCTTGATACCATCGATTAAGTTTTTGACCTAGGTAAGTGTTTGTTTTAAATTTTTGCCACCAGGTTTTTGGGACTGGATTTTTTGATGGGGCTGGTGTTGGTGGTGCTGGTGATGGGTTTGAAAGTTCTTCTGGATTTTTGTCGGTTGAACCTGAGTTGGTAAGATCTATAGGTTTGCTGTGATCATTAGCCGAAGAGAAAGAAGATGAATCTTTCGGAATCACCCTAGCAGTTTTCTCTATATTTTCATCCTTGATTGAATCTAATTTACTCATATCAGGGACAGGACCACCATATTTTGAATTTTTTTTGAAAGGATCTGGTTGTTGTACAGTGACATCAGGCGCTTTCATGTCCTTGGTTAGTAAAGCTTCACGTAATCTTTCCCCTGATACTGAAGGAGAACGTCTTTCTATATAAGATAACTTTCTTACTGCATTTGCTTTGATGAATGATGATGATGATGATGATGATGATGATGATGATGATGATGATGATGATGATGATGATGATGATGATGATGATGATGATGATGATGATGATGATGAATGAAGTGAATGAGAAAGTACCGTCAAACAGAAGAAGATACACCAAATCGACGTCAAGGCGTTCGAATTTACAAGACACTTCTTCTTCATATCTTTTAAACTTTAAATGTTACTTATATATTTATTTGCTGCGATATTTTTTTCTTTTCTTCAAAGACTATGTGGCACCTGAATTTTTTATTTATTTATTATTATTAATACTTTTTGGGAGGGGATGGAGGTGGAGGAAAGTAAATCAATTTATATCGTTAACTATAATGTAAAAGTCATATAAAGTCGTACGCTCATTATCATGTCTATTGGGGAAGAACAGATGATAGTAATGGTAATAATTAAATCAAATGAAAGAATGAAACACTTACGGTCAAGAACCCTAGTTTTTATTAATTTTTCTTTGTCTTTTGTTTCGTTCTTTATTTTTTTCTCTTTGATTCTTTTCAATAGTGAAGTTTTTTTGAGAACAAGCTGGCCGAAGACTGATGAGTCACAGGAAAAGAGAGCGAAAGAGTTTCTTTCTTTCTTTTTTCAAGTATCTTTAGGGGTTTTCTTTTTTTAGCGAAAAAGCTTGGTGAAAAAAATAGTTCCCGATAGGCTCCGAGGGTTGATTTAAAAGGAAAAAAAGAGTTTGAGTGATGAGATGTGTTCTTGTCAGGAAATGTTTTTGATATATGAAAGTGAAAAACTAACGAGTTTTTTTCGATTTTTGTTTTTTTGCTAAAGATCGTTGAAGCAAGTTGAAAGAATAATAAAAGCCTTTAATCTAGCGTAAGTCTTCTCCTCTAGTAACACTGTGGATGAAGCTGAAATCGCTGATAGTAATGCGCTAACCTTTAATCTAGCGTAAGTCTTCTCCTCTAGTAACACTGTGGATGAAGCTGAAATCGCTGATAGTAATGCGCTAACCTGTATGATATGAGATCTACTCGTAAATAATATGGATCACAAGAGAACAGTGTTGTGCTAACCTTTAATCTAGCGTAAGTCTTCTCCTCTAGTAACACTGTGGATGAAGCTGAAATCGCTGATAGTAATGCGCTAACCTGTATATTCAAGTGAGTACGTGTAGAGAGATGAGATGAGATGATGAGCAAAAGAAGACAAAAGATATTTAATTGCAAAGATAAGCACACCTGTATGATATGAGATCTACTCGTAAATAATATGGATCACAAGAGAACAGTGTTGTGCTAACCTACAAACATAGTGGAGTATGAATATAATAGTAACAATAGGAAACTACAGTTAGAGCACACCTTTAATCTAGCGTAAGTCTTCTCCTCTAGTAACACTGTGGATGAAGCTGAAATCGCTGATAGTAATGCGCTAACCTATAACAATAACAATTAAATGTAAAAATCAACTTATGATAGTAATGGTACACACCTGTATATTCAAGTGAGTACGTGTAGAGAGATGAGATGAGATGATGAGCAAAAGAAGACAAAAGATATGGTAATAGATGAACACTTGATAGCTATATATACCATAACTACAACTTCTCACGCTAGCACAATACACTTCTCTCTCTTCTACATACAGTTAGTATCAGTCCACTTCGGGACAAGTAATGCAAAAAAGATTATAATAATAAGTATGAATTAGAATATTATGTATATACTAACACTCCACCTCATTACTTGAACCAATAGTGCGTCGACATTCATTCAGGCCTAGATCTGTTCTAAATTTTTCAAATTTTGTACGATCCAGTGCTTTTGTCATGATGTCTGCAACCATGTCGTGCGTAGAGCAGTATTTGAGATTTAATTCGCCATCAAGTACTTTTTCCCTGACCCAGTTGAAATGTACTTCAATATGTTTTGTTCGTTTGTGAGCTACGGGATTCTTTGACAATGCTATTGCTCCTTGATTATCTCCATAAAGTAACGTTCCTTGATTGTTTTCATACCCTAGTTCACTTAGCAGTTTTCGCAACCATACTCCTTCTAATCCTGCATCAAGATATCCCTTATACTCAGATTCAGTGGCTGATGTGGAAACAGTGTTTTGCTTTTTGCTCTTCCAAGAAATAGCACCTCCACCGAGCAGAAAGGCATACCCATTAGTTGATCTACGTGTTAGATTACATCCAGCCCAATCCGCATCACTGAAACCTGTAGGTGCTTGATTGCTAATATTGATTTTCGTGGGTATTAATGTTTTGAAGTCTCGTGAGTACAGTAGGCCAACATTGGCTGTACCCTTGAGATATCTTAGAATTCGGAGTGCCGCTTGCCAGTGAGACTGATTTGGTTTTATGAGGAACTGAGATAAATAGTTGACAGCATGGGTGATATCCGGTCGAGTACATTGTGCTAGATAGCCAATACTTCCAATGATACTTCGATAGTCATTTCCTGTTTTCAGAAACTGAGCGTATTGGTCATCATCAGAGGGTAACAGCTGGATATTTGATTGCATTGGAGTAGGATTAATTTTGCAGTCTGTCATACCGAAGGTTTCTAATAGATCTGCTATGTACTGACTTTGGTGTAGTTGAACAGAAGTACTATTTAGTCGAGTAATTTGTATACCCAGTAGATAAGTTGCTTTTGTGAAGTCATGTACCTTGAAATCCTTCGATAATTCAGCATGAAATTGATGAGCCCCGTGTCCAATGATAGCCATGTCATCCACCCAAATAAACACATATAAATAGTCATCATTTGAATCTTTTCTAATAAATAAACAGGGATCGCTATTGCTGGTTTTAAACTTATGTTTATGGAACCACTTAGATACCTCCTGATACCAGGCTCTAGGTGCCTGCTTTAAACCGTAGAGTGCTTTTTTTAATTTTAAAACTCTGCTACCACCATTTAATTGCTCTATCTCCTTTTTACAGTTCAAGTTTGATCTATCCAACCACTCAGTAAAACCTTCTGGAGGTTGAATAAAGATGTCTTCGTCAAGATTACTGTTTAGGAATGCAGTCTTTATATCAAGTTGATGCATCGGTAATCCTTCAATAGCAGCAAGCGCAAAGATCGTTCGAAGGGTTGCCAGTCTCCCGGTAGGTGCAAACGTTTCGTTGAAGTCTATTCCATGTCTTTGTAGATAGCCTTTGATAACCAGTCTTGCTTTAAATTTGTTAAGGACTCCATTTTCATCATACTTTGTTTTGAAGATCCAACGGGTAGGTATTGTTTTTTGATGATTAGCAGGGACGATACACCACACGTGATTTTCATGAAGTGAGTCAAGTTCTTCTTTAATTGCACTTATCCAGTGTGACCTTTGAGACCCACTGATTGCCTTTCTGTAATTGTCAGGATCTGTGTTTTGTTGTTCGACAAAGTTTATTAAAGCATTGTGGGTACCTTCAAGTTCATTTATCACCTTCCTGGTATGAGATCTCAGGGTGGGTCCAGAATACTGATCTGATTGATTTTCAGGTGGCGGTGGACCAAGGCGTAAGATTAGTCGTCTGGTTACTGGATTTTCAGTATCTGCTGACTGTTCTTCTATTTGTTCCTCTACTGCATCATGAAATTCCTCATCATCTTCAACATTTTGATTTGTTGGTGTCTCTGTTGTGTGACTTATGGTGACGATATTGAACATTTCTTTTGGGCTGTTGCAATCTTTCATAGGAAACACTGACTCATTGAATGTGGCGTTGTGAGTGAAGATTATTCTTTTTGTTTGAATTTCCATCAACTTATAGTTGTTGTTTCCTTCAGAATACCCAAGTAGAACACATCTGGTGCCTGTCGGAGCAAACTTATTTTTCCTCTGTTGTTTTGGAATATTGGCAATAGCTAGGCATCCAAACGGGTGTAGATGTGTTATTTTTGGTTTTCTGCCGGTAAGTGCTTCATATGGTGATATCATATTTGCAGCCTTACTAACTATCAGATTTTCCAAATATACTGCTGTTATTACTGCTTCTCCCCAATAGCTAAGTGGTAGCCCTGATTGGAACAGCATCGCTCGAGCTTTCTCGGTGGTGATTCGATTTCCTCGCTCGCTGATTGGGTTCTGCTCAGGTGTATAAGGCGCAGTGATTTGATGGAAAATACCATTGTCTTTAAGGTATGTTTCAAATTTATTCGAGCAGTATTCTCCTCCTCCATCTGTTACAATAGTCTTAATTTTTGATTCACAGATATTTTCATATTTTGTCTTAAATTCCGTTAATTTAGATAGTGCCTCATCTTTGTTTTTTAACAGGTATACTGCACGAGTTGAAGTTAATCCATCTGTGATCTTCATATAGTACTCATAGCCACTGTTGGTTGGTGGATTGATTCTGCCACTAAGATCGGTGTGGATCACTTCCAGAGGTTTCTTTGGTGTTGGAAAATGTCCTTGAAATGGTAGTTTCTTCGCTTTTGTCATTTCGCAGATTTCACAGAAGAACTGACTGTCGTCCAACGTCTCACCAACAGTTGACTTTGTATACTTCGAGTTTGGATGTCCCAGTCTATCATGCCACATTTTTACAGAGCAAATCAGTGCGGACTCAGCTGGTTTGAAGTTTCCACGCATTTTGCAAAGATTGTTCTCGATATCTGCATTGAATTTAAGATTTTTATTACTGATGATGCATCTTTCGGGATTCTTAGCAAATTCAACTTGATAATTTTTTCTCCAAAACTCAATAGTTGCCACAAGATCATACGGTAATTTAGGTACATGTAGTGCATTAAGAGTCACAACATTTTTCCCTTCAACCAATTTAACAGTTCCCTTTCCAACACATTCTGTGTTTTCATTTCCAGTCACAATATCGAACTTAGTACTCTGATATGTCCAGAAGTACTTTCGGTTTCTAATCATCGTTGACGTGGCTCCTGAATCAAGGATTGGTTTCAGGTTGGTGTTGTTGTCGATAGAAGAGATAAGAACATACTGATTGTACGCCATCATAGCTGACTCATTAGTTTTTTTATTCTTCTCAGCCATCTCTTTCTTCCATTGATCGCGTTGTTCGACCCAGCTTGGTTTTCCAACCTTCTCCCAGCATTCGCTTTCAAGATGTCCTGTTTTATTACAGTACGTGCATTTCTTTCGCGGTTTTCTTTCTCTGGACTTCGACGTTTCAGTTTTACTTGAGTCGGCAATAAGGGCTTTGCTAGTCTTAGATTCGTTCGATTGGTTGTCCTGAAGATTGTGAAATTTGCTAGTCTGTTCGAGTACTGCCAGGACATTCATCATGGTTACCTTTCCAGAAGCCAGGATATTTTGAGCTGTGGTTTGATATTGATCAGGTAATTTCATAATTATTTGAGTAGCTACAGTGTCGCCTTCATAGCTGATTTTAGCATTTCTCAAATTTCGTAGGACTTTTCGGATATCGTTAATAAAGGTTTTGAGATCCGTAGTGTAAGTCAGATCATTTAATGATTTGTAGGCAGCGGCTTTAGTGAATTGATTTACTTCAGCATGTTTCTCTTTCAGTTTCATCCATGTTTTGTATGGATCTCCTTTTAGCTCTGGACTGTCGCAAATTAGCATCGTGTTTTCATGGTCAAGATGTCGAAGAATCATTGAATACGCTTTCATGTTTGTCTTAAGGCGCTTCTTGATCTCATTTGCACTTGGAGACGTGATTGTTGTCCCATCTTCTTTTTCAGTAGTTGTTATTATAAACTCGTTTTCGGTTACTTCCCACAGTTCATTTTCGAAGAGAAGACCTTCCATGTGAGCAGCCCAGGTAAAGTAATTGTCACTTCCGAGTTTTGTGTCATTTTTGTTTTCAAGTGCAGAGATTAATTCACGGATGCTATTGTTGTCCATGTTACTAGTGTTACTAGTTGTTGTTTGTGCTTAAGTACGTGAGCTGGTACTGATAATGTGAAAGAATAATAAAAGCCTTTAATCTAGCGTAAGTCTTCTCCTCTAGTAACACTGTGGATGAAGCTGAAATCGCTGATAGTAATGCGCTAACCTTTAATCTAGCGTAAGTCTTCTCCTCTAGTAACACTGTGGATGAAGCTGAAATCGCTGATAGTAATGCGCTAACCTGTATGATATGAGATCTACTCGTAAATAATATGGATCACAAGAGAACAGTGTTGTGCTAACCTTTAATCTAGCGTAAGTCTTCTCCTCTAGTAACACTGTGGATGAAGCTGAAATCGCTGATAGTAATGCGCTAACCTGTATATTCAAGTGAGTACGTGTAGAGAGATGAGATGAGATGATGAGCAAAAGAAGACAAAAGATATTTAATTGCAAAGATAAGCACACCTGTATGATATGAGATCTACTCGTAAATAATATGGATCACAAGAGAACAGTGTTGTGCTAACCTACAAACATAGTGGAGTATGAATATAATAGTAACAATAGGAAACTACAGTTAGAGCACACCTTTAATCTAGCGTAAGTCTTCTCCTCTAGTAACACTGTGGATGAAGCTGAAATCGCTGATAGTAATGCGCTAACCTATAACAATAACAATTAAATGTAAAAATCAACTTATGATAGTAATGGTACACACCTGTATATTCAAGTGAGTACGTGTAGAGAGATGAGATGAGATGATGAGCAAAAGAAGACAAAAGATATGGTAATAGATGAACACTTGATAGCTATATATACCATAACTACAACTTCTCACGCTAGCACAATACACTTCTCTCTCTTCTACATACAGTTAGTATCAGTCCACTTCGGGACAAGTAATGCAAAAAAGATTATAATAATAAGTATGAATTAGAATATTATGTATATACTAACACAAGTTTGTATTTTCCTCAGTATCTGCTGATCCTATTTTTTATCAGTAATCTGACCAGTTAGCAGACTTCGAACAACTCTTTACAGGATCTATCAGTATTTCTACAATGTTGAAACTCGTTTCATATATATATATATATATATACTTTTCAAAACATGTTACTTTTTTTTCTTTTGAGAAAATTGGAGTTTCAAGAGACTCTAATTAACATGAGCAATGAGATAATCGCTATTCACTTTACGGATTTTTCCATGGCGCTCAAGTAAACTGCCGATTTTTTTAACTGAAAAAGGATACATTCTTTTTTTTTTGGAAAAACGCTCTGATATAATAGATCAAATTAGAAACGGTAAGTAGTTATCAGGTAATATCTTCACAATTTAAATATACAAATATGTATATAAGTCCTGCGAAAACCACATTGATCTTGATATAGTATGATCCTGTATGGCACACCTTACTCAGTTCATCTCTAAACACTATACATTTTCATGCCGACATCACCCGCTCACCCTGAAGAACCAAAAATAAAAAAAAGATCTACCCCGCTTCAAAAAAGTTCATGTTTTCTGTCACATACGTAGCAAGTTAACCTGTTACATAGGACTGTATTTTTTAGTGCGTCATAAAATTATTGAAAGTTTCATATTCATATCGATTAATTACTGTCATATTATAAATATGATAGACTTGAAATATGAGGAGTTAAAACTATTGGCTAAGAGCATCCACACTCATTCGGTTGTGTAACTCCCGCTTACATGCATATTACTTCTGAGTTGCACAAATTTATGATATCATTCCACACTCATTTTTCGAAAAATTCACTATTTGCGAGTTACACGAAATATTCATCACTCGTGTTTCTTGTTTTATTCAATAACATCACTGCTTCCATGGCACTAATTTTTTCTATCCCTCCTTCTACCATACTCATTTTTCTTCACTCAACTGTTACATTTCCCATGCCTTTAAATTTCCTTGATGATTTATTAGACATGGAAGAGGAAGATCTCCTTCTTACATATTTGTTAACTACCTATTGCAACAATCAATCATCTAATTCAACTACACCAAGACCAAAGAAAAAAATGATACAACGAGATCGTTACACTGGCAATGCACGCTTAATGAAAGACTACTTTGGGCAAAACCCCGTTTACAACAATATTATTTTTGAGCGCCGATTTAGAATAAGCAAATATCTATTTACAAAAATTGTTGAGGATCTACAGATGCACAATAAATATTGGGTTTTAAAATCTGTAAGTATAGTATTTTTTTAATAATATCCATCACACTTTTTCTCAATTTTTTACTAACTACATTACTACAGGATTGCTGCAGAAAACTTGGATTGACACCTCACCAAAAGCTAAATAGTGTAATTTGCCAGCTTGCCTATGGGATTTCGGCCAACTCAACTGACAAGTATGTTCGCATAGCTGAAACCACTTCACTAAAGGCATTGAAAACTTTTGTTTAAGACATCATATCTTTATACAAAAGTGAGTATTTATGAGAACCAAACACTGTGGAGAAAACCAAGATTTTGAGGGAGTACAAAGACAGGGGGTTTCCGGGATGTCATGGCAGTATTGATGGGATGCACCGGGAGTGGAAACATTGCCCCACAGCCTGGGCTGGTCAGTTCCAGGGGAAGGAAAAAACTCCAACAATGATATTGGAGGCTGTAGCAAGCAAATACTTACGAATTTGGCACGCTTTTTTTGGATCACCTGGAGCTTTAAACAACATCAATGTTCTTCATCACAGCAACTTGTTTGATAAACTTTTGGGTGGTAGTCAAGATGGTGTAACATATAAAATAAATAATAGAATTTATAAAAATGGTTACTACCTTACTGATGGTATTTACCCACCATGGTCAACACTGGTCAAAACAATTTCTCATCTGCAAGATGAGGAAAGCCAATATTACTCTAAGTTACAAGAAAGTGCTAGAAAGGACATAGAATGTGCTTTTGGGGTGTTGCAAAGTAGGTGAGGCATTCTAACCCAGCAATGTCATCTATGACATATTGAAGAAGTGAAGGAGACAATGACCTGTTGTATAATCTTACACAACATGATAGTGGAAGCAAAATCAGAATCAGATCCTTACCTAAATAAAAAATCCATTCAATGTCAACTTTTGACAAACAATTGAGATCTTTCTTTGACAAACAGCTTAGTGAATTTTATTCAGAACAGCCAGGAGCTTCACAATTCTGACACACATTTTGAATTGTGAGAGAATCTGAAGAAACATATTTGAAAAAATAGAGGAAGATTTGAATATATACAAAGGGAATAATTTATGATTACTAAATTTTTATAAATATTGAGCAGTTCAACTAACCTAGCAATAGTATCAGGCCACCCGTAAGTGACATATATTTCAGAATGAGATAAGTAGTAATACAAATGTATCTATACCTTTCATTATATAAAATAGTCTTGGGATAAGTTTCCCAAGCCTTAACTATTGAGCAACGCAACTAACCTATCACATGCACACCCAATAGAATAACATGAGAATTTAATGGTGTAGTACTAAAAAATTATAAAAACTTGAGATAAATTTATATAATATATATAAAGCTTGTTAGCAAGTGCCAGCCTTTTTTGTGGTTGGTGATAGCTTTGATGCAGACTTTATATATTTCTTGGCTTCTTTGAACAAGAATATCTTGCCCAGGGAATCCTATATGTCCAAAAAGCCTTTACCCAAGATTTTTACCACACCTGGGAGGGAGTCGCAAAAGATATTTGGTGCACCTCCAAAATTTTTTTTATGCATCATTGATGATTAGAATTTATTTCTGAAACTTGTATTTTATCTTTTACAAAGTCTCTTTTTTAATCCAAAATTCTCTGATTGTTTTATTTAAAAGAACATAGTGTATTGAAAGCAACTTCAAAGCCAAATCAGTATATTGTTCTTGTTGATGAGGGAAATTACAATATATATATTTTCTAATAATATATAAAAATAAAAAGAAGTGTGAGTTGAAAATAAAACTAAATATATGTAATATTTGTAAGACATTATGTAAATAATAATTAAAAAGAAGAAAATTAAGTCGAAAGGGATGGAAAAGACCAGTATATATATTATTTCTGGGCCTCCTAGCAAGCTCAAAGTGTAGTCAGAAGAGCCATTTGCTGCTTGCCTGCAAGAATGAAAAAAAAGAAAAAAGAGGGCAAGAGGAGAGAGGAGGGAAATATCTTACCAGTAATTAATTGGAAGAGCCATTTGGTGCTTGCCTGCAAGAAAGAAAAAAGTAAGAGGAAAAAAAATAAATAGTAAGTAATTTTCTCCTCTTGCCTATTTTGTTTTTGTTTTTTTCTTTCTTGTAGGCATGCACCAAATGGCTCATCTGATTAATTTACTGGTAAGTTATTTCCCTCGTCTCCCCTCTTGCCCTTTTTTTTTCTTTTTTTTCTTTCTTGCAGGTGAGCAGCAAATGGCTCTTCCGACTACATTTTTGCCTCACATACTCCACACAGTAACCCAAAAGCCCTTGCAGAAAATGGCTCTTCTGACTAATTACTGGTAAGTAATTTTACTCCTCTCCATTCAAGTAATAAATAAATTTAGTTTTATTTTGACTCACACTTCTTTTTATTATTACTGCTCTTTCATAATCATTTTGACTCACTTTTATTTTTCTTTAAATCATTATATATATTTTAAAATTCACAAATAAAACAATGATTAACAAACTAAATCAAGAGTTACTCTTTTAAATCCAACTCCTTTTCATGTCCTCCTTCATTTTTTGTAAAAGCTCCAAGTCTTCATCAGTACAACAATTATTTTCTTTAAGTAGTAGAAGTTGTTTCATATCATTACCTCTCATTTCACTTAGATTTTCCTCTTTTTCCAGTTGGAGGTGCTCTTTTTGAATTGAAAGTTTCTCTTTTGTAAGTAAAATTTTCTGTTTAGTAAGCTAATTTTGTTTTTCCGTTAACTTCATTTCTGATAATCAATTTTCTGCAATTTTACCCATTTGCAAAGCCAGGTTAGTTTGTTCCTCAAGATTGCTTGCTTCACTAATACGAAGTCTTTTTGAAGATTTTAAACCCAGAGGATGTGGAGAAAAGGCTGATTGTGGGGTGCCGCTACATGTTTCCACTTTGATGTCACTGCTTGCCTCTTCTACTCTATTGATATCACTTGAGTATGTGTTACTAGATTGAAGATCCTTACTTGTATTGAGTATCCATTTAGGAACATGCCTAAGTTTGTCCCACACAGTCAAGCTTCTAAAAGATGATTTAGTTTGTTCTTGATAAAGAGATAGTGCAAGCCTCATCCAGTCACTGGGTGAGCTTCCACTAGGTGGGTTTCTTTCAATTGAGTTATAGATAGCGCTGAACTTCAAGGTGGACATGTTAAGGGCTTGTTATCTAAGGTTGATTATTGAAAAATAATAAACGAGTTTTAATAAAAATGTAAGTCTACAAATTAAATAAAACTTGCCAGTGTGGTACGTGCCTTTCAGGAAGCGTGGTTTTGGACCAATCAGCGCACATAGTCCAGGAAGAACAAAAGGGGAGTTAGAGCCGTAGATAGTATTAAAATATAATATGTATTTGTGTGTTTCAAAGAAAGGTAAATAGAGGCACAAAAAAGGATTAAGGGTCTGTGCGCTCGGGTTTTGCAGTGGGATGTGCCGCACAATGGAGAATTGTGTGTTATCGATTTAGGACTGCAAGGGCTAAACAATATGGATTTGGATTTTCCAATAATTGTGTGTTACACATTAAGGAAGGAGTTATGGATTAAGGAGGACTCAAGTGCATAATATACTTCACTGCAGCAAGTGCTTTAATTACTGAGACAAGTAACGTAAGTTGCAGAGTCTAACTAGTCAAGTAAATTACCAGGACTATTGACTAGTAATGAGGCGAGGAGCATGGGGACTCGATCACAAAAGAAAACTACCCAAGAGTCAAGGCAACTAGGATCAGCGTTAGAATGGGTCAAACCTGGCAGTAGCGCTGAACCAAAACAAAGGTATAGTCAAGAGCGCGTATATAGAGTATGAGTGAAACAAGTTAAAAACTAGTGTTAGTAAGCATAGGGTGCAATAAGGTGCTGTAGTTACTACAAGAGGTGTACGTAGTTTACTAATAGAATATTCATTGTTTTACTAATGCGGTGATAGAGCCAGCGCTGGAGATCCGCTAGGGAACTGTGTCTTGAGCACTGGAAAAATATAAAAAGGAGGACTATTTGATAGGGATAAAAAATCAAGTAGGAAAATAATAACAATTGACAAGTAATTAGTTAACATACAATTAGTTAATAATTGTGAAGTCAAGTATAATATATTAATTTTTCTGTGGTCATTTGTTTGAGAATAATATTAGAGATATTTCTGAGTCTTTGTCATTCGTGCATCTGTGTGTGTATTTCATATAGTATAGTGGAGGAACTCAGCATAGAGAGAATATATAGATTCAGTAGGATTAACTATTATTAAAGTTATTTTATTGCTATAATAAGGCATATTCAAAGAGAGCACTTCAAGAGGGAGTAGCTGTGGATATTAGCGCTTGTTAAGAATAGAAATATACAGATAGAAATATTTGTTTTTCCTGATCTTTAACTTATCCCTCAATTTATAAACTTTCTAATCAGATATTTGTGTTACACATTATTGTGCTTTCTTTAAAAATAAGAGTGGCAGGCACTTCTTTTTAGAAATTAAAACGGAGAACCAACCCATCTTGCATTGTTTCTACTTCTTAGTACTTGAGAACTCTCTACAATTGGTGTCCCAACAGTGGCATAATTGTAACTAGTGTTTTTGATTAGATTGTTTTTTTTCAGGGTTTTGCCAAGAGGACATGATCAAGCCGGCGCTTCAGCAGAAGAGTTGTAGGGTCTACAACTAATGGATCAATAGCCATTATCAGAGGATAGTATAGGGCTGTATCGTGAATATAGTCAGCTTTAATTACCAAGTGTGTGTTTTTGTGATCTCTGTTTTGATTTTATATTTCAGGAATAGATCTTACTGCGACTACATCTAAGGGATGTTAGGGGAGGGTTAAATCTCCCAATTCTTCGGCATTGTTGCCACAGACAGTAATTACAAGCATTCGGTGTAAAGATGAAAGCTTGCGTTTTGCGGGCATTAATACCAAGAAGATTTTATGCAGGTTTGGACAAGCGGCTGAAGTTCATGGAGCAACTGAATATGATATGGTGCGTCAAGTACTATTCTTTGTAGCTTATGAGTGAAAAGACGATTTAGAGGATCTAAAGGGGAACAAAGAGCAAAATTGGTCAGCGCTAAAAGAACAGATGCTCAAGAGATGGCCAAAGGTTACCGAGGAAACTAAGTATACAATGAAGGACCTGGATATCTTGGTAAAAAGGGTCAAAGCTAAAGGGGGTGTATGAGACCCTAAGGAATTTAAAAGTTTTAGGGAAGACTTCAATCGAATAGTGAAATCTTTAGTTAGTAATGAAGATTTTAGTGATGCTAATGCGTCTTTACTTTGGTTTTGTGAAGCGTCAGCGCCAGAAGTTGAAGACTAGGCAAAAAGGCGCTTTGATAACAAAGGAAAGCTGGTTAAAAAAAGGGATCGAAATTATAAGTACCCTGGATTAGAAGAAGTAGAAATGGAAGTGGAAGCTGAAATGAATCTGCCCCAAGTTTAGCGTCATGCAGCTAGGGCTGCTTTGGATAATGAGGAGATGAATGAAGATGCGTCTGGCATACGATCGGCTTCTCAGATGTTGTCTCCTCAAGTTAAAGTTTTCACTAAGGAGCCACATTCAGTTAAGGCAAGGATTGATGAGTTGGAGAAAAAAATAATTGAAGTGGAAAAGGCAAAAGAATTGTTTAGGCCCAAGAATGCTCCTCAACCTGTGCTTTTTTCTGCTATGGTGTGCTATTATTGTAATAAGTAGGGGCATACTAGGATGAGGTGTAATGCACTTCAAAAAGATAAAGAAGAAAGGGTAGTTTACAAGGATGGGACTACGCTTATGTTAAAAGATGGTACTAAGCTTGTTAAAGACAAGGATCAAGGGATGCGAGCCATGGTCATCAATCAAATTAATAAAAAGACTATAGAAGGCAGGTTGAGTAAGGGCAAAGAGCCTGAAATTAAAGAGAAAGGCAAGAATTCCAAGTCAGTAAAATTTGCAGTTACTTGCCCAGTGTTGGATTTTAAAGTAAAAGAAGGAGCGGTTGCAGAGCCACTTACTGCAGCGCGTTTGGAGATGTTTGCAGTGAAGCACAAGAAAATGGCCCCACCTACAATTACTAGGCCAAGAAGGGCTGGCGCTAGGTATGCAAATACAGAGGATATGGAGGAAGTAGGGTATACTACTAGAGAGAATACACCTACGCCTATTGAGGATGTTGAAATGGATGGTATGGAATCAATTGGTTATGGTGTAGAACATCAGGAAGAAGATCAACCTGAGATGTTGGAGGAGCCAGAGGCAGTACAGCAATGAGTGGTACCTGCTGAAGGAATTCCAGGAGCAAGGCATAATACTCCAAAGAACACACCTGGAATGGCAAAAGCTGGTGCAAAGGCAACTCAACCTCAATGGAGAATGCAGCACCCGGTTCACTCTGATTTTTCTAAGGCAGCTGAGGATTTAGTTGCCCAATGTTTGAAGACTAAAGTCTCTGTTCCATTGGGGATGCTGACAGCAGTAGCGCCAGATGTAGCAAATGGAATTGTGGATAAATGCAGGAAGCAAAGGGTTGCTAATTGCACTGAGTTTGATGTTGGAGAGCAGTCATTTCAGCCAGTTGTTGGATTACCTAGGGCACCACATTATGCAGGACCCTTAGGGTATTTAAAAATTACTGTAAATGGTAAGAAAATTAAAGCATTAGTGGATACAGGTTCACCAATCAATGTGGTGTCAGTGGATGATGCGGTGGAGTTAGGTCTTCCTGTAAAAGACGGTGATGGCACTGTCGCGGGAATTGGTGGAAGTAGGTTGCCTGTTATAGGTGTAGCAGAGTATGTATGCACTAGAGTTGCGGGAGCAACGAGGGATATAAATTTTTATGTTCAAATGGGTTTAGTTAAACAAGTTTTAGGCACACCATTTTTAATGGATTTTTCTGCAACTATCAATTATTGTTTGAATAAGAATATTGGAATAAGGATTATGGGTAATGATGGTGTTCCAGTAACAGCAGTCTTAGTAGTGCCCAAGGATGGTGGCTGGGAAACTAAGTACTTTGGAGCTGTGCGGTTAGAGAAAGAAAGAGAGTTTTATGAGGAAGTCTCAGATGATGAGATAGGGCGACCTCCAGGAAGGCGCCAACATTTTCATTAGGGACTGGAATTTTAGGTTTTAATATCTCCCAAGATGAGAGGAACCCGGATAGTGACCATTCAGTCCAACAAGAAGGGATACGTAAAGTGGTACTTCATAGGTGTCTTGGGAATACTACTGTAGAATGTATTATACCTAAGCTTTTTGATTTCTTTGATTATGGATATTTTTATACTTATATTAAAAAGAAAAGAAAAAAACAGGGTTTATGTGCAACCTGTAGTTATATTAGAAAGGGTTTGATTTTAATTAATGAAGAAAGCAGAAAGAGCTGTTTTGCATCAAAGTATAAACCAGTAGCTTTTAATGTTAAACCAGTGAATGTAGTGATTCCCAATTGGAATCCTCCTTTGGAGAGGCCGGTGCTGTCTAGGAATCCTTATGATACTCCTTTAACAAAGTTTCCGCCTGATTTTGCCCCTACTAGTATAATCACAATGGAAAGGCTTCAGATGGTTAATTTTGGACCAGAGGATTGGTTGTCTCAGGAAGAAAACAAGTTATTGATGCATGTTATGGTTCTTAGGGAAAATGCTATTGCATTTTCAGAAGAGTAAAGAGGTTTGTTGAAACACTCTTATGGTAAACCTTATATTGTTCCAGTTATACCTCATGCACTGTGGCAGAAGAAGGCTTTTCCAATACCAGCGGCTATAAGAGAAGAGTATACGGAATTAATTAGGGGAAGGTTAAAGTCTGACTTGTATGAACAGTCTATGTCTAGTTATTCAAGTCCAGTGTTTTGTGCTCTTAAACATAATGGTAAATTAAGGGTTGTTCATGATCTTAGGGAGATGAACAAGGTTACAGTAAAGGATGCAGGGATGCCATCAACGCCAGAGGAGTTTCTGGATTCTTTTACAGGAAGTGCATGTTATGGATTAGGTGATATTATGGGAGGATACAATGAGCACAAATTGGACAAATCATCCAGACCCATGACAACGTTTGAAACACCACTGGGGAGCTTCAGGTTGACAAGGTTATCGCAAGATGCAACAAATTCTGTGGCGGAATATCAAGCACAGATGATGTGGATATTGCAGGATGAAATTTCAGAACATGTGGGAATTTTCATTGATGATGGCGGTATAAAAGGACCAGCCAGTGATTATGATGGGGAGGTGTTAGAAGAGAATCTATATATTAGAAGGTTTGTTTGGGAATATGAAATTACCCTGGAAAGAGTGCTATTTAAGATAGAGGAGGCAGGATTAACAGTCTCTGGGTCCAAATTTGCTTGTTGTGTTCCAGGGCTAGATATAGTGGGACATGTTTTATGCAAGGAAGGGAGAATCATTGCTGAAAAATAGAGGAATAAGGTACTTACATGGCCTAGACCTAGAAATACTACAGAAGTTGGAGGCTTTTTAGGCATTTGTACATATGTAAGAATGTTTATTTTAGATTTTACTTTGTTGTCTTCACCTTTACGGAGCTTAACAAGAAAAGATGTTGTATGGGATTGGACGGAGGAATGCAAGGAGTCATTTGAGTTATTGAAAAGGATTGTAGGGAAAGATATTCTTTTGGAGAAATTGGAGTATGGACCAGGCACTGGGAAAATTACTCTAGTGATGGATTCTTGTGTGTCCGCAGTGAGTGCAGTTTTTATGCAAGAGGATGAGGAAGGTAATGATAGACCTGTCCTTTATGAATCTAAGACTTTTACCAAAGTGGAGTCCAGGTACTCTCACTCCAAGCTGGAGTTATGCGGAGTAGCAAAAATTCTTAAGAAGCTACAATGGATGCTTTGGGGGCAATATTTTGAGCTGCACGTTGATGCGCTATTATTGGTGCAAATGATTAGTATCCCGAGTTTACCAGATGCGCCCATGACAAGGTGGGTAGCGCAGATTAATTTGTTTTCTTTTGATTTATTCCATAAGCTGGATTTGTTATCAAGAAGACCGTTGTGTGAAGAAGTCTCGGAAGCCAAAGAAATTGAAGAAGATAAGAGATGGGTAAACAGGATAGATTATTGTTATGAAAGATTTGGAAGGATTGTCCACAATGACAATAAACTAGTAATGTGGAATTTCCGCGATTATGATAAACTAGTAAGGAGGATTATCCCCGATGGCAATAAACTAGCAGGCAGGATTGTCTGTGATGACGATAAACTAGTAACGTGGAATGTCTGCAATGACAAAAACTAGCAGGCAGGAACATCTGCAATGAAAATAAACTTGCAGGCAGGATTGTCTGTGATGACTATAAACTAGTAACGTGGATTGTCCGCAATGACAATAAACTATCAGACAGTATAGTCCCCAATGACAATAAACTAGTAACGTGGAATGTCCGTAAAGACATAAAACTAGATATTGAGGATGCAAAAGATTTTTGTTGCAAGGGTAGTCTGCAACTGGATTTAGGGGACGCTGAAGCTAACGTAGTGACAAGTAGTGCGCTAGGCGAGGTAGTGGAAGATTCAGATGATGAAGATGATTCAAGGGGAAGTCAATACAGTAGTACTCATCTCAAAGAGGGGGAGTATTCTGAAGACAATGCATCTACTGAAGAGGGAGTAGAGTTGTTAAGGTTATATTTGGAAGGTAATAGTCAACCAGATTTTTGCAATAAAAAGGTTTGGCGCAATATTGAGAAGCGCGCTAAAGGCTATTTTATTAAAAATGGGAAGTTATGGAAGAATCAATCTTTGTCTCCTCAGTTAGTTTTTCAAACTAGGGAAGGGAAGGAGAAGATACTCAGGGTGTTACATGAGAATTTAGGAAATAGAGGTCAAGATGAGACATATTGCAGAGTAAGGGAAAGATTCTGGTGGCCCAATATGAAGAATGAAGTAAGAGATTGGGTTAAATCTTGTCCTGAATTTCAGAACAGGAGTTACAGAAAGCCAAAAGAGAAAGGTAGAGCAATGGGCGAAGATACTGTTTTTGGTAGTGTCAGTTTAGATGCAGTTCATATAAAAGAAGGAAGCTTTAAATACTTGGTAGGAGCCAGGGATGATCTATCAGGATGGGTTGAAGCAGCACCATTGGTAAATCTTAAGGCGAGAAATGTAGCTGAATTTTTGAAGAAAGAATGGGTTTATAGGTATGGGGGAATGAAGATGGTAACCGTAGATGGTGGCGCTGAATTTTCTGGAGAATTCCAAGAGGTAGTAAAAGGTATTGGCGCAAAGTTACAAGTTTCAACACCATATTATCCTGAAGCAGAGGGAATGGTAGAAAGAGGGAATCAAGTTATTAAGGATGCTTTAGTTAAATTATGTGGAAATAATGGGGCAAAGTGGAAGAACTACTTTCCATTAGTTTTTTTTACGGACAGGATTTCAGTTAAAAGGACAACAGAGTTTTCACCGTATGAACTTATGTTTGGTCAAAGGGCGGTATTACCTATTGATCTGGAGGCTGGATCTTTTCTAGCATGTGACTGGGATCAAGTGCACTCAACTGAAGATTTTATTCTAGCAAGGGTAGCGCAGCTTGAAAGGAAAGACGTGTTTGTGGAGAAGGCATATGAAAGAATGATGCAGTTCCAGGACAAGTAAGTTAAATATTGGGATGAGCGTTTAGCGCATAGGTTAAGAAAGCCATTGAACCCAGGAGATTTGGTTTTGTTTTATAATAGAAGTTTAGAAAGCCAATGGGGGAAGATGTTTTCTGACAGATGGAATGGTCCTTATAGGATAAGAAATAAGACAACTGAAGGGTCTTACTTACTGGAGGAACTGGATGGTACTGAGTGGAAGCAACGTGTGGCTAAAGATCAGATCAAAAGATTCTACCCAAGGGGTGTTTCAGTGATACAATGATACCTCCAGAATGAGGAAAAAATACCAGAATAATACCTCCGGGAAGAGGTTAAACTAAAAAGTTATGTTAAGCTTTGTTTTTCTAAGAGGACTCACAGGAGGCTTTGACACAGTTGTGACGGAAAGAGGGCGCTAACTGGAAGTTAGGTGGACTATGGCTGAACAGGCAACTGGAATAAGCGCTCAGATGAGGGTGTAGAGGGAAATGAAAACTTATATTTTCATTTTTTGAGGGGACATGACGAGATAGGCTATTGGATTAAAGGAGACGCATACCATGTAAACACAAAAGACGCTGGGAATTTAGCTAATGAGTTAACTAACCAGGAGTAGAATAAAGATTTATAGATGGGACACTCTACAGTTCAATTCTTATTTTACATTGTATATTTCTGTATCACAGTAAAGGCAGTAAATTTTTATGATATAAAGTTTATTTGGGATTTTTTTTAAGTTTTACAGTTTTTTAATGAAAGTAGAGGGAGCAAAGTTAGGTGCTTTAAATTTAGAAGAAAAGTAGTATGGAAGACAGGTGTAAAGAATAGCGCTGTGTCTAAAAAAAGATAATTTAAAGGCATAGAAAAAAAAAAGAAGATGAAGACTATGTACAGGGAGAATGGACAGAGGAGGCTCATAAGGAGAGCGCTAGTGGGCTATTCAGTATTGTGGTTAAAGCTATTAGGATATCCTTTCCAGTCTTCAGGCATGAAAAAGCGATGGGGATTGGTGGGGAATCCAAGAATATTTGATGATCTGATTTCGTTCTTAGTTGACCTATCATTTGTTTATGGGTATAGCAAGCTTCAAGTTCAATGTCAGAAAAATCTGGTGTGTTATAATAGAATAGAGACATAGCGTCATATATAAGACAAAGTCTGGAAAACATTCTCATGGAATGAACAAAGGGTAAAGAATAAGAACCCATCCCAGGGATATGGATTCATTGAAGCCTGACAAGGAGTCAGTGGGCAAGGAGAACGTAAGTATAATGAAGGATACTAAATTGCTAATAAGTTTTGTGGGCGCACTGATGGTGAAGTAATTGTAACCCCGTCAGGAGCAGCTGTAGTGGAGCCTGAGCGCATAGAAGCATTAGAGCTTGGAGTGGAAGAAGGTGTAGTGCTAGGCTGTATAGATATTTTGCACCTGGAAAAACCAGGAAGCGATGGTGATTCATAAGGAACATTATTGTTAGTAGAAATAGTGGGACTAGCGATTTTAATTATGGGAGCGCTACTAGTAGAGCTAGGTGGAAAGCGAATATAACCAGTAGGCTGAGGAGCATTCTGGTTTAGAGAGATATTTCAAGTTTTGTGGTATCTAAAGCAATTGTCACAGGCAGGTCTAAAGGAGGCATATCCCCATTGTTTAGAAAATGTACAATGAAAGTTGCGTTGTTTACAAAACAAGCACACTTGATCTTTGGGAACCGTATGGTATTGAGTCATGATATTTGGATGAAGGAGATCTAGGTTATTAGATGGGCTATTTATAAGATAACAATGGAATTATAGAGGAGTCATCAGTTGCACCATGTCTGACTTGAGTGCTGGATGGCTTCTAAGAAGAAAGTGAAAGATTTTTGTCATAATGAAGGACCCAAGGAAAGGCAAATCTGTCACAGTCAAGGGAAAGTCATATATTGCAAAGATCTGAAGATTTAAAGAGAGCGCATGCATATATTATGCAGTGGAAGTATTTGCTGCTATAGAAAGTAGCAACAATCTCAAGTTGTTATTTTTTATTATTATTTGTTGTTTCATCTTTCATATGCACTTAGTAGAAGGGTGCACTGCTTAGAAAAAGGATGATATTTTTTGGGGGCAACTCATCTTGCAGTTGTAGAGTTCTCACAGGAAAGTTAAGTGAAAATAAAAATAAATATATTACATTTTTTACAAGGCTATATACACATTAAAAGGAATAAATACAAAAGAAGATATTTTTTTTAGTATTCTGCATCATCAAGGATAGGGACGCAGAAAGCCCAGTCATTGGCAGCCTCCTGCATGTTTTGTTGCAAGGTGGTTATTAGCTGTTTTTGTCTATTATACTCTGAGCGAGTATAAACCAGGACTGCCTCAAGGAATTCTTCAACGGCAGTTAGAATGTTGTTCATACAACGCATGGTTGCATCATATGGAGCGCAGGCAATTTTCTTTGCAAATTCCAAGTTTTGAGCCATGGTGGGCTCTTCATCATTGACTTCCGGGAGATTTTTGGTGGGCCATTTGTCCAGGATGATGGCATTGAAGACCAGCTGCATAGTTGTCTAGTAAGGGGTGGGTGTACGAGGAGTACACTCTGGAGTAAGTTTGGTATCCCAGATGGGATCTTCTTCCAAGGCAGGAAGGAATAAAGGGATGTTTGGAGGCGGAGGCTTTTTAGCGTAAGGTGTGCCTGGCGCATTCTAAAAGAGAAAAAGGGAAAATGTTAGCATAAGAAGAGAGTAAAGAAGGAAGAAAAAAACTTACTGTGCTATCCTTTGAGAAGAGAGATCTTGGGACAGAAGCAACGCTACTGGGTGTAGGTTCACGGTAACCAACCTTGGCTCGTTTGTTGCCAGGTGGGGTGGCAGGAGCAGGCACTGGGCGCTTGATGGTTATTTGACCCATCATATTGGTTGTAGAAGCGTTGGGGTCAAGGCGCGCAACAGTGGGTGGCCCATCGTAACTACACTTCTTTTTGCGTTTCTTGCAGTAATTGCATAACTGGAAAAGGAAGAAATGAAAAGTTAGTAACAATAAGGAAGGAAGGAAAGTGAAGATAACTTACACTAAAGAAATTATTTCCACGGCGGGCTTTTGAGAAATGACAGGGAGTTATTTCATTCTTGATGCAGCGGGTGCATCTTGTCCCACCCATCAGTGTAGTAATTGGCATCGTTGGGGGAGCAGCAGGGGGCCAAGTGTGCACAAACTGTCAAATTTCATCCACGACGTTGGCGGTATTTTCCGTGTTAGGAGGGGTTCTTCTAGTAGTCATTGAAAGATATAAAGGAAAAAAAGAGAAGAAGAAAAACGCTGCAAGATGCAAGGAACTTATATGCTTCTGGGAACAGTTGCAAGTGGAGGGAGGATGTGGTACGTGCCTTGCAGGAAGCGTGGTTCTGAACCAATCAGTGCGTGTAGTCCAGGAAGAACAAAAGGGGAGTTAGCGCCATAGATAGTATTAAAATATAATATGTATTTGTGTGTTTCAAAGAAAGGGAAATACAAGTGCGAAAAAGGATTTAGGGTCTGTGCGCTTGGATTTTGCAGCGGGATGTGCCACACATTGGGGAATTGTGTGTTATTGATTTAGGACCGCAAGCGCTAAACAATATGGATTTGGATTTTCCACTAATTGTGTGTTACACATTAAGGAAGGAGTTATGGCTTAAGGAGGACTCAAGTGCATAATATACTGCACTGCAGAAAGTGCTTTAATTACTGAGACAAGTAACGTAAGTTGCAGAGTCTAACTAGTCAAGTAAATTACCAAGGACTATCAACTAGTAATGAGGCGAGGAGCATGAGGACTCAATCACAAAAGAAAACTACCCAATAGTCAAGGCGACTAGGATCAGCATTAGAATGGGTCAAACCTGGAAGTAGCCCTGAACCAAAACAAAGGTATAGTCAAGAGCGCATATATAGAGTATGAGTGAAACAAGTTAAAAACTAGTGTTAGTAAGCATAGGGTGCAATTAGGTGCTGTTGTTACTAAAAGCGGTGTACATAGTTTACTAATAGAATAGTTATTGTTTTACTAATGTGGCACTAGAGCCAGCTCTGGAGATCCGCTAGGGAACTGTGTCTTTAGCACTGGAAAAATATAAAAAGGAGGACAATTTGACAGGGATAAAAAATCATGTAGGAAAATAATAATAATTGAGAAGTAATTAGTTAACATACGATTAGTTAATAATTGTGAAGTCAAGTATAAGATATTAATTTTTCTGTGATCATTTGTTTGAGAATAATATTAGAGATATTTCTGAGTCTTTGTCATTCGTGCATCTGTGTGTGTATTTCATATAGTATAGTGGAAGAACGCAGCATAGAGAGAATATATAGAATCAGTAGGATTAACTATTATTAGAGTTATTTTATTGCTATAATAAGGCATATTCAAAGAGAGCACTTCAAGAGGGAGTAGCTGTGGATATTAGCGCTTGTTAAGAATAGAAATATACAGATAGTAATATTTGTTTTTCCTGATCTTTAACTTATCCCTCAATTTATAAACTTTCTAATCAGATATTTGTGTAACACATTATTACGCTGTCTTTAAAAATAAGAGTTGCAGGCGCTTCTTTTTAGAAATTAAAAAGGAGAACCAACCCATCTTGCATTGTGTCTACTGCTTAGTACTTTAGAACTCTCTACACCGGATTCTAATCTTTTCATGATCTCTATATTGTGTCTTGCTATACTCATTAAAATGGCTTTTGATTTTCCTATAAAACGTCTCCCTAGATTGGTATGTATAAAATTCCGGTTGCTCACTAATAAAAATCCAAGATATAGCGAGTTGTTCCTCCTCTTGTTGAGACCAATTCAGTGACCTTTCTCTCTTATTTTCAAATTTTCTGGATCTTTGAGGTGTATACATAGTTTAGAGAGTACTATAATATAAAAAAGTGATAATTTTAGTGTAATGTGATGTTGAGAAGTGAGAAAAGTTATGTTTGGTAATAAAATAGCAAGTAATGAAATGTTTGGTAAGAGTGAAGATTTAATGAATTGGAGGTAGTGAGGTGTCGCGAGGTTGAACAAGTGAGATGAATTACTGAAAAAATGGCAGGGAAAAAAACGAGTTCCACTAATGATTCAATAATTTGTGGAAAGATCCACAATTTACTGAAAAAATTACTGATTTGACCCTTTACCAAAATACTGAAAATAGATGAGTGTGGAATTTTAGCGGCTATTTTCTGTACAATATGCATGCCAAACAGGTTTACTGAAACAAGTGGAAATGCTCTAATGGATGGTTGGGAATAGGAATTTTGTAATCAGATGATCTTTATTGCTTATTGCTCATGGTCTATATATACTATATGGCTGTGGTGTAGTTGAGACCTAACACCCGCCCCCTTGAGTTAGACACTGATGAGAGGTTATGGTAATAGTATTTACAGAGTGTACTATTTATTATAAAAGGGTTAATTATATTTTATAGAATTGAAAGTAAAAGGAGGGTGAGAGGCTAATTACACAATCAAAAATATTAATGGATGCCTAACTCAATACTAGCCTTTTCATGGTTTTGTTTGGTCAGTGGTTTAGTAATTATGTTGGCTATTTGGTCCTGTGTTGTAATCCATTTGATAGTTGCTTTCTTCTTGTGTAATTTTTTGCTAATGAAGAAAAATTCTCTGTCACTATGTCTTGTTCTTTTATTGGATGTTTTGTCATTCAATACTTTTATGGAAGCTTGATTGTCACACTTTAGTGTAAAGTGGTTTGTTAAGTTGATCAGGTCTTGTAATAGATTTTGAATCCATAGACTCATTCTGGTAGCTGCACCAAGGGCCATGTATTCTGCATGGTAGGTAGAAGTTGCAACAGAGGGCATTCTTTTTGAACTTCAGAATATTAAGCTGTTTTGTAGATTAATACACCACACAATATTTGGGGGGGAGACTTGCTAGCAATTCCTCAACTTGAAGTCAGATAGAACTCAGATTGAAGTCAGATGGAACTCATGCTGAACTCCTCTTTAACAACAGCTTGCACTCTTCATTAATGATGGATGAATCTTTACTGAAATAATTGTGAAACTTCAATGAAATATGATTAGAAATTACAATAAGGAAAGTTTAAGAATCTTCTCAACACAAATTTCTTTTTCATTAAATATTTTTTAATCTTAATTTTCAATTATATTTTATCAATAAAATTACAGAAAAATGGATTATTAATTCTAAAGTTATCATTTTTAAATTGACTTAGTATTTTAAGAAAATCACCCCACAATATGGGGGGCGGACTTGCTAGCGAGTCCACAACCTTGGACCCAAACTCACTACAGATTGAACACACATTGAGCCATTGACAAAGGAACCATACAATCAGGGATGAACACCATTCAGAAGAACAGTTTTAGGTGGGTGTTCAAGTAGAGTTCAGTATGGTTTTAATATGAGTTCAGTCTGAGTTCCATCTGATTTCCATCTGAGTTCAGGTTGGGGACTTGCTAGCAAGTCCACCCCCTATATTGCGTAGTGTCTATTTCAAAACATATTAAAGCTAACATGTACTTTTTAAGGGTCAAAAAATTGTTAATTGAGAATTAAAAATAGAAATATTTTAATAGAAACCATATAAATTGAATTTGTATTGTATTTCATATAAAATTTTAATATTGAAAAATATTATTTGTTGAAATTAAATGAATTATATGAGAAGCACATTAAACCATCAGGATTTTTAAATTTTTAGATCTAGCACTAAGTAAAAAACACACAAAACCAAAAAAAAAAAGAAAAACATGAGTCATGTGTTATTGATTAATTTTTAACTCAATAAACAACTTTCATAGTTTTTTTGTACTAATAAATAATAAATAAGAAAAAATTAATTTTGCATCTTCAAATAATTTTATTTCTTCAAGTGGTATACTTGAATCATGTTTTTGCACCTTTTTCATGTAGCGAAATTATTGAAATATAAAGGAAATTATATTCTACCTGCTTATAGCTATAGTGATTCCAAAAATACTCAATAAATATTTAATGTCAGTATAGTCTAGTATATAAGTATGATATAATAGTGTTATTTTATGGTCCTACTACTTATTGATAAATGATTTAGTGATTAAACCTCAGGGGAAGATTAATAAAATAGTTATACTCAAATAAAACTCACAATACTTGGATTTAAATGCGTGCTAGTGGTGGAAAATAGAAGAATAAAATATAGTTATAGCTTATATAAAGATAATATCAATTTATAAGGGCTTTATAATATATTTCTGAATGCTAATAATTGTATTGTAGTGTTTTTTTGAAGTGTAGTAATTGAATGATCATAATAAACCGTCAAAATCCCTCCTTACTTATACCCAAATCCACTGGAGTGCACAGACCTTCAATCTAGATGATGTCACTGCTATCCCCGGCAATTACAGCACTGTGAGGGCCCATCACCTCCCCATGGTGTCCACTTCAAGCAGTTTCAACACCCAGACCTCCAGTAAGGACCCTCCATCACTATTAATAATAACACAGAGTCATACCATAAATAGAAAACCCAGATAAAAGCGGATACCGTAAAGAAACAGGTAAAATAAATAATAAAAAAGAGATTTAATGAAACTAAAAGCATATAAAGGAAACAAATAAAATTTCCAAGCCCCCAATAACATCCCCAAGCATCCACATTAACCCAGAAACATCCTGCCAACCCATAAATTCGTGAATAACCATCCAAGGAAGTAATTTTAGTTGTCCAAACTGGGTGTATGCGCCTGATATAGGTGTCTATGCTTCTGTAGGCGTTTTGAGTCCACTGATTTCGTCCATATGACCTAAAATAAGCAGAAAAACAAAGGTTATAGGCTATTAAGGGGCTAAAACCCACTTATATACCTAAATATACATAATATACTGCATATTTCACTGAATATGAGATTTATGTATACATATAAGCTTATGTATGTCAATAATTACTTCATATCACTTAAGATAAGTATATTGTAACTCCATTAAAACCTTAATAAGTATTATTAGGCAATGGATAAGCTATTTAAACTATTATAAATTATATAATAGAATAATAATTATATATATAATAAAATAATATATATTATTATTTTAACCTTATTTTTAAGATATAAGCTTAATCTAGTTAAGGTTATCTTATTTTAAGCATAAGAAATACTCAGTCATAAGGATATTTAGGCTGACACTCCCTCACCCCAAAAAAACAATAAAAAAAAATGTTAAGACATTTTAATTAAACTTAAGGAGTGAAATAATAAAATAAAAAAATAATTTTTATAATACATATACTGAATGAACAGTATTATTTAGATTTAAATTTTTTCAAGAGATTTTTAAGATCAGAGATTTCATTTTCTGGAATCCACTGGTCATATTCACTTGATTTATTTTTAAATCTTAATAGATACTCAACTCCCTTTTCTTTAGTAAGGTGTCTCTTTTTAAGTATCTTTTCAATTTCTGCCTTTTCCACTATTCTTCAGGTTGCTGTTTATGCCTTCCTGATCTTCTTGGAAATAGAGCAGTATCATTAGAATGGTATGGTTTTATAAGAGAAATAGGAAATACTGGATGTTTTCTATCATAAGGTGCATATAGAATAACCTCAACAGCATTATTACCAACCATCTTTTTAACTACAAATGGTCCAATGAATGGATCCTTCAATTTAACATTACCATTTAAATTGAAATGTAGCGTTGAAATAAGGACTTCATCACCCTCTTTGAACATTTGTTCTTTATGGGCTTTATCCCATCTTTTCTTTTCATACTCAAAAGCCTTATTTATACATTCTTGAGCATGTTTTCTGCATAGTTCCTGCATCTGAAGAAAAGATTTATTACCTGGATGAATATCCAATCTAGGTAACTTATTAAGAGTTTTAGCAGGGGTATTAGGTACATAACCCAACCATAACTCAAATGGCTTTTTGCCAGTGACAGAATGTACTGTACTATTATATGCAAATTCTAAACCTGGGATAAGGGTTACCCAATCATGTGTGAATTTGTCATTGTCTTTAAAATTAAGACCAAAAGCACAGTATCTTCTTATCATATCTTCTAAGGTTTGTATCATTCTTTCTGCTAGCCCATCAGTTTGTGGATGGTGTGCTGTAGAAAGTTTTAATTGACACCCTGAAACATCCATAAGTGACGTCCAGAACTCAGAAGTAAATTTAGGATCTCTGTCAGAAACTATTTCTTTGGGGAAACCTGCTGTATTTAACATTTGTGTCCACCATAAAAAAGCTAAGTCCTTTGCAGAAACCTCTTTGTGGGTAGGAATAAATTTACACATCTTTGTAAATCTATCTACAATTACCCAGCAGGAGTTATAACTCTTATGCCCTGCTATTGGCAAACCTGTTACAAAGTCCATGTTAATGATTTCCCATGGAGCTTTTGGTTGCTTAATTTGTTGTAATAAACCAGCTCTTTTTCCTGTTAATCTTTTAGATTTTTGACAAGAATCACATGTTTCAAAATATTTCTGAACATCCTCAGACATGTTAATCCACCAAGCTGTGTTTTTTACCCTGGTTAATGTTTTATGGTAGTCAAAATGACCTGCTAATATATCATCATGACATATACTTAACATTAACTCCTTCATTGAAGGGGGAATTACAATTACATTACTTAATTTTTTCCTGTAATATATAAAACCATCCTCAATGGAAAATTTTCTTTTTTCTAATGCCTCTTTATACTTAATTGGTAATGTTTTTATTAAAACATTCATTGAAGCATTAGATGGATCATTTAATATTGTAGTTAATTTACTTAAGTCAGGATCTGAATTATAATTATCAAGAATTGATTGCATAAATTCATCCTCAAGATCTACAATATAAATGCCATAAATGTTAATAATTTCTGACTCAGGAACATAAGCAGGATTATCATCATTATTAGGCAGAGGTACTCTAGATAACAGATCTACATTGGAGTGCAAGGTTCCTGCTCTATGTGTAATAGTCATCCGTCCTCTGTATTCTTGTACAGCTAATTGCCATCTAAACATGTGTCTATTAGGAGTTTTCATGTTTAAGAGTGACTTAACTGCACTACAGTCAGTGATTAACTCAAATTTTTGGTCTTCAAGGTAGTAATGTAGCTTTTCAAGAGCCCATACTACTGCCAAACATTCAAGTTGAGTAGCACCATATTTCAATTCACCACTTCTCAGAGTACGTGAAATATAGCAGATTACTACTTCTGACATTTTACCTTCAATAAGTTATTTTTGATGTAAAGCAGCACCCAGTCCAATAAAACTTGCATCTGTATATAATACAAAAGGTAATTGGAAATCTGGTAATCCTAAGATAGGAGCTGTCATTAAACATTCTTTCAACTTATTAAAAGCTTGTTGTCTTTCATTATTCCAAATGAAAGCTTCTGATTTCTTTATCAGTGTGGTCAGTGGTGCAGCAATTGATTGGTAGTTTTTTATATATTGTCTATAATAACCACACATTCCAAGAAAAGATTGTACATCCTTCACATTTTGAGGAATGCCAATATTTTTTATTGCAGCCACTTTATTTTGGTCTACACATATTTTTAAGCCAGATACAATATGACCAAGCACTTTTAAAGATTCAAACCCAAATTTACA
Organism: Hemileia vastatrix; assembly: GCA_030280995.1. Classification (NCBI taxonomy): domain Eukaryota; kingdom Fungi; phylum Basidiomycota; class Pucciniomycetes; order Pucciniales; family Zaghouaniaceae; genus Hemileia; species Hemileia vastatrix. The sequence continues at coordinate 59,092 of JASXTE010000010.1, read as the reverse complement.
TTTTTTCAATGCAAGGGTCATTTTTATTTCATCCATTTTCTGAAATACTTTCCTTAAATGGATTAAGTGTTCATCAAAAGTTTTAGAGAACACTATGATGTCATCAATGTATACCATTAACCATCCCTCAATCATTTCATTATGGAATGTTATATCCATTAAATTTTAAAATATTGATGGAGCATTTTTTGGTCCAAATGGCATTCTGACATACTTATAAATTCCCATGTGTGTTGTTATCAACAAAAAGTTCTGTGAATTCTTTTCAACAGGAATTTGATGGTACCCTTTATTTCCATCTAGGCAACTTATATATTTAGCACCTTTAAGGGTAGCATGTATAGAGGCAATCCTTGGCAAGGGATAAATATCATCTACTGTAAATGTATTTAATGCTCTATAATCACCGCACAGTCTTGCTTTATCTTGTTCATAAGAAATCAGTACTGGTGATATTACACAATATTTTGGTGTAGTTTCAACCTTCTCAAGAATGTTCATTTTTAATAACATCTTAATATTATCCTCTATGTCTTTCCTCTTCATTGGTGAAGCAGGGTATGGTTTCTTTTTAAGACTAGCAGGAATATTATCCATATCACAGGTTAAACTAATTTTCATTTCATGATCTTTTACAAGGCCAAGTTCATTTGTACCATGTGCAAAAGCCATTGGAAAAGCTTTAATTAATTCCAAAATATTATCTTTCTCAGTTTCACTTATCTGAGTGCCAAATGATGCTTTTGAAATTTCTGTTTCCAGAAGTTCCATCTCATTGGATTCTCTTCCTTTAGATGGGGAATTTGTTACTGACTCAATGTGTAAGACTGTGTTAAAAGAATTTATTTTAAATTTCCTTTTACCATTCATGCCAATTGTAAAATTGTTATTAGCAGGGTCTAATTTTACACCAAATTTAGTCAGAATATCATTTCCAATGATAAAACAGTTACTACAATTTGTATTATCCATTACTACAAAGTCACAAGTTACCCTTACATAACCATGTTGGTGTTTAAAGAAAACAGCAGCTTTGTATTTACCAATGGGGTGTAGTACTGATCCAAAACCTCTCCAATTTTTATTCTGAAGTGGTTCAAGCTTAAACTTATATTTACTATCAATTTTCTGTAATTTATTAGTGGAAACAACTGAACCAGCAGCTCCTGTGTCCAATACTATATTAACATTTTCACCAGAAATGATAGCTGGAACCGTGATAGGTGTCATTCTAAAGTTATCAGCTTGTATATCCTTAATTATTTCAGCATCCTCAAAATTCATTAAAGATTCATTTGAGTCCATATTTAATATTGGATTTTCAAAGATGGACAAATCATCTTCCAACATACAGACTTCATTTTCATCACTATATGAGATATTGCTGTCATAATCACTTGATTCTTTACTTTTTTCAGTTTCAGTTTCAGATTCACGTTGATTTTCAACAATATTTATGTTTTTCTCACATTTGTGACCTTTGACCCAAGGTTTGTTACACTTATAACAAGTATTTGTTTCATACTTTTTAGGTACTACAGTTGCAGTAGGTTTTTTCTGCTTCTCCTGAAGTGTTTTTGAATTCTGAGTTTTTACAGGTTCAACATGTTGCTTATAAGTGGAATACCTTGATTCATACTTATGGTTTAATAATATTTCATTGAAAATATTAATAAAGTCAGAATATTCAGTAACATTTAATGTTCTAGCTACAACAATGTCTCTGAAAGATATAGGTAATTTGTATATTATCTTATCTTTCCATAAGTTAAAATCCATATGAGGCTCAATGGCTTTTAATATTTTATTTAAATTCATTAAAAATACCATAGGTTTGTCACCATTCAACGGATTATACCTAGTCTTCTCATACAGTCTCTGCTGAGTAAGCCTGAATTTAGAACCTCCAAATTGTTTTTCAATAAGTTGTTTCCATTCAGCCCAAGAGTAGTCTCTACCCTCACTTAAGACAGCTTCAAACCATAATAAAGCAACATCCTTAAATAAAGAAATTAATTTTTAAGTTATCTCTTCATCTGGTAACTTATATGAGAATTTCAAGTTGTCAATTTTTTGAATAAAATGTTGCCAAGCAGAGCTGGCTTCCCCATCATAAGTTGGGTACTGATGTATCTTAGGCCAGTTCTTCTGATTGGATTTTATCTCACTAATCTTAGGTAAATTCAACAACTCATTCACTTTTGATAAATGGTCTTGTATTTCTTCCTGCACGGATTTGTGACTTACATTTTCAGATTTGACACTACCACCAGATGGTTTTAATTGTGGTGGTACAGGGAAGGAATGAGATTCACTTTTGCCAATGAAAGGATTATTATTATATTGATTATACTTATGATTATCCTGGTTCATCAGTAGATTGGCAGTTTCAATCTCAACTTTAGTTAATCTTTGTAGCAACTCAGAGACACTTTGATTTGTCTGGGCAAAAGATAACTTTGTTCTTGATTCAGTTTTTAATAAATGTGTTTCATATAATTTTTCTAACTCACAAAATTTGTTTGAAAGGTCATTATATTTATTACTCAATGAATCATATTTAAGATTTAGAGACAAATGTTCTTTCTCTAATTCTTTATTACGTGTTGCTAATTGAGAAATGTTCAATGTCAAGGATGAAATTGTATCACTAGTGAGCTTAACTGTCTGTTCCTCACAATCAGTCATTCTATTCCACAATGCTGAAACAATTCTATGGACAGTTGGATTATTGTTAAAATATTCCATGTCCTCCTTTTCAATTCTCTCACTCTCCTGTGAACTTCTCATCTCACTAGTAGGTGGTTGCAACTGAGGATTAACTGTATTATCATTGTATATAGTACTGTTATTATGGACAAAAGACAAGTCAGGTGTATCTACTCTAAAACCTAAATTTCTTAAATCCTCCTCTATTTTTTGTACAGATTAACATCAATAGAATTACCTATATTGTAATTATCAGTATTATGTCTAATCTGAGAGGGTAAGTTACTTACCAAGGGATGGTTGCCAGTCCTGATTTTTGGCGCTTTTTTCCCTTGTAAGGGTGAGCTGAGGAAGTCATATGAGGGGGTGGATCCCTGTTGCAACTGTGGCTTGTCCATTGTTGGTGAAACCAGTCCCATTTCCATTTGTCTACCAGGATTTTCTCCTGGGAGTGAGTGGGCCCTCCTTGGGTAGGGGGTTGCTGATTTGATTGACTGGGCTGGCCCCCCTTTAATTCTGCCATTGCCTGATTCATCTGCTGAAACCCTACCTTGCAATTGTTTTGCAACTGATCTACTTCTTTGAACATGAGAGATTTTGATTCCTCCAACTTCAGAACCTGTTTGGCCAGGTGGGACAGTTGATCCTGAAGAGGAGGAGACGTCTTTTTGATAGTTATCTTTTTTAAGAGGGCGTCCTTTTCCTCTATACTCATGCTTTCTGGCTGGGGGTACTGTTGTCCCTCCATGGTGATGTCCTGGAAAGTTTTTGTTAGCTTTAGACCTGGTATTATAAGCAGGCTGTTCACTTACACTGTCCTGGGGAGCACTCATATTGTTCAGAATAACAATATTTTACGTCTACAAAAGGAAAAAACTCTATGGAATTAGTAGACAAAAGATATTAGCAATTATATTACTAATGAAAAAGCAATGGAGCTTACCCTGAATTTATATCTTTATTTATTTAAATAAAATGTAAGAAAAATTCAAAAAAATCTGTTAAAAAATAATAATAAGTTTAACTAGACCTCTATAAGGGTGAATAGTTAGCTTACCAAGCTTTAGCCAAATACCAATTTAATTGGGTGTTATATTGGTGTCCAAATACCAAGTGAAATTGGGTTTATATTGGGTACAGTTACTACTGTAAATATCTAATTTTTATGATAAAAAATTAGTACAATTATTATAAGGGTTCTTTTCCGCAATCAATGAGTTATGATGAGGCACTAATATGCAGAAGACCCAAATATTTGGTTAATTTTGAGTTGTACTAAGGTAAAAATCATGTCCCAAGGCTTATACTAAATAATAAGTAAAATATAAGGAAAGACCCCCAATTGTCAGTATAGTCTAGTATATAAGTATGATATAATAGTGTTATTTTATGGTCCTACTACTTATTGATAAATGATTTAGTGATTAAACATCAGGGGAAGACTAATAAAATAGTTATACTCAAATAAAACTCACAATACTTGGATTTAAATGCGTGCTAGTGGTGGAAAATAGAAGAATAAAATATAGTTATAGCTTATATAAAGATAATATCAATTTATAAGGGCTTTATAATATATTTCTGAATGCTAATAATTGTATTGTAGTGTTTTTTTGAAGTTTAGTAATTGAATGATCATAATAAACCGTCAAAATCCCTCCTTACTTATACCCAAATCCACTGGAGTGCACAGACCTTCAATCCAGATGATGTCACTGCTATCCCCGGCAATTACAGCACTGTGAGGGCCCATCACCTCCCCATGGCGTCCACTTCAAGCAGTTTCAACACCCAGACCTCCAGTAAGGACCCTCCATCACTATTAATAATAACACAGAGTCATACCATAAATAGAAAACCCAGATAAAAGCGGATACCGTAAAGAAACAGGTAAAATAAATAATCAAAAGGAGATTTAATGAAACTAAAAGCATATAAAGGAAACAAATAAAATTTCCAAGCCCCCAATAACATCCCCAAGCATCCACATTAACCCAGAAACATCCTGCCAACCCATAAATCCGTGAATAACCATCCAAGGAAGTAATTTTAGTTGTCCAAACTGGGTGTATGCGCCTGATATAGGTGTCTATGCTTCTGTAGGCGTTGTGAGTCCACTGATTTCGTCCATATGACCTAAAATAAGCAGAAAAACAAAGGTTATAGGCTATTAAGGGGCTAAAACCCACTCATATACCTAAATATACATAATATACTGCATATTTCACTGAATATGAGATTTATGTATACATATAAGCTTATGTATGTCAATAATTACTTCATATCACTTAAGATAAGTATATTATGACTCCATTAACACCTTAATAAGTATTATTAGGCAATGGATAAGCTATTTAAACTATTATAAATTATATAATAGAATAATAATTATATATATATATAATAAAATAATATAAATTATTATTTTAACCTTATTTTTAAGATATAAGCTTAATCTAGTTAAGGTTATCTTATTTTAAGCATAAGAAATACTCAGTCCTAAGGATATTTAGGCTGACATTTAATATATTTTAACTAAATACAATGAATGTCTGAAATTCTAAATCTTGTTTTTATTTTTTTCATTTATTTTTTGTAAGATTACTTTGGGTAGTAAATTGATCTCATTTAAAGAAAAAATGAATCAATAGTCAGTTAATTTTTATTTTGAAAAAAATTATACATAAAAATAATCTCAAATTTTCAAATGGAAATTATAATAAACCAAAAACTATTTATTCAAATTCAATTTGAAATTGGATTTGTGTGGGAATACCATTTTTTCAATAACATTTTTCTTCTGTAGCTCATACAAATAATTGTACAAATTAATTTAATGTGAATGTATGGGATTCAAGTTGGAATTTTATTCTGTATTATTTTTCAGTGACTCTTCTGAATATTGAGTAGGATATTTTTTTAATCGTTATACCAGTTTTCTATAGAAAAATTTAATATAAAATTTTGTTTAAAATACAAATGATCAATATTTTTAGCTCTTCCTTTAGAAAGTTTATATATTAGAAGAATTATATTGTAATTAATATAAATTCAAGAGAATATTTTAGACTTTTATTGTCTTATTTTAATATTTTTCTTTTGAAGTTTACATAGAGTACAAAGTTGAAAGTGCACATGCTTACTTTCTGGGACAAAATATTTCACAAGGGTAAATCACATCTTAAAATTTTCACATCATTTTCAGGTAAAACAGTAAATTTTAAAGATTTTTTAATGCATAATAGTAATAAAATACTAAAATTATTAAGTAAAAAAGTATATTTTTATTTTTGCAACAAGTAAATCTATACAATACACTATATTTGATATTATTTTGACCAAAAAAGACTACATATATACTATTAGCTAATTCCTTCATCAAATAGAAATACTAGAATAAATATATTTTTAATAAAAGTAAGTTCAACAAGAAGAGTTTTAACTATTTAGAAGGAAAAATTGTTTTTGAGAGATTTTTTTATAATAAAATTTCAATTTAAAACAAAATGTTTTGTTTTTCAAGTTGAACCAGTAATTGCCTTAATTTTGGTATAAACTAAGACATATCTATCTAAAAAAATTTAATACTCAGAAGGAGCTGTATAGTTTTTATATAATACAAGAATGATTTTTAATCATGTTAGCTTAAATATATACCAAAAATGGGACTTTTTTTATTACACAAGATAGATCTATAAGACTAAGTTTTGTGCTTTTCTTTATCTATCATATGAAAGAAAAGCATATTATACTGTGTGAAAATAAACATTCTCATTTGTTGAATTTAAAATTTTTCTAAAGTTATCTATGGTTTTACTTATTTCCAGAATTTTATGTATTATTTAATATAAATCTTGTTGATAAAGAAATATACATTTATTTACATTAAAAAATAAAACATAAAATTTGAAAAAAAATAAAATAAAATCTCACAGGTTTACTTATTTTCAACAACAGTCAGAACTAGGATGGCATTGGGAGTTCCATCCAAGTTCCATCAAAACTTGGATATATATTTTTTTAAAAGCAGATATATTCATTTTCATCAAGCTTGTTTAGTAATGAAGATAACTCAAAGAGTTTTTCCTTTTACTGAATTAACAATAATTTGTATTTTAAGACATTTTATAATTTTTTTTCTTGAATTTTTAATAATTACATCTATTAATTCAGGTATTTAAAAAGCTTTAAATAAAAAAAATCAAGCTAAAAGATGAGATATATCCAAATATTTTATGTTATTTTGTTTTTTTAATTATATAATTCATGTAAAATATGTTCTGTGCCACACCAACAGAGCTGGTAGTCAAATTAAAGGGAAAGTGAGATCAACTCATCATTCCAATATTAATGGTTTATTTTTTAATATTGGTTTTTTTGTTAAAAATTATCTCTAGAAATTACCAATATTACTTATTTTATCATCATAGGCATAATGTGTAACCAAATTCCATAAAATATTTTTTAGAAATTTTTAGTATTTTTTCACTTCTCATTTTTATATTTCAATGCTTATACTTAAAAATCTAGTATTTATAAAAATTAGACATTACAGATGTACTATAAATGAAAAAAAGGTGTAAACAAGAACATACACCAGAATATACTATCATTGTATGTTTAAAAATTGATACATATTTCTATTTGCACTAGGTGAGCAACCTATAGCCATAAACCAGTCCTGAAACTCTTTAGCTACAGCTTTGTCTGTAATTGATAACTTAATTGATAGGTGTACCATGACGTTTGGCCGAATATCAGAGTAAAACATCAGTTTTTGGCCACCTTTTCTGCCTCTCTCACCACCCATACCTACAATTATTTCTTCCCTATATATATCTTCTCTAGCCTTCTTTATTCCCTATCTATCTCAAATCAACTCTTACTACCTCTTACCACCCCTTTCCCACAATCTGCACCCCTACTCAGCCCTTGAAAAGCCTTTCACTACCCTCCTTACCCCTCAATACTCATTTGGCTACCCCCCAAACCCTCAATTCCAATTTAGCTACACTCCCCACCCCTCCTACCCCTTTAGCCGCCCTCCCCTCACCTCTTGCACCTTTTACTTCACTCCCCAGAACACCTTATCCCATTCCTCCCCCTCCCCATCTCACACATCTCCCTTCAATTCCCACCCTAACCTCTTTCTCTGCACTCCTCACCCATTTTTCTTGCTATGGAGTAAAAGGGGTAGAGAGTAGTGGGGAAGTGAGCAAAACAGATGTAGAGGGGCCAAGAGAGATGAAGCATGGTATGGAGGGGAAATAAAATGAGAGAGATAAGAGAGAAAAGTGAGGTTAAAGAGGGAGGGTAATATGAGAGGGGATGAGTATTTGATTCATAAGAGGGGAGAGGGGAGAAGCAGAAATAGAAGGATTTTTTTTCAAAAAAAAGATATGACAGAAAAACAGAAGAATTATGTTCAAGGGAATGGAAAGACTGATGACCTGAATTTTTTTTTAAAAAAAACGTTAGACTTCTAGTGGATAATTAACTTTTAATGTGCTTCAATCTTTAGAAAATTCCCCCCTTCATAGTTAGATATGCTGAAGATGGATGAAAGTTGTTTTTAAAAAATAAAAGTACCTGTGCATTGCTTGTACTTACTTGTAAATATATATATATATATACTTTATTTATAAACTATATGTTTGACTATATTATTCTTTTATTCATTTTGAAGATTGTTTTGAGATCTACAGATACTTTGAAGGTTCACAAGATTTTCTGCTATGTAATCACACATAAATATAAAATATCATATTTTTTAAAATTTTCACTGAAAATAATGTGACTATTAATATCACTACACTATATAGTATTTCTTAAATAATTTCTGATTATATTTAATAATTTAAATATGTAATTGAGCTAAAATATCTGAATGCTTATGTAAAATAATGTTTGATTAAATCTACAATGAGAATTATTTTTTTTGAGAGAATGAGAAAAGAACCATTTTAAAAAAAAATCTCATGTGTTTACCAGCCTGGTTAGCTATAGAGTGCACTAATTTCAGCCTTATATCAAAGAATCATATTGTTCAGATTTAAATTTTTTTTCAAGTAATGAATTCATTGGCTTCAATAATAATTCAACTATTATTCAGCATGAATTCAACAAACTTTCACCCTTGTTTCTTGGATGGTTCATGGGAAGCTCAATTAATACTCAATTTGTGATGAATAGGGTTCAAGTTTGCGGAGTTGCTAGAAATTCTGCCCCCATATTTTGTGGTGAATAACCATACCTCCCATTGATATTGAACATTTTCCACCCCAGTTTGCATCTGAGAAAACTATGAGATTCACTTTAGGAGACAATTTAGTAGGGTAGAGATATTACTTTTTGTTTGACATGTATTTTAAATATCCTAATAAGTGGTATTGGGCTAACCAATTTTCAGTCGAGGGAGATTTTGCATGTCTTTGTGGTACACATCATGCAACAATGCAGAAAATGTCTCAGTTTTCAGCAAGTGCAACAATGGGGTTTCTAGGAAGGATGGTTACAAAAGCACAAAAAAGTGGTCTTCAAAAGCGCAGAAAAATTAGACTCTCCATGCACAGTTTTTTTTGTGTACTATGGATATAAGAGCTGCAGAAAGTAAAGATTAAAGGAAAGTAAATACTGGACTATAAGACAATAGGGTGTGATATGTACTTGAGGAAGCCATGGTTAGTGCTAGAGTCATAATATAGATTTAAGAGGCAGTGACAAGCAAGGGTATAAGTTTCACATTTAGATAAATGAAATGGTCCTTAGATGTAAGCTACAAATTCTCATCCCTGATTGAATCTTGCTGGAGAAAGAAGGTAGTGCTAGAAGAGCAAGCAATTAACAAGCGGGTCAATAAGCAGCACTCAACAATAGGAAAAAAGAAAAGTAAGACTTGAGATAAGGAATGGTACTTACTTAGCACAAAGGTTTTCACAATTAGTGGATACTCACATGGAAAGTGTGGGTTATTAAAATAGATATGAAAGGCAGTAAAGTACCTATTAATTAGTCAAGAAACTCAAGAAGCATAGGGTATGTACAAAAAGGTGGAACATCAGGCACTAATAGTTGTTCTTGCATAAATGTTTCAGGCGCTATTAAGACCAAGTCTTATACTAACAATTGTACATAGATTATTGAGATACTTAGTCACTTTTGATATTATTGTATTAATGCTAAACTTGTGTAGGAAATCCAGTAGTGAAAAATAGTGCAGGGAATGGCACTGAATATACAAGGTATATAAAAAAAACTCACTTTTAAAAGAGGGGTGTGAATAAAGTGAAGTTGATTTATTGTTAATGGGTATATAAAGAAACATAGATATATTTTTTTTTCACATAATGGGTCTGCATAACAGAATTTGTGCTTAAGAGTTATTTTATTGTTACAGTAAGGATAGTATTAGAGATAGCACTGTGGTACACATCTTGCAGAAAAATAGCAATGTCCCAGTTTTCAGCAAGCACAAAAAAGGGGTTGTCAAGTAGGATGGTATGGTTTTCCAACATTGGTGGAGCCCTTAGTTGGTCTATTTGGCATTGTTTTGATGTCTTAAATGGCATTGTTTAATAATTGGGTGTTTTTCTGGATATATTCAGCAAGTACTGGGACTATGAGGATGTGAGTACTACCATTGGATAGCCCCAGATTTTTTCTATATTTTATGTCTTGATGAAATTTTTCAGATTTTAAGTATTAAAGGGATTATTCCTCATTTTTCATTTAAAAAGATAGCTGTTTAAAATTGATTTTTATGTTTTACAGGGTAACATTAAGTCTTGGGGTTAAGGGCTTATTACTATTAGAATGAGCTAATTTTTCTTTAAATTTTATGTCTCAATGTTGTTATAGCCTAATTATGTGTTATAAAGGTTTTAGTAGTTGTAGTAGATTTTTCTAAGTATTTTGGGTATTTTTGGAGGTTTTTGAGGGTTTTCTGGCTTCAGAGTGGTCTGGCCGCCTCAGGTGGGCCTCCCAACATTGGGAAGACCGCCCAACTCAGTGCTAGAAGGCTAGGAAGCGTTTCTAGAGGGGTTTTATGCAATTTGGCACTCAAGAACACCAAATTTGTTGGTGTGCATGGGATTCTAGATAGTGGTCTATGTGTACATAGTGAAGAAGACAGTTTGAGGCAACTTTAATTATCATACAACCATCAGGAGGTGATATCCTTGTTCCTCACTCAGTTTTCAGTGTTTTTTGGCCATAATTGGCTGTGTTTGTTACAAGGTGAGTTCTTCATTTAACTTAACTTGGAAACTGGTTTCTCTGGAATAGGCTTGCAAGATATATCAAGTATTATTGCTTTTTCTGGTGTGGATTTTCAACCTACATCAAGTATCATTGCTTTCTCTGGTGTGGACATTGGTCTACATTTCAGTTATTTGGTTTGGTAGTCTGTCTGGAGACTACTTACTTGGCTGATCAGGAAGTCAAGTGTGTTGGGAGAGAGGCTTTAGAAAACAGGAACAAATTTACTGTATCTGGCAAATCTCACTTTATTTTTCTAAAGGGACAGGGGACTTTCTCTCTGGGTTTTCTCCAACTCCCTTGGTCAAGGCCTTTAGATAGTACTATAGGATTGTCTACATTTCTGGCGCCCATTGTGGGGTAGAACCTGCTAGTTATTTGGAATCTCTGTTATCTTTTAATGGCTTCTGGGTCATCTATTCCTGTGGTGACTGTCAGTGGGGGAAAGGTCCTCCTGCTGTGATGGTTAGGGAGTGTGTTAGGATCAAAACTTGGGATGGTACCAAGTTCAATGGTGAAGATGTGAAGTGGTTTCTGGATAAGTATGAAACTGCTGCTGGTGTGTATGGTACTTCTTACCTGAACATGGTGAAGCAGATTATTTTCTTCATTGGTGATAGGGCAGTGGAGAAGGAGGTTGTGGCCATGTCTGGCTACAAGAAGAGGGACTGGAAGTAATTGTGCAGAGAGATGGTGGATAGATGGGGTTTCAGACTCACTATGGTGGATCTGAGAAAGTTTGCCAGTGAATGGCAGTCTTATGGTGGTTTTGGTAACTTGCACAGCTACAGATAGTTTCTGCTACAGTTTGATCCTGTGGTGGAATATTTGGTGGAAGTGGAGGAGCTGGCACATTAAATTGATTCCAAAGATGTTTTTTGGTCTTCCTTGGCTAGAGATGTCAGGAAGGATGTCTTGAAGGAGCTGTCAAGGAAAGACTTGATAAAGACTCTTTCCAATGGGGATCAGAAGTTGCCTGCCTTTGACAAGGTGAAGGAGGCTGTGGAGGCTCATTTGAAGTTATTGGCTGTGGAAACCTATCAGGAGGGGTGTGCCAAATATGTCAGCAAAGTCAGTGAGGCTTTGACTGAAAAGGAGAATAGAGTGAAGAAGGAGGAGAACAATATGGTGGAGGTTCCCAAAAAGGAAAGGGACCCAGTGGTGGAGCATTTGGCTGATCTGACAAAACAGCTTTATATTTTTGTTCAAGAGGCTAAGAAGGCAAATAAGGCTCCTTCTCAGCCTAAAGATTTTGATAGGATGGCTGGTAGAAGTGATCCTTGTGTCTGCCCTAATTGCAGCAGGAGGGGGTACAAGTCCAATGATTGTTGGGCTCTGAGCAGAGATGTGTCAGAAGGAAAGGTGGAGTTTGATGGCAGGGTGTTCAAGTTACCTGATGGTTCATTTGTGAATCCCAGTGAGGAAAAGGCTCCTGTTGATTTGGTCTGGAGAAGGAATTTTCTAAATCAGAGGAGGTTAAGGTTTGAGGAGATTCCTAATCAGGGGAAGTCTTCTGATAAGGTAGATGATGATTTCAAGGGAAAAGGGAAGGAGATTAATAAGGTCTCTTTTTCTACTTCCTTTGGTTGATTGGAGCTGTATTCTTGTTGTGGACAGTCAAGTGGTGAATTCTTGGCTGGTGTTTATGATGTAGAAGCTGGAAAGGTGGGAAGGCCTAAGAGCAGTTCTCAGGCCCAACCAAAGCCTAAGGCTTCAAAGGTGGATCCTAAGCTGAGTGCAGCTAGGAGGAAGTACAGAAAAGAGGAGCTGTACAAGATGCAGAAGGGGATTGCTGATATGGGCCTGCCTAGTTTTGGTGCATTGGACATGAATGGTAAGCCAATGCCTATGGATGTTGATTCTGACTCTTAGAAGGATGTCCCTTTGGCTTCATTTCCAAAGCCTTCTGGAGTTAGAGGTTCTGGTGAGGGATCTGGTTTGATTCCTGATGATGGTAAAATTGTTGGTGGTTCTGGTCCTCAAGAATGTTCTAGGACCAAGATAGTAAAGCCAAGGGCTCACTTTGAGAGGCCAGTAGTTCCTGGCCAATCTAATGTTATGGACTCTGTTCTGGAAAGATTAATCAGGGTCAGGTTTCCCTTTAATATGGGGAATTGTATGCTATCAGTCCTGGGTTGGCTGATAGACAATAAAAGTTGTTGACAAGGAGAAGGGTTTCTTCTGGGGAGGTGGAATATATTTTTGATTCTACTGAGAAGTTTGGTGAGGGGTTGGAGACTCATTTTTCTGAGCCTCTGGGGTATGTCAATGTCACTCTGAATGGCAGGGAGGCTAGGGCATTGGTTGATTCAGGTTGTCAGATTAACCTGATTTCTTTTTTTGAGGCTACTCATTAGGGCCTCCCCATCAAGACAGGAATTGGTGGAAACTTAAGAGGGATTGGTGGAAATGTCACTGAGTTGATTGGAACAGCTGAATTTGTGAAGCTGTATGTTGGTGGAGCCTCAGGGAAGGTTCATTTTTAAATTTCTAAAGGTCATGTAAAAGCTGTTTTGGGTGGACCATTCTTGATGAATTTTCAAGCAAGAATTGGTTTTCAGTTTGATATGGTAATCAGTTTAGAGTTGACCGGTGAAGATGAAAGGAGGCTTCACATGAAGTTATCATCTCCTGGAGATGATGGTTGGAGACCAGGCCTGGCTTGTCTTCAATGTGCCAGTGCATGGAATGTTGTAGGAGAAGAAGGGAAGTGGGTGCTGCCTCTGGTTTTTTGGAGTGTGGCTCAGGCTCTAGTGAAATTATGTCATTTTTAGAGTAATGAGGGCTTATCTCCCTAGTGCTACAACCTCTCCCCAAGATGAGGATGTCCCAGATTGTAGTAGGTCATCTCCCTTGGAGATATATCAAGTTGATTTTCAACTTTTTCTTTTTAATGGTTTTCTTCTCTGCAAGTATTCTTCATGTTTTTTATAAAGCATCTGTTCTCTCTCAATATTTTAAATTATTTTTAATTCAAGTCCAAAAATTAGATTGGTTATATATCTTTATTGAAAGATATGTGGAAAAGCTGTGGAGTGGTGAGAGTGGGGTTTAAAAGTAAGTCCTCCAAATTGTGCACTGCTAGAGTTTCTTCTACGCCTTTTAAAAACATTACCTTGGCCACATCTGTGAGCATTAGGGAAACCCCTGGTTATTTTTGTAGGATGGAAGAAAAATCAAGAAAATAAAATAAAAATTTCAAGATAACTGAAGAAAAGAAAGAAAAAAATCTGAAGATAATCAAAAAAGAAGAAAAAAATTATTTTTGTGAAGATCAGAAAGATCAATTTTTGGGCCTCCAGCATGATGTTAAACTGCACAAATTTTGAAGAAAGAAGATCATCATGATCAATTTTTGGGCCTCTGGCATTGTCACGCACCACGTGACACTCGAGGCAAAAGCAGCTCATTAAATCAATAATAAGAGGCTTAAATCCATACTCCAAGTGCAGAAAGCAATTCTCCATAGCAACTGAAACTTTCCTTTGTGTACTTGCTATTCAACCGCGCTAGCCTAAACTCTAAATCTAAATTAGTCAATCTCTAAATAGTGTGTCTTAGTCTTTTTCTCAATAAGTGACACACAGCGCAATAGTTAATATAATAGTACATTAAAAGGTTTATGAAATGTCTGTGGGTTATTAAGGGGTAGTGAGCATGGACGGAATGGTTAGTGGAGCATTAAGGGGTTAACAGATGTTAGTGAGGAGGGTCCAGGTGTAATGGGTGTATTTTTAATGGTCTGTGGTGTGCGGAATAATAGATGGGTATGAGGTCAATGCAAGGAGGAGTAAAGGATATAAAAAAGGGTTGGGTTTTTGGGTTCGATACTCTTTAGAATTAAATTATAAAACATATTTATAGTTAATAGTGGTAAAGCTTTCAGTTAAATCATTATTATTATATCTTTTTTTATCTTCTCAATAATCATTTCTAAAATCCTAAACCTTTGATTGTTGAGTTTCCAACCCTTTGTGAGATTATAAGAATTTTAACATTACCCTTAAATTATATTAGAATTCTTATTGAACATATCTCAAAGCAGTAGTTCTTCCTTCAAGTCATCTTCGAATCACTTCCTCGAATCATTCCTCTGTGCTTCAAAGAAGTATCTAAACCTCTCATCTCACTTACAGAAACATCCTCAACCATGTGCGTAGGTTGTCCGGTGACAGTATAATTTAATTCTCTACTTTAACGAATTTAATGGATTGAAACCTTGAACTTGATGGCGTTCACCAAGGACGACTTTAACATCTTCAATACGCCAACAAATCTCAATGCCTAAATTTTAAATCAGGACCTTCTTCACACCCACAAACAACTCAATCCTCCTCGACTCAATCCAAACCTAATAAGGGAAAGGACAAACCTCGACCGAAAAGCTCGACCCCAGGCAATACCAGTAAATTACTGGATCCTAAAGGGGAACTTAAAGAAGCTGAGAGGAAGAGGTGAGCAGATAATGGGTTATGTATGTATTGTGGAGGTAAGCACAAGCTGGAAGATTGTGTAAAATTGAAGGAAAGAGAAGGTACTAGTTCGAAGTCAAAAAACTAGTAGATAGTTTACTTCTGTGCAAAGCAAGCTCTCTTATCTCTCCCAGTGCACAGAACCTCCATGTCTTAAGGACTGTAGTTGCCTTAAATCTCTTGAGATTCATTCTTTTCAAGGAGGATACCCCCTTCAGTTGTCTTATAGACTCTGGAGCTTCAATTTAGTTTGTCAGTTTATCTTTTGCCAAGAAGTTACAGCTGAAATTTACAGATATCGATCAAACTCCAATTTATTTTGTCAAATCAGAGGAACCCAAATATTGGGTCAGTAAGAAAGTTTTATAGGTTTTCAACTTTCCGAACTTTCCCTCCTTCAAGTGGGAATTGTCAGTCTTGGACGCCCCAAGGATGGACAATACCATTCTTGGCCATGACTTTTTAATGCATTGGAATCCTGAAATTGATTAGACACAGGGATTGATCACCCCACAGACTAAGTATATTTCTTATTCTTCAATGCAGGTCAATAGGGAGTTAAACAACCCGCCTTACAATGTCCTGCTAGAGGACAAATCTCTTCCAGATGATTTGTAAGCATCTGATCTTTCTTTAAATGAGCAATTGGCTAACCCTTCTAGCTTGATGTCTTCACTCGAAGAGGATTTAAATTGCCTCAAAGTAATTGAATTATGCTCTCTCAATTCTGGTCTTCCCTCGACAGATTCTCTCGAAGATGATGAGGACAAACAAATTGATGTTGAAGCCATTAACTCAACTCTACCAGAAATATATCATGATTTCCTCAATGTTTTCTCAATCTGCAAGGTGGATGGGTTACCAACTCATCGACCCTACGACCATCAGATAGAGTTAATAGGTCCAGTACCTCTGGCAGGTCCTGTCTATTCTTTGTCGAAGGACGAATCTCAAGTTCTTCGAGACTAAATTTCAGAGAATGTAGCCAAAGGTTTCATCAGAGCCAGTAAATCTCCAACCGGCTCCCCTGTTCTCTTTGTAAAAAAGAAGGATGGAAGTCTTAAGTTGTGTGTTTACTATAGAAAGCTCAACACAGTCACTAAGAAGAATGCATATCCTGTTTCTCCTATGTCATTGCTTCTTACCCTTTTTAATGGTGCTAATTTCTTTTCTAAAATTGATCTTAGAGGCGCTTACAATCTTATTTTCCTTGTGGAAGGTCATGAACCACTGACTGCAATGTGCACTAGATTTGGTAGTTTTGAATATTTAGTTATGCCTCTTGGATTGTGTAACGCACCATCAACTTTTCAAACTTTTGTCAATGACATCTTTCAAGACGTTTTCGAACAATTTGTTGTTGTCTATTTAGATGATATTTTAATTTTCTCGAAGACACTAGATGAACATATTCATCATGTTTGACAGGTTCTAAATCAACTTCAAGATCACGGTCTCTACACCAATCATAATAAATGCGCATTCCACCTTAAATCTATTGATTTTTTGGGTTTTACGTTATCCACTGATGGTATAGTCATGGACGACAAAAAATTCCAAAAGGTCCTGGAATGGCCTGAGCCCAAATCCATCAAATCCCTCCAGGGATTTTTGGGTTTTTCAAATTTCTATAGAAGATTTATTAAAGATTACTCTAAAACTATTTCCAATCTTACTTCTCTTCTTAGAAAAGATATTCCTTTTGTTTTTACTTCAACAGCACAAAAGGAATTTGAAGCATTGAAGACGGCGTTCACCACAGCTCCAATTCTTCGACACTTTGATCCTTCTGCTTTGACAATAGTCGAGAAAGATGCGAGCGATTATGCTATCGCAGGGGTCATTTCTCAATTAAATCCTGAAACAAAGTTGTTTCATCCTGTTGCTTTTGAGTCATGCAAACTCATTGCAGCAGAATTAAATTATGAAATTCATGACAAAGAGCTTTTAGCTATTATTCATTGTCTTAAAAAATGGCGCTCTTTTCTTCTCAGCTTAGATAGTCCTTTTCAAATTTTAACAGACCATAATGCTTTGAAATACTTTATGTTTTCCAAAGTGTTAACCAGGCATCAAGCCAGGTGGGCTGAATTTCTGTCTGAATTTCCTTTTTCTACTTCCTATCACTACGCAATATAGGGGGTGGACTTGCTAGCAAGTCCTCAACCTGAACTCAGATGGAACTCAGATGGAACTCAGACTGAACTCAGACTGAACCCATACTGAACTCTACTTGAACACCCACCTAAAACTGTTCTGCTGAGTGGTGTTCATCCCTGATTGTATGGTTCCTTTATCAATAGCTCAATGTGTGTTCAATCTATGGTGAGTTTGGGTCCAAGGTTGCGGACTTGCTAGCAAGTCCGCCCCCCATATTGTGTGGTGTATTGCCCAGGTAAGAACTGCATTGTCCCAGATATCTTGTCACATCGGGACAATGTTTACCCACAGCGGGGGACGCATTTGCTGACAAGAACCCAGCAAATGTGAAATCAATCTTCAACGAATCAATGTTAACGACTCATCATCTTAATTCGATGACAATTCAATCTTTTCAAAATCCACTATCCAACATCCTTGAAGCTCAGTCAAAGGACAATTATTGTTTAGGGTTAAAAGACAAAATACTCTCAAAGCAAGGGGCCAAAAGATTTAGTATTGAATCAGGTCTATTAGTTTTCGAAGGTAGAGTAGTCATACCCGACAACAATGAAATAAAATTATGTATTTTAAATAGTCGACATGATTCTCCATTAGCTGGTCATTTTGGGGTTGATAAAACCTACCAGTTAATAGCGAGGGATTTCTTCTGGCCAGGTATGACCAGGGAAATCAAGGCCTATATAAAAGCTTGTTACAAATGTAATAGGAATAAGGCTCCCCGTCACTGGAAGTATGGGTTGCTTCAACCACTTCCTATTCCCTCTAAACCTTGGGAATCTTTATCAATGGATTTTATTTCTCAACTTCCTCTTTCTAATAGTTTTGATGCTATATTAGTAATAGTAGATAGATTTTCAAAAATGTCTATTTTTATTAAAACCACCACTACTGCTACAGCGGAAGATTTGTCAAAATTGTTTCTAGAATATGTATTTTCCAAACATGGCTTACCTAATGATATTATTTCAGATAGAGGCTCATTGTTTGTATCCACATTCTGGACTCAACTGTGCCGACAACTCAATATCACAAGGAACCTCTCCACAGCCTATCATCCTGAAACTGATGGGCAAACAGAAAGGGTCAACCAAATCCTCAAACAATACCTTCGAATGTATGTCAGTTACCAACAAGACGATTGGACCACATGGTTACCATTGGCCAAATTTGCTTATAATAACTCGACTCATTCTTTGACACAACAATCTCCTTACAAAACTGTTTATGTAAGACATCCTGGATTCAACTCAATCCACGTAGGAACTAATTATCCTGCGTAACATTATCTTCGAACCATATCACGACTCCAAGAGGAACTTAAATCAAATTTGGAATTTGCAGTTCGAAGGTACAAGGAACAGGCCGACAAACATCGACAAACTGCTCCTTCTTTTAAACCAGGCGACAAAGTATGGCTTGATGCACAAAACATTCAAACGACTTGACCATAAAAGAAACTGACTGAAAAACGCTTGGGGCCATTCGAAATCGACTCTGAAGTCTCTAAAACTGCATTTCAACTCAAGCTACCTCCTAAATTGCAGGCTATTCACCCAGTTTTTCACGTATCTCTCCTGGAACTGGCTCGAGAAACATACCCAGGCTAGAACCAACCTCCTCCGGAACCGGTCGAAGTAGAAGACCATCTAGAGTGGGAAGTAAGCCGTATCCTTGATTCAAGAATGCGCAAGGGGAAACTTCAATACCTCGTGGAATGGGAAGGCTTCCTCAATGACTCAGACAAAACATCCTCGGAACCAGCCATCAATGTTTCTAACACCCCTGAACTCCTAAAATCTTTTCATCTTAAATATCCTTTAAAACCAAAACCTTAAAACTCTCTTTTATTTTTTTATCGTTTTTCTCTTTTTTCATTCTTTTTTCTCTTTTCTTTTCTTCTTGTTAGAATCTAAAACATTCTTAATTCTAAAAAATTCCTTAATTTTGTTTTCTTCTTTATTCTTTTCTTTTCAAAATTGTTTTCAACCTTCTTTAAAATAAATAAATTCAAATTAAATAAAAATAAAAATAAAACTAAATAAAATAAAAATAAAAAATAAAGTAAAACCAAACTAAAATAAAATAAAATAAAAATTTAAAAAAAATAAAAACAAATAAAATTTAAAACCTTTTTTCTTTAAAATTTTTCTATTTTTTTTTTCTCCTTTTCAATTTTTCTATATACATTCTTTCTTTAAAAATTTCTTTTTTTCGAACTATCAAAATTTTTCACAAACGCAACACAACCATCTTCTCAAAAATCACTTCAACCTCTAAATCTCTCTTTTAAATTCTTCGAATAAATTACTTTTTCTTTCAAAATTCTTTTAAATTTTATTTCTTCTCTTCTTTTCTTTCTTTTCTTTTTTTTCAAATAACTAAAATTCCTCAAATCTTCAATTAACAAACTTTCATAAATAACTAATTGTTTCTTTTCATTAAATTTTATTTTACAACAAAATGATTTCAATCAACTATTTCTTTCTTCTTTCTTTTTTTTTCTTACTCAATTCTTTTCTTTTCAAACTTTAAAACTAAAACTCCTTCAATCAAATATTCTTTATTTTATCTCTCATTTAAACTTCTTCTTTCAAAATTTTGAAACAAATTCTATTTAAATCTTTTTTCTGTCTTTTCCTTTTTTTCTCTCAAAATCTTATAAAAAAAACAAAAAAATATATTAAAATTCTAAATAAAACAACAAAATAAAATAACTAAATACAAATTGTTTTACTTTACTTTTCTTTCTCTTTCTTTTCTTTTCCCATTTTAAATTCTCTCTTTTATTTTATCCCGAACCAATACCTTCATCTTCTCCAAAATCTCCCTTATTTCCTTTCTCCATTTTTAAAAATTCTCCCCCTCTCCTACCGGATTCAATTCTCTAAGTTTAAATAGCTCCTCGGCCACGTCAAAGGAAGCGGCATTGACAATCTTATTGATTTCACCGCTTAAGTCTTCAATAAATCTCATTCGTCAAACCAGGCAAGGCTTCTTCGACCATACCTGATCGAGGGTTTCTTCATTCTCCTCCCTCGAGGTAACCACCGGTAATCTATCTTCGATCAACACCGCTGTAGACAATCCTATAGTAGTAGCTATAGGCCTTGACCAAGGGAGTTGGAGAAAAACCAAAGAGAAAATCCCCTGTCCCTTTAGAAAAATAGAGTGAGATTTACTTGCTAAAGTAAGTTGGTTCCTGTTTTGCTAAAGCTCCTTTTTAACACACTTGACTGCTTGATGAGCCAAGAAAGTAGTCACCAGATAGACTACCAGACCAAAGAACTGAAATGTAGAACAAAGTCTACACCAGAGACAGCAAAGATACTTGATGTAGGCTGCAAATCCACACCAGAGACAGAAATAATACTTGCTATAGCTTGCAAGACTATAACAGAGAAAACAGTTGCTAAAGTTAAGTTAAATGAAGAACTTACTTGCAACAAACACAGCCAATTGTGGCCAGAAAACAGTGAAAACTGAGTGAGGAACAAGGATATCACTTCCGGATGGTTGTATGACAATTAAGGTTGCCCCAAACTGTCTTATTCACTATGTACACACAGACCACTAACTAAGAGCCCATGCCCACCCACCAATCTGGCGCCTGTACCCGCCAAATTGCATAAAAAACCCTCCTGGAGCGCTCCCCAACCTCCTAAAACAGAGGCGGGCAGGCCGCCCAACGTCGGAGATGCCGCCTGAAGCGGCCTGGCCTCCCTGAAGCCAGAAAACCAATAAAAACCACTAATCTACTTAGAAAAATTAGCTACAACTACTAAAACCTTTAAAACACAGAATTTCACTATAACAACATTGAGACATGAAATATAGAGAAAAATTTGTTGAGTCACTAGGACTATGTACTTAGTTATGTGTAAGAATGTATATAGACTGTAGTTGAGGCGTCCCCTGTTCTCCGGTTCTTTCCGGAGTTCTACAGGCTGACACCGTGCTACAGGTTATGGGCTGTACCCGCGGGCATTGAAACGTTAGCAACACTAGGAACGCTAGTAGCCGATAGACCCCCAGTGTATGTCTAAAACAGACAAAAACTCAGACACTGGTAAAACTAAAACTCCCCGACTCACCTGCTCAATCTCTAACCGAGAGCTTTTCAGCCTCGGTATCAACCCGAATACCGAGTATATAATTTCATCGCACGGTACTCGCGCTAATCCCTCAGTTACACCTGGGCCAACTCTAACCCCCATTCCACAAACGCCTCCCACACATAATCCTTCCCCCCCCTCTTCACCTCAATCCTCCCCTTTGCAAAAAGTCCCTTCCCCCCTGTCTCATTCACTAATCGAAGTGATTGCTCCCCTCCCATCCACCCCCCAATTATTCCCTACTCTAAGACAGAGCGAAGCCCCTACCACTTCTGCCCCTGCAAATTCCCCTTCTCAAAACAAACCTACCCCCCTCTCTACATATAAACCACTCACAACACATAGCGAGGCTATCAACCTCACTCCTAGTAATAATAATAGCCCTGTAATCACCCCAATTGACGACATAACCCGCGCGATTGGGGAATTGTCCCTTAACTCTAACTCAATGGCAAATACAAATGCCCCACAATCCATCACTCGCTCCACATCTCCCTTCAGGAGGAATGTGCCACCTCATCTTGCACAACAAAATCAACCCATTAGTATGATTGAGAGACAACGAACCTTAAAGAATGTTATTTATTTCACTAAATCCATTCCAACTCTTGAATGCTCTGGCTCTAATTTCTCTGAATGGCACACCAACGTCTTAGCTCTGATCAAAGATTTTGTGGGCACAAGAGCATACGCACTAAATGAAGGCACTGGACCTGATGATTATGAAGACAGAATTACACACCTCATTCTCCTTCACTCCATTTCTCCCAACCTGCGCCATGAAATATCTAGAGATTGGAAAGCACGACCAACCTATCTTCATATCATCAACAAATTCTCCAGATCTAACCATACCTCCAAAATGACAGCCATTTGTAATTTCATCAATCTAAAGCAAACACAGTTCACATCCCACAATGAATATTTAGAGGCATTCAACAAATATTTTGATGCAATTGAACGTCAAGGAATCACTTTTGATCATAGAGTATTCAAAGCACTAATGTTCCACGCCTTATTACCTTCATCCCTTAAAGATCTATATGTTGATCTCTGTGTTGCTCTAGACAATCGTGCTGACTCAAATGCGATCACCTTTGAGGATTTCTGCCAACTCATGCCAACTTTGACTCAAAACAGGGTGGATAGAGAATCATTCTCAACAACTCCAGCGGCTTCTTTGTCATCTGAACCCATTTTTAGTGTAGCAGCTCCTCCCCAACGCCAAACTGACTCCTACAGACCCCCAAGTGCCCAAAGACAATGCCACGAATGCAAATCAACAGCTCATTTCTTTACCCACTGTCCCTACAACCTTAACTCATCCACATTTTCTGCAAGACTCTACCTCATGAGAGAACGTGCTACAACACTCACATCTGATCCAAAGGCAAAAAGCAAACCAATTTACATCCCTTATAAAAGACCACAACGCAGGCAAATTAGAGCGCGAGATGTACAAATTGAAGCGGATGAAGTCACAATTTTTGAAGAAAATGTGGAAGCTCTATATGAACAGTTGGAACAAATTGATCTAAACAGTGCAGAATGGTCACTTGATGCGCTAACTGGGAATGTGGCAATATTGGACTCTGGTGCCACACATCATATCACTGGCAATGTGAGACTTCTCAACAATTTCAGACCCCTTAAAAATCACATCCCTATCAAAGTTGCAACTAACTGTCCTTCCTCATTTATCACTGGCATAGGGGACCTAAAAATAAAAGGAGATGGGAAAGTTGTTACTATTACAAATGTTTTTACTGTCCAGAAGTTAGAACTACACTTATTTCTCTCTTTGATTTAGTGGACAATGGTTTTTGTTTTGATCTATGTTCTGAAGACAAAAATTTAGGGATTTATTTTAAAGATGAACTGATTATGACAGGGCAGTTGGAAAGTACGAGGAGAAGATGGATTTTAGATGTAATTAGGTCTAGTGACTGCAATCAAAATGTTTCCTCTTATCATTTTCCCTTGAATCCTTCCCTCCTGCGTACTGTTAAAAAGAATGAAATCATCAATCGACCACCTGCTGCAAAAGGTTCCCTCATGGACTGGCATAGAAGGCTTGGCCACACCAGTGAAAACACAATTCGCACTATCATCACAACTGGAATTGGTGCTGGCTTGCCCCTCTCTATTCCACCAGGTAAGATTGACTGTGAAGATTGCTTAATAGCCAAAAGTACAAGAAAAGCTTCAGCAACACGGGAAGCAAGACCAGAATCAATGATGAGCCTTATTGTTGGAGACCTGGTTGGTCCTATGGATCCCACTGTTAATGGAGCAAGATGGGCGGCAATGTTTAGAGAAAGTTCAACTTCCTATGGTGAGGTATTTTTGCTCAACTCCAAATCTGAGGCCACAACTGCTTTTGTTACCTTTTATAAAAAGCTTGAAAATGTTACTGGTAAGAAATTACAAGCATTAAGAACCGATGGGGGGGAAATGCACAGTAAACAGATGGCTCAGATTCTGGCTGACATTGGAGCTACTCACGAGATCACCTGTCCTCACCACCTTGAACAAAATGGATCAGCAGAACGTTTCAACAGAACTGTTGGTGACATTGCCAGGACAATCTTACTAGCAAGTGAACTACCTGAATGTTTCTGGGGCCTTGCTTACAAATGGGCAGCCCATGTTCACAACCGGCTCCCAAATGTCAAGACTGGTGACAAAACTCCTCTGAAGCTCATGTACAATTGTGACCCAACTTACTCAAACCTCAGGATATTTGGTGAAACAGCTTTTGTACATATCCACAAAGAAACTAGACGTAAACTGGACCAAAGAGCTTTGATTTATAAGTGTATAGGTTATTCTCTGAACAATGCAGGTTGGATTTTCTGGCACCCAGAATCAAACTCCTTTTTTGAATCTGCTATGGCTGTTTTCCCTGGTGACCAACTTCCTTCTCACAAAGCTGCTTATCAACCACCACCATCTAAGGGCTCTTTAGGTCATATCCTCAATAATATGAAGCTAGGTGATTTCAAGGATGAGGAAACTCTTATCTCTCAGGAAAAAGCGGTACATGAGACTGTTAAAAAAGGTTTGTCTCAATCATCCATTATTCCCAGAACACATCTGCAAGCTATGATCTCGCCTGACAGTCGCAAGTGGGACCAAGCTTGCAAAAGGGAACTACTAAACATGAAAGATATGGATGTATGGTATGAGGAAAAGCTCCCCCCTGGCGCCAAGCTCACCAATGCAAATTGGGTCTTCACAATAAAAAATTCTTCTTTGAGAACTCTGATTTACAAGGCACGATATGTAGCTAAAGGTTTTTTACAACAGTACGGTATTGATTTTACTGACACCTTTGCCCCTACTGCTACTTTTGCTTCACAACGCATTCTCCTCACTTTAGCAGCTTATCACAAATGGCCTGTCAAATCATTTTATGTCACTGCTGCTTACCTATACAGTCCAATTGATGAAGCAATTTGGGTGCGACCTCCTGAAGGTTACCAGCTACGTGACGGTGGCAATGCCTTACGCTTGAAGAAAGCCCTATATGGTACCAAGCAAGCAGCAAGATGCTGGTGGCTTCATATAGCTAGCAAGTTGGATGCTCTGGGGTATAAAGCTAGTCATTATGATAAAAGTTTCTATGTTCTTAGGAAGAAGGATTGTTTGGGTGTGATATGGATACATGTTGATGATGGTATAGTTACTGGTAGTAGTGAAGCGGTGTTAAAGTGTTTGGAAGATGGTTTAGATGGTAGTTTGAAGGTGAAATGGAATGATAATATTGATGGTATAGTAGGTGTTTCTATCAAAGAAGTTCCAGAAGGTTTTGATCTACACAATTTTCAGCTCATTGACAAAATTCTATGGACTCATAACCCATCTGGATTGACCACAAGATCACCCTTACCAAATAATTTGGAAATCACCACGGAAAAAGATGAAGAGGTAGCTATAGAGACAACTAAATATCTCTCCATTTTAGGTGCTCTCAGCTATGTGGCAGTTGCAACTAGACCAGACCTATCTTTCCCAGTCAATTTTTTGGCACGCTTCTCCTCCAAACCGAATTCCACCCACTGGATAGCTCTCAATCACCTTCTTAGATATGTTCAACACACCGCCACTCTTTGTCTTCACATCCACCCTGACCGTAACTCACCACTTGAACTACTTTCTTTCTCTGATTCCACTTGGAATAACAAAGAATTCTGAAGAGCTCAAAGTGGACACCTGCTACTCCTTAACTCTTGCCCAATTGTTTGGACATCAAGGCGCCAGTTGACAGTAAGTGATTCATTGTGCACAGCTGAATATGTGGCACTTGGTGGTGGTATGAAAGATGCAATTTGGATCTCAAACTTGCTCAAAGATATCTTTCCTGATATCCCCCCTATCAAGATCTTCTGCGACAACAAAGGAGCAATTGCCAATGCAAAAGATAACCCTGGCAACAAGCGGACATGGCATGTGGATAGGTGTTTCTATATTGTTAATGAACAACTGTTTCTAAAGAAAGCAACGTTGGAATGGGTTCCTACTGCTCAAATGCGGGCTGATATACTTACAAAATCACTGGGCCCATCTCTAACAATGCTGAGAAGGAAGGATGTGTGTGTGTGGTGATGGGGTTATATTTCTTTTTCTTATTTCCTTTCTTTTATTTCTCTTATTTTTTCTCATTTCATTTTATTTCTTTCATTTTTGGAGTTGGTTATGTTTGCATGGGGGGGATATCAGTAATATTTTTCATAACTAAGTGGGGGGGATGTTAAGTCACTAGGACTATGTACTTAGTTATGTGTAAGAATGTATATAGACTGTAGTCGCGGTGTCCCCTGTTCTCCGGTTCTTTCCGGAGTTCTACAGGCTGACACTGTGCTACAGGTAAAGTAATGAAGTTAGTGGTTCTTTCCGGAGTTCTACAGGCTGACACCGTGCTACAAAATTAGCTCTATCCAATGGTACTAAGCACTTAACCCTAAGACTTAAGGTTAGCCCATAAAACACGAAAAACAAAATTAAACAGCAATCTTTTATAAATGAAAAATGAGGAAATGACCCCTTAAAACTCAGAATATGAAAAATGTCTACAAGACATAAAATATAGAGAAAAACCAGGGCTATCCAATGATAGTACCCAAATACCCGCAGACCCAATATCCACAGAATAAAACCAGAAAAATACCAAATTCCTTAACAGATGTCAATTAAGACATGCACAAACAGCGCCAAATCACACAACAAAGGCCCCTTCAAATGTTGGAAGACCACATCCTCCCTCCAATTGAGAATGTCCGCATTCTTTCTTCATCCAACCACCATGTTTAACCTCCTTCCCAAATCTGCCTCTGAAATGGGCCCCTGCCAATACTGCATCAACAATAATTTAATCTGCGCCATGACACCACCTGTCCATCCCTACAGAATGTCCTGCAATGTCTGCCACTCCAGAAAGAAGACCTGCCACATACCTGGTCCACTTTCTTCTGCAACAGATTCACCTCCACCTCAGCCTGGTCCTTCTTCTGCCAGCACCAAAAGATCTAGGCCATCCATCCTGATACCCAGATTAATCAAAAAGCTCCACCCTTCCCAGAAGAGTGCCACAACCCATAAAACAACTTGTTCCCCCATCCCTGGTCCATCTGATGGTAAAGAACATTCATTCCTTCTTTCAACTTTAAAACTGATAACTTCTCAGCTCCTTCCTCTTCTGATAGTGATGATAACAATGTAGGATCCATTGCACCACCAACACCAACGCACTTGCCTACTATCAAGGCCAAGTTCCAACAACACACATCACAACAGAAGAAACTTCTGCTTCACTACTTCCAATCCACTCCTGCTAGAGATCCACAGGACATTGAGAACAGAAGACACCTCATTCACCAATTCAAAGCTAATTCTGAACACTTCATTTCATCTCTTGATTCCCTCTGTACATCCACTAGTACTTGAGTTTGATTCAGAAAATAAAAATTGACCACACCCTCTATAGGATGTAACGACAAACAACCCTCAGTTTTAAGTCTTGGGGGACCATCCTCATTTTATAGTCTTGGGGGACTCAAAAACCCTCAGTTTAAAGTCTTTGGGACTCAAAAACCTAAACCATAAACCCAGAACCAGAGATCAACCACATTAAGACACAGAGAAAAAACTAACATTCTGGGGTAATTGTGAATAGAGCTGCCAGCCCATCAATTACCCCCAAACTTGCCTTTGCTAAATTCGGAGGCTCCCCCTGTGGATACCCTCCACCAATCTTTCAAACCAACTCCAACAACAAAAACTTTTCCCTCAGTTTATAGTCTTGGGGGACTTACAACCCTCAGTTTAAAGTCTTGGGGGACTAACACAGTGTTCAGTTTAAAGTCTTGACGGACTAGCCTTGATAAAATCTTGAAACCAGCCAGTTTAAAGTCTTGGAGGACTAACAGAAACCAGATTTCAGTTTAAAGTCATGATGGACTGATCTTGATACCAAGCTTTTTCAGTTTAGAGTCTTGATGGACTGACTTGATAATATATCTTTTTCAGTTTAGAGTCTTGATGGACTGACTGAATTTTGCATAAAATGGACGCAGCCAATTTCATGCAGCACACCTCTACAGCCAACCTGCTGAACTTCTACCTTCACTTCATCATCTACCCATCACTGACAAAAATCTCCTCCTATCCCTTTTCATCATCTTTTCTCACCACAGATCATGGCTGGATCTCCTGATGTTAACCCTTCTACTCTCCCTTGCTTCACTGCTCCCAAGGACTATGCCTGCAAACAGTGCATCCACATGTGCAGACCTTGCACCTTCACTCTTCCAAATCCTGAATCCAAATTCTACAACAGGGCTTGTGACTCTTGTTATTCCAAAAAGAAAAGATGTGACAGAGACGCCAACTACCCTATTCCTCCGCCTTCTCCTTCTCACAAATACATCTCCAGATCCCCTACCAGATCCCCAAAGCTTGGTCCTTCCTCTTCCTCTCTATCTTCTGCTCCTTCCAGAAGATCCAGAAGCTCAGCTTCCCGCACTCTTCCCAAAAGACCAGCCTTAGCCTCACAAGAAACTGCCTTTATCTCCGCCAAATTGGCTCCAAAAGCTTCAAAATCAACTCCCAGGCTTCTAGACCGCGTCCAGGCGGCCAGGCCGACGTTGGGCGGCCCGCCCGCCTCACCAAACAGTGAAAATCAGGGCCAAAACCTCCAAAAACGGCCAGAAAATAGCCAAATTCATCCAGACAACAACAACAACTCAACCTAACTACCTCCTACTGCTCCCAGAGCAATGCAATCCACCCTTCCAAAATCCAAAAACACCAAAATTTCCCAGATTTCTAAGGGAACTGCCAGAGAACCCCAAGAAGAAACCAGAACACCACACACTGCTCCACAACAACTACTTCGTCCCCAACTAAGACAAAGAAACTACACCTCTCCTCTGTCAGCCGACTACTCTTCTCACAGTTCCATCTCTTCAAATTCTCCATCCAGAAGAGAGCAGTCTGCTTCCAAATCCCCCTCTCCTGCTCCATCCTTTAACAACCCTGGTACTCCATCACCAGCATCTCCTCCAGCTTAATCCAACAGAAATAACAACCACAACAACAACAATCTCACTTCTCCAACTAGGCCCCAGGAACATCAGCATCCCAGTTCACCTTCTCAGGATCCTTCAGAGGAAGACCATGAGAATACATATCTTTCCCTAGTTGATCCACCCACTATGACCATTACAAAATTGTCAGAGATTCAAATCCCAGCTGCTTACAGATTTGATGAGCTTCCAATCTGTAAGTACCAAATTAATTATTCCATTTCTTCAACAAAAATAATTACTGATCCAATTCTTCTTGTCTAGTTGGCACCCCTCCTCCTGAATCTATTATTGGAGTTGGCCAAACTCTTGAAACTTCTTTGACCCTGGATTATGGAGACATGAAGAAACACCTAAGCACCATGTGTTCCAATATTCTAAAAGCCTTTGCCCTCCATGGACCCTTGAATGACTTTGAAAAATCCTTGAGAAAGCGCCTACTGGACAACCACTGGAAAATGTCTAGGATCATTAAACACACCCTCCAGCACTCCATTCCCGCCTCTTCTTCTTCTTCCTCCTCTGAACTTCCCTCTAATCCAATCCCTATAATCTCTCCAGCAGGATGCACTTCAAAGAACACAGTGCTTCCCACAATCCCAACAAAAAACAAAAATGTCATCACAATCCAGGCCAGTCTCCAGAAGCTTCATCATCCAGACAATGAGCTCCTGCAAAAAGATTAGAAACATAATAATAATATAAAACAATTAATAAAAATAATTTCAGAAAATTATTATTATTATTTTATTTTTTTTACTGTCTACTAATATACTAAAAATAAAAAAATTAATAAATGAAATGAAATGAAATAACATAAATGAAATAAAATATAATATAAAAAAAATACAAATGGTATCCCCCAACCAATTGATGAGCTGATCCCCTGATACCTTACCCACATCCAAGTACACCTTGATGTGGATACACAATTAAATCTTTTAAATGATTAACAGAAAACAAAATTCAAAAAAAAATTTAGAAATTCAGAAGATAATAAAAATAATGAAACACAGAAACACATGAAATAAATAATAAATAAAAATAAAATAGCATTGCCCGGCCAATTGATGAGCCTTTCCCCACCAATGCTTGCCCACATCCAGGTGACCCTGATGTGGTAACACCCTATATTTTTGACTTTATAATTTTAAACAACCCCCATAAAAAATTAAAAGAAAAAAAGAGAAAAAAGAAAATAATCTAAAAATGCTATCTAGCAAAAACATAACTGCAAAATCAAAGAAAGTCCAGCTCCATAAATTGTCCAATAAGGGAAAGTCTGGTCCATAGAAATGATCACTGGGTGGGCTCCCTCCAATAAGTAAAAATGACGGGAGACCACCAGTGATCCACCACCAATCTGAAAGAACCAAAGATAATGAAGCCAGTCCCAAACCAGTTTAAAGTCATAGCGGACTTGAAACCTGAATAATAAACAACAGAACTAGAATTCAACTAGGAAAAACAAAAGACTTGAGACAGACATTCTGGGGTAACTGTTCTACAGAGCAGCCAGCTCATCAGCTACCCCCACACTTGCCAAAATAAAATCTAGAAGCCCCCCCTGGGTACCTCTAACAAAAACACAACATCCAACACAAAAAAACCAAAACCAATAAGAGTGAAGAGTCCGGCACTTGAAAACCAAAGGAATTACCAGTTTAAAGTCATAGAGGACTAAAACCTGTGAAAATAAACCAATACTAGGGTTCAACCAAATTAAGAAAAAGGGTTGGAAACAGACAATCTGGGGTAACTGTTGATAGAGCAGCCAGCCCATCAGTCACCCCCACACTTGCCAAGATCAAATCTAGAAGCCCCACCCATGGGTACCCTCTAACAAAAAATTCCAACAAACAGATGCATAGCATCACCACAAAAAAAACCAAAATTAAAGAATGGTCCGTAGTTTATCCTCATTGCGGAGTCAATCTTCTACATGCCTAGTGCCTCTGGGATAAAACCTCTTCACTTGGTCTGCAGCCACCCTCTTTTTCAAGACTGCACCATCCAACTCTTCCAAAACATAAGAACCTCCAGACACCTGTGACCTGACTCTGTAAGGTCCATTCCATCTGTCAGCAAACATTTTGACCCACTGACTCTCCAAACTTCTATTATACACCAAAACCAAACAACCAGGTTTCAAGGGATTCCTGAGTCTATGAGCTAACTTCTTGTCCCAGTATCTGACTTATTGATTCCTAATCTTCATCATTCTAGAGTATGCCTTCTCTTGACATTCCTCTCTACATTCCAACTGTTGCATCCTGGCACAGAGCAAATCTTCTGTTGAGTGCACGTCATCCCAATCAGTTCCAAGATAAGAGACAGCTTCCAAGTCCACTGGTAGAACGGCTTTTTGACCAAACATTAGCTCATAAGGAGAATAGCCAGTTGTCCTCTTCACAGTGACCCTATCAGCAAATAAAACCAAGGGTAAATAATGCCTCCACTTTTCGGCACTATCTCCACACATCTTCACCAAAGCATTCTTGATAACTTGTTGGCCTCTTTCAACCATGCCTTCAGCTTCAGGATAATACGGTGTAGCCACTCTAACCCTAGAACCAACACTAGCCACAGCTTCTTTAAATTTGGCACCAAACTCTGGCCCACCATCAACAGTCACCAACTTCATCAACCCATACCTATAAATCCACTCCTTCTTCAAAAACTCTGCCACATTCTTGGCAGTCAAATTAACCAGAGGCACTGCCTCAACCCAACCAGACAAATCATCCCTAGCAACAATCAAGTATTTATACCTGCCCTCTTTAATATGGACAGCATCCAGACTGACCCTTCAAAAAACAGTTGATTCACCAGTTGCACGGCCCATCTCTTTAGGTTTCAAGTGACTTCTTCTTTGATATTCTTCACAAGATTGAACCCAACCCTGCACAGCTAACTTCATACCCGGCCACCAAAATCTGTCTGCTACTCTTCTATAAGTCTCCCCAAAGCCTCTATGACCAAGGTCTTCATGCAAAGACTTCAAAACCAATTCTTGACCCTTCTTCTGAGTCACCACCACTTGAGGGGATGTCTCCTTCTCATCAACCGCCTTCCTGACACATAAAATCCAGGACTCTTCTTCTTGATTGCCAACCAAGTACCATCATCACAACTATCTGGCCTCTCCAAGGTCAACAGATATTCTACCAAAATAAAATAAAACCCAGATTGACCCCAGGTCTCATCTTCAAAATCCAACAAAACAACATCCAAGGGTACAACTCTGTCATAAAAATCACCAGTGTGAACATGAGCCAATTGAGCAGCCCAACCAGGACACCAATCCTTAAATTTTGGCACGTCCTTCTCTTTCCACTGAACCTTGTGAGAATCCAGTTCACTAACAAAAACACCCTTTTCCAATTTTGAGCTGTCCCAAACAACAACTCCATCTTCATCAACAAAAACATCCTGATCACCAGAATCAAGATCAGATCCAGCCAGTTTAGCCTCTTGGGGGAGGTCAGAACAATCGTCCAGTTTAGCCTCATGGGGGAGGAAAGAAAAATCCTCAGCACCCTTTGTTCTGGCCCTAATCACTGGAACATCTTTTTCAAACTCTTCAGAATCAGAATCCTCATCTGTAGGTGGCCTCCTTGATAACCCATCAGGCATAGTAAAAGTTTTACCTGGTTTGTGTACCAGGTCAAAAGAAAAATGTTGAATAAATGCCAACCACCTAGTCATTGGAGCATTTGGAAGACTAGGTGTATTGATCATCTGAACCAAAGATTTTGCATCCACCTGCAGCTCAAAATGCTGCCCCCACAAAACCGTCTGTAGCTTCTTTAAAATTTTAGCTACGCCACACAATTCCAACTTAGGTTGAGAATACCTAGATTCCACCTCATTAAACACCACAGACTCATACCTTACTGGCCTGACCCTCCCAGTCTTATCCTCCTGAGACAAAACAGCACCAGCAGCAATATAGCTTGAGTCTACTGCCAGATAAATCTTTCCAGCACCAACACCATAATCCAACTTGTGAAGAATTATATCTTCACCAACAACCTTTTTCAGCTTCTGAAAAGCCTCTTCACACTCGTCAGTCCATTCCCAATCTGCATCTTTTCTGGTCAACCTCCTTAAAGGTGAAGCCAACAAAGAAAAATCCTTAATGAAAATCCTGACATATACACATACACCCAAAAATCCTCTGACTTCAGTAGTATTTTTAGGCCTTGGCCATGACTAAATTTTATTAATCTTCTTCTTCGCAATAATCCTTCCCTCTTTACATACCACATGACCCAGAATTTCCAAAGCAGGAACACAACAACAGAATTTTGACCCTGAAATGGTCAAACCAGCCTCTTCAATCCTAAACAACACTCTCTCTAGAGTTATTGCATATTCCCACACAAACCTCCTTATTCCAGGGTTCTCCGATAACACCTCATTACCATAATCAGTGGATGGTCCTTTAATTCCACCATCATCAATAAAAATACCAGCATGAGTATGAACCTCATCCTGCAATATCCAAGCCATCTGTTCTTGATAAACTGCCACTGAATTAGTTGCTCCTTGAGGCAACCTAGTGAGCTGAAATCTTCCCAAAGGAGTCTCAAAAGTTGTGAGAGGCCTTGAATCCGTATGTAGTTCCCTCTCATCATAACCACCCATAATATCACCCAAACCATAACACACCCTTCCAGCAAAAACTTCAACAAAATCCTCTGCACTTGGCGGCATACCAGCGTCCTTGATAGTGACTCTATTCAAGGCTCTAAGATCATGAACCACCCTCAACTTTCCATTCTGCTTCTTTACACAGAACACCGGACTTGAGTAACTGGATGTTGATTGTTCATATAACCCAGTCCTGACTCTTTCCCTAACAATCTCTACAAAATCCTCTCGAATAGCGGCTGGAATCGGAATAGGTTTGATTTGCCAAGGTTCATGACAAACAACAGGAATCAAGTAAGGTTCCCCATAAGAGTGCTTCAATACACCCCTTTCCTCCTCAACAAATGCCACCGCTTTTTCCCTTAGCACAATAACGTGCAACAACAACTTCTTTTCTTCCTCAGAAAACCACCCATCAGGACCAAAATTAACAACTTTCAATCTTTCCACGGTCACCCTAGCCGTCTCTACAAATTCTGGAGGATTCTTCACCAAAGGAGTACAGTACGGATCTCTTGACAAAGGAGGTCTCTTCAAAGGCGGATTCAAGCCCACAGGCATAGGCTCATTGACAGGCCTAATTTTCTGCGCTACCTTCTTATACTTTGCCGCTCCACCTTCAACTTGAGGGATCTTCAGGAAATCTTCACCACCAGACCTGGAACAAAAACCAAGGGTTTCCCCATTGCTCACATGTGTGGCCAAGGTAATGTTTTTGAAAGGTGTAGAAGAAACCCTAGCGGTGCACAATTGGGAGGACTTACTTTTACACCCCAATCTCACCACTCCAAAACTTTTCTGAAATTCCACATCTTCATCCTCACTTCCAACTTCCAAATCTTCAAATCTTGATTCATCTTCTGAATCACATCTTCTAAAATTGTGCAGTTTATCCTCATGCTGGAGGTCCAAAAATTGATCTTGATGATCTTCTCTCTTCAAAATTTTCTGCAGTTTAACCTCATGCTGGAGGCCCAAAAATAGATCTTGACGATCTTCACAAAAATATTTTGCATCTTCTTTCTTCATTATCTTCAGATTTTTTTCTTGATTTTCATGAATTATCTTGAAATTTTTATCTTCTTTTCTTGAGTTTCCTTCTGTCCTAAAAAAATAACCAGGGGTTTCCCCAATGCTCACAGGTGTGGCCCAGGTAATGTTTTTGAAAGGTGTAGAAGAAACCCTAGCGGTGCACAATTGGGAGGACTTACTTTTAGACCCCAAGCTCACCGCCCCAAAACTTTTCCACATATCTTTCAATAAAGATATATAACCAATCTTCTTCTTTGAACTTGAATTAAAAATATTTAAGAATCTTGAGAGAGAACAGAGACTTGATAAAAAACTTGATGAATACTTGCAGAGAAGAGAAACATTAAAAAGAGAAAGTTGAAAATCCACTTGGTATATCTCCAAGGGAGCTGACCTACTACAACCTGGGATTTCCTCATCTCGGGGAGAGGTTGTAGCACTAGGGTGATCAGCCCTCATTACTCTAAAAAAGACAGACTCTCAATAGATCCTGAGCCGCACTCCAAAAAACCAGAGGCAGCACCCACTTCTTTCCTTCTCCTGCAGCAATCCATGCACTGGCACATCGAAGATAAACCAGGCCTAGTCTCCCAACCATCCTCTCCAGGGGATGACAACCTCATGTGAAGCCTCCTTTCGTCTTCACCAGTCAACTCCAAACTGATTCCCAAATCAAATTGATAACCAATTCTTGCCTGAAAGTCCATCAAGAATGGCCCACCCAAAACTGCTTTTACATTACCTTTAGCAATGTAAAAATGAACCTTCCCTGAGGCTCCTCCAACATCTAACTTCACAAACTCTGAAGTTCCAACCAATTCAGTGACATGGCCACCGATCCCTCTCAAATTCCCACCAATACCAGTTTTGATGGGGAGGCCCATATGAGTTGCCTCAAACAAAGAAATCAGGTTTATCTGAGAACCTGAATCCACCAATGCCCTTGCCTCCCTGCCATTCAGAGTGACATTGACATATCCCAGAGGAGCAGAAAAATGAGTTTCCAACCCCTCACCAAACTTTTCAGCAGAATCACAAATGTATTCTACCTCACCAGAAGAAACCCTTCTCCTGGTCAACAACTTCTTCTGCCTATCAGCCAACCCTGGACTGATAGCATACAATTCCCCATAAGATAGGGAAACCTGACCCTGGTTCATCCTTTCCAGGAAAGAGTCCATAACATTAACTTGACCAGACACTACTGGCCTCTCAAAGTGAGCTCTTTGCTTCACCACCTTGGTCCTAGAAGATTCTTGAGGACCAGCACCAACAACAGATTTACCATTAACAGGAACCAAACCAGATCCCTCGCCAGAACCTCTGACTCCAACAGGCTTTGGCAATGAAGCCAAAGGGACATCCTCCTCAGAGTCAGAATCCACCTCCATTGGCATTGGCTCACCATTCAGGTCCAATGCACCAAAACTAGGGGGGCCCATATCAGCCATACCCTTCTGCATCTTGTAAAGCTCCTCTTTGCTGTACCTTTACCTAGCTGCACTCAGCTTAGGATCACCCTTTGAAGCATTTGGCTTTGGTTGGGCCTGAGAACTGCTCTTAGGCCTACCCATCTTTCCTGCTTCCACATCATGAACACCAGCCAAGCATTCACCACTTGACTGTCCACCACAACAATACAACTCCAAACCACCAAAGGAAGTAGAAAAAGAGACCTTATTGACCTCCTTCCCCTTTCCCTTGATGTCCTCATCTACCTTAACAGAAGACTTCCCCTGATCAGGAATCTCCTCAACCCTTGGCCTCCTTTGATTGAGACCACCCCTTCTCCTGACCAAATCAACAGGAGCCTGCCCCTCACTGGGCTTCACAAAGGAACCGTCAGGGAACTTAAAAACCCTGCCATCAAACTCCACTTTTCCTTCAGACACATCTCTGTTCAGTGCCCAACAATCATTGGACGTGTGCCCCCTCCTACTGCAATAAGAGCAAACCCAAGGATCACTCCTACCAGCCCTCCTTTCAAAATCTCTTGGCTGAGAAGGTGCCTTATTAAACTTCTTGGCCTCCTGGACAAAAATGTGAAGCTGCTTTGTAAGATCAGCCAACTGCTCCACCATTGGGTCCCTCTCCTGTTTGGGAACCTGCACCAAATTTTTTTCCTCCTTCTTCTCCCTAACTTCCTCTTCAGCCAAAGCCTCACTTACTTTGCTGACATACTTGGCACACCCCTCCTGATAGGTGTCCACAGCCAATAACTTTAAATGGGCCTCAACAGCCTCCTTCACCTTATCCAAGGCAGGAAACTTCTGATCCCCATTAGAAAGAGTTTTCATCAATTCCTTTCTTGACAACTCCTTCAACACATCCATCCTGACATCTCTAGCCAGGGCAGACCAAAAAACATCCTTGGCAGCATTTTCATGAGCCAGCTCCTCCACTTCCACCAAATATTCCACCACAGGATCAAACTGTAGCAGAAACTTCCTGTAACTATGTAAGTTACCAACACCACCATAAGATTGCCATTCACTGACAACCTTGTTCAGATCCACCATAGTGAACCTGACACCCCATCTATCCACCATTTCTCTACACAACAATTTCCAATCCCTCTTCTTGTAGCCAGACATGGCCACAATCTCCTTCTCCACAGACCTATCACCAATGAAGAAGATAATCTGCTTCACCATGTCTAGGTAGGAAGCACCATCCACTCCAGCAGCAGTTTCATACTTCTCTAGAAACTACCTGACATCCTCCCCATTAAACTTGGTACCATCCCAAGTTTTAATCCTCACACACTCCCTAACCATCACAGAAGGAGGACCATCCCCCCCACTGACAGTCACCACAGGAATAGAGGAACCAGAAGCCATTCCTCCAGTCCAAAACACCAAAAAGAGCCAACCAAAGAAAACAGAGATTCCAAAGGACTAGCAAGTTCTACCCCCACGTTGGGCGCCAGAAATGTAGACAATCCTATAGTACTAGCTATAGGCCTTGACCAAGGGAGTTGGAGAAAAACCAGAGAGAAAATCCCCTGTCACTTTAGAAAAATAGAGTGAGATTTACTTGCTAAAGTAAGTTGGTTCCTGTTTTGCTAAATCTCCTTTTTAACACACTTTACTGCTTGATGAGCCAAGAAAGTAGTCACCAGATAGACTACCAGACCAAAGAACTGAAATGTAGAAAAAAGTCCACACCAGAGACAGCAAAGATACTTGATGTAGGCTGCAAATCCACACCAGAGACAGCAATAATACTTGCTATAGCTTGCAAGACTATAACAGAGAAAACAGTTGCTAAAGTTAAGTTAAATGAAGAACTTACTTGCAACAAACACAGCCAATTGTGGCCAGAAAACAGTGAAAACTGAGTGAGGAACAAGGATATCACTTCCGGATGGTTGTATGATGATTAAGGTTGCCACAAACTGTCTTATTCACTATGTACACACAGACCACTAACTAAGAGCCCATGCGCACCCACCAATCTGGCGCCTGTACCCGCCAAATTGCATAAAAAACCCTCCTGGAGCACTCCCCAACCTCCTAAAACAGAGGCGGGCAGGCCGCCCAACGTTGGAGATGCCGCCTGAAGCGGCCCGGCCTCCCTGAAGCCAGAAAACCAATAAAAACCACTAATCTACTTAGAAAAATTAGCTACAACTACTAAAACCTTTAAAACACGGAATTTCACTATAACAACATAGAGACATGAAATATAGAGAAAAATTAGTTCTATCCAATGGTACTAAGCACTTAACCCTAAGACTTAAGGTTAGCCCATAAAACACGAAAAACAAAATTTAACAGCAATCTTTTATAAATGAAAAATGAGGAAATGACCCCTTAAAACTCAGAATATGAAAAATGTCTACAAGACATAAAATATAGAGAAAAACCAGGGCTATCCAATGATAGTACCCAAATACCCGCAGACCCAATATCCACAGAATAAAACCAGAAAAATACCAAATTCCTTAACAGAT
This sequence comes from Hemileia vastatrix, assembly GCA_030280995.1. Lineage (NCBI taxonomy): Eukaryota > Fungi > Basidiomycota > Pucciniomycetes > Pucciniales > Zaghouaniaceae > Hemileia > Hemileia vastatrix. Next base: position 20,151 of record JASXTE010000010.1, on the reverse strand, counting down.
GTCAATTAAGACATGCACAAACAGCGCCAAATCACACAACAAAGGCCCCTGCCAATGTTGGAAGACCACACTGCCACTTCCACAGAAGTGGGTTCCACAATGGTTGCTTCTGCATTCGAAGCTTCCGCCATAGGGACTTCTGTGATGACGTCTGAATTCTAAAAACAAGATCATCAGTCACTAGATTTCTAAAATATCAGGGAATGGACTTACTTTGAAAATAGGGTCTGCTTCTAAAAATAATTTTGGAGTAACCTCCACCGCCACTTCCTTCTCCTCTTCGTCATACTCAATGACCACCCGTCGCTTCTTTGGGGTCCATCTCAAGATGGAGACTTCCTCTTCCTCCTCAACTAACTCGTCGACTTCATCTTCAACCACTCGCTTCTTGCTCGTAGCCTGAGTCACCCATGTTGCTACATTGGCTTCAGCTTCTTCCTCATTTTCTCCCACTGATTGATCATCCCCAATTGACACATCCCAAATGTCTTCGACTACTTCCTTTTTCTTGGGAATCACCCAATATTTCGTCTTAGTAAACCGACTCTCGATGTTGGCATTCATTGACAAGGAGTCACACGCCACCCTACTTCATCAGCAAAATTCGCACTTCTGGCAAGGACCTCTTGTCGCCTTGCTTTCTATGCAAAAGTACTCCATCAACTTGCAGGCCATGAAAGTCTTGGAATATTTTTGTGTAATGATGCCCCCATCCGCTTTAGGGTGTGGAAACGTGGGAGTTGGAGTAGGGAAATCTGTCATAATAAATTAAAGAATAATTAAATAAGGAGGGAAGAGAAATTAGTGTGGGAAGTATGTTTTACGCTCAACGGAGCTCGCGTTCTTATACCCGGGCATCTGTCACATGCCACGTGGCACTCGAGGCAAAAGCAGCTTATTAAATCAATAATAAGAGGCTCAAATCCATACTCGAAGCGCAGAAAGCAATTCTCCATAGCAACTGCGACTTTCCTTTGTGTACTCGCTATTCAACCGCGCTAGCCTAAACTCTAAATCTAAATTAGTCAATCTCTCAATAGTGTGTCTTAGTCTTTTTCTCAATAAGCAACGCACAGCGCAATAGTTAATATAATAGTACATTAAAAGGTTTATGAAATGTCTGTGGGTTATTAAGGGGTAGTGAGCATGGATGGAATGGTTAGTGGAGGATTAAGGGGTTAATGGATGTTAGTGAGGAGGGTCCAGGTGTAATGGGTGTATTTTTAATGGTCTGTGGTGTGCGGAATAATAGATGGGTATGAGGTCAATGCAAGGAGGAGTAAAGGATATAAAAAAGGGTTGGGTTTTTGGGTTCGATACTCTTTAGAATTAAATTATAAAACGTATTTATATTTAATAGTGGTAAAGCTTTAAGTTAAATCATTATTATTATATCTTTCTTTATCTTCTCAATAATCATTTCTAAAATCCTAAACCTTTGATTGTTGAGTTTCCAACCCTTTGTGAGATTATAAGAATTTTAACATTACCCTTAAATTATATTAGAATTCTTATCGAACATATCTTGAAGAAGTAGTTCTTCCTTTGAGTCATCTTCGAATCACTTCCTTGAATCATTCCTCTGTGCTTCGAAGATCTCCCTTGCAGGAACATCCCCGACCTTGTGCATAGGTCATCCGGTGACAGGCATGAGGATAAACTGCACAATTTTAGAAGATGTGATTCAGAAGATGAATCAAGATTTGAAGATTTGGAAGATGAAAGTGAGGATGAAGATATGAAATTGTGGAAAAGTTGTGGAGTGGTGAGATTGTGGTCTAAAAGTAAGTCCTCCCAATTGTGCACTGCTGGGGTTTCTTCTAAGACTTTCAAAAACATTACCTTGGCCACACATGTGAGAAATGGGGAAACCCTTGGTTTTTGTTCCAGGTCTGGTGGTGAAGAGGTCCAGAAGATCCCTCAATTTGAAGGCAGAGATGCAAAGTATAAGAAGGTAGTGCAGAAGATTATGCCTGTAGGTTTGAATACTACTTTGAGGAGACCTCCATTGTCAAGAGATCTGTACTGTACTCCTCTGGTAAAGAATCCTCCTGATTGTGTGGAAACTTCTTGGGTTACTGTGGAAAGGTTGAAAGTTGTTAATTTTGGTACTTATGGGTGGTTGTCTGCAGAGAAAAGAAGTTGTTGTTTCACATTATTGTGCTCAAGGAGAAAGCAGTGGCATTTGTTGAAGAGGAAAGAGGTGTGTTGAAACACTCTTATGGGGAACCTTACTTGATTCCTGTGGTTTGTCAAGAACCTTGGCAAATTAAACCTATTTTTATTCCAGCTGCTATTAGGGATATTTTATAGAGATTGTTAGGGAAAGAGTCAGGACTTTTTTAAACGAACAATTAACATCTAGTTATTCAAGTCCCCTTATCTTTTTAAAGAAGCAGAATTGAAAACTGAGGGTGGTGCATGATCTTAGAGCCTTGAACAGAGTCACTATCAAGGATGCTGGAATGTTGCCAATTCCAGTGGATTTTGCAGAAGCTTTTTCTGGAAGGGTGTGTTATGGTTTGGGTGATATTACGGGTGGTAATGATGAAAGCCAACTTCACACCAATTCAAAGTCACTTACAAAGTTTGGGACTCCTCTGGGAAGATTTAAGCTCACTAGGTTTCATCAAGGAGCAACTTATTCAGTAGCAGTATATCAGTCACAAATGGCTTGGACTTTACAGGATGAGGTTCCTACTCATGCTGGTATTTTTATTGATGATGGTGGAATCAAAGGACCCTCCGCTGATTATGGAATTGTGGTGCTGAAAAAGAATCCTGGTGTAAGTAGGTTTTTTCAGGAATATGCCATTACTCTAGAGAGAGTATTTTTTAGGATTGAAGAGGCTGGTTTGACCATTTCTGGGTCAAAGTTTTGTTGTTGTGTTCCTGCTCTAGAAATTCTGGGTCATGTTGTATGTAACGAGGGGAGGATTATGGCTAAGATGAAGGTCAATAAAGTTCAGTCATGGCCAAGACCCAAGAATACTACTGAAGTCAGGGTTTTTTTGGGGTTTGTGTGTACGTCAGGATTTTTATCAAAGATTTTTCTTTCTGGGATTCACCTTTAAGAATGTTGACCAGGAAAGATGCAGAGTGGGGATGGTCTGAAGAGTGTGAAGAGGCCTTTCAGAAGTTGAAGAAGTTGGTAGGTGAAGATATTATTCTTCATAAGTTGGATTATGGAGTTGGTGCTGGAAAAATTTATCTGGAAGTTGACTCAAGTTATATTGATACTGGTGCTTTGTTGTCTCAGGAAGATAATACTTTTAGGGTCAGGCCAGTAAGGTATGAGTCCGTGGTTTTTAATGAGGTTGAATCTAGATATTCTAAACATAAGTTGGAATTGTGTGGTGTAGTATAAATTTTGATGAAGCTACAAACTGTTTTGTGGGGGAGGCTTTACGAGGTGCATGTGGATTCAAAATATTTGGTTTAAATGATCAATACACCCAGTCTTCCAAATGCTCCAATGACTATGTGGGTGGCATTTATTCAGCAATTCTCTTTTGACCTGGTACACAGAAATGTGAAAGCTATTATGATTCCAGATGGATTATCAAGGAGACCACCCATGGATGAAGATTCAGACTCTGAAGAATTTGATGAAGATGTCCCAGTGGTTAGGGCCAGCAAAAAGGGTGTTGAAGATTTTTCTTTCCTCCCACATGAGGAAAAACTGGAAGATTATTCTTTCCTCCACCATAAGGCTAAACTGGATGATTGTTCATTCCTCCCCCATAAGTCTAAACTGGATGATTTTTTCTCCTCCACCAAGAGTTTAAACTGGCTGGTTCTGATCTTCATTCTGGTGATCAGGATGTTTTTTTGATAAAGATGGGGCTTTTGTTTGGGATGGCCTAAAATTGGAAAATGGTGTTTTTGTCAGTGAACTAAATTCTCTTAATATTCAGTGGAAGGAAAAGGTTGTACCAAAGTTAAGGGATTGGTGTCCTGGATGGGCTGGCTGTGTTGCTCATATGTACACTGGAGATTTTGATGACAGGTTTTTACCCTTGGATGTTGTTTTTTTGGATCTTGAAGATGAGACCTGGGGTTAAACTGGGTTTTATTTTATTATGGTTGAATATCTGTTAACCTTGGAGAGGCAAGATATTTGTGATGATGATACTTGTGTAGCAATCAAGAAGAAGAGTCCTGGCTTCTATGTTTTAGGAAGGAGGTTGATGAGGAGGAAGCATCCAAATTATCAAGTAGTGCTGATTCAGAAGAAGGCTGAAGATTTGGTGTTGAAGTCTTTGCATGAAGACCTTGGTCATAGAGGCTTTGGAAAGACTTATAGAAGAATAGCTGATAGATTTTGGTGGCCAGGTATGAGGTTGGCTGTGCAGGGTTGGGTTCAATCTTTTGAAGAATGTCAAAGAAGAAGTCACTTGAAACCTAAAGAGGTTAGCCATGCTACTGGAGAGTCAACGGTGTTTGGAAGAAGTAGTCTGGATGCTGTCCGTATCAAAGAGGGCAGGTTTAAAAACTTGATTGTTGCCAGGGATGATTTATCTGGTTGGTTTGAGGCAGTGCCTCTGGTTAATGTGACTGCCAAAAATGTGGCAGAATTTCTGAAGAAAGAATGGGTGTTTATGTATGGGTTGATGAGTTTGGTGACTGTTGGTGGTGGGTCAGAGTTTGGGGCCAAATTTAAAGAAGCTGTGGAAAGTATTTGTTCTAAAGTCAGAGTGGCCACACCTTATTATCCTGAAGTTGAAGGCATGTTTGAAAGATGCCATCAAGTTATCAAGAATGCTTTGGTGAAAATGTGTGGAGATAGTGCTGAAAAATGGAGGCATTATTTACCCTTGGTGTTTTTTGTTGATAGGGCCACTGTGAAAAGGACAACTGGCTATTCCCCTTATGAATTAATTTTTTGACATAAAGATGTTCTACCAGTGGATTTGGAAGCTTTCCTTATCTTTGAATTGATTGGGATGATGTGTTCTCAACAGAAGATTTGCTCAGTGCCAGGATGCAACAGTTGGAATGTAAAGAGGAAGGTCAAGAGAAGGCATACACTAGAATGATGAAGATAAGAAATCAATCAGCCAGATACTAGAACAAGAAGCTGTCTCATAGACTCAGAAATCCCATGAAACCTGGTTGATTGGCTTTGGTGTATAATAGAAGTTTGGAGTGTCAGTAGGAAAAAATTTGTGCTGACAGATGGAATGGACCTTATAGAGTCAGATCTCAGTTGTCTGGAGGCTCTTATTTTTTGGAGTAGTTAGATGGTGCAGTCTTAAAGAAGAGAGTTGCTGCTGATCAGGTGAAGAGATTTTACCCAAGAGGCACTAGAGGTGAAGAAGACACCAGGTCAAAAGTTAGACAACTTGCAGTCAAGTGGTTTTTCAGGTATCTAAAAGTAACATGGGAAGTAACCTTTGAAGGAATTTCATTTCTTTAATTACTTACAAGCCAGAATAAAACTCTGAGTGTCACTGTACCAAAAAAAAATTAGAAAAAGTATATTGCACTGCTTATTGTTGAAGCTTTCTATCTTATTTGATATTGAGCGACTTCTGAAAATTCTGCCACAGTGCTATATTAGCTTTTTTTCCTGGAAAGAAGTCCTTCATGCTAACTACCCTTACACCATTTATGCTAGGCCCATGAAATACCTTTTCATGATGTTCTTTCTGAAGGTTGGCATATTAGACTTTACCAAGAAAAAAATCAATGAAATCAAATTGAAAATTCTCATACCCTGTTGTTGTTAAGGAAAGTTGGAATGAATTTCCTCATTTACACTTTTCCTACATGAAATAATTTAATCTTCTTAATTATACCATATTTTAAAAGTGAATTCTTTCAAAAAATTTGAAAATTTCAAAATGACTTGTAGACTTTGTGATGGTAGAAGAGTTATTATCTCTGTAAAGATTTCAAGGCTAGGACAATTGAAAGAGGCAGAAAGATAATTATAGAGGGAACATAACCAAGTGAAGTAAAGGCCACTTGGGACTTATAAATGACTGTGAATGAAAAATTTACAGGGTAGTTTACACCACCAAAAAATCACAGACATTCCCAGTGTGATTGTTACCCAGTGGTTTGCATTGGATTTGTATGAAATGTGTGAACACCAAGGTAGACATAACAGACATTAGTGAACACCACCATTCTTTAGATTGTCAGTCGGAATGCCTTGCATTCCCTTCCCATTGATCAATCTAACATTCCCCCCCCCAGTTTTTCTTATTTCATATAATCTCACCCAACTTGGGGCATGAAGGAGAAGGGCATAAAATATGCTATGTATAAAAGCGTGAGGGGGAAACAGGACAAGAGGAATGGGGAAATGAAATGGACAAAAATACAAGGTACTACTGTGCAAGGGGAAGATTATTGGGAAATTTACCAGAGTTAATTGCTCCCTCAATTTGAAAGTATTTTCCAATTATTTGTTCTCTTTTATTTCTACTTTTTTTTATTTCATTCAACCCACCCAGCTGGGGGAGTGAAGGAAGAAACAACTAAGATAATATTAAGTACAAGTGAGATGAGGAAAGGTGAGGAGGTGAATGAACAGGCAATTAAAGTGGTAAACAAATAGGAGTTGTTGGGTGAGAGGAAAATTGCTAGGATATCTGCCAGTATTTATTGAGGCAACATGAGCAATAATGTGGGAGGGAGAAGGGACAGAGGATTGTTGTTTTACCTTATGCATTTAATTTTACTTACACTGTTCTTGTTCAAGTTAATTCTTTTTTTTGGTGAATAGAATTGATGATAATCAGCCACCACATGTGAGCACTGCTTAATCAACCCAAGCCACTTTTTAAATCTTGGGACATATTCAGAACCTGCTTTGAAGAACATCACAACATTTTATTGGGCTAGACATAAGAAATGCAACTGGCCCCAGTAACTTCCACTTGAGATGTCACATCCGCCTCACTATTGCTCTCTTCCAAAAGACTTAAGGACTCAATTCTGAGGCTTCAGAAAATTCTTAGGAGCTAATTATCAGTAAATTGAAGTTTGCCTTATCTCATCCGTAATGCTTAAGCTTTTCCCAAGCAGAAATATATTTTCCATTTTGAGTGATTCCAAGTTGGTCAATCTAAAAATATTTAGAATGTTTTGAACAATAAAATGAGAGCACTTTGGATTTGTTACAACTTTTTATGATTATAATTAAATATAACTAGAGGTAAACAATTAATTAGGAAAGTAGAGAACAAGAGCAAGAACAGAAAGGTTTCTGAAAAGCCAGTTTATTTGAAATTTGATTTTCTGACGTATCAGACCAAAACTAGCTACCAGTGAGTCAAGGTTAGAGGGAAGTGCGTCATTTGCACTGATGCTTCAAATATCAGTGGTGTTTACAAATGTGTGTTGTGCTTGCATTGGATTTTGCAGTGGCATTCACACATTTTATGCAAACCCAATGCAAATGCCCAGGTGATGATCACACTGGGAACGTCTGCAATTTGTGCATGGTGTTTGTTGCTAAAATGCATATATGAGGCGACATGTCGCCTCATATATGCATGTAAGAAACTTTCTCATTTACTCAAGCTATAAGATACATAAAAAAAGAATGTCATATTGCATACATGAGGCAACATGTTGCCTCATGTACGCATGTAGATTAAACACTTAATTTATCACTTATAAATGAAAGAAACATAGTATTGAAAGTGAAAGATGGTATTGCATACATGAGGCAACATGTTGCCTCATGTATGCAATAGCAGGGGGGACAGAAAAATGAAGCTACTGAACTTTATCTTCCATGCTCTTGCTCTTGCATACATGAGGCAACATGTCGCCTCATGTATGCAATTACATGAGCTCTGATTCAAATACTGAACAACGTCTTTTTACAGCACTTTTTAATTGCATACATGAGGCGACTTGTCGCCTAATTTATGCATGTAGGTAATAGAAGTTACTTCTTACTAAAAATTACATGGAGAGTCAAAAAAGTATAATATTGATGAAGGAATGTAATTGCATACATGAGGCGACATGTTGCCTCATGTATGCAATAGCAAGAGTTTTGGGAGAGGGATCAGAAGTGAATTGTGCCAGTACTCTTGCTATTGAATACATGAGGCGACATGTCGCCTCATGTATGCAATTTCATTTTGTCATTTTTCTCTACTTTTTATTTTCCTCTCCTTTTATTTTAGAGTGAGAAATTACTGGTATTACCTACATGCATACATGAGGCGACATGTTGCCTCATGTATGCATGTAGTAAAATGTGATTCCCCTTACACTTGATTTGGCACAAAGAATAAGATGAGGCAAAATTTTGCATCATCTATATGCAAAGGAACCATGTTCTGATGACATTTTGCAATGTTCTTCCCCATTTCAACATGACATGGTGCATATTCTTGTATGTACTATTATTTGCCAAAAAAAAAATTTGAATTCTACCTTTGTTCTGAATATCTGAGTGAGCATGTATTAGAAAAAGTACAGTAAAGTTCTGCTGGATGTTTTTTTGAAAATTTTTTTTTCGAAATAAGTCAAAATATATTCCAAAACATTAGGAAATATTAATTCTTCTATTTCGCAAGTTTTTTTTAATACACATAAATAATTTTTGTTTTTAAGTGCAAGTAATGAGCTGCACTGGGTGACATATTTTCCAGTGCAGCTGCTACATTTATGTTACTACATGTTCAATTCATTAAGAAAAATGTTGCCATGTTTAATTCTGTTGCAGATGCAAAGTACCTACACTTGCTCTTTATATTTTTTTCTCATCACTTCAATTAACAGATCCCATCTTTTTTCCTCATCATTGAAATTGATAGATCCTATTATTAAATTGTGATCATGCAGAAGTTGAGTTTATGTAGGTACATATTTTTATCATAAGACATCTTGTTGCCTCATTTTCCCTTTTGAATAGGAATTACATTTCATGTTATCATAATAGGGTGTGCAACAAAATTTGGAAATGATATTTCAATTGGTAGAGTAATTTGGGTGAGTGTAAAAAGTTTCAAACATGAGGTTGTCACGCGCCACGTGACACTCGAGGCGAAAGCAGCTCATTAAATCAATAATATCGAGTCCTAAATCTATACTCGAAGCGCAGAAAGCAATTCTCCATAGCAACTGCAATTTTCCTTTGTGTACTTACTATTCAACTGTGCTAGCCTAAACTCTAAATCTAAATTAGTCAATCTCCCAATAGGGTGCCTTAGTCCTTTTCAATAAGCGACGCACAGCGCTAGGTTCAACGAAATAGTACAGTAGTAGTTTTTCATTAAAGTTTTGTTAATTAATTAAAAAGGGGTAAATTGAGCATGGAAGGGTATTTAGCGAAGAGGGTCTAAGTGTATGTTAGTAATGGTCAATGGAATGGGAATGGTGCGATGGAAGGGAGGTCAATGCGAGGAGGAACAAAGGATATAAAAGGGGTTGGGTATTTGGTTCGATATTCCTTAGAATTAAATTATAAAATCGTATTTACATTAATAGTGGTAAATCTTTAAAGTTAAATCATTGTTATTGTATCTTTCTTTATTTTCTCAATATTCATTTCTAAATCCTAAATCTTTGATTATTGAGTTTCCAACCCTTCGTGAGATCTTAGGAATTCCTATTACCTTTGAAGCTATTTTATAATTATTCTCGAACAAACCTCAAACCTGTAGCTCTTACTTCGAGTAACCTTCAAACCACTTCCTCAAATCATTCCTCTGTGCTTTGAAGAAGTTTCTAAATCTCTCATCTCACTTTCAGGAACATCCTCGACCTTATGCGTAGGTCCTCCGGTGACAGTATAATTTAATTCTCCGTAGTTCTCATTCTTTGCACTACTACATCCTTTTAGGTGTTTTTTAAAAGTTTTAAAATGGCACCTGTTCAACGCACTCCTCCTCCGGGCGCTACTACTAGAGCTTGCGCTAGGGGCAGGCCAACAGCCACAAGGTCTGTTTCCCGCACTCACTCTTTGGAACCACTCGACCTTAGGGAACGGCAACATTCAGTTCAATCTGTAGAAGAAATCCCACAGGATTTTGAGGATTCTAGCGATGAAGAAGAAGGAGAGGATACAATGCACGAGGCACCATCCGCCCCAGCCAATCACCCTTCTGGTCAATCCTCAGAACCTGGACCATCTAACTCTCTGGAAGATTTCATGAGACTTTTCATGAAAACCCTTTCAAATCCAACGTCTTCAGAGGGATCTAAGCTCAAAACTCCTTCTATGAAATCTCCTGACAAATTCGACGGAGATCACCCCGACAGATTGCGACCCTTCTTGCAAACCTGCAAGCTACTGTTCCATAATGACCCTCGAACCTTTAACAGCGACCGATCAAAGTTTGTTTACGCTTCTTCATTCCTAGCCGGGAAAGCAGCAAGATGGTTCGAACCTTATCTGCTCATGCTTTCTTTGACAGAAACCCACTTACTTATCAATAATTGGGAAAAGTTCGAAGACAAACTTTTTACGTTGTTTAGGGACCCTAATGAAACAGACAACGCAGAAATTGAACTTGATTTTCTTTGCATGAGTGATAATGGTAAAGCCTCTGAATATATCTCGAACTTCAGAGCACTTCAAACTCGAGTAGGTTGGAATGATGCTGCCCTTAAGTATCATTTCAAGAAAGGACTCCCTTCGAAGATTCTGGATCAATTAAATCTTCACGGTCAGAAGATGACTACTTTAACAGATTTAATGTATCGAACCCTCAAACTTGACGGCGTTTATCAAGGACGACTTCAACATCGTCGATATGCCAACAAATCTCAAGGCCTAAATTTTAAATCGGGACCTTCTTCACACCCACGACCAAATCAATCCTCCTCGACTCAATCCAAACCCAATAAGAGAAAGGATAAACCTCGACCAAAAGGCTCAACCCCAGGCGATATCAGCAAAGTACTGGATCCTAAAGGGGAACTTAAAGAAGCTGAGAGGAAGAGACGAGCAGATAATGGGTTATGTATGTATTGTGGGGGTAAGCACAAGTTGGAAGACTGTGTAAAGTTGAAGGAAAGAGAAGGTACTAGTTCGAAGTCAAAAAACTAGTAGATAGTTTACTTGTGTGCAAAGCAAACTATCTTATCTCTCCCAGTGCACAGAACCTCCATGTCTTAAGGACTGGAGTTGCCTTAAACCGCTTGAGATTCATTCTTTTTAAGGAGGATATTCCCTTCAGTTGTCTTGTAGACTCTGGAGCTTCAATTTCTTTTGTTAGTTTATCTTTTGCCAAGAAGTTACAGCTGAAATTTACAGATATCGATCGAACTCCAATTTATTTTGTCAAATCAGAGGAACCCAAATATTGGGTCAGTAAGAAAGTTTTATAGGTTTTCAACTTTCCCTCCTTCAAGTGGGAATTGTCAGTCTTGGACACCGCAAGGATGGACAATACCATTCTTGGCCATGACTTTTTAACGCATTGGAATCCTGAAATTGATTAGACACAGGGATTGATCACCCCACAGACTAAGTATATTTCTTATTCTTCAATGCAGGTCAATAGGGAGTTAAACAACCCGCCTTACAATGTCCTGCTAGAGGACAAATCTCTTCCAGATGATTTGTAAGCATCTGATCTTTCTTTAAATGAGCAATTGGCTAACCCTTCTAGCTTGATGTCTTCACTCGAAGAGGATTTAAATTGCCTCAAAGTAATTGAATTATGCTCTCTCAATTCTGGTCTTCCCTTGACAGATTCTCTTGAAGATGATGAGGACAAACAAATTGATGTTGAAGCCATTAAATCAACTCTACCAGAAATATATCATGATTTCCTCAATGTTTTCTCAATCTGCAAGGTGGATGGGTTACCAACTCATCGACCCTACGACCATCAGATAGAGTTAATAGGTCCAGTACCTCTGTCAGGTCCTGTCTATTCTTTGTCGAAGGACGAATCTCAAGTTCTTCAAGACTAAATTGCAGAGAATGTAGCCAAAGGTTTCATCAGAGCCAGTAAATCTCCAACCGGCTCCCCTGTTCTCTTTGTAAAAAAGAAGGATGGAAGTCTTAGGTTGTGTGTTTACTATAGAAAGCTCAACACAGTCACTAAGAAGAATGCATATCCTGTTTCTCCTATGTCATTGCTTCTTACCCTTTTTAATGGTGCTAATTTCTTTTCTAAAATTGATCTTAGAGGTGCTTACAATCTTATTTTCCTTGTGGAAGGTCATGAACCACTGACTGCAATGCGCACTAGATTTGGTAGTTTTGAATATTTAGTTATGCCTCTTGGATTGTGTAACGCACCATCAGCTTTTCAAACTTTTGTCAATGACATCTTTCAAGACGTTTTCGAACAATTTGTTGTTGTCTATTTAGATGATATTTTAATTTTCTCGAAGACACTAGATGAACATATTCATCATGTTTGACAGGTTCTAAATCAACTTCAAGATCACGGTCTCTACGCCAATCATAATAAATGCGCATTCCACCTTAAATCTATTGATTTTTTGGGTTTTACGTTATCCACTGATGGTTTAGTCATGGACGACAAAAAATTCCAAAAGGTCCTGGAATGGCCTGAGCCCAAAAACATTAAATCGCTCCAAGGATTTTTGGGTTTATAAACTTCTATAGAAGATTTATTAAAGATTACTCTAAAACTATTTCCAATCTTACTTATCTTCTTAGAAAAGACATTCCTTTTGTTTTTACTTCTACAGCACAAAAGGAATTCGAAGCACTAAAAACAGCGTTCACCACAGCCCCAATTCTTTGACATTTTGATCCTTCTGCCTCGACAATAGTTGAGACAGATGCAAGTGATTATGCTATTGCAGGGGTCATCTCCCAATTAAATCCTGAAACAAATTTGTTTCATCCTGTTGCTTTTGAGTCACGCAAACTCATAGCTGCAGAATTAAATTATGAAATTCATGACAAAGAGCTTTTAGCTATTATCCATTGTCTTAAAAAATGGTGTTCTTTTCTTCTCAGCCTAGATAGTCCTTTTCAAATCTTAACAGATCATAATGCCTTGAAATACTTCATGTCTTCTAAAGTGTTAACCAGGCATCAAGCCAGGTGGGCTGAATTTTTGTCTGAATTTTCTTTCTCTATTTCCTATCGCCCAGGAAAAAACTGCATTGTCCCAGATATCTTGTCACATCGGGACGACGTTTACCCACAGCGGGGGGACGCATTTGCTGACAAGAACCCAGCAAATGTGCAATCAATCTTCAACGAATCAATGTTAACAACTCATCAACTTAATTCAATGACAATTCAATCTTTTTGAAATCCACTATCCAACATCCTCGAAGCTCAGTTGAAGGACAAATATTGTTTAGGGTTAAAAGACAAAATACTCTCAAAGCAAGGGGCCAAAAGATTTAGTATTGAATCAGGTCTATTAGTCTTCGAAGGTAGAGTAGTCATACCCGACAACAATGAGATAAAATTATGGATTTTCAACAGTCGACATGATTCTCCATTAGCTGGTCATTTTGGGGTTGATAAAACCTACCAGTTAATAGCAAGGGATTTCTTCTGGCCAGGTATGACCAGGGAAATCAAGGCCTATATAAAAGCTTGTTACGAATGTAATAGGAATAAGGCTCCCCGTCACCGGAAGCATGGGTTGCTTCAACCACTTCCTATTCCCTCTAAACCTTGGGAATCTTTATTGATGGATTTCATTTCTCAACTTCCTATTTCTAATGATTTTGATGCTATATTAGTAATAGTAGATAGATTTTCAAAAATGTCTATTTTCATTAAAACCACTACTACTGCCACAGCAGAATATTTGTCAAAATTGTTTCTAGAATATGTATTTTCTAAACACGGCTTACCAAATGATATTATTTCAGATAGAGGCTCATTGTTTGTATCCACATTCTGGACCCAACTGTGTCAACAACTCAATATCACGAGGAACCTCTCCACGGCCTATCACCCTGAAACTGACGGTCAAACAGAAAGAGTTAACCAAATCCTCGAACAATATCTTCGAATGTATGTCAGCTACCAACAAGACGATTGGACCACATGGTTACCATTGGCCAAATTTGCTTATAATAACTCGACTCATTCTTCGACACGACAATCTCCCTTTGAAACCATTTATGGACAACATCCTCGATTCAACTCAATCCATGTAGGAACCAATCATCCTGCGGAACATTATCTTTGAACCATATCACGACTCCAAGAGGAACTTAAATCAAATTTGGAATTTGCGGTTCGAAGGTACAAGGAACAGCCCGACAAACATTGACAAACTGCTCCTTCTTTTAAACCAGGCGACAAAGTATGGCTCGATGCACGAAACATTCGAACTACTTGACCATAAAAGAAACTGACTGAAAAACGCTTGGGGCCATTCGAAATCGACTCTGAAGTCTCTAAAACTGCATTTCGACTCAAGCTACCTCCTAAATTTCAGGCTATTCACCCAGTTTTTCACGTATCTCTCCTGGAACTGGCTCGAGAAACATACCCAGGCTAGAACCAACCTCCTCCGGAACCAGTCGAAGTAGAAGACCATCTAGAGTGGGAAGTAAGCCGTATCCTTGATTCAAGAATGCGCAAGGGGAAAATTCAATACCTCGTGGAATGGGAAGGCTTCCTCAATGACTCAGACAAAACATCCTGGGAACCAGCCATCAATGTTTCTAACGCCCCTGAACTCCTAAAATCTTTTCATTTGAAATATCCTTTAAAACCAAAACCTTAAAATTTCATTTATTAAAATTTTATTTTATTTTTCTTTCTTTCTTTAAAATCAAAACACCTCTTAAATTTCTTAGCCTTGTTTTTTTCTTTTCTCTCTCTTCTTTTTCTTTCTTCTACTTCTATATAAATTTTCTCTAAAAACCAACTAAAAGTAAAATCAAAAGTAAAATTAAATAAAAATAAAATAAAATAAATAGAATAAACATAAACAATAAAATAAAAAAATAAAAAAATAAAATAAATAAAATAAACATAAATAGTAAAATAAAATAAAAATAAAAATAAAACTCTTAAATCTCTCTAAATATTTTCTTTCTTTTCTCTTTTCAATTCTCTAAAAATACATTCTTTTCTTAAATTTAAAATTCTCTTTAAAAATTTTCTTCTCTAAAAATTTATTCTCTCTTTAAAATTTTCTTTTCTTTGAACCATCAAATCTTGTAAGGCATGACCTTTCCTTGAACTTAACTTCAACTTCTAAATCTCCCTATAATAATTCTTCGAACAAATAATTCTTCTTTTCAAATTCTCTTTAAATTCTAAATTCTGTTTTTTCTTTTCTTTCTTCTTCCTCTCTTTTCAACTAAAATTTCCTAAAAATAAAAAAAAAAAAAAATTCTTTCATTAAATTCTCAATTTAACAAACTCATCTCAATCACAAACCGTTTCTTTTCTCTCTCTTTTCTTACATAAAATTTTCCTTTTGAAAAAAAAAAACCTAAAACTTCCTTCAATTAAACAACTTTTTTCTTTCTTTAAATTTCTTCTTTCAAATTCTAAAATTTTTATTTAAAACTTCTTTTTTCTTTTCCTTTTTCTCTCTCTCCCAAATCTTATAAAATTAATAATATTCACCTACAACAAAAAAATAAAATAAAATAAAATAAAATAAAACTAAAATACAAATTTTTCTACTTCTTTACATCTCCTTTTCATTTCAAATTTTTTCTTTTAATTTTTCTCGAACCAATCTTTTCATTTTCTCCAAAACTACCCTTATCTCCTTCCTGCATTTCTCAAATACCTCCTCCTCTCCTACCGGAACCACCTCTCCAATCTCCAAGAGCTCCTCTGCCACGTTGAAGGAAGCAGCGTCAATAATTGTGTCGACCTCCCCACATAACTCTTCCGCGAACCTTACTCGTCGACCTTGACGAGGTTTCTTCGACCACACCTGGTCCAGTGTGTCTTCAGGTTCTTCAACTACATCTGTGACCGGAGGGTTTGCCTCAGTTGGTAAAACCAGCGCAGGCTCCCCAATCGGGTCTTCAAGGGTATTCGATGTCTAAACAAAACTCATCAGTAACTTCATCCTTAAAAAATAACAATTGAAAACTTACCTCGAAGATGGGGTCAGGCTCTAAGAATAACCTTGGAGCCACCTCAACCTCTGCCTCTCTTTCCTCCTCGTCGTCTTTGATGACCACCCGTCATTTCTTGGGTGCCCGCCCTGGAACAGGGACTTCATCTTCATCTTCCTCCACCAACTTGTCAACCTCTTCCTCGATACCTTGCTTCGAACTCGTGGCCTGGGTTACCCAGGTTGAGATCTCGTTATTTAATTCCTTATCATTTTCCCCCACTGATTGTTCATCTTCAATCAAGACATCCCAAATGTCTTCGACCACCTCTTTTGTTTTAGGGATTACCCAAAACTTGGTCTTGGTGAATTGTTCTTCAATCTCTGCGTTCTTCGTCAACGCATCGCACGCCACTCGTTGCCAATGGCAAAACTCGCATTTCTGGCGAGGGCCTCGAGTCGCCGTACTTTCGACACAAAAATATTCCATGCTTTCACAAGCCGTGCAAGTTTGTGAAAATTGTCGCGTAATCATTCCCCCATCCGCTTTAGGGTGTGGAGGCGTAGGTGTGGGAGTAGGGCAGTTCATTATAAAAAGAGAAATTAATAAGGGAGGAAAAAGTTATAGAAGAAGGGAAACTAGTGTGGGAAGATGGCTCAAGCTCAACGGAGTTCGCAATTTTTATACCCAGGCATCTGTCACGCGCCACGTGACACTCGAGGCGAAAGCAGCTCATTAAATCAATAATATCGAGTCCTAAATCTATACTCGAAGCGCAGAAAGCAATTCTCCATAGCAACTGCGATTTTCCTTTGTGTACTTACTATTTAATTGCGCTAGCCTAAACTCTAAATCTAAATTAGTCAATCTCCCAATAGGGTGCCTTAGTCCTTTTCAATAAGCGACGCACAGCACTAGGTTCAACGAAATAGTACAGTAGTAGTTTTTCATTAAAGTTTTGTTAATTAATTAAAAAGGGGTAAATTGAGCATGGACGGGTATTTAGCGAAGAGGGTCTAAGTGTATGTTAGTAATGGTCAATGGAATGGGAATGGTGCGATGGAAGGGAGGTCAATGTGAGGAGGAACAAAGGATATAAAAGGGGTTGGGTATTTGGTTTGATATTCCTTAGAATTAAATTATAAAATCGTATTTACATTAATAGTGGTAAATCTTTAAAGTTAAATCATTGTTATTGTATCTTTCTTTATTTTCTCAATATTCATTTCTAAATCCTAAATCTTTGATTATTGAGTTTCCAACCCTTTGTGAGATCTTAAGAATTCCTATTACCTTTGAAACTATTTTATAATTCTTCTCGAACAAACCTCGAACCTGTAGCTCTTACTTCAAGTAACCTTCGAACCACTTCCTCGAATCATTCCTCTGTGCTTTGAAGAAGTTTCTAAATCTCTCATCTCACTTTCAGGAACATCCTCGACCTTGTGCGTAGGTCGTCCGGTGACAGAGGCTTTATGTTTCTTCATGTTGTAATACACTATTAGAAAAATTTAATTTCCAATAAAATTTGGATCATTTAGTGTAACTTTTATTCAAATATAATGCAGTATATTCCCCATTTTCTTGAGCTTGCTTCATTTACATTTAATAAGGTTTTTCTTGTTTGTGAGATGTGATAAATTCAAGTTAAAAATTTGTTAAAATTTTGAGTGATTTATTTAAAAACATCCATTTATGCAAAGCTTCAGAGTATATGATAAAAATATGCTAAGAGTGAAAAATTTGAATTAACTAAGTGGCACTTGAAAATTATTGTGTAAGGCCCAGTGTCTGTCTGCAGGGGGGCTGGGTGGGGCGCCCCAGGGAACAGCTCTACATCTCTTCTAGTTGATTAATTGGTTTTTAAATATGTAAATTTGAATATCTATTTGTACTGTGTTATTTTTACTGTAACACAAAGACATTGAATTTCATTGTGGCTTTAATTTTTAAAATGCACTTGAGAAAAATATAGGGGAAAAGTTAAATTTAATATTGTGTATTAAAAATACATTAATTTATTAGATATACATGAGCTAGTAAATTTACCAACACTTTTTTTGACTATAAGCTGTTGAAACTGTGCTATGGACTTTCAAAAACCATCAATTAAAATTACAAGGCATGTTAAATACCATATTTTTTATATACTTTGGTTGGGATCCATTTTTATTTTAACTTAACTTTGTGCAGGATTTTAAAATATGTATTAAAAGTAAGGGCATAATTCAGGCCCTCAGTGCCCTTTCTATTTGTGACCATACAGGTTATCAGTAGGATGGAACTATAATTGGATGTATTTCTTTGCCCATAAGCAGATTTCTTCATTCAGAAAACTGGTCTCTTTTCTTGTAACAGCAGAAGATTAATTTGTTTCTAGTGTTATAATTTTTCTCAAACTATGATTTTATTTTTTAAGAAAATTTTTATTCATATTGTTGACAAGTGGATTTCCAATTATACATGAATCAAAAATTCATTAATTTTTCAAATTTTCAGTTGTTGACATGGATATCTTGTAGTTTTAATATATGGACAAAATTTAATTTGGGCAATATATATTGCTGAAATAATTTCTGGTGGTTTATCTTAACTTACAGAGTTTTACACAGTTTTACTCATCATGGTAAATCCAGTCATTATTTATATAATGTGACTTACATGGCCAAGAAATATTTCTTGTCTTGTATAAATACTGATTTCCTCCTGCATTATCTTCTTCCCTCTCAAAATTTAATTCTTTTTAATATTGCATGATCTTATACTACTTCTCTCATCCAAATTGGCTTACTTCAATCTCACATATATGACTTCAGCAGATCCCAAGGTTTGGTAGAGGAACCTTTTTCACTTTATCCCTCTCATAAAAAACATAATATCAGGGATAGGGCAAATTCACCTAATATTAACTTTGATAAACATTTCCACACTAATTTCAAAATCCTCTATGACCTGCATGGCCCACCAGAATACAAATTTTTAGTTGCTCCTGTTGGAGGTTGTCTTATGGTACATTATTCACCCTTATATATGGTTTGAAGCTTAATTATTACCCCAAGAGGATACCAACTGTCACCTGCTAATTAATATTTTGATTTTCAATCTTTCTCATTTTCTAGACACTATCTCCCAGTCACTTGAATCACTCTTCAACATAATTATTCTTCTTCCTGACTATAACACAACAATTCATATGGGATGTCCTGTACAAGATATATTCAATCAAAAAAATCATTTATCTTCTATCTCCCCTTTTTCCTTATTTACTATCAGACCTTACCATCCTATAAAAAAATTTTATTAAGAGGATTAGGGTTAGGGGTTAGGGTTAGGGTTAGGGTTTAGGGTTAGGGTTAGATTAGGGTTAGGGGTTTTAGGGTTAGGGTTAGGGTTAGGGTTAGGGTTAGGGTTAGGGTTAGGGTTAGGGTTAGGGTTAGGGTTAGGGTTAGGGTTAGGGTTAGGGTTAGGGTTAGGGTTAGGGTTAGGGTTAGGGTTAGGGTTAGGGTTAGGGTTAGGGTTAGGGTTAGGGTTAGGGTTAGGGTTAGGGTTAGGGTTAGGGTTAGGGTTAGGGTTAGGGTTAGGGTTAGGGTTAGGGTTAGGGTTAGGGTTAGGGTTAGGGTTAGGGTTAGGGTTAGGGTTAGGGTTAGGGTTAGGGTTAGGGTTAGGGTTAGGGTTAGGGTTAGGGTTAGGGTTAGGGTTAGGGTTAGGGTTAGGGTTAGGGTTAGGGTTAGGGTTAGGGTTAGGGTTAGGGTTAGGGTTAGGGTTAGGGTTAGGGTTAGGGTTAGGGTTAGGGTTAGGGTTAGGGTTAGGGTTAGGGTTAGGGTTAGGGTTAGGGTTAGGGTTAGGGTTAGGGTTAGGGTTAGGGTTAGGGTTAGGGTTAGGGTTAGGGTTAGGGTTAGGGTTAGGGTTAGGGTTAGGGTTAGGGTTAGGGTTAGGGTTAGGGTTAGGGTTAGGGTTAGGGTTAGGGTTAGGGTTAGGGTTAGGGTTAGGGTTAGGGTTAGGGTTAGGGTTAGGGTTAGGGTTAGGGTTAGGGTTAGGGTTAGGGTTAGGGTTAGGGTTAGGGTTAGGGTTAGGGTTAGGGTTAGGGTTAGGGTTAGGGTTAGGGTTAGGGTTAGGGTTAGGGTTAGGGTTAGGTTAGGGTTAGGGTTAGGGTTAGGTTAGGTTAGGGTTAGGTTAGGGTTAGGGTTA